>OY756214.1:4217500-5426750 GCA_963576875.1 Acrobasis repandana
TAAAGATATTTTAAAAGTCGGAGTTTAATTTGACGGTCGTTATTTAAGAGCCCGTTCTACCCTAAAGTTCTTAGAGCGATCTTAAATATTATCAATATTCACGAAATACTCACTTTGAAATAAAAACACAGCAAAGTTCAGGACTGACTCCAAACATAATAAGTTTCGAAAACATGATTGCTTAAAATTTTCTCGATAGAAAAACATTGCGAAGTTGCCTCCAAATCATTAAGAAATACAATTAATTAGCACTTGTAACTTTGGATTATAATTGTATTAAACATAAGGCAGTTATCATATGTATTACTTTTTAAATAACTCTCAAACATTCTTTGTAAAACGAAAAAAACCTCAAAACCAGAACCAGCCTCATTGACCCGACGCGATTCCCGACGCCCCACATTGCTCGCTGTCTCGCTTCGGCTAGAGTAAATTTGTATGCGTGGAAGCGGGAGCAAAATTTAGATTATTGACATCAGGACCCTCTTAAGTGCGTTTGTGCCCACTTCCCATTATCCGATTGAGCTCAAACTTTACATTTATGTAAGTTGGGCGACAATGCAATATTATAGTACCAATGACCTAATCTCATGATGAAGCCGGAAGTTGGTCATGGCATCTCTCTCTGATAAAACAACAATGCTTTTTGTTGAGTTAGCTTAATTGATTCGTCTTGAGGAGGACTTTAAACTTTTAGTTCATTGTTTAAGAATATTTTTAAACAATTAGTGTTTTCCGATATATGTACCTATATTATAACATTTCTCAATATATGCCTATATTTGACAAATGAAACTACGTTGTTGTAAACCTTTACAATAAAATAAAACCGCATAAATCTGTCCATTTTTGAGTGAGCGTTACTGAATGTATTCGTATCTTTCTTTTCGTGTGCAATCAATAGTTTAAATATTTAATAACTTGAGGAGGTCAATGGCCCGGTGAGAGTACGCGTTGCTGCCGCTTCCGCAAGTAAAGCAACCCCGGGCGTGGGTGACACTTAGATGGGTGACAAGTGGCATATAATTTTCTCGAGCTTCGCCGTGCTTCGAAAGGCACATTAAGCCATTGGTCCCGGCTGTTATCATTGTATGGCAGTCCTCAAGATATGACAGGGCAGTATTTGACTACATAACATACATACACGAAAAATAAAAAAATATGTTTGCTTAACTCAGGTAGCAGACTTTTGGCGTGATGGTGGGCGCTAAGATGGAACAACGGAATCAAAATAGTGATGGCATGCTAGTGGCATCGCCTATAAACATAATTCAGATTCTCGCCCATTCCCTCGATCGGCTTTCACGACCTACGCTGGAAGAGAAGCAGCTAGCACATTCTAAGTTTTTTCATTTCTCCCAGACCGTATGGAAGATTTGAATACACTGTACTAATTCTGACGGCTTTGTCAATATTGGATTTCGTGTTGAAGTTCCGACTAGGACTCTTGCGTTGCAAATAAGAAGCAATTGGAAAATCCAAGGCAAACTGAACTCGGACTAACTTAGCCTGATTGAAAATCGGAACGAATAAACTTATAAGTTTAGTTAGTCTCCGACCTACTGCTGGTCAATTGGTCTTTGCTTTCTAAAGCTTGGATAAGTTAAATTGAGAACTACGAGTTAGTGGAGACTAGATAGCAGTCACATCGAATTTAGCCTTTCCTGCTTATTTTTCAGTAATTGCGTTTTTATCTCTTACAGGGTAGACAGGTAAGTTTTATAATATATATTTATTATAGTTTTATATGAAGCAATGTGGAAATATTTATATAAATAAAACTAAAATAAAATCTAAATTTAAAACTTAATAAAAACCTATACCTTTGATCTCAATACTTGATGACCTCGCAGAGATTGCGAATACCAGAACATTTGTATGATTGGTTTTAATTCCGGAATGGAATGCCATACCTTTGCGATGTTATGTGTATAGAAAAGTCGATGCTGCTAGCGTTTGAAGTACATGGATTTGTGAAGTTCTCTTTTTCAAATTTTTACTTTTTATCGAGTTTATTAATTTCTCTTTTGTGATTTGTATATAATTATATATCATTATAGTTTATTAATAAGACCCCCGTTAATAATTACAAATATATATAATTACAAAATTATTACATAAAAGTTTTGTGCACAACTCTCGTCCATAATGGATAACTTTGTTAATAATTTAATCATAGAGTGGGTGTACCGGTCAGCCAATCCCCTGGCTGGCGTGAAAAGGTCGAAAGGTGACAAGACCGTTGCTATACTTAATTAAACGACTACACCAAAGCCAAAAGGAGGTAATGGGTGTCGCCGCTATGTCCTGTACATAACTAGCGGTATACAACAATTTTTAACCGCCAATTTTGTTTTGGCGGATAATATGACAGTTGATTCATGAAAATTATTTAGTATTTACGGCAGATATGGCAAATTTGTTATGGAGCGTTTCACGACTGAATAACGTGTTTTAATTACCTATTAAAACATTCTACTAATATATTGCGAAAACTGTAAGAAAATTTCTGGTAAATTTTTGGTAGAAATCACTTACCTTTGCGGTTAATAGTACCTTACTCGTTTAAAGAGTAAATTTGAGCAGCATTTGTAAGGGCTATTTCAAGGGACTTGTCTATGCTAACAGACTAGCTTCCAACAAGTCAAATCAGACACTTTTTTCTAAAAGTCAAAACAAACATTTTCTATGAGATTTGTATGAAATATCGGACTGTGACGTCTTAGTTTTTTGGAGTCAAATAGCGCTTTTAATATCCGTTTTCTGCATTAATAAATCTAAAATCACATTCAAAATGGATGTGATCAATGACAAGTGACATTATTTTGTGACGTTTTACTCTCTTAACAGTATCAAATAATTTATTTTTGACCTAGGAAACTACCCAATTAAAACAAAATATTCGAGACAGAGTAACTGAAATAACATAGGTATTAAGGATTCACGTGACGTCACCAACGGGCGACGGTGCGGGGCGAGCGGGGGGATGCGCAGACGCATCGATCAGATCATTACCATATCGGCGGTACAAAAAAAATACATAGGTACACATCTGCCATGCTGCTAGAGGTTTTGTCTGACATTATTTAATATATAATCCGCTAGTTTCCAACAAGTCAAATCAGAAACATTTATCTAAACTTCAAAACAAACGTATTTATTTTAATTTATTTAAACTTTATTGTACAAAATGCAATTTGTATAGCACAATAGGCGGACTTAGTGCTAAAAGCATTATCTGACAGCAAACCTTTGGGTTGTTAGAAAACTTAAAATGGGTACAAAAGATATATTGATAAGCATTCAGATATATACGAGTATTTAATTTCTACATAAACTATTTTATTAATATATATATTATATATATTACTAGCTGTTTGATTGCATTAATTGGATAAACGTACTGGTTACGTAACGTACTAGTTTTAGTTATTAAAACTATATCTTGTTTATATATTTCAGCCTGAAAAATAAGAAACTTGTTTTACCTATTAATTTTCTTGGCATGCTCGCCTTCTTAATAAAGAGCCAAGCGCTTGTCTGTGGAGCAACCAGTCCCATCTCTCTCCGTCCAAAGCCAACTCCTCTACATATTTGTAGGTTGGATCATAGGCTTACGAGTAAGTCCATCTTTCAGATGTTTCATACAACTGTCTCTAAGTCTATCTTTGCCTAATATTACTTCTATCTCTAATTATGTAATGAAATGCATATGCTTTCATGACATAATTATAGATATATAGCTTATGCTCGTATAAGCTCGTTGGTACATGTAAACACGTGCACAAACTGCACGGCACTCAAAGGAATTCTGGGAAAATTACATATATTCCGTATGTTTCCGTAAGTAGAGCTCCTTGTTTTTTGTGGGCTTTTAGGATTGTTTCACATGTCTAAAGATTCGAATTATTTTATTTTTAAGTTAATTCCTTTATTGCCTATATCTACATCACACATAACCCTCCTTTTAACTTTAGTTGGGTAATAAACTACAGCATTTTCATAATTAGATCTGTACAGGGACAAAGGCAGGGCATCTATTCCAAACTGCAACCGTGAAGTTCTATTCTAAGCTCCTGCTTAGAATATAACATCAGGGACAAAGGGTGCAAACGGGACCCTATTACTGAGAGTCCGCTGTTTGTCCGTCTGTCACAGGGCTCTATCTCTCGAACCGTAATAGCTACTCTTAAAATTTTCATTGATTATGTATTACTATGGCCGCTATAACAACAAATACTAAAAATAAAAAAAGTTTAAAATTAAAGGGGGTCGTCATATAAAAATCTTGTTTTTTCAGCGTTTTTAACTAGATTTTTATAATGGCATTATCTAGATACTTGAAGTTTTCACAGATTATGTATAACTATGGCCGCTTTAACAACAAATAGAAAAAATTCAAGAGTCTAGCTATTACAGTTCAAGAGATAGAGCCCTGTGACAGACGGACAGACGGACAGACAGCGCGGAGTCTCAGTAATAGGGTCCCGTTTACTCCCTTCGGGTACGGAACCCTAAAAAGAAGAATGTTCTAGCTGCATCTCTTTCCGTGTAAGAAAGGGAAATCAGGGACGAGGATCTGAGTGATATAGATAGATGACGCGGTGACCCATGACTATTTGTATACCATTTTCTTTACATTTAATTTCTATCCTAAATCTTTTTTATTTGTTTTTCCGAACATTCGGATTAGGAAATCATCTGTACCTACATTTAAATTTATGTCTGTTTTAGGCACCCTACAAAACGAGAAAGTTTTCCTTTGTATAAACTTTATCGTCATTACCATGTATCAGGTATGGCGCTTCTTACAAGCGGAGTAACATTTATGCCTACTACGTACTATAAACGAAACTACACATCCGTGCGGTACGCACATCAATGAGTGGGGGGACGCCATATTGCGGGGGACGCTGCGAGTTTCCGTTCTGCATGAAAATACTTATATACATTCTGTGTTGTAAGTATTGTTACTTGGGTTACTTGAGACTACATAAGTCCCCGTACCCGTAACTAATGATTTGCTGGTCCCGGGAACGGAAATTTGGGAACGTTTGCGTATTTCTAGGGAATGTTACGGAATATTGGATATATGTATTTGTATTATAACCATATCAAGTGATGCATTTACGTTAGTAAAATATATTTACAGTAATAAAAAATATGTCTGATAAATAAAATTACAACTTCCCCTGACATTTCCATTTTTTGGCAACATTCCCAGAAACGTTCCCGGAAATCTGGGGAACGGGAACGGCACATCACTACCCGTAACCCCATAAGTCTCAAAGGCGTGATTCTGTGGCTCATGACTGTTGTTGGCACCTACGAATTGCGAAAGTTGTCCCTTGCATAGTAATTAGGGTAATTGCAAGATGACCCCTTTTTCTGCGTCTACGAAATCCGAGGCATTCGTATAAGACTGTAATAATGCCTGTATGCTGATAGACCAGACAGTTGTTATTCTTTCTACTTTACAGAATATAACTATCAGTTATTGCTTTAGTAAAGGCCTCCTCAAATAAAAAGGGGATTTACCCATAATAACCATATTAGGCCAAAGTATTAGGCAGGCGGATTGGTCTTTCTTATCGAGTATGTATAGTATAGAGATAATACATTTTTCATAAAGTATTAAATAGTAAAAACATTGAAATATATAAAAAAATCCATTCATAAATATTGATAAAACAGACTCTCCGAAGCCTTTTTGCAGGATTTAATTTCAATTTGCTAGATTAGATATACTTTCAAATTTTTTCTGTCAAGTCAATTTGTATGAATTGTGTTTTCACCTTCTTCCTTCCACCAGCGACTGATAAGTATTTTTAACTTTCAGTATCATGCAAAACTTATGGCTAATTCGAAGTTATTGAAAGCAAATCCTAAATGGTTTTGCTTGCAGGTAAAATGCGTCAAAATTCTGTTTTGGGTGGCATTTCGCCTTAATTGAACACTAAGCACTTTTGCAAGATTTAAATTAGATACATATAAAGACGACCTCCGTGGTGTAATGGTCATAGTCCGCCATTCAGGAGGTTCTGGGTTCGATCCCCGGCCAGGGCAAGTTGGAAAATGTACTTTTTAAAATTGTCCTGGGTGGGTGTTTATATGTAAACATATGTATTTAATATACAATTCAGTATCGTTGAGCAAGTACCACTTACTTTTGGGCTAGCTTAATCATTATGATATGAACGTATAAAAATAAAATACCAATTCAAGGGATAAACGGAGCCTGAGGCAGCAACCAAAGACTGTAGCGTGAGTGTATGCGTAAATAATAAAAGCTCTCACCAAGTGCTGAACTATGCTTTAATCTTAGAACTTATGTAACTGGAGTTTTTAACATTTTACAGCAAAACTAACTTGGTTCGCAGTTTGAGCGAGCATTTGTTGTGTTGACACGGCGTTTGGATTATAAAGTTTTATTTTTACTGACTGTCCGAAACTGCCAGGAAGTTTTTAAAAAATATTCAAGATTTTTATTAAAATTCTTCCGCAAATATACTCGTAGTTATCTCTCAGAACTCTTCTTCCTCTGCTTCGTCTAAGAGAGTTCCCGGTTGCAGCCTCAGCTGTGCTGCTTCGGAGCCCGGAGTGCGTTTTCCCGCTTTTTCTTCTCCAAATATAACATGCATGTCAATGGTCACCCAATGATGCCAAAGACCTCACAAAATGGAGAAGAAATAGCTGGAACAGTTAAAATGATTTGGCTATAGTTTTACGACCGGCCGCCTGCCTGACGTCAACCCTCCTTATCTCTCAGAACTCTTCTTATAGACAAATCGTTTCAAAGGTTTCGGCTATTTCTTCTCTACTCCTCATAGTCTTTAGCATCCTTGGGTGACCATTGAGTTGCATACCATCTTTGGAGAAGCTATTGACTATTGCATTGCAAAATTATGAAATGCTAAACTCCTACCCGGAATTAGCCACTAAAGGTAGGTTAGGTTGTGTTGTTACAGTGACCATCACAGGAGCGAGCGTGCAAAGCAAGCTAGTTTGCGTCGACCAAGTGACGGGAGCGACCAATTTGGCGACCCCGAATTAGCCAAGAAAGTAAGTTAAGGTTATGACTGTTCAGTGACCATCACAAGAGCGATCGAGCGAGCGAAGAAGAAGAATAGGGATTTCAACTTTAGGGCACGTAGTCATCATTCGGACACATGATGACTATGGAAAAAACATGACAATATAAATAACCAAATAAATTACTAAATAATAAAATAAATTACACGTAGTGTACACAAAACTTATTGACGTGTAAAAGTGCCTGCAAATGCCTAAATTACTGAATAAACATTATGAATTATAAATTTAATTTTTTTAGTGGAAATATTCTTAGGGCGCGTTGAGCATTTTTTGAGAAGGCAAAAAAACTATTGAACTCGCGACATCCTTACCGTAACCGACACTACCTTGATCAAGTTTTAACTTCTGTCGGCATTTCCAGAGAGTCTCTTTTCTAAATTTTGTACTGATATAGGCTGTTATGATACAATTTCATGTTACGGAAAGACAATATTGCAAGATTTCAATCTTGCTGTCCAATATTCTGTTGCACAGAACTATGAAATTCAATTTGTGACGATCGCAATATGTCTCCCGTCGAAACATAATATTATTGTAACACAAACGAAAACCTGCCGCTATGAATTTACCTTTAATAAATGCGCGGTCGACACAATTTTACCTACTTTCAGGGGTTGTTTTTCTTATCGAGCTGCCTATAGGCATCTGACGTAGCTCAATAATTGTCGCGTGTCTATATAGTGCATACTGAAATAAAACTGGTCAAGTGCGAGTTTAACTCGTGTGAAGAGGGTTCCGTACTTCTCATAGGTTTTCCTGTAATCTACAAGCAATGAACTATATTTTGTATTTTTTCCAAAATTTTAGGCTGAGCTGAAACTCAGAGTTCAGGGAATGGTCAACTTTCGTCTTCTTTTATAAATAAAATCATTATTTTTCAAACTATTTATTTTACAATAATAAAAAATATATATTTGAGATCCTCATAACGAGTCCTTTCATTTGTTATATGACACAGTAAGGTTAGCTAAACTTTTTATTTTATTTTAGGGGTTAGTATATTGTTTTTTGTCGATGAGTGACTTCTTTTTTCTTACCTATTTCTTGGTTGCATCATAAGCTGTGCTGCTTCGGATTCCGGGGTGCGTTTTCCAGATTCGTTGAATGGAAGTTAGATATTTTTTTCTGTTTGAAACCAATGATACCTATCATAATCATTATTGGTTTTAAACTATCGTTATCGTAAAATTTTAAACACCAGCCAAATTTTTGGAGCAAGTTCAGTCCATGATACTGAACTATTATATTAGGTCCTTACATATGAAATTGCCGATTTTCAATACTGGCAACTTTAAAATCAAATATCTTGCGTTTCATTAGGAATTCCAAATTCAAATTTATTTCGAAATAAAGCCAGAAAAATATTGTTTTAAAATTCGTATTTCATTTGTTTTAACATCATTTGTTTGAGTTTCAACATTGCTATAACAACAACTATGGACAAATTGAAAATTCGCGGTATTTACGAATACGAGTTCCACCGTGGCACCAGTGCTGCAGAAACGACTCGAAGAATTAACGACGTGTATGGACCAGGCACCACTAACGAACGAACGGTGCGTTTTTGGTTTCAACGTTTCGGTTCTGGAAATTTCGATTTACACAATGAGCCTCGTGGACGACCTGATACTCAAGTGAATAACGAAGAATTGAAGGCGATAGTGGAAGCGGATCCATCTCAAACCACTTCTGAATTAGCAGCAGCCTTCGGCGTAAGTGACAAAACGATACTTATCCACTTGTGCCAAATAGGAAAAATTAAAAAACTCGAAAAGTGGGTACCGCACGAATTGACTGAAGCAAACCAACAAACACGCGTTGCTTGCTGCGTTTCTTTGCTTAATCGCCACAATATTGAGGGGATTTTGAACCGTATCGTGACTTGTGATGAGAAATGGATCCTGTACGACAATCGGAAGCGATCATCACAATGGCTTGACCCTGGAGAACCGGAAAAACCTTGCCCTAAGCGAAAACTGACCAAAAAGAAGATTCTGGTTAGTGTTTGGTGGACCAGTGCTGGTGTTATCCACTACAGCTTCTTGAGATCAGGCCAGACGATTACTGCAGACTTGTATTGCCAACAATTGCAAACAATGATGGAAAAGCTCGCCATCAAATAACCGAGACTGATGAATTGCTCTAGCCCACTGCTACTTCAGGATAACGCTAGACCACACACTGCACATCAAACGATCGCCAAGTTAGAGGAGCTGCGACTGGAACCTCTGCGTCACCCACCATACTCTCCAGATCTTGCCCCAACCGATTACCACTTTTTTCAAAATTTGGATAACTTTTTACAAGGAAAAAAGTTCAAATCTGATGAGGCAGTCAAAACCGCCTTCAAACAGTTCATAGACTCTCGCTACCAGGATTTTTTTTCCAAAGGTATGAATGATCTGCCTATAAAATGGCGGAAGTGTATCGATAAAAACGGCGCATACTTCGATTGATTAAATAATATTTCATTAAAAAAAACTTGTTTCACTTTTTTGATACTGAACGGCAATTTCATATGTAAGGACCTTATACTTTCTATAAAAAAGTTTTTAAAAACGATAAAATTTTTTCGTCCTCCCATACAAAATCCGTTTGGTTGAGCGCTGATTTGTATGGGAAGGTGAACTTTCATTTTAGTTTTTCTTTAATTGTTAATGGAATGAACTTCAACTTCATAAATTTAGCTGGTGGATAAAAAGTCAGCCTGTATATATAACGTCCGTTTATATATTCCGTTATGTTATAATAACCGTTACAACCAATCAGAACAAGATAACCACCCGCAATATGTCACTTTCTTTTTCGTTACCGTCAACTTAATTAGGTTGGATAACGGTTTTAACCAAATCATAAAGTACCTAAGTCTGTGTTTTCTAATAACCCGGATTATGTTTCGTCGTGTTCTTTCAATCAAAGAATTAATATAAGTACTAACGTACAGAATGGAAGCTCACCCCCTCCCGCAAGATGATGTTCGTCAGTATCTCAGAACAATAAGTCAGTATCCACCGCAAATCGGTAAAATATAGAATTTTTTTACAAGAATTATTTTACGACCCTGGATACAAGTCCTCTATAGCCTATATTTAGTTTTGTTGCTTCTTCATTCCTAACAAGTTACAATCAAAGGCCTTTGATTGCTTCAATGGAGCTTCTGGCGACCAATCTATACGAGTCCACTGGTTTTCATAGCTGATTGAGTGGCGGGCGACGCCTGAAGACGCCCACACAGTCCGCTAAACAAATATCACTACAGCCGTACTATGAATGTATAGGCCATGGACGGGGGCCGACGTCGTTCACACTTGGCTACGCCTCTGGACAAAATCATGTTGTGTATTGAACTTTTTTTTTAAACAGATTATCAAGAAAATGTTTAATGAAAAATGTCAATTTTAATGTAATACAAATATGTTATGGAGCAATTTGATCCATCATTCTTCTTCTTCATCTAAGCGCGTTCCCGGGGTCCGAAGCAGCATAGCTGAGGACGCACCTCAGCTGTGCTGCTTCGGAGCCCGGGGTGCGCTTTCGCTTTTTCTTCTCCAAAAGGATGCCAAAGACCTTGCGAAATGGATAATAAATAGCCAGAACGGTTTAAATGATTTGGCTATAGTTTTACGACCAGCCGCCTGCCTGACGTCAACCCTCTTTGGGAATGTATTTGTGCGAAAAGCTTGACAACCGGCCGCCACCCAACGTTAACCCTTCTTGGGAATGCAATTGTAGCACGAGATGTTTGTGCTTAGTCATTTAGTTGCCTCTTACGACATCCATAGGAAGAGATGGAGTGGTCCTATTCTAACCCGGAACTACACAGGTAAATAGGATTAATGAAAAATGACATTTTTAATTTAGTACAAATTGTGTTGTTGTATTGTTTCAATATAAATTATTGAGGAGAATTGTTTGATATCATTGACTTGATTTATTAATCGAAAAAAGCCTTAATTAACTTAACTCAAATAGTCTCATTAAATAAAATGTATTGTAGACTAGTATAATTATTTCAGCAACCGAAACACGTACACCACTAACTGATGGCAATCGGATTGAATAATTGGTGGTTTTTACTCTCACGACTCCGCTTGCGTGCAATATATTGTTATTGAGGGATAAAATGTAGCCAACGTCACGTTTCGACATTTCATATTGTTTTAATAAAAAAAAAGGATATCCATTTCTTAATTTGAATATGCAAGATGGACAAAAATAAACAAATATGTCATTATTTAAAAGACCCATCAACACCATTTGTTGATGGGTCTTTTAAATGTTCAGGGTGTACTGTCATACCGTTTGACAACAGTTTGGCAACCGACTGGGATAGAGCTTTCATGTTGCAGAAAAGACTGGTCCGTATAATAGCAAATATAAAGCCAAGAGACAGTTGTTTACCTAATTAAAAAAAATATTAAATTTTAACTTTAGTTAAGTAAAATATTTTTCATTTATCACAAATGATATCTTATTAATAAGATGTTAAAATTCTACTTAAGACATTTAGGGATACTCAGCCAGACACAATAGAAATAACAATTGATCTACGCCTAGAGTAAGTAGTTAGTGCCCTCGAATTGTGTTAAAAATAAAAACTTGAACAATCGCCATCATAATAAAATAGTTTTCAAATTATATTTTCTTTCACTATAAAAATATACAATGATTTTAGTAAATAAAAAAAAGTGCGAGTCGGAATGAAGGGTTCCGTAACAGCAAGTAACATTTTATGATTTAAGAAGTATTAAAAAATAACTATCTATGATACCGAGACCGCTATAGTTTTAATTGAAAGTACATACTTTGAGGTATATACCACATTTTTTTCAGAATTATTTTAGTAATATTTCAAAAGTTACGGTGGCGGGGGGGACACCTCAAATTTTAACTTTGTATTAGATTATCTCAAGACTGGGGGGTTTGATCTACATAGTTTTAAAGCAGTTTTTGTTGCATTTTAAAAGACATTTTCAACGATACCCCACACGTTGGGGTTAGTCCAATTTAATTTATTAAATCGTCGCGTCGTCGCCGGATTTCTTTTGGCTTGCATCATCCGACGTGAACGGATCTTCTGGTTTTCATTCGCTTGGTGGCTTTTTTCGTGAATTCTGCTTACTTTGTTAATCCCATAAAGTGTTACAAATAAACCAAATTAAACTCGTTGAATGATTTAACTAATTAAGTTCGCTAACTAAGAGAGTTTATGTTTTGAATTACTGCTTAACTTCTTACCCACCAACTTTAAAGAGAAATAAAAATAGTGCGGAGGTACCTACGAGTAGTAAAAGTTTTATAATGTGTTTTTCTTTACACTTACTCGTATATGGAAATCATTTACATAGGTACCAGGTAAAACAATGAACAAAAACATTTAAAGTGCTTCTCAAGACAAATCCATTGAGCCCAAACTCGGTAGGGTTATGTTAATTTATCACAAAGATGCCGTGGCCACCTTCCGGCTTCATCATGAGATCAGATCATTGGTACCTTAATATCGCATTGTCGCCCAACTTACTTAAGTATGTCAAGTTTCAGCTCAATCGAATAATGGGAAGTGGGTTTAATTTAGCTTGCAAGATTTGATTACGGACAGACAACGGGACAGGTGAAACTAAAAAAAAGCTTGTAAAAAGGAGGAATATCTTTGTCCCAAATTGATAAGTAACCTATTGACATTTTCTTTAATACCTCCACTTACATTACTTTTACACACAAAGGATAAAACTTATGTTACAACCAATAAAGAGTCCATTCACACCATTGCTTGTAAACAATTCTTTGGTAGTAGACGTATCAATCAATTTCGTGATTTTTGGAATGGGTCCAGATATTTTATCAAAAAGTTATTTGGCCGTTGCGAGTTTTCGCTTTATTCGTAATTTGGAGATATACCGTGAGACAGGATGGCGCCACAGCCTCTAGACTGGGCGGCGGCACGCCACTCACTCGTATAAATAAATAAATAAATATATAGGGACAAATCACACTGATTAAGCTAGCCCCAAAGTTTTAAACTTTATTTAAAAAGTAAAGTATTACTTTGCTCACTTTCTTTTGAGAAGCTTAATGGCCCAATTGTCTTTGGGCAGCCAACACTGGTGTCAGATTTTACGAGCTGCTTAAAGGCATCTGACGTATCTCAGTGACCAGGCTATCACCACAGGTTACCTAAGTCATTTTACGAGTACATAGATCGCGCGTGGAACATCAAGGCATCGTTAAATTCTTTATTAATTATGCGTCGAGTGGAGTGACGTCAACCACGAGTTAGTGTAATGAGCCTAAGCCTTAAAACAACAACAATGCTTTATACCGGGTGACTTTTTATCCACCAGCCAAATTTTTGGTGCAAATTCAGTCCATGATACTGAACTATTTCGATAAAAACAATTAACACAAATTGATCAGAAATGTTCATCCCCCATACAAAATTTGTTTAGCTGCGCGACGATTTATTGAAAGTAGTTTAGTGTACATGGACTGAACTCGCACCGAAAGTTCGGCTGGTGGTTAAAAAGTCACCCGTATAGCTTGACAAGCCTGGTAGGTAAGGTGCTTATTTGTTTATATCTCCATGACTTCTTTATCTCACAAGTTTCAATATATTTTTATGGATGAGAGCAGTATTTTTTAATTACACAGAAAGCTGGTATTTAAGTAACTGAAAAGGGTTTGATTCGCAGAAAATGTTCAATAGAATATTTAATTCTTAGATTTGTAAGGTTCCGTACCCGAAGGGTGCAAACGGCACTATATTACTGAGACTCCGCTGTCTGTCGGTCTGTCTGTCTGTCCGTCTGTCACAGGGCTCTATCTCTTGAACCGTAATAGCTAGACACTTGAAATTTTCACCGATTATGTATTACTGTAGCTGCTATAACAACAAATACTAAAAATAAAAAAGTTAAATATATGACGACCCCCTTTAGGTCGTCATACAAAAAACGTGTGTTTTCTGCGTTTTTAACTAGATCTTAATAATGGAATTAACTAGAAACTTAAAATTTTCACAGATTATGTATTATTATGGCTGTTATAACAACAAATACTAAAAATAAGATAAGGTTAATAATTAAAGGGGGTCGTCATACAAAAAACGTGTTTCTTCAGCGTTTTGAAAAATTGTACGGAGGTACGGAACCTTTCATGTACGAGTTCGACTCGCACTTGCCCGTTTATTATTTCTGATATTATTATTGCAAAGGCTATTTACTTGAATGAAACATAATTTATAGAAAAACAGTTCAATGAATTTTATTATCTTATATTTTTATTTAACAAACTAATCAAACAGTAGAATATTTTTTTAAAGAATATTGTTTGTTCGGAATATTCTTTCATGCAATTTTATTTGCATTATTCTGTAAAAAAAGTCAACTGTTATTATTGGAAGTACCTATTAGATAAAAACATTGTTCAATCAAATAATTCACCATATAATAAGTCACAATAGATTAGAAATTGCTCCCATAATATAGGAAAGTTCTATCCATAATATTTTACTAGGTTAGGGAAAACCTATAGGTTAAGTTATGTTAGAACAGCGACCAACACACGCACGAGCCGTGCGAGCGAAGCGAGCGTGCCACGTTAGCAGCCGACGAGTGATAGGAAAGTTCTATCCATTTTACTAGGTTAGGGAAATTTAAACCTGTTAGGTTATGTTAATACTGCTACCAACACACGCACGAGTCGAGCGAGCAAAGGGAGAAAAGAGTTTAGAAACTATCACATGATAAAAAAAATTCTAGGTTATTAGTATTATATTAACTAAAAATATTGAAAATAAAAATATTTGATTTGATATTATAAACATCAAATATGTAAATATTATTTGTAATAAAATCTACGATCTAAAATTCTTAATAATAAATATTCTGAGTATTGATTTTCTGTGTAACAAAATCTATATTTAAAAATTCTTTGTACTAATATAAGTAGTCTACGTATTGGTTATTCAATGAAATGATAATCTTAGAAAAAAATCTGTACAACGAAAATCTATTAAACTTTTGTCGAGAGATTGATTTGTAGAGATAGGTTATACTTAAGAGTCTTAGAATAATACGGTTCGTTCGTTATTTGTAGATATACAGTGAGACAGGCTGGCGCCACAGTCCTAGACCAGGCGGCGGCACGCCACTCAGCATGCAAGTGTAGAGTGCTCACTTGTGCTGTCTAGCTTTCTTTTGACATTGGAAATGTCTTTTCATTCGCTCCAGTGTAGGCTCCGATTTTACGAAACAGTGCGATCCCTTTATATATCGGAGAGTTGTAAAGATATCATATTCAGAAAAGGCTCAAAAGACGTTTATTTACGAGAGGCATAAGGTGCAAAAAGAATTATTCGAGAAAATCAAAACAAAATAGTTAGTAATGATATCAAAAAATTGAGAAAAATTCCTCTGGACAATTTAGTCAGCTACAATTTGAGCCTAAAACAAAGACGATCGGGTAAAGGGATTGCTCTGTAGCCTAATCTCTTTTAAAAAAGTCAAAAACTCTAAACGACAATTTTTCGAATTCCATTTTCCTTATCATTCCATTTTCAAAATGGTATTATCCGAGAAAGAAGGCGCTTTTCAAAAAAGACCTCAAGATGATGATGATAAGCCCAGGTTCCATACTATTCTAATATGCCACATGGATGTGTTACTTTTACTAACGTGATTGTTACATCGGTAACAAAATATAATTTCTTCCTTATTTTCACTTAATTCTCATGGCAGATAAGTTGGAGATGCAGCACAAATTTTATATTTGATCACTTGTTGGGGATAGTATCTTTTGTGCAAATATTACACACTTTATCGCAAAAAGGTATTTATCGCGTTAAGTACTCAACACTACCGCGTTGGATATTCCTCTGGTTAGTCTTTTTCTGTCGTTCATTCTCTGTTGTTACAATGCGTTCGTCTGTCATTTTTGTTAACTGTATTGCTTGCCTGAGTATTCTTAACCTTTCAAGCACGGCCAATGTTTCTTCTTGTGTATAAATTCTGTCGATAGCTTGAATAATAGTGCGTTGTTGTAACGATTCGTTTTCTCTGTATTTAGCTACTGCTAAATTACTTTTTCCAAGCATTGTCGCTTGTAGACATCGCTTTCATTACCATTTTTCTTCTGTTGCATCAATTTCGCCTTTTGCTTTGTGCAGTAGTTTCTTTTTTATTCATGTTGTTCCCACGAGTATAGGACAAAAACGGTCCACCTCCCAGAGGTCCATTGTAGAGGGATAGCTTCAGTACAATAGGGTTTGCCCTGGTCCCTGAGTCGCAACGTTAGTGATATGACATGTTTATACACCCTCATACCATTCAGCCCTCGGCACGTGCTCACCATGGAATTGGGTCATCCAACTAATCAGACAGAATCCTCAATCATACCAAATGTAACGAAATTATTTTCCCAAATTTGATGGGTTTGCGTTCGGATATTACTCATCAAGACGAATAAAACGAGCTCATCTGGCCCCCTTCCAGCTCTAGCATCAGACCCTGGTTACCATGCATATAGAATTCGTCAATACGAATCAAACGAGCCCAAACTCGATGGGGTTGTGTCGTTTTATTACGGAGTTCCTATGGCCAACTTCCAGCTCCAGCATCAGACCCTGGTTACCATATAATAGGATTAAATTACTCATCAAGACGTTGCGGAGTTACGGAGGACAGCTTCGAGGAAGAGGTCTTTCGACGAATCCGACTCGGCTGGGCAGCGTTCGGGAAGTTACGCAGTGTCTTCTCGTCCAAAATACCTCAGTGCCTTAAGACGAAAGTTTATAATCAATGTGTGTTACCAGTGATGACTTATGGCTCCGTAGCTCAACGCGCTATGGAGAGGGCTATGCTTGGAGTTTCTCTACGTGATCGAATCAGAAATGAGGAAATTCGTAGGAGAACAAAAGTCACGGACATAGCCCAGTGGATTGGCTCGTTAAAGTGGCAGTGGGCGGGACACATAGCGCGACGAACCGATGGCCGATGGGGCAAAAAGGTTCTCGAATGGCGACCACGTACTGGCAAGCGAAGCGTAGGACACCCACCCACAAGGTGGTCAGACGACCTGACCAAGGTCGCTGGAAAGCGCTGGATGCAGGCCGCTCTAGATCGGTCATTTTGGAAAACCTTGGGCACAGAATACATAAGAGTCAAACAGAATGGTCTCTCACAGCGTCTCCCGCAAATTGGCGTCCCCGCACCTCTCCCCCGCACTTTGTGAGCTTTGACAGCTCCAAACCAGGGTTTAATTACTAGCCGCACGCAATACGCGACGTGTGTTGTCTTGAGAACTGTCAACCAATAGTAACCATTATGGTGAGAAGGTGCGCGTATAATAATTGTTTATCCACCCAATACTCTAAAGAACGTATATTTCATACATTTCCAAATGATGAAAACAGGTAAGCAAAGCAACAATATAATTTCACGTTATACCTAGCAACCATCTTGATTATATACCCTTCTCGCTCTCTCGCATTGGCGGGAGATACACAAGAGCAAGATTGTAACATTACCGGATTGCCACTTGACATGCTGTGCGTGTCAATTTGTCATCATCATCAAGCGTGATAAACATTTGTTTATTTTTATTGAATTTATTCATATAATTACCGTATAGTTTTGCGCCGAATATGCAAATTACTATATTACAATAGTGAATTAGTGAAATTAGTGCGTGACATTATAAATCACTCAATAATAATCAGTAAAGTGAACTAATGGTGAAATGGACAATGGACATAATGAAAAATATTTGTGAAGTGATATTATGTAGCTGTTTCCGACTTTCCTGTAACATTTAATACATATAAAACAGAATATTTTTTACGTCATAGTGTTCGCAAATCTTCCGGTTTGGAAAAATATAATCGTAAATATGTCGAACTCGTTAGTAGGTAAGTATTAAAATAATTCTGCGGTGCGACCCTAAGTATAAAACTCACACATCGACGTGTGTACAGATAAATTGTTTCGTTTGTAGTAGTAGTAGGTATATATGTTACTCTGAATCAATGGAGAGTCATACCAGTGCCTTGGGAGAGTCCTATGTCCAGCAGTGGACGTTATGCGGCTGAAATGATGATGATGATGATGATTGCGGAGTTCCTATGGCCACCTTCCAGCTCCAGCATCAGACCAGCTCTTTGTCATCATAATATTACATTGTCACGCGATATACATATGAATCCAAAATTTCTGCACAATCGGAAATCGGAAAGTGGGTCAAATTTAACTCGCAAGATTTAATTACAGACAACGGGACAGGTGAAAGTAAATAAAAGCTTGTAAAAAGCTTGTAAAAAAGCTTGTAAAAAATGAAAAACTACGCGAGTACGCTACCTTTTTATGAGCGTCAGATATAGTCTCATAATTAAATATTTTTTTGTATTTTTTTTTGGTACAATCTTTAGAGATATCTCTAGTAGAGCGTAGATATATCTCTAAAGATTATTATATATCTCTCTACGTGGCACTCATCGTAATATTTGTTGGATTCACCAAAAGTTGGCGCTATAGTTTCGTAATTAAATTTTTTTGTTGGTTTTATTTAGTGTTTTTAGTGTTTTAGTGGGTTTTATTTTGTAATATTACATTGTTTTTGTATACATGTTAATATTTAAACATACATTTAATATTAATAAAATGGATCAATTGCTAGAAATACGATTGAAAATTGTTTAACTGCATCTTATGTGGGTCTAGCAAATCACCAAAACAATTATACGGTTTTACATTGCCAACCTTCGATCATTGCCAACCATCAAAATGTCTACTTTGACTTGCCAAACTCATGCTCGCTCAGGTCAGGTTTAGGTGTTAGACATAGAAAGATGAAAAAAGTTTAATGAATGAATGAAGTTATGACGCTCAATTTTATCTATGCTAAGTAAGGTAAATTACGCGAAATGCGACAAATTACAAGGATAAAAATTTATCGCCGTAGCCATACTAGCCCTGATGTAAGTAGGTATATAAATTTCATGTTTGCAAGTTAGAATGATAGATTTTTTGTTTATTTGGAAATTGGCAAAGGATCCGGTTGTGTTGTAGTAAACTAAAGTAGTTTTTGACGTTTTGCCAACTTCCCTAAAACCACACGTTTCCGCTTTTCCGGTCGTTTCACTTAGCTAACACACGGTAGGTAACAAATAACAATGGTAAAACGGTCATACCACTGCATTTTGTCTTTTTCAATATACAGAGTGCAAACGATCAAATCAACCCTTTTCCGTTTTGTCCTTTTGCCGTTGTGTTCGTTAGCCCTTTTGCTCTTTATCTCCTTTGCTCTATTACCTTCTTGCCTTCATCAAAGTTCACCGATTACCTGATCCGGGTTAGTTTAGAAAGAAAAAAATATCATTCATATTTCGATAAATTTTTCTTGAGGATAGTTTTACATGGACTGCATTCACCCTTAAAATAGTTTCAATATATTTTTATGGACTTTATACATCGTGTAAGTGACTATTCCTTTGCTCGATGAACGATTTCGGTCTTTGAGCCTAATATTAAGTATACTCGTATTACACACAAATTAAACTACGGACTCTGTGAGCTGAAGGCCCCGCAAGTCTCGTCTTTCTTAATTCATGTTTACCATGTGGTGGTACAGATGGTTAATCAGATACCTGTGCCTCCGCGCTGGTCGCACACTACGTGAAGTGGTACAGGTATCCGATTAACCGTCTGTACCTGATGGGTTACTCCATAAAATAATACGAAAGTCGTCCGACAGTGACGTTCTGTTTCTTTGTCAAATCAATTTAGACTTTATCATTATGTATTAACGCTTAGTTTTGCTTGACACTGAAACGCGGATACGCAGTTACTTCAGCAGTCTTGCGTACTGCTTTTGGAGTAACCTTACTGGCGACTGACCACATCCTGCGGTTTAAGGGCCCGGTCCTTATTTTTTGTGATTTTGACTGCTTTTTCGGAGCTGATTGGAGCCAAACTAACTTAGTAGCAATATGGTAAGATATGTTAAATTGAAGTTTATTTAGGTATTAAAAAAGTGAATGAGACAGTTTATTGATTTTCATTTTAATAGTTTGTTTAATTCCAAATAACCTGAGACGTATTTAAATTTTATGCGGTGCGCGACGTTCATGTCTTTGTTATTTACACGGAATTTAAAACATGAAGTTGTGTGAAAATTACAGAGAAATAAAGACAAAGGAAAATCCTAAAAAGTTAATGAGAAGATTTTAGTATCTTTTTTTTTATTTATTCAAAAAGGTTAAACTTGGAAATAAAATATAAGCGAATACGTCGTCGAATTTCTTGCGCATGAGACTGAGTTAAAAAATAAAAAATACACATATATGAAGATTAATTTATGCTTATACACGTACAATGAATAAATAAAAATAATTTGTCTTTTGTAAAAAGATAGAAAAATTTAAAGTTCTTCGAAATTCTCAAATAAATATGGGGACGAAAACGCTGATAAGGCAGACCGCTCGCTGCGCTTCTGAATTCGTCTCCAGGGTGCATGTACGAGTACAATACAGAAAATATAGATTCGGGTGTTCAATCAAAACTTCCCACGGTCGAAGACTGCAGTCTTAATGAATGCACTTATTATTATTCTATATTAGATCTATCGAAACACATAAAAAGTTTAATTTGTTCCATTTTGGTAATTAGTCAGCGATGTACTTTTATATTACGCTCTTTAGAAAAACAAAACCTATCTAGGCGATTAGTTCTATATCAATCCTAATAACTTAAGGCCGTACCTGAATTTTCCGGGGTCCAGTGCTCTATTTAAAATAAATCATTTTAAAGAAAACGGAGACATCATTTTAAATTTTGCTACTACCAAGTCCTAGAATATAACCCTGTAAACAGAAGTTCATAAAATACTTTGAAAGTTTATCTAGGGTTTGGTAGTAGCAAAATTGTAAATAATGTCTCCGTTTTTTTTTAATGATTTATTTGAAATGGAGGCAGCACTGGACCTCGGAAAATTCAGGTACGGCCTTAAGTACTGTTTACTTATTCAATTCATTACATTATGAAAAGAAAAAGAAAATAAAGCTAGCGATGTACTTGGAAGTGTTGTAAGTAAATTAACATTTCGCTCAGAGCGGGGGCAGATTTGTCTTCATGCCGATTATCATTAACTAGATGTTGTAAGAGGCCACTAAAGTGGCTTCTACAACATCAACAGAAAGAGAAGGCACCAATTCTACAGGCACCAGTCCTCCACAATAACCCTGTACACCTTCTTTAGAATGTACCTTTACCTACTAATATCATTAAATTTTGCACAGATTTTTACTAATTTTAGTTAATTTTTAAACATATGTAACAATAACTACTATTAATTATTTAATCTAAATTATAACTAGATAAAAATAATAAAGTAAAAGTTCTTAAATAAAAATTTTAGTTATAAGTGATTGTTGTGGAACTTGTGAACGGAAATAAACAATATTTTATAAAAAAAAGAAGAGGTTATATGCTCCTATTCTAGGCTTGAAAACACACGGCTAAAAATCTGTTGGAAACCAATCGTCTGAATAAATAGACGGCGCTTTTTTTAAAATCAAACATTTGCTTAGCTCATATTGATCCCGAAACGTGTGCGTTAGCCGTTTCGTCTCTATTCATGTTTAAAATATATATTTCTGTTATTTATTTAAAATATTATAACGTCTAACAAAATATACTGAAACTATTTTAAGGGTAAATTCAGTCTATGATACTGAACAACTTTCCTCAAGGAACATATTATATCGAAATATGAAAAATATTTTTTTGCTTTCCATACAAACTCGGATCAGCTGATCGCTCAACTTGTAATTAGTAATTTTTAGTAGCAATTTAATGTCTAAGTAAATAATGAACTAAATACCTCATAGATCTACAAGAAGTCACTTGCCGTGCTCGCTGTGCATTTAAGAAACGCATTACCAGTGGAGATAAAAATGTCTCAATCCCTAGGCTCCTTTAAATTCAGAGTCAAGAAATTATATGCAGAGCCATAAATTCACGTAAGTCATCATCATCCAAGCGTATTTAAGGGTTGCATCGTCAGCGGTTACGCTTCAGAGCCCGGGGTCCGCTACCTAACCTAGGTGATTTGACGAGGTTACTGGTTTTTACATAGAGCGACTGCCGTCTGACCTCCGCAACCCAAAGGGTAGACCAGAACCAATCCTAGGATAGGTACAAACGCTAGATGGCGCTCGGGACCAACAGCTTTACGTGCCTTCCGAAACACGGAATCATCTTTCTTTTCGGATAATCAAGTGATTCAAACCTGCTATATCCTTACCAGACTGGAAACAACTTTTCACAAAGTATGCTTCCCAGTGGGATTTGACCCCACGACCTCCGGATCACAAGGCAGACGCCTTGATCACTGGACCACGGAGGCAGTCAATAAAGGGTATTGTATTATATTGGTTTTTCTTTTTAACAATCTTTCATAGATTGGTGTTTTGCTGAAGTCCCGCCCTGAAACCTTCAGGGAGAGGGTTTTTCAGTTTTATCCCCGTGTATGAAAATAGAGTCCCCCAAAACTTTAGCTATTATGTTGGTAGTGTGCATAGCTGCTTGTTTTTGAATTATTGTCAAGTCTTTATGAGGGTCTATAACAGGTCACAATACCGTCGGAGGCTTTTAGCTATTACTTCGGTGGCTCCGATGACTATGGGTACTACTATTGCTTTTGTGTTCCATAAACGACCTACTTCTGTTTAAAGTAGATGATATTTAGTAAGTTTTTCATTTCTTTTTTGTAAATTTAATTTTTGGTACAAGCTTTTATTCTCATGCCTTCCTGGTTCCATCATCAGACCAGCATATTTTTATAATAATAATACGGGTCTTGGGTGTTTATCTATATATGTATTTATCATAAAAGTATAGTATCGTTAAGTTAGTATCCCATAACACAAGTTTAGAACTTACTTTTGGCTAGCTTAATCAGTGTGATTTGTCCCTATATATTTATTTATTTATAATAATATTGCATTTTCATCTGATTTACATTAGCATATGAAATTTCATCTCAATCGAAAACCAGGAAGTGGCCTAAATTTAACTTTACTTACAAACAGGGCAAGCTAATATTAAAAGCTTTAAAAAAAAAAGAAGAACGAAAGTATTTCATGCGTCATCAGAAAAAGCTGAAAGCTCGATTCATTCGCAACACCTGTCGACGTCGCTACACTTTCAATTACAATTCCAGGCTGTACTGCAGATGGTTTGCATTCAATTCAGTATTCAATACAATCAGTAAGTTGCAATGCAACGCCATTCAATTGTAGTTCAGTTAAGTGTAATTGGAAATTCTTCATAGAATTTGAGTAGGATTTTCCAGACCTTTTCTATTGTTTGTGTTAAAAAAATACATTTTATATTGGAGCTTCATGAAATCAAGTAGGCATGTAGATGTGGCTAATAGAAATTATAGGTTCACACATGAGCCAAATTGTTCCAGGGGTTGTTGAGATATAGGTTGTGCTAGTACATATCAACCTCTGTGGCGTAATGGTTAACACGCTAGTCCGCCACTCCGGAGATTCTGGGTTCGATCCCCAGTCAGGGCAAGATGGAAAATGATATTTTTCAAATTACCCTGGTCTTGGGTGTTTATCTATCTATATATTTATTTATCATAAAATATGGTATTGTTGAGTGAGTATCCCATAACACAAGTTTAAACTTACTTTGGGGCTAGCTCAGTCCGTGTAATTTGTCCTTATATATTTATTTATAGTTCGCACTCCCAGTAGATATTTGCAAATGTCGTACTCGCGTTGCATTAAAAAAGCCGTGCTTGATCATCTGCGCCATCTGTCAGACGGATGGAATATAATATATTTATATGTATGTATTATAAGTATTTATACAGTTATGTATATATATTCATTGAATTTATTTAGGATCTGAAGAATTTAGTACTTTATATGTATTTGCGTATTTTTATTAGGTATGAAGGTTTATATTGTGGTACGTGTTCCTAGTTACAAGCATTTCAGTTTTAGCACTATTTCCGTAATGATCTCAACTCAGCACCACCTGTAGGTTCGCGGGTAGAAAAGGCCAACGGCCTAGTTCTGCCTGTTACTACTTTTTGTAATAAAGTTAAATAAATAAAACAAAAATAGTTTGGAATCACCTACTAAGTATAAAAAATTGTTTTAAAAATTACATAAGATTTTATGAACCTCCCGTTTTAATCTTCAGACCTTACCTTTGGTATGATAATTATATCATACCAAAGTTCTTTTGATAAAGTAAAGTAATAGTAAATTATGATAAATCAAACAAACCCTTTACGAAAATCCTTTGGCCACCATCGAGTGATTTACATATTTGGCCGCCGTGGCTGCTGTGCCGTGCGCATGGATTTTGTGTGTCATTTTCAAATAATGATACACATTAAGTTTGGGCTTATTAAATTTGTCTTGATAAATTCTTAGGCCTCACAATGAAAACTTGTACGAAAAAATGTTTTTCTTTTCTTTTCAAAAAATATTTTTTTTATCTCTTTCAGAATTATAGGGATTGTTTCTTCTATTATTCAATTGACATTTGATTTTTTATTTATGTTTAGTTCCTTGTCCTCTATTGTTTACTGCATTTTAAAACGTGGTATCGTCGAATAAGAATCCCGTTATACCTACACACAATTTTAAACTTGTTGAAAGATAAAACGAAAATTTCAGCTGCAACAGCTGGAATTCTCAAACGGCGCAAATGTGAAGGTATCGGAAATTACAACATTTTTGACCCGTTTGTGGTTGAAACTATTGGAGCGTCGGGACATCAGCCCACAAAGTGTACAACGCTATCTCAAGGAAATGAGAAGGTATCGGAAATCACTACATTTTTAAGCCGTTTGGGGTTATAGGAGCTTGGGGACATCAGCCCACAAAGTATAGGACGCTATCACAAGGAAACTTATTGAAATTTCCCGCCATCATGGCTGGCATATAATAGGTCAGAAACTAAGCATTTTCATACATGCTAGTCTTCTGGGCACATTGAAGCAGGGTAAATAACTACCCGGCCTTTTTATTTGTAAACATTAGTAGTTATAGTGTAGTATTTTATATTTATTTTAGTGTTACATATTTAAGTTTTTAAGTTTATATTTATTTTTGTTTTATATTCTTTTCTTTGTGGTGAATAAACAGATGGAATGATAAAAAAAAATGAAAATGAACAATATCTTAATGAGAACAATGAGATAGGATCGGAGTGAAACGAAAGGGGAGGCCTTTGCCCAACTTTGGGACCTAAATGGCTAGAGAAAATAATTAAATTTTTAACATTTCACGCTCGCGCTTACCAAACGCTACGCTACGCTTACCCAAGAATCGACGGCTAATCAAACACAGAGGATGTCGGTGGTCCGGTGGAAGTACGCATTACCAGCGCTTTCACAAGTTAAGCAACCCCAGGCGTGGTTCGCATATAGATATGTGACCACAAGTGGCATAAAAAATCTCAAGCTACTCCGTGTTTCGATGGATATGTTAAGCCGTTCGTTCCGGAATTGAATAAATTGTAAATTAAGTGTCCATTATTTTTGGATAAATCTACCTGAAGTTCAGCCATCATCCACGTAAGTACGTATTATACTTATTATAAAAATTATGAAAAATCCCAACTCACTGTCATAAATTCTATCAAATCATCATTTACTGTAGCCTACATTTGTAATTGTTTATGTATGTATAAATTAAATGATCAGACAACAATGGAATTGTGTACAGTACGTGATGGATGATTGCACGTTTGGGAATTAGTTTTTATATTATGTATTTTGTTACACGCATTTATTTAGTTTTGACGACCTCCGTGGTGTAATGGTCAACACGCTAGTCCGCCAATCCGGAGGTTCTGGGTTCGATCCCCAGCCAGGTCAAGTTGGAAAATAGCCTTTTTCAAATTGTCCTGGGTCTTGGGTGTTTATTTATATATGTATTTATTGTAAAATATAGTATCGTTGAGTTAGTATCCCATACCACAAGTTTAAAAAAACTTACTTTAGGGCTAGCTCAATCAGTGTGATTTGTCCTTATATATTTATTTAGTTTCACCTGTCTTGTCAGTTGTCAGGAAACACAAGCGTAACAAATTTTATAAACATCAATGAGACCTCTCCAACCCGTCTGGCCAGCGTGGAGAGAGTAGGCCAAATCCTCTGACTGCTCTGAGAGGATCGTGCTCCTGCAGTGGTGACAAAAAGGACTTGACGACGACAACGACGACCTGTCTTGTTGTCTGTGTGTCCGTAATCAACTATTGCAAGCTTAATTAGACCCACTCTTAAATCTGAAACTTCACATACTTACGTAAGTTGGGTGATAATGCAATATTATGGTATCCATGACCTGATCACCTGATCTCATGATGAAGCTGGAAGGTGTGAAGGTGAACAGCTTCTTCTGTATGCGTTCATTTATTTTAATATATTATATACGTCTAACTAAATATATTAAAACTATTTTAAGGGTAAATTCAGTCCGTGATAGTGAACAACTTTGCCCAAGGAGCATATGTCGAAATATGAAAAATATTTTTTGGCTTTCCATACAAACTCGGATCAGCTGATCGGTCAACTTGTATGGGAGGCCAAAAATATATTTTTTCATAACTATCTCGATAAATGTTCCTTAGGAAATGTTGTTCAGTATTATCGATTGAATCCATCCTTAAAATAGTTTCAGTATATTTTGTTAGAACCTGCATGGTAAGGTGACCAAATGGAGTTCGCATATTCTAGCACACCAATACCCGGCACATAAGTTGAACCAAAATGGCGGCTCTGCGCAGGTATAATTAGAGGAAAAAGTGTGCGCAGTGACCGCCATTTTGGGTCAACTTATGTGCCGGGTATTGTACAATACTAACATGCAAAGACGGATTTAATACATGACAAATTTTAGAAGGGCTTACAGGTCCGGATCACGAAACCCAATTTTTCGTGTTCTTTGTCAGTTATTAATAGGCCAATGATAGAATAGTTACCCAACTAAATTGAACCGTATGCCCTTGACATAAAGTTCATAACCAATGAAAAAATTATACCTACGATGTCCGGTTGTGGGTTATGTAATTAATATGTTCTTCCATTGTCAATTTACTGTCTGAAATTATCCGCAAATCTCTTACTACGTCAACTTTTTTAATTGGTAGGATGTTAAGTAAGGTATAATTAATATTAATTTTATTACGTTGAAAAGAGAAAGAATATCCATGTTGGTATGTTTAATCCATTATTTAGGTATCTTGTCTATTTATTGACAGAGCGAGCGAAGCGTTTCAGATTCGAGATTGGCTTGAAAATGCTTATGTCCGTCAGCCTGTCTGATTGTAGGTTTCTTCTCGCCTACAGGTCGTATTTATCAACCGATTCTCGTGAAATTTTACAAGCAGGTTCGATAATGACATAGAATTTTTTTTCGAATAAATTTTTGGAAAGATTTCAAAATGGCGGAGATATGGAGTTTAAAACTTTAAGATAATCATATTTCAGCCGTTTCGAAAAATTTTCAAATATGTCATAGAACTTTTTTATTACCCTAATTAAGACGCAACTTTTTTGTCTAAACAACTTTTTTATCCGATAAACTTTAACGGGTTGGGGGTGAGTTGCGACTTCGGAGGTTTACAGCTACCTACGCCAATTACCTGTTTCTTACCATCTGTTTCTTGCAACTGCACGTTCATATGTTTCAGTGAAAATTAGCTGTTTACATCCCGCCTTTTTTTCTAGGTATATGGCCAGTATAATTTTTCTTTTTTTATATTTGTATTTTATACACACATCAGTTTACACGCAAACTAAACAACTCCATACGGCCTACATATATGGCTAACAGGTTGGCCAACTGAACGCATCGTAAATATAGGCTAGTTTTATGACAAGTGCCCGTGCCACCTCTATAGCGGGATTTAAAAAAAAACTAAAACAGTGCAGTCTTCGAGTGCAGTATTAAGATTTCCATACATTTTCCCTGCTCTTATGCAATAAAGTTCCGTTTTGTGCTGGATATAAGAAAATATATACACTGTTAAAAATTATGTAATTTAACATAAAATTATGTAATTTTACATGCAAAAAATTACATAAACCTGTAAAATTTCCGAAAAATCTGGGAAATTTACGGATAAATATGTAAAAATGTCCTAAATTATGTAAAATTTCATATTTCCCGTAAACTTCTTAGATTTTGCGCCAGAAGGAGGGAGTTTGTTTTTCGAGTATCTGTATGTATGTTTGTATGTAAATTTCTTTGTCACATTCTACAGCCTAAACGGCTTGATGGATTTTAGCTTAAGAGATATTTGTCCTAACTCTGAGTGTGACACTGGCTATATCAAAAATTTAAATAATCCAAAATGACGGATTTTTGCACCAAATTTACGTAAATTTGGATTTTTTTTGGATTTTTTTTTTTGGATGATTTCCCAGATTTTTCGGAAATTTTACAGGTTTATGTAATTTTTTGCATGTAAAATTACATAATTTTATGTTAAATTACATAATTTTTAACAGTGTATATATTTTCTTATATCCAGCACAAAACGGAACTTTATTGCATAAGAGCAGGGAAAATGTATGGAAATCTTAATACTGCATTCGAAGACTGCACTGTTTTAGTTTTTTTTTAAATCCCGCAATAGAGGTGGCACGGGCACTTGTCATAAAACTAGCCTATATTTACGATGCGTTCAGTTGGCCAACCTGTTAGCCATATATGTAGGCCGTATGGAGTTGTTTAGTTTGCGTGTAAACTGATGTGTGTATAAAATACAAATATAAAAAAAGAAAAATTATACTGGCCATATACCTAGAAAAAAAGGCGGGATGTAAACAGCTAATTTTCACTGAAACATATGAACGTGCAGTTGCAAGAAACAGATGGTAAGAAACAGGTAATTGGCGTAGGTAGCTGTAAACCTCCGAAGTCGCAACTCACCCCCAACCCGTTAAAGTTTATCGGATAAAAAAGTTGTTTAGACAAAAAAGTTGCGTCTTAATTAGGGTAATAAAAAAGTTCTATGACATATTTGAAAATTTTTCGAAACGGCTGAAATATGATTATCTTAAAGTTTTAAACTCCATATCTCCGCCATTTTGAAATCTTTCCAAAAATTTATTCGAAAAAAAATTCTATGTCATTATCGAACCTGCTTGTAAAATTTCACGAGAATCGGTTGATAAATACGACCTGTAGGCGAGAAGAAACCTACAATCAGACAGGCTGACGGACATAAGCATTTTCAAGCCAATCTCGAATCTGAAACGCTTCGCTCGCTCTGTCAATAAATAGACAAGATACCTAAATAATGGATTAAACATACCAACATGGATATTCTTTCTCTTTTCAACGTAATAAAATTAATATTAATTATACCTTACTTAACATCCTACCAATTAAAAAAGTTGACGTAGTAAGAGATTTGCGGATAATTTCAGACAGTAAATTGACAATGGAAGAACATATTAATTACATAACCCACAACCGGACATCGTAGGTATAATTTTTTCATTGGTTATGAACTTTATGTCAAGGGCATACGGTTCAATTTAGTTGGGTAACTATTCTATCATTGGCCTATTAATAACTGACAAAGAACACGAAAAATTGGGTTTCGTGATCCGGACCTGTAAGCCCTTCTAAAATTTGTCATGTATTAAATCCGTCTTTGCATGTTAGTATTGTACAATACCCGGCACATAAGTTGACCCAAAATGGCGGTCACTGCGCACACTTTTTCCTCTAATTATACCTGCGCAGAGCCGCCATTTTGGTTCAACTTATGTGCCGGGTATTGGTGTGCTAGAATATGCGAACTCCATTTGGTCACCTTACCATGCAGGTTCTAACAAAATATACTGAAACTATTTTAAGGATGGATTCAATCGATAATACTGAACAACATTTCCTAAGGAACATTTATCGAGATAGTTATGAAAAAATATATTTTTGGCCTCCCATACAAGTTGACCGATCAGCTGATCCGAGTTTGTATGGAAAGCCAAAAAATATTTTTCATATTTCGACATATGCTCCTTGGGCAAAGTTGTTCACTATCACGGACTGAATTTACCCTTAAAATAGTTTTAATATATTTAGTTAGACGTATATAATATATTAAAATAAATGAACGCATACAGAAGAAGCTGTTCACCTTCACACCTTCCAGCTTCATCATGAGATCAGGTGATCAGGTCATGGATACCATAATATTGCATTATCACCCAACTTACGTAAGTATGTGAAGTTTCAGATTTAAGAGTGGGTCTAATTAAGCTTGCAATAGTTGATTACGGACACACAGACAACAAGACAGGTCGTCGTTGTCGTCGTCAAGTCCTTTTTGTCACCACTGCAGGAGCACGATCCTCTCAGAGCAGTCAGAGGATTTGGCCTACTCTCTCCACGCTGGCCAGACGGGTTGGAGAGGTCTCATTGATGTTTATAAATTCACTTCCAGTTTACGCAGTTTATACCCGACTGCGCCAGGAGGGAGTTTGTTTTTCGAGTATCTGTATGTATGTTTGTGTGTAAATTTCTTTGTCACATTCTACAGCCTAAACGGCTTGATGGATTTTAGCTTAAGAGATATTTGTTCTAACTCTGAGTGTGACACTGGCTATATCAAAAATTTAAATAATCCAAAATGACGGATTTTTGCACCAAATTTACACATAATTTGGTGCAAAAATCCGTCATTTTGGATTATTTAATTTTTTTTAAACATATTTTTTTATAAAAAAACCTATCTACTCGGGTATAAAATTAAGGATTTTATACAAGGATTACAAAAATATATACAACTTAAAACCGCCTTTAAACAGTTCATAGACTCTCGCTCCCAGGATTTTTTTTTCAAAGGTATCAATGATCTGCCTATAAAATGGCGGAAGTGTATCGATAACAACGGCGCATACTTTGATCGATTAAATAATAATTTCATTTAAAAAAACTTGTTTCACTTTTTTGATACTGAACGGCAATTTCATATGTAAGGACCTAATATATGTTGACAGTTGGGTTTTTTGTTTTTTTAACAATGTTTTAGTTTGGGCCTCTGTTTTTGAACTAGCGAGAATGCGTAAATTAAAAGTAAACAGTACTTAATCGCACACAAATTTATTTGTGACAAAATTTAGTAAGGTTTGGCATCTCTACCGCTGTTTGTCCATAATTAGGTAGATGATGAATGGACGGGTGTTACTTTCACACGGTATTTCCTAAATTAAATATGACGTTAATCAACAATGGATAAATACTGTTTTATTGAAGTAATTGATATAGGTATGGTTTTCTGAAATAACAGTATAGATTAGGGTTGGTACACACTTATTCGGACCGACTACTTTTGGTACGCATTTGTCGGCTGATATCTTTGGTTTTTATTATGAAACTAAAAATATAAAATACATATTCTGTTATAAGTATCTTACATATAACAGAATATGTTTTTTATTTCGCTTAAGAGGATTTTCCTTGAAGATTTTTGTTAACCTATTTTTAGCCCATTGTTGGGCAAAGGTCTCTCCCATCTTTTTTCACTTGTCTCTTTCCCGTATAAGTCTCGACTATTATTTTTGGAATGCGTCGAGATTGTCTCGCCAACGCTTTCTGAGCGTGGTTAAAATAACCCTGTATAGTTTTATCATTGCAGCATCACTTTACAAGCTTACTCACATGCGATAATCTAACAAACGATAATCCAACACGCACCGCTGAGCCGTCGCCGCGTCGCGGCTCGTGTCTGATCGCCCCATAATCACCCGTCTCCCTCTTGTCTCCTGCCCTTCAGGAAAGGGTTACCCTTGAATGCATTTGACGGGAATTCTGTGCCGACCGTTCTCAATTTTCCGCTTAACCACACCGTTCGCGAAACTGTTAAAGCAAATGGAACATGCGCTATTCGCGAAACTGTTAAAGTAAATTAAACATTAACCGCTACCAAAGCTCAGTGTTTGGAATTTTGACAAGGATATTTTAGAGTGTGCATGAAAGCACAATTAAGTACGTGTTCTGATTTGAGATCCTTGCCAATCGCTTGTTTTAGAAAGTTGTCATAGTTAAAATCTTTTCTTCCAACTACGGGGCAATTCCATCATAACTGCACTACATATCATTTTGATGACCTGCGTGGTGTAGTGGTTAACACGCCAGTCAGCCACACCGGAGGTCCCGGTTTCGATCGCCGGTCAAGTCAAGATGGAAAATTATCTTTTTCAGATTGACCTGGGTCTTGGATGTTTATCTATACCTATATACATTTGTTATAAAATATAGAATGGTAAAATAAATATCCCATAACACAAGTCTTGAACTTACTTTGGAGCTAGCTCAATCTGTGTGATTTGTCCTTACACTGTTAGAAATTATATAATTTTACATGCAAAAAATTACATAAACCTGTAAAATTTCCGAAAAATCTGGGAAAGTTACGGATAAATATGTAAAAATGTCCAAAATTATGTAAAATTTCATATTTCCCGTAAACTTCTTTGATTTTTCGGGAAATTTACAGGTATATGTAAAATTACATAATTTCTAACAGTGTAAGGACAAATCACACAGATTGAGCTAGCCCCAAAGTAAGTAAAAATAGTCGGTCCGAATAAGGGTGTACCAACCCTAATCTATACTGTTATTTCAGAAAACCATACCTATATCAATTACTTCAATAAAACAGTATTTATTCATTGTTGATTAACGTCATATTTAATTCAGGAAATACCGTGTGAAAGTAACACCCGTCCATTCATCATCTACCTAATTATGGACAAACAGCGGTAGAGATGCCAAATCTTACTAAATTTTGTCACAAATATATTTGTGTGCGATTAAGTAGTGTTTACTTTTAATTTACGCATTCTTGCTAGTTCAAAAACAGAGGCTCAAACTAAAACAGTGTTAAAAAAACAAAAAACCCAACTGTCAACATATAAGTTGTATATATTTTTGTAATCCTTGTATAAAATCCTTAATTTTATACCCGAGGAGATAGGTTTTTATATAAAAAAAATGTTTAAAAAATTTAAATAATCCAAAATGACGGATTTTTGCACCAAATTATGTGTAAATTTGGTGCAAATATATATATACTGGGTGGCGCAAAAGTAAAGAGCCTATTTGGTTCAGCTATAACATTTTTTCTAAATTAGAAAACTAGATTTAGGTTTTTTTAAATGTATATTTGTGCCATTAAATTTCGTACCATTAGGATTTAAAGATGATGTCTTTTAAATGGTGACCTCCAGAGTTGATACACATTTGAGCCCTATTTATGACATTTTGCATAACTTGCCGTAACACTTCCTGCGATATGTTCGTTATTTCTTGACGAATGTTTTCTTTTAGAGCTGCGAGAGTCTGTGGCTTGTTCACATACACCCGAGATTTCAAAAAACCCCAAAGAAAGAAGTCTGGACTGGTCAGATCGGGTGATCTTGCAGGCCAAGGCAAATCGCCAAAACGAGAGATAACTCGGCCTGGAAAAGCGTCCCTCACTAAGTCCATAGTGTCGCGCGCTGTGTGTGCCGTAGCGCCGTCTTGTTGAAACCAGATGTGCTCCAGCCCCAATTCGTCCAAACTGGGTATCAAAAACTCTCGTAACATGGTTCTGTAGCGTTCTCCAGTGACAGTTATCGCATTGCCTCCAGCGTCTTCGAAAAAATAGGGTCCGATCACTCTGTCAACACAGATGCCACACCATACAGTAACTTTTAGTGGGTGTAGAGGTGTTTCTTGAATAATGCGCGGATTATCAGTGCCCCAGAACCGAGTATTCTGCTTATTGACATGCCCTGAGAGATGGAAATGCGCTTCGTCACTCATAACCAATTTTGAAGGAAAATCATCCTCTTCAAGGTTGAGGTTTATGACGCGCTGGCAGTAATCTAGACGAGCTCGGTGGTCAGCAGGCAGCAGCTGATGAGTCATTTGAGTTTTATACGGGAACATCTTTAAGTCTTTCACCAAAATACGCTGCAGGGTCCGTCTGGAAATGCCCAATTGCGTGGCACGTCGCCTCGTTGATGTTTCTGGACACTCTTCCACATCTTCGCGCACAGCATCGATATTTTCAGCTGAACGGCCTGTTCTTGGTCTCCCAGACTTAGGTCTATCCAATGTTGAGCCAGTTGCTTCAAGGCGTGTGGCAAAGCGTCGAATTGTGCGACCAATCGGTGCCGGACGGTGGTGAAATCGTCGACGAAATTCACGTTGTGTTCTTATCACTGATGAATTATTCCGTAAGAACATTGACACAATTATTCCACGTTCTTGGGGAGTAAAACGGTCCATGTTTATTTTCAGTGTATTTTACATTTGTTCACTACACAATTTTCAACAACAGAATGACAGAAAATGTCATATAAAAAAAATAAAAGTATTTTCTTTAGTGCCAGTACTTTTGCGCCACCCAGTATTTTTATATTCTTTTCTTTGTGGTGAATAACAGATGGAATGATAAAAAAAATGAAAATGAACAATATCTTAATGAGAACAATGAGATAGGATCGGAGTGAAACGAAAGGGGAGGCCTTTGCCCAACTTTGGGACCTAAATGGCTAGAGAAAATAATTAAATTTTTAACATTTCACGCTCGCGCTTACCAAACGCTACGCTACGCTTACCCAAGAATCGACGGCTAATCAAACACAGAGGATGTCGGTGGTCCGGTGGAAGTACGCATTACCAGCGCTTTCACAAGTTAAGCAACCCCAGGCGTGGTTCGCATATAGATATGTGACCACAAGTGGCATAAAAAATCTCAAGCTACTCCGTGTTTCGATAGATATGTTAAGCCGTTCGTTCAGGAATTGAATGAATTGTAAATTAAGTGTCCATTATTTTTGGATAAATCTACCTGAAGTTCAGCCATCATCCACGTAAGTACGTATTATACTTATTATAAAAATTATGAAAAATCCCAACTCACTGTCATAAATTCTATCAAATCATCATTTACTGTAGCCTACATTTGTAATTGTTTATGTATGGTTAAATTAAATGATCAGACAACAATGGAATTGTGTACAGTACGTGATGGATGATTGCACGTTTGGGAATTAGTTTTTATATTATGTATTTTGTTACACGCATTTATTTAGTTTTGACGACCTCCGTGGTGTAATGGTCAACACGCTAGTCCGCCAATCCGGAGGTTCTGGGTTCGATCCCCAGCCAGGTCAAGTTGGAAAATAGCCTTTTTCAAATTGTCCTGGGTCTTGGGTGTTTATTTATATATGTATTTATTGTAAAATATAGTATCGTTGAGTTAGTATCCCATACCACAAGTTTAAAAAAACTTACTTTAGGGCTAGCTCAATCAGTGTGATTTGTCCTTATATATTTATTTAGTTTCACCTGTCTTGTCAGTTGTCAGGAAACACAAGCGTAACAAATTTTATAAACATCAATGAGACCTCTCCAACCCGTCTGGCCAGCGTGGAGAGAGTAGGCCAAATCCTCTGACTGCTCTGAGAGGATCGTGCTCCTGCAGTGGTGACAAAAAGGACTTGACGACGACAACGACGACCTGTCTTGTTGTCTGTGTGTCCGTAATCAACTATTGCAAGCTTAATTAGACCCACTCTTAAATCTGAAACTTCACATACTTACGTAAGTTGGGTGATAATGCAATATTATGGTATCCATGACCTGATCACCTGATCTCATGATGAAGCTGGAAGGTGTGAAGGTGAACAGCTTCTTCTGTATGCGTTCATTTATTTTAATATATTATATACGTCTAACTAAATATATTAAAACTATTTTAAGGGTAAATTCAGTCCGTGATAGTGAACAACTTTGCCCAAGGAGCATATGTCGAAATATGAAAAATATTTTTTGGCTTTCCATACAAACTCGGATCAGCTGATCGGTCAACTTGTATGGGAGGCCAAAAATATATTTTTTCATAACTATCTCGATAAATGTTCCTTAGGAAATGTTGTTCAGTATCATCGATTGAATCCATCCTTAAAATAGTTTCAGTATATTTTGTTAGAACCTGCATGGTAAGGTGACCAAATGGAGTTCGCATATTCTAGCACACCAATACCCGGCACATAAGTTGAACCAAAATGGCGGCTCTGCGCAGGTATAATTAGAGGAAAAAGTGTGCGCAGTGACCGCCATTTTGGGTCAACTTATGTGCCGGGTATTGTACAATACTAACATGCAAAGACGGATTTAATACATGACAAATTTTAGAAGGGCTTACAGGTCCGGATCACGAAACCCAATTTTTCGTGTTCTTTGTTGTTTCGAAAAATTGGGTTTCGTGATCCGGACCTGTAAGCCCTTCTAAAATTTGTCATGTATTAAATCCGTCTTTGCATGTTAGTATTGTACAATACCCGGCACATAAGTTGACCCAAAATGGCGGTCACTGCGCACACTTTTTCCTCTAATTATACCTGCGCAGAGCCGCCATTTTGGTTCAACTTATGTGCCGGGTATTGGTGTGCTAGAATATGCGAACTCCATTTGGTCACCTTACCATGCAGGTTCTAACAAAATATACTGAAACTATTTTAAGGATGGATTCAATCGATGATACTGAACAACATTTCCTAAGGAACATTTATCGAGATAGTTATGAAAAAATATATTTTTGGCCTCCCATACAAGTTGACCGATCAGCTGATCCGAGTTTGTATGGAAAGCCAAAAAATATTTTTCATATTTCGACATATGCTCCTTGGGCAAAGTTGTTCACTATCACGGACTGAATTTACCCTTAAAATAGTTTTAATATATTTAGTTAGACGTATATAATATATTAAAATAAATGAACGCATACAGAAGAAGCTGTTCACCTTCACACCTTCCAGCTTCATCATGAGATCAGGTGATCAGGTCATGGATACCATAATATTGCATTATCACCCAACTTACGTAAGTATGTGAAGTTTCAGATTTAAGAGTGGGTCTAATTAAGCTTGCAATAGTTGATTACGGACACACAGACAACAAGACAGGTCGTCGTTGTCGTCGTCAAGTCCTTTTTGTCACCACTGCAGGAGCACGATCCTCTCAGAGCAGTCAGAGGATTTGGCCTACTCTCTCCACGCTGGCCAGACGGGTTGGAGAGGTCTCATTGATGTTTATAAAATTTGTTACGCTTGTGTTTCCTGACAACTGACAAGACAGGTGAAACTAAATAAATATATAAGGACAAATCACACTGATTGAGCTAGCCCTAAAGTAAGTTTTTTTAAACTTGTGGTATGGGATACTAACTCAACGATACTATATTTTACAATAAATACATATATAAATAAACACCCAAGACCCAGGACAATTTGAAAAAGGCTATTTTCCAACTTGACCTGGCTGGGGATCGAACCCAGAACCTCCGGATTGGCGGACTAGCGTGTTGACCATTACACCACGGAGGTCGTCAAAACTAAATAAATGCGTGTAACAAAATACATAATATAAAAACTAATTCCCAAACGTGCAATCATCCATCACGTACTGTACACAATTCCATTGTTGTCTGATCATTTAATTTAACCATACATAAACAATTACAAATGTAGGCTACAGTAAATGATGATTTGATAGAATTTATGACAGTGAGTTGGGATTTTTCATAATTTTTATAATAAGTATAATACGTACTTACGTGGATGATGGCTGAACTTCAGGTAGATTTATCCAAAAATAATGGACACTTAATTTACAATTCATTCAATTCCTGAACGAACGGCTTAACATATCTATCGAAACACGGAGTAGCTTGAGATTTTTTATGCCACTTGTGGTCACATATCTATATGCGAACCACGCCTGGGGTTGCTTAACTTGTGAAAGCGCTGGTAATGCGTACTTCCACCGGACCACCGACATCCTCTGTGTTTGATTAGCCGTCGATTCTTGGGTAAGCGTAGCGTAGCGTTTGGTAAGCGCGAGCGTGAAATGTTAAAAATTTAATTATTTTCTCTAGCCATTTAGGTCCCAAAGTTGGGCAAAGGCCTCCCCTTTCGTTTCACTCCGATCCTATCTCATTGTTCTCATTAAGATATTGTTCATTTTCATTTTTTTTATCATTCCATCTGTTATTCACCACAAAGAAAAGAATATAAAAATACTGGGTGGCGCAAAAGTACTGGCACTAAAGAAAATACTTTAATTTTTTTTATATGACATTTTCTGTCATTCTGTTGTTGAAAATTGTGTAGTGAACAAATGTAAAATACACTGAAAATAAACATGGACCGTTTTACTCCCCAAGAACGTGGAATAATTGTGTCAATGTTCTTACGGAATAATTCATCAGTGATAAGAACACAACGTGAATTTCGTCGACGATTTCACCACCGTCCGGCACCGATTGGTCGCACAATTCGACGCTTTGCCACACGCCTTGAAGCAACTGGCTCAACATTGGATAGACCTAAGTCTGGGAGACCAAGAACAGGCCGTTCAGCTGAAAATATCGATGCTGTGCGCGAAGATGTGGAAGAGTGTCCAGAAACATCAACGAGGCGACGTGCCACGCAATTGGGCATTTCCAGACGGACCCTGCAGCGTATTTTGGTGAAAGACTTAAAGATGTTCCCGTATAAAACTCAAATGACTCATCAGCTGCTGCCTGCTGACCACCGAGCTCGTCTAGATTACTGCCAGCGCGTCATAAACCTCAACCTTGAAGAGGATGATTTTCCTTCAAAATTGGTTATGAGTGACGAAGCGCATTTCCATCTCTCAGGGCATGTCAATAAGCAGAATACTCGGTTCTGGGGCACTGATAATCCGCGCATTATTCAAGAAACACCTCTACACCCACTAAAAGTTACTGTATGGTGTGGCATCTGTGTTGACAGAGTGATCGGACCCTATTTTTTCGAAGACGCTGGAGGCAATGCGATAACTGTCACTGGAGAACGCTACAGAACCATGTTACGAGAGTTTTTGATACCCAGTTTGGACGAATTGGGGCTGGAGCACATCTGGTTTCAACAAGACGGCGCTACGGCACACACAGCGCGCGACACTATGGACTTAGTGAGGGACGCTTTTCCAGGCCGAGTTATCTCTCGTTTTGGCGATTTGCCTTGGCCTGCAAGATCACCCGATCTGACCAGTCCAGACTTCTTTCTTTGGGGTTTTTTGAAATCTCGGGTGTATGTGAACAAGCCACAGACTCTCGCAGCTCTAAAAGAAAACATTCGTCAAGAAATAACGAACATATCGCAGGAAGTGTTACGGCAAGTTATGCAAAATGTCATAAATAGGGCTCAAATGTGTATCAACTCTGGAGGTCACCATTTAAAAGACATCATCTTTAAATCCTAATGGTACGAAATTTAATGGCACAAATATACATTTAAAAAAACCTAAATCTAGTTTTCTAATTTAGAAAAAATGTTATAGCTGAACCAAATAGGCTCTTTACTTTTGCGCCACCCAGTATATATATATTTGCACCAAATTTACACATAATTTGGTGCAAAAATCCGTCATTTTGGATTATTTAAATTTTTTAAACATTTTTTTTATATAAAAACCTATCTCCTCGGGTATAAAATTAAGGATTTTATACAAGGATTACAAAAATATATACAACTTATATGTTGACAGTTGGGTTTTTTGTTTTTTTAACACTGTTTTAGTTTGAGCCTCTGTTTTTGAACTAGCAAGAATGCGTAAATTAAAAGTAAACACTACTTAATCGCACACAAATATATTTGTGACAAAATTTAGTAAGATTTGGCATCTCTACCGCTGTTTGTCCATAATTAGGTAGATGATGAATGGACGGGTGTTACTTTCACACGGTATTTCCTGAATTAAATATGACGTTAATCAACAATGAATAAATACTGTTTTATTGAAGTAATTGATATAGGTATGGTTTTCTGAAATAACAGTATAGATTAGGGTTGGTACACCCTTATTCGGACCGACTATTTTTACTTACTTTGGGGCTAGCTCAATCTGTGTGATTTGTCCTTACACTGTTAGAAATTATGTAATTTTACATATACCTGTAAATTTCCCGAAAAATCAAAGAAGTTTACGGGAAATATGAAATTTTACATAATTTTGGACATTTTTACATATTTATCCGTAACTTTCCCAGATTTTTCGGAAATTTTACAGGTTTATGTAATTTTTTGCATGTAAAATTATATAATTTCTAACAGTGTAAGGACAAATCACACAGATTGAGCTAGCTCCAAAGTAAGTTCAAGACTTGTGTTATGGGATATTTATTTTACCATTCTATATTTTATAACAAATGTATATAGGTATAGATAAACATCCAAGACCCAGGTCAATCTGAAAAAGATAATTTTCCATCTTGACTTGACCGGCGATCGAAACCGGGACCTCCGGTGTGGCTGACTGGCGTGTTAACCACTACACCACGCAGGTCATCAAAATGATATGTAGTGCAGTTATGATGGAATTGCCCCGTAGTTGGAAGAAAAGATTTTAACTATGACAACTTTCTAAAACAAGCGATTGGCAAGGATCTCAAATCAGAACACGTACTTAATTGTGCTTTCATGCACACTCTAAAATATCCTTGTCAAAATTCCAAACACTGAGCTTTGGTAGCGGTTAATGTTTAATTTACTTTAACAGTTTCGCGAATAGCGCATGTTCCATTTGCTTTAACAGTTTCGCGAACGGTGTGGTTAAGCGGAAAATTGAGAACGGTCGGCACAGAATTCCCGTCAAATGCATTCAAGGGTAACCCTTTCCTGAAGGGCAGGAGACAAGAGGGAGACGGGTGATTATGGGGCGATCAGACACGAGCCGCGACGCGGCGACGGCTCAGCGGTGCGTGTTGGATTATCGTTTGTTAGATTATCGCATGTGAGTAAGCTTGTAAAGTGATGCTGCAATGATAAAACTATACAGGGTTATTTTAACCACGCTCAGAAAGCGTTGGCGAGACAATCTCGACGCATTCCAAAAATAATAGTCGAGACTTATACGGGAAAGAGACAAGTGAAAAAAGATGGGAGAGACCTTTGCCCAACAATGGGCTAAAAATAGGTTAACAAAAATCTTCAAGGAAAATCCTCTTAAGCGAAATAAAAAACATATTCTGTTATATGTAAGATACTTATAACAGAATATGTATTTTATATTTTTAGTTTCATAATAAAAACCAAAGATATCAGCCGACAAATGCGTACCAAAAGTAGTCGGTCCGAATAAGTGTGTACCAACCCTAATCTATACTGTTATTTCAGAAAACCATACCTATATCAATTACTTCAATAAAACAGTATTTATCCATTGTTGATTAACGTCATATTTAATTTAGGAAATACCGTGTGAAAGTAACACCCGTCCATTCATCATCTACCTAATTATGGACAAACAGCGGTAGAGATGCCAAACCTTACTAAATTTTGTCACAAATAAATTTGTGTGCGATTAAGTACTGTTTACTTTTAATTTACGCATTCTCGCTAGTTCAAAAACAGAGGCCCAAACTAAAACATTGTTAAAAAAACAAAAAACCCAACTGTCAACATATATTAGGTCCTTACATATGAAATTGCCGTTCAGTATCAAAAAAGTGAAACAAGTTTTTTTAAATGAAATTATTATTTAATCAATCAAAGTATGCGCCGTTGTTATCGATACACTTCCGCCATTTTATAGGCAGATCATTGATACCTTTGAAAAAAAAATCCTGGGAGCGAGAGTCTATGAACTGTTTAAAGGCGGTTTTAAGTTGTATATATTTTTGTAATCCTTGTATAAAATCCTTAATTTTATACCCGAGTAGATAGGTTTTTTTATAAAAAAATATGTTTAAAAAAAATTAAATAATCCAAAATGACGGATTTTTGCACCAAATTATGTGTAAATTTGGTGCAAAAATCCGTCATTTTGGATTATTTAAATTTTTGATATAGCCAGTGTCACACTCAGAGTTAGAACAAATATCTCTTAAGCTAAAATCCATCAAGCCGTTTAGGCTGTAGAATGTGACAAAGAAATTTACACACAAACATACATACAGATACTCGAAAAACAAACTCCCTCCTGGCGCAGTCGGGTATAAACTGCGTAAACTGGAAGTACCTACATACTTATGTACTTCATAAACTTATATTAACTAATATAATTATAAAAGTAGTACTACTTAATCGCACACAAATGATAAGTGAGAGAATAGGGTTTAGCACCTCAACGGCTCTTGGTCCACTACATTAAAACCTTTAAAATTACATTTAGTATGTGAGTGTGACAAATATGTCACTTGACGTAAATTACTAGGTAAAGAGTTTTGATTGCAGTAAGGAAGGTGAGGCTCAACTGACACTTTTTTTCACAGTTTAATTTGAACCTTAATAATGGGATAAATAGAGATGAATATACTTATGCAAAAAACATAACACTATGCGACGCTACGACTCTGCGCCAGTGTGAGTTGACCCTTATTGTAAACATACCATATAGAAATAAATTCCATACATTCTAAATGTATTTTCTAGTTCTATTACAGAAATATAACATTACCACGTTTTTATTCCTTCCGGGGTAGACAGAGCCTTGGTCCATAAGGCCCAAAGTCCTCGTTAAGCGTATTGTTGAGCATGAAGATGAAAAAAGAGAATCAAAAGAGTGGTGGGTTGCTAGCCGAATCGCCTATTGACATCATTCAGATTCTCGCCTATTACTTCGTTTAGCTTATATGACCTGCTCGCGAAGAGAAGCAGCTGGTACATTTGACGTTTTTGCTTTTCTTTGTCCTATATAAGTATATTGAAGCTTAGATGCTGATATCTTTTATTTCGGACACTTTAACAAAATTGCAAAAGCTCCTAAATTGAAACTTTCTCACAAGCCGTTAATTAATATAACTATAGTTTTGTAGTCATGTTGTACGTCTGACATGCGAAATACCTCTAAAGCTCTGCTGAGTTTGTTACTCTGTTTAGTTTGTTGTTCACGTTTGGAAGTTGATCAAACAAAACAATGTTTCAAAAACTTTGCAGGCACAATCAGCTTACTCGAATAATTAAAAAACCGTCTGATTTGGACGACAAACAAAATTTGGGAGTGTATTATTGAGATACTCGTACACAATAAGTAAACGAGAAACGTATGCTACGGCTGTGCCTTTGTTTGGTTTTGCTCGACTTGGCAGGGTAATGCGGTGTCCCCAGATAATATACTCTTATATGACGGGGAAGGTACATCCTTTCTTGCTCTTTGTATATGAAAATGGTTTAAAATATTCTTTCAAAAATATAATTCTACTTTAGTGTTATGACAACAAAGAAGAAGCTCTTGACAGAATTTGAAATTAAAATCCCTTGACATTTATATCAACATTCTATCTAAGAAAAAAAACTAAACACACTGTGCCGAAGTTACGCGGCTAAAGATCCGCAGCTATTGCTTCGTGGAAAACTCGACGTAACTTCTCGGTTAAGTCTGTTGCTAGTAATTCAAATAGCATTTCAAGAGTAATTTCGCCGAAGTTCGGTCGCGCTACTTCATAGTATGTACTACTATAGTTTCTCAGTATGATTAAGATTCACTAGCCACTAACGCAATTTAAAAAAAGAATCAAGCTTAAACGACACGTGTTACTTTAATACTGGTTAAAACTACAAAGGCCTTTGTTTTGAACCCTGAGATTTCCCGAGGGAGTGCATTCGTGCAGGTCGTGAGACCTGATCCAGGCATAATTGAGATCCTGTGTGGATAGTAATATCATCGGGATCGAGAGATGACCAAGTTGACATGAAATAGTAGGACAAAATCAAAAAAGAGTTATGCTTCTCAGTAGAGTTTTGCGAACATATACAAAAATATGCCAGTAACCTACGCGCAGTGAAAACTTTTAAGGGGATTACTGGAACTAAACAAGAGTTTTATTTTGCGTAAAACTATAAGATCCACTACATTGAAACATTACAAAAAAATTATGATATTCTTTAGGATATATGCTACCAGAATAGTGTCTTCAAAACATGATACATAATGTACCTACCATTAATTTTTTTTTTCAAGGAGTAGTACTGTAATGAAATCAATGGGAACACTATGAATTGTTTGTAGGGTTTTATTTATCAAGATACATACTAACGAACTATAGAATGTTTTTTAAACAAAATGTTTATATTCTAACAATAGCTCAAATATCTTTACGAGCATAAAACGCACGCTCACACGAGCGCTTTGCCCGTGTATCTATTGTACCGGGCGGCCGAGGTCTGATGCTAACGGACGTCTTGCTCTCCTTTACAGTAATAAAAAAATATGTCTAAAATAAACGGTTTCAATGTGTGTCTGCATTTCCAGCACACTTAAGCCAGTTAAAATACATACAAACAATACCTACATTTTTCTTACTAACAATTCAATCTAGCCTTTACATAATTTAAATTCAATTTATTAACAAGGTAATTTTTTTTTTATGAATGGCTTGACGCTACTACGTATTTAGCCAGGAACAAGTTAATAAAACGAGGGAAATTCTTTTTTCCTAACAAGTTACAATCAAAGGCCTTTGATTGCTTTAAGGGAGCTTCTGGCTACAAATCTATACGAGTCCACTGGTTTTCATAGCCGATTGAGTGGCGGACAACACCTGAAGACGCCCACACAGTCCGCAAAACAAATATCACTACAGCCGTACTATGACTGTCCACTTTAACAATTTCACATATTGTTCATGAGCATGAGCATTTATCACCAAACAACACGAATTTCATATTATAAAGTTCACTAAAATCAATTTACAAAATAATTTAAAGAAAATCCCAACTGAACCTCTTAACTACCCGCCAAAATCCCCAACAAGGTATATTAACAAGTGGCTTTGTGAACTGAAGACCTCGCGGCGTGTTTTTGAATGCTTCTTCGACTCAACACTTGTACAGCGTTTGGCTAAAGAAGCTTTCGGACAGACAAATTGTTTGTACGTGTTTACGAATGCTTCTTCAAGTCAACACTTGTAGGTATAGCGTTAGGCTAAAGAAGTTTTAAGGAAAAAAAAATTTAAAATGGGCTGCTTATCCTTCTATAGTACTTACAACATACGCACCGCGTTGTGGCAAAGAGGGGAATGCGTTCTGTTGGCAAACTAACTGGTTTGATAACAGGGTATAACCATGTCTCAGTATCTGTATGAAATGCAAGGCTATAGACTTATTATACCTTTATAATTAAATTAGATTGGATTAGGATTGGATTTAGATAAGATAAGATTAAATTAATGTTATTTTTTTATTAAATTACAAAACTCAACAATTTCTCTTTGGCTAAATCAAATCAAATAAAAATTAAACATAGAATCAAACAAAAAGTCAAAAGAAAAATTAAACAAAATATCAAACTTTTGTTAGATTTTTCGTCAAATTCAAAAAATAAAACAAAAAATCACCTTCTACTTTGGATTGGACAAATTCTATACAAATGTTGACTCGAAGAAGCATTCGGAAACACTCCGCACAATTTTTCTGTCCGAAAGCTTCTTTAGCCCAACGCTATACAAGTGTTGAGTCGAAGAATCATTCGGAAACACGCGACCTCGCGAGTCTGTCTTTGTTTGGTCTTTGCATATTATATCACACCCCTTGAAATTTATTGTATGAAAAATGTGTTCAGACAAAAAAGAAAAGTATTTATCAAAATTTTTTAAGATTAATTAATATATAATAATTATTATGATATTTTTTACGTATTCAAACGCCATTTTGAAAATTTTCCAAAAACTGAATTTCCTGTAACAATTGGACACCCTAGTTGAATCTGATGAGATCAGTGGTGCCATTACTGAACCTAATTCCATTTGCCAGCTATTATGTGGCCACCCTACGATGTAATATTGGAGACCACAACATACAATATACCTATATCTAGTAATGTACCTATGAATATGCGTTGGAAATCAAATTACCAATCACTTCTAGAGGTATATTAAGTTCGGAAACAATGCTTAGACACACAATACACAATCAGATCTCTATTTCTAACATAATTGGACAGTCAGACTATTGTGAGTCTTGTGGCTCTAAGCAGCCAGAGCCGCAAGACGCAAAAAACTTTTAGCGTGATGGCAGGCGAGAAGGTAGAAATAGGAATCAAAATAGTGATAGTAGCTGCATCGTGTATTAGAACTAGTGATGTGCCATTCCCGTTCCCCAGATTTCCGGGAACGTTCCAGGGAATGATCCAAAAAAATGGAAATGTCAGGAAAAGTTGTAATTTTATTTATCAGACATATTTATTATCACTGTAAATATATTTTACTAACGTAAATGCATCACTTGATATGGTTATAATACAAATACATATATCCAATATTCCGTAACATTCCCTAGAAATACGGGATCATTCCCCGGGAACGTTCCCAAATTCCCGGGATTTTAGGAACGTTCCCGGGGAATTGGGGAAAGTTCTCGGGAACGGCACATCACTAATTAGAACCCGCTAGTTCACAAGACGTCAAATCAGATTACAGATTATTATTAAAGAGAGATTCATATTATTATTATAGAGATATGTTTCTTGTAGTCAAATAACATTTAGTATGTTTAAAATGGATATGATCTATCACAATCATCGTCATAATTTCAGTTGCATAACGTCCACTGCTGGACCTCCTTCCAAGGATTTCCAAAATAACCATCTATTTATATATAGAGCGGCCTGCATCCTGCGCTTTCCAGGGACCTTGGTCAGGTCGTTTGATCATCTGGAGGATGGGTGTCCTTTGCTACGCTTCCCAGTACGTGGTCTCCATCTGAGAACCTTTTTGCCCCATCGGCCATCGGTTCGTTGCGCTATGTGTCCTGCCTTTTGTCTACTGCCACTTCAACGAGCTAACCCGTAGAGCTATCAGTGGCTTTTGTTCTCCTACAAATTTCCTCATTTCTGATTCAAACACTGAACATAGTTTTCTCCCAGCGCGTTAGGCGACATTGAGCTTTCTTCTTCTTCTTATATTTAAGAGCTGGGCTCTTGTCGGTGGAGTGCTTTCCATGTCTCTCTTAATTTCTTCCGCTAAGTTCTTGAGCTTTCTTATGAGACCTATATTAAGGGACCACGTTTCAGAGCTAATAAGTCATCACTGGTAACACACATTTATTATAAACTTTCGTCTTGAGGCACTGATATTTTAGACGAGAAGACACAGTAACTTCCCGAACGCTGCCGGTAGCGAAAAGCCATATCAAGGGTTAATACACACCTATTCGGACCGGCACTGATGGTTCGGCAGTATTTGTCGAACAACAAAGCCGAACATTCATCTACATATATTCGATCTTACCGCCCGGCCCGAAAGTGTGTACAAACCCTCAAACGGTTGTCTGTTTTGTAACACGAGTATTAACTTCCACACGGGTAAGCAGATACAAAACGTAGCTTCAGAAGTTGTTCCGTATTTCAGATGCATCGCAACTCCCAAACAAGAGTTTAATTACCAACAACTAACTCATGTTTTGGCTTTGAAATAGTATTTTATTGAAGTGATATATATTTTACGAAGTTATAACACCTAATGTAGTCTTGTGCCGCCACGTGCCGCCGTGCAGTGTGTGTGGGACGGGGAAAGGAGATGCATATTGCGCGTACCTTAAAAGAATTCGTTCTGTATACTCTTACTGTATTCTGTGGAAATAAGTTGGCCAAGCGGTTTGGGCACTGGCTTTATGACTATGAATGAAGCACAAGTTTGATCCTCACTAGGAGCGACTTGTATATCTGAGTTACAAACTCATGTACGGTAATTTTCAACTACCAACATTTGCTTCGGGTAAAGGAAAACATCGTGACGAAACCTGCACACTAGTGGCTATAAAGTTTAGTAGTATGAAATGGGGAAGGCAATGGCAAACCACTTCATTATATCAGCCAAAAATCGTCATTGCCTCTCTTTCCATAAAATGTTTCCGATAAGAGCCTGTCTCTTTAATATAAGACAAGGAACTAAGATATTCTTCTTTTATTCTTTATTCTTTTAAAAATACTCAGTGCACTTACAGTTTCCCAACGCGTGCACGTGAGTCAGGTACAGGCTAAAGTTAATTAAATAGACAAATAAAAAATACATACATCAACAATTTTTTTTAAATTGTCTTAAAACATGTCTATAGGCATCCGAGCAATTAAGGCGTTGAGTAATGTAGTGGATTGGCTAGTGGGCGCATACTTGGCGGTGTCAGAATTTACCGCGGCCGGCGCGAGCAGCGGCCTGTTACGCAACTGCCTGAACACACACGGCACATAGAAACAACACCGCGATAAAGCCAGTGGGTTATTTATCTTGCCATTCAGATATGGATTAAGTTTTTGGCTTCATTTATATTTCATTACTTTTTTTATTTCATTATAGTTTTGTTATTTTATAAATGGCGAGGATCGCAGCTTACGCTACAATGCGGATACCATTTTCATAGAATAAGTTATAAATAAGCAGCTTGTAGCGCTTTATTTGATTTTTTTTCTATTACTTTTTAGGGTTCCGTACCCGAAGGGTGCAAACGGGATCCTATTACTGAGACTCCGCTGTCTGTCCGTCTGTCCGTCGTCTGTCCGTCTGTCACAGGGCTCTATCTCTTGAACCGTAATAGCTAGACAATTGAAATTTTCACCGATTATGTATTACTGTGGCGGCTATAACAACAAATACGAAAAATAAGAAAAAGTTAAAAATTAAAGGGGGTCGTCATACAAGAAACGTGTTCCTTCAGCGTTTTAAAACATTGTACGGTTGTACGGAACCCTTCATGTACGAGTCACTCACACTTGCCCGTTTATTTTTATCAATAAACATTTTCCTCTTTTTCTTTCTTTCAAAAGACATTTTAAGCAGAGACCACGGAGTTGTTCGCCATTGCCATAAACTATAGCAGATTAATATCATTTTGTTATTGATTTTAAAGTTAAAATCTTTTCCATTAGTTAATCCGTTGATCCGAACGAGTACTCAAAACCTTATCCATATTTTATGAATTCTGCGCAACATTTGCGAAATTTCAATTCGAGTTGTTGGCGCTGTTGGCAGAACTACTCGGTTCTAGTTACTTAGTCAATCAATATACCTAATATTTTTAGAAACAAGCTAAAATTTTGATATTTAAATACTAACACCATAACAATGACCCGATCAATTTATAATCGCTAATTGGTTTATCGTGATAGCCATGTCCCATAACCCCGTATTAAAACAAATCTAAATTGTGCTAATCTTTTGTTACACAAAGAATTATATAACGTCTAACAAAATATACTGAAACTATTTTAAGGGTGGATTCAGTCCATGATACTGAACAACTTTCCCCAAGGAACATATGTCGAAATATGAAAAATTATTTTTGCCTTTCCCTACAAACTCTGATCAGCTGATCGGTCAATTTGTATGGGAGGTCAAAAACTATTTTTCATATTTTGGTATATGTTTCTTGGGGAAAGTTGTTCAGTATCATGGACTGAATCCACCCTTAAAATAGTTTCAGTATATTTTGTTAGACCCTGTATAAATATATGGTTTATTATCATGATAACAAAACATTATATATGACAAAACATACTATAATATTGTTAAACTAGAATAAAAATTTGACTTTGGTTTTAATAACATACAGATACACTATCACGTCTTTATGCCTTACGGGGTAGACATAGCTTTGGGCCGTAAGAGCTGAAAAAGACGATGAAAAAAAGCTATAACATCCATCACTAAAATCTTTTCTTTAAGAAAAAAAAACATTGCTTAATGACATAAGTAGTTATAAGAAAACATAATGTCTATAAAAATGCGATCGGGGGAGAGCACACAAGTCAACAACAAACCTTTTTGATCGCCCTAACAGCTGTGTACATACTATCAGAAGTTGCATAACATCGTAACATCGAAATATTAGGCGCTTGACATAATGCCGAATCACACGGAGCGTATGATACGCGACGCATCTTGGATCTGTCTACCCACCGTTCACACCACGCGTAAATTACCAAGTCACGTTGAGCGCTGCGAAACGCTTCCTCGCACGCGCAACTTGAACTGACTTTAGACCGACGTTTATTTGTCCCTGAATCATTCACTGACTCTTGAGCCGCATTTGCGGCGACGTTCAACCTCACGATGTTCAACGTTGTACTCGTACCTGGCGCATTTTTAGCGGCTAGCTAGAGCCACATTGAGCGTAAGTTGCGCGGCGTATTTCACGTTAATACGCGACGCAACATACATACGAGTATCTACGCTTCGTGTGGTTCGGCACAAGCGTTCCCAAATACAGGCGAGGTGCCGGCGCCAGGGCGGACAAAGGGCTTATACACAAAATTGTGTTTCGGCACGATGCGAATTCACAACGCAAAAAATTGCGAAGCAAATTTATTATCACATTTTAATCAGACTACAGTCGATAAAATTTATGAAAAATCAAAGTCTTTTTCCGTTAAATATTCGAGTATGCCTAATACAGTGCTCGAGTTAGAGAAACATTACTAGGTGAATCAAAATCAATTTGATCTGGTACCTACGTTACGTACTCGTACGTGTCGTACTCTGTCATTTTTTTTATAAAATTTCCATACGTCTTGCCCATACGCTGTCTCAGAGCGCACATATAGTCAGCTTTGAAAAAAATGACGTCAAGTCTTACGTAACATCGCATGAATGCGCGTTTCGGATAAGTTCGGGAGTTCTTGCGAAACGAATCAATTCGCAAGTTTTTTCAATCATTTTACATTTTGGACTTTTATTTCTGCTCTCCCGTTTTCTAAAACATACCTACGCCCATTTTCTCTCATAAGATGATCTTTTCTAATAAGTTAGTCGTTCATTTACTGAGCGAGTACGAACCGCGTACTAAGCGTCTTCGCTTCAGTTTGAGCAAAAATGTTTTCGTATGTATGTCCGTCTATGCAGCTGTTCTCTTCTACACACACACATACTTCTTAACTGATTCTCGGGAAAATTTGAGAGTTGGATAATTTTATGGAATTGTTTTGGTGATCATTTATTTAGTAAGTTATGCTTTGTTATTAAATTATGCTAAGTAATTTATATGGTCATTATCTTACAGAGCCAGTAGTTTATATGGTCATTATCTTACAGAGCCAGAAGTTTCTATGGTGATTATCATACAGAGCCAGTAGTTTCTATGGTCATTATCTTACAGAGCCAGTAGTTTATATGGTCATTATCTTGCTAATCTTTATTCATAAAAATGCACATGTACATAGTCATGAGTTATTCATAAAAAAAAGTGCTATCTAAGTTGTAATAGTTATCAGAATTGAATTTGACCAAGTAAGCGCGAAGCGAGCAAGTGCGAAACCGAGCAAGCGCGATGCTTTTGTAGGTCCTTCTGTCCCGTTGTTCGTCTCTACCGAGGACGCGTTTTTGAAAGTTCTCGTCACACAGCGAATGATTTGCGCAAGCGTTTCCAAAATGGCGCATGTATGAGTCGATTGTATGCTAAGGACTTTTTATTCACTCACAAAGTCACAAGTAAATACTTTTTTACGTTTAAAAAAATTATATGATAGGCAGGCACGTTTATTTTTGCCTCGGGTGCTGGCCTAGCGGCTAGCACGAAAATATCCATATTACGCCAGAAAGAATTAAAAACACTCTTCATGACTAGTCTTGTGTTAAGGACCTGTTCTAAGTACCTACTTAAATTGATTTTGGAGAGCAAATAATCAAGTCAACAGCCAGATTTTTTAAGCAAAGTCACGCGTTCGCTTCTGCTCTCATAACCGCATAATCTCAAGGCTTTCAGCAAGATAAATGATACCTACTCTCAGAAACAGAACGGTGTTGTATTGAACGCTTTCGCACTGTGGCAGTAGTCCAGAAATCAAGTTATTCAGGTTTTTTGTACCTCTGTAAGTAGCCAACACTGGTATCAGACTATTCAAGTTTCCTTTAAGTATCTGACGAAGCTTGACGACTATCATGTAATACAATACAATACAAATTATCTTTATTGCACCATCTAATGACAGCCTCCAACGGCTGAAAGTGCCTTCTAAAGCTTGGAGCTTGTTATGCTACTTGTGGTCATCCATCTAATTAGATGGTCGCCAATTGGCGACCACACCCGGGGTTGCTTAACATGCGAAATTGCTAGTAATGCGTACCCCTACCGAGCTCCTCATGAAGACAGTCAGCAAGATAAATGATAGCTACTGTTAAACTGTGTTGAGTTTTTTTTTCGGCGTTTCTTCTCGGCAATCATAATCATCATCATCCGAGCGCATTTTTTTAAATGCATCGTCAGCGGTAACGCTTCAGAGCCCGGGGTCCGCTACCTAACCTAGGTCATTAGACGAGGTTATTACTGGTTTATACACAGAGCAACTGCCGTCTGACCTCCGCAACCCAAAGGGTAGACCAGAACCGATCCTAGGATAGGTACAAACGCTAGGTGGCATTCGGGACCAAAGCTTTACGTGCCTTCCGAAGCACGGAATCACCTTTTTTTTTGGATAATCATGTGATTCAGCCTGCTATATCCTAACCAGACTGGAAACAACTTTTCAAAAAGTATGCTTCCCAGTGGGATTTGATACCACGACTTCCGGATCACAAGGCAAACGCCTTGACCACTGGATCACGGAGGCAGTTAAAGTCAGTTTCTTCTCATCAATGACCGTTAAAAAAACGCTACTATCGCTATTTTTTTAAGTTATACTTTTAATATTTAACATTACACGTAATGTATACCAAACTTATTGACGTGTGACATTTGATTCTTTGAGGGTCCGCTGCTGTTACACTTGAACGTTGGCCACGCTCCGTGGTCGTCTTTACTAGCGCTTTCCCATGATAAGTAACCCTAGGCAACTGTCAAGCCGGTGCTGGCGTAAGATGAAACGGATAAGCTGGGCTGTAAAAATTACAAATGAGGAGGTCCTGAAAAGAGTAGGAGAGAAAAGGTGCATTCTGGATATAATAGAGAACTAGCTTTTCGGGCGCTGCGCGGGCTGCAAGCAGCCCGCGGTTTTTCGTGCAGCTGTTGAAGTTGGTTTGAATCTTATTTCCAGTTGGGAGAATAGGTAAGGTGCTAAAGTCAGTATAAAAAAATAAAAACGTATACGGGATACGTATCTTGGATCAAATTTTGTTTGCAGTTTTGAGTTTCGCGGGGTGCTTTACCCCAGCATACAAAATTTCAGACCCCTTTGATGTTCCAGGAGGACGTTATGCACAAATAAAGTTAAAAAATTTAAAATCCAGACGCCATCTTGGATTCCAAAAAAAATGTCAGATTTGGATTCCGCGATTCAATAAACCCTTGCATACTGAATTTCACTCAAATCGGACGCAGTCGACTATTGGCGGCCATCTTGGAAAATTAAAAAAAAAACGCTTATCGCTTGGTGGGAGTGGCTCGGTCTACGGCCTCGCCACGCAGCTCGGCCTGCGGTTCTGGGGGAGGGGGGAGGTCAGGAGGGGCTCGGGCTTCGCCCTCGCCACGCAGCTCGGCCTGCGGCCTCGCGAAAGAGGTCTGTTTTTGGCCTTTGGCCTCTGACTTCGCAAAGCCACTTAAGGGGGGGGGTTCTGGGGGGAGATGGGAGGTCAAGAGGGCCCCGGGCGTCACCCTTGCCACGCAGCTCGGCCTACGGCCTCGCTTTCGAGTACACACTCGGGAATTGTCCTTGTATGGCGGCCATCTTGGATTTTGAAAAAAATCAAAAAACAAATGACAGTCGTCAAATTGCTTTCAACCCCCTACATTTTGGAATAAACATCACACCCCTAACCCTAACCGTTTTTGCAGGCTGTACCTCGTCCACATTAAGATCTGATGATCTTCAACATGTCCGATTTTTCTGATACTCACTGGAGCACCCTCTACACGACCGTACATCAATCATTATCCACCCACCCGGGAACAGGTCAAACAACTATGTCAATCAGTCAGTGAGTCAGTGGTAATGTAGGTTTATATATTATAATAGACGGGAAAAGATGTTAGGTCATGCTGCTACGACATGACGACTTCATAAAGACTATCATGGAAGGAAACATAGAAGGGAAAAGAGGACCAGAAAGACCGAAGCATAGCTACATGAAACAGATAAAGGAAAAGGTGAACGTCGTGTCGTACAGCGAAGTAAAACAACTGGCAGATGAGAGAGACAAGTGGAAGAGAATTTATACTCCACCAACAAGAGCATAGCTCTTAAATATAGCTAGATAGGCGAAGTCAACACCTTGGGTGACAAGTGGCATAAAATATTTTGAGTTTTTCGATATTACACCCTTTGGAGGCCATAAACCATTAGACAGCAGTAGTTATTTATGTTTTTAAACCGCTTGTACTCCTACACATGAGAAACTAAACATCTTATAATCGAGAGCAAGCTGTCAACAAGATGAATGATAGCTACCCCATTGTGGTATTGACCGCTGCTTCCGCTCTGTGGCAGTAGGCCAAGAATATAGAGATATTCAGTAGATTTTATGGTAATACTGGCCGCGATGGTTCTGACTTATCATTGCTGTTTAGTCCAAAGCAATATACTCGTACGTACTTGTTTGAGTTTCGGAGTCCCTGGACGGAACTTTTATAATTTCGACATGTCGGTCTGTCCCTCCGCGGCTTAGATCTAAAGATTTTGCAGCTTCTAGCTATTTTTATTCTTTATTTTTACATCCGCACCACGCATCTGTTCAGGTCACAGCTGAAAATCAGTGATTGCTCCCGGACAATAATACCACTGAGCTGTGTCCTTTTTGTATTGCTGAAGCACACACAATTAAAATGTAGCAGGTAGTGTGTTTTATTTTTTGACCAAGCGAGCGAAGCGAGCAAGGTCTCAAGTTAGGGGCGAAAACACATCGTTTGTATGTATGTATGTTTGTACCGCGATAACTGCCGGACCGATTGTTCGATTTTGATGAAATTTGGTAGGCATGTAGAAAATATCAATACAATCTTTAAGTTCGATGGGCATCAGAATCAGTTTAGCAGTTTTTGAAATATCAATAAAAACGCGAATAAAAATCGCGAGGTCTCAGTTCGCGGCGAACTACTATGAGTAGTTATATAGTTTCTGCTTTTCCTTTATTTTATTTTTGAAGTGAAAACTTCTTTAGCGGCGTTGTGCACTTTTTTTGTAATGGGTAAAAAATGTTAAGGCCGTACCTGAATTTTCCGGGGTCCAGTGCTGCCCCCATTTAAAATAAATCATTTCAAAGAAAACGGAGACAGCATTTAAAATTTTGCTACTACCAAGTCCTAGATAAGCCTTCAAAGTAATACTTTGAAGGGTTATCTAGGAAGTAATAGTAAGTATGAACTACTGTTTACAGTTTGAAGTGAGAACGTTAAGCCTTACTACGCACATTTGCGAAAAACGGCCACTTTTGGCTAATGTGCGTAGTAAAGCTTAACTTTCTCATTATAAACTGTAAAGAGTAGTTCATAAAATACTTTATAGGGTTATCTAGGACTTGGTAGTTGCAAAATTTTAAATGATGTCTCCGTTTTCTTTGAAATGATTTATTTAAAATGGGGGCAGCACTGGACGCCGGAAAATTTAGGTACGGCCTTAAACTCGCGTCAGGACACGTGTCTTGATCGAAAATTCGTAAGACGGATGGAGAGAAGACAGCCGGCGCAGCGTAGGAGAGGAAGTATCCCCCTCTCTTTCTACGGCGCGGTGAAAATGTATACCTGCGCCTGCTGTTTCGTTTAGCTGAGAGATAAACTTTTTAATGTAATATAAATTGTCAAGTTTGTGTACGATAGCGCAATAAATAAATATTGTATTCTACCACATAAATGATAGTACTGTTATACTGATAATAAAGCAATTCGTGCAAAATTATTCCCTAACCATTCCAAAATATCAAAAATGCACAACGTCAATATTTAATAAATTAAACGGCTGATATCTTTGGTTTTAATTAAACAAGATACTTATGACACAATATTATCCGTGTGGTTCCGGGTTAGAATTAGACTACTCCATCTCTTCTTGTGAATGTCGTAAGAGGTGAATAAAGGACTAAGCACAAATATCTATATGAATAGCACTTCTGCCTTCCTACTAAATTTGTAACTGTCCTCTGCTCTACTGGTCGACTGGAAGAGATCCCTTCTGGGATAAGTCCACCATTTGTAAAATTACCTTTGTTATTTTATTAGGTGTAACTATCGTTGATGTACAATAAAGTTTTTTAAATAAATAAATACAACAATTGCATTCCCAAGGAGGGTTGACGTCAGGCGGCGGCCGATTGTAAAACTTTTCGCACAAATACATTCGAAAAAGAGGGTTGACGTCAGGCAGGCGGTCGGTCGTAAAACTATAGCCAAATCATTTAAACTGTTCCGGCTATTTCTTGTCCATTTTGGCATCCTTAGGGGTTACCCAAGGATGCCAAAGACCTTTCATGACATGCATGTTACTAGTATATTGGAAGAAGAAAAAGCGGGAAAGCGCACCACGGGCTCCGAAGCAGCACAGCTGAGGATGCAACCGGGAACGCGCTTAAAAGAAGAAGAAGATACATATGACAAAAAAATTTTACAGATTTTGAATGTCGAGATATATTGTTCGGGGAAAATTATTATTATAGTGACACTATATAAAAATTATTTCCTTGTGTGCTGACATATAACCTTTCTAATATTTTAATTATCTTCTTTCTCCTTCTGACTTTTATGCATCGGAACTCTACTTTTCCTATACAGTTTACTCCACAGGTCTTAATTTTCGGCCTGCAGTTTACTCTGTACACTCTCCGTGCCATATATTGAATTTAAGTAGGACGCAATAAAACTGTGCTCTATTGAAAGCAACTCTGTTTGGATTGTTCCAATTCCAACTATTTCCAACAAAAACTTCTGCTTCGGTAATTCCTAAATGTTTGACGCAAATTATATTTACAAAAATATATTTGGTTCTGAGTGTTATTTTATACAACTTTTTGGAAATATATTAATTCACAATGATGTACTTACTTATAATTGAAACGAATTATGTAAGGACTTAATTATTTAGGTATATTAATATTTAAATAACAGTTTATTGTACGTCTAACACTGATGTGGTGTCAGGTTTTTCAAGCTGCCCAAAGGCATGACATAGCTTGACGACTGTCATCTAATGATGAAATCTGGGACCAAGGGCTTACACTGTTAAAAATTATGTAATTTTACATGCAAAAAATTACATTAACCTGTATAATTCCCGAAAAATCTGAGAAATTTACGGAAAGATATGAAATTTTACATAAAAATATGAAATTTTACATAATTTTTGCCATTTTTACATATTTTTCCGTAAATTTCCCAGATTTTTCGGGAATTTTACAGGTTTTTTGTAATTTTTTCCATGTGAAATTGTAAAAACAATTGTAGTATATATATGTACATATATGTATGTATAATTATATAAGTTTTTATATGTATTAAGTGTATTATATGAATGTATTTAAGTATACTTGTAAATAGTAAATTATTAATTACAGAAGACACGTCCAACTAATACAATACAATACAAAAATCTTTATTGCACCAAATAAAAAACATTAAAAGTTACAAAGTTTACTAATACAGCCTTTCTTAATCGTTTGGTGTTAAAAGGAACTTGCTGCAAAAAAATTGTATGAAGTGGTTTTAAAGTCGAAAAATCAATCAAGCTAAATTCAATTGTGCTCGTCTTCGTTGAGTTTTCATGAACAGAGAAGCTCGGTCGTCCAGGTACTAACCCTCTATTCATTAAACATCTGCCATGGCTAAATAAGTCATACAGCGAGTACCTATGCTACCAAATTAAGAGCCCATACTACCTCACAGTTCTTGGAACGATCTTCAGTATTATTAATAAAAACGAATACTCACTTTGGAAAATAAATACTTACAACAAAGTTCAGGACTAATTCTAGTCACATGAGTCAAAAACACAATTGCTTAAATTTTTCTTGATATTAGGTCCTTACATATGAAATTGCCGTTCAGTATCAAAAAAGTGAAACAAGTTTTTTTTAATGAAATTATTATTTAATCAATCGAAGTATGCGCCGTTGTTATCGATACACTTCCGCCATTTTATAGGCAGATCATTGATACCTTTGGAAAAAAAAATCTGGGAGCGAGAGTCTATGAACTGTTTGAAGGCGGTTTTGACTGCCTCATCAGATTTTAAATTTTTTCCTTGTAAAAAGTTATCTAAATTTTGAAAAAAGTGGTAATCGGTTGGGGCAAGATCTGGAGAGTATGGTGGGTGACGCAGAGGTTCCAGTCGCAGCTCCTCTAACTTGGCGATCGTTTGATGTGCAGTGTGTGGTCTAGCGTTATCCTGAAGGAGCAGTGGGCTAGAGCAATTCATCAGTCTCGGTTGTTTAATGGCAAGCTTTTCCATCATTGTTTGCAATTGTTGGCAATACAAGTCTGCAGTAATCGTCTGGCCTGATCTCAAGAAGCTGTAGTGGATAACACCAGCACTGGTCCACCAAACACTAACCAGAATCTTCTTTTTGGTCAGTTTTCGCTTAGGGCAACGTTTTGCCGGTTCTCCAGGGTCAAGCCATTGTGATGATCGCTTCCGATTGTCGTACAGGATCCATTTCTCATCACAAGTCACGATACGGTTCAAAATCCCCTCATTATTGTGGCGATTAAGCAAAGAAACGCAGCAAGCAACGCGTGTTTGTTGGTTTGCTTCAGTCAATTCGTGCGGTACCCACTTTTCGGGTTTTTTAATTTTTCCGATTTGGCGCAAGTGGATAAGTATCGTTTTGTCACTTACGCCGAAGGCTGCTGCTAATTCAGAAGTGGTTTAAGATGGATCCGCTTCCACTATCGCCTTCAATTCTTCGTTATTCACTTGAGTATCAGGTCGTCCACGAGGCTCATTGTGTAAATCGAAATTTCCAGAACGGAAACGTTGAAACCAAAAACGCACCGTTCGTTCGTTAGCGGTGCCTGGTCACGTCGTTAATTCTTCGAGTCGTTTCTGCAGCACTGGTGCCACGGTGGAACTCGTATTCGTAAATACCGCGAATTTTCAATTGGTCCGTAGTTGTTGTTATAGCAATGTTGAAACTCAAACAAATGATGTTAAAACAAATGAAATACGAATTTTAAAACAATATTTTTCTGGCTTTATTTCGAAATAAATTTGAATTTGGAATTCCTAATGAAACGCAAGATATTTGATTTTAAAGTTGCCAGTATTGAAAATCGGCAATTTCATATGTAAGGACCTAATATTATAGAAACAAATTGCGAAGTTGCCTCCAAACTACCTTCGAATTATACTAAAACGGCTAGTATTTAAGAAATACAATAAATTTGCCCTTGTAACTTTAGATTATAATTGTATTTAACATAAGGCAGTAATCATATGTCTTATTTTTTAAATAATTCTAAAATATTCTTTGTAAAATGAAAAAAAAACCTAAATAAACCACACACGCGTAAACCAGCTGCCGCGCCGCCTGCGTCCGGCTCAGCTGGCTGTCTCGCTTCGGCTAGAGTAAATTTGTTTGCTTAATGTTATCAATCTAAAATAGTTGTGTAGTTATTAAAAGCCGATTTTACTATATCTGTAACTATTAGAATGTGTATTTATTATTTTCATATTTGAAGTTGTATAGATCAAACCGCCACTGCCAGTTCTAACCGGCAGTAAGTGACTTAATAAGCTTCTTAAAGAGATTTGTAGATATTCGCATATTGTATAAATACCAAAGAGTCAAAACCAGTAATGAGCTGATAATAAAACAAGGGCATTTTTATTGATCTATTCGCTGTTTAATTGTGATCCCCAGCTTCTATATTTTAAGACAAACATATTTTTTTACGCAAATACCAGAAAAAACAATACCTATTCAAATAAAGCATGGTGATTAAAATTTTGAACTTTAATGACACGCAACTCGTTAAAGTTTTTCTATTCCACCGTCAACAACCAGCTGTCAGGTGCAGGCGAGCTTTATTAACTGAAAGAGCTTTCGTTTTATGTAGTGGAGCTTTTGTACGTAGTGTTTACATTGTGCGCTTTATGAAACTTTTACTCTAAAGCTGAGGTTGTCGTGCAATAAACAAGGTATTTTTAGGGTCCATAGGTCAAACAAGAACCTTATAGTTTCGCCATGTCCGTCGTAAGTACAGGATAGCAAGCGCTGCTGAGCTATTCTGCTAAGCTTAAAACATGAAGGACTACGCCAAGCTGATTGCCGACCTTCGTTAGTTAGAGAAGCACTTTAAGCAGAAGAAGTCGTAAGTATGTCTGTAAGCTGAGTATTGTCCTTCCGCGGATTAGTTTAGAAACTCTTCGTACTCTTCTTCATCTTAGCGCATTCCTGGTTGCATCCTCAGCTGTGCTGCTAAAGGAGCCCGGGGTGCGCTTTTCCGCTTTTTATTCTCCAAATATAACATGCACATTGCACGTTAATGGTCACTCAAGGATGCCAAAGACCTTGCGACGTGGAGAAGAAATTGCCGGAACAGTTAAAATGATTTGGCTGTAATTTCACGACCGACCGCCTGCCTGACGTCAACCCTCGTGGGGTATGTATTTATGCGGAAGTTTTACAACCGGCCGCCGCCTGACGTTAACCCTCCTTGGGGATGCAATTGTAGCACGAGATGTTTGTACTTAAGTCCTTTAGTCGCCTCTTACGACATCCACAGAAAGAGATGTAGTGGTCCTATTCTGACCGACCACATGGGGTTTGAAACTCTTCGTACTAAAAAGCTGTAATTTTTGCATGGGCAATAGAGATACGAGTATATTTTCAAGAAAAGTACTCTTAATGCAAAATCAAAAATAGACGGCAGAAAGAAGAGAGGAATGGACCTTTTAACTCTTCCAACAAGAGCAAGCTCTAAAATTAAAGAAAAAAACCTCATATGTATCTTGTTTCATAATAAAAACTAAAGATCAATCAGTCTACAAATGTATACCAAAAATCTTCCATTTGAATGTCACCGCTCGGTACAGGGCTCGTGGCGGGCGGGCGGGGGTGGTCGGCGAGTGGCGAGGTCAACGGCCTTGCGTATAGTAAAGTTAGTGGGTAAGCCATTTATTAGAAATTTGGGAAAAAACAAAATTACAAAAAATAAGTTTTTATTTCTTACGGTTTTGTGTTCTATTCATGATTCTATTTCAAGATATTTATAGCTAGGGAGTAAAAAATCAACCTGTATGTATCACGCTGCCTGGTAAAAAGTGGGGAAAAAGACGCGTGTCCGCATGTTTCCGAATGCTTCTTCGACTCAACACTTGTATAGCGTTGGGCTTAAGAAGCTTTCGTGCAGATAAATTGTGCGGCAGGTTTCCGAATACTTCTTCGAGTCAACACTTGTATAATGTTGGGCTAAAGAAGCTTTCGGGTAGACAAATTGTAGCACAACATACACCATGTTGAAGGAAAGAAGGAAATGCGTTGGCAAACTAACTGGTTTCCGAAGCTTCTTTAAAGCTTCTTTGAGTGAACCCCAGAACAACAGAAGGGTGGTTCACATTATTGCTGATTGTCCGGGTATATACTTTCAGTGGCGTGCATAGAGATATTTATTAGGCAAAAGTCGGCCAGACAAACTAAAGAAAATCTAGGCTACAACTTACGCGGTTCCACGTAAATAGAAATAAAAAAAAATTGAATACCTTAAAATTTTCATTATAAAAACAATTTTATTTGACTGTATAGATCAACAACCCAATTTTTTATTTCTCGAACCTGACAAGATAACGCATCCCTTCTTTGCCACACGCGGCGCGTACCTATGTGTACTATAGAAGGATACGCAGTCCGTATGTTCAATTTGTCTGCCCGTAAGTTTCTTTATCCCAACGCTATACAAGTGTTGACTCGAAGAAGTATTCGAAAACACGCTGCACAATTTGTCTGCCCGAAAGACTCTTTAGCCCAACGCTATACAAATGTTGAGTTAAAGAAGCATTCGGAAACACGCCGCGTGTCTACTCGTACAAGTGAACAAATGTTTCTCAAGCTATTCTATAATTTCGTAGATAGCAATATAAGTGAATATGGTTTGACAGTGAAGTGTGCTTCCGTTTCAATTTGAATTGGCGCTAAACAGCGTCTTTTACAAAACACGTACTTACTTAGAAGTTATTATCTACTTATTTTAAAGCATTATTACTAAATCAAGTGACATAGAATGTGTGTCGTGTTAATGCTGGCTCTCACCGAAACAACCGGAGTGAGGGCGAGAGCGAGTGTGAGCATATATCGTCTCGTGTCTTATTCTCTCTCGCCTCGCCTCGGTCGGTCTCGGTCGCTAGTCGGTTTTTGCGCCCGAGTCAAAGGGAGACCCTTTGACTCAGGCACAAAAACCGAGAGGAGAGTACAAGTCTCCTTGGCTCTCGAGAGTATGCACAGGTATGCTCTCGTCGAGAGCCTCCCCGACCGAGACTCTCTTAAGGGCTCTCGGCAAGTGTGTACGTACAGCCGGCTTAAATCCAAAGATTATGATTACCTAGTCCATGTGTCCTTATAAGGTGTATACAACGTGGAAGGAACGAATTTTTTATTTTTATTTTCGATTGTTATTCTAATTTCTTTATACTTTAGTGATCTATTTAGTTGGATCGATTAATTACGAGTATGTCCCTTCCACGTTGTATCATTTTACATTTATGTAAATATTTCTATATTGTATAAAGCGAATTCAATCAACCACGTCTCCTGCGTAGTAAGCGTCAAAACCACAACAACTTTATAACAGTCAAACAACTACAAAACAAATTAAACATCAGAAAACGGCCGCTACTTAAATAATTCAGATAAATGGATCGGTTTTTCGTGTGATTTCCTTAAGAAAGTCGATCTGCGGCCTTGAGAGCGACAGAACGATGAATTAAGGCCGTACCTGAATTTTCCTGAATTTTCCGGGGTCTAGTGCTGCCTCCATTTAAAATAAATAATTTCAAAGAAAACGGAGACAACTTTTAAAATTTTGCTACTATCAAGTCCTAGATAACCCTTCAAAGTATTTTATGAACTACTGTTTACAGTTTAAAGTGAGAACGTAAACCTTAATACGCACATTAGCCAAAAGTGGCCGTTTTTTGCAAATGTGCCTAGTAAAGCTTAAGGCCGTAACTAAATTTTCCGGGGTCCAGTGCTGCCCCCATTTAAAATAAATCATTTCAAAGAAAACGGAGACATCATTTAAAACTTTGCTACTACCAAGTCCTAGATAACCCTTCAATGTATTTTATGAACTACTTTTTACAGTTTAAAGTGAGAACGTTAAGCTTTACTACGCACATTTGCGAAAAACGGCCACTTCTGGCAAATGTGCGTAGTAAAGCTTAACGTTCTCATTATAAACTGTAAACAGTAGTTCATAAAATACTTTGAAAGGTTATCTAGGATCTGATAGTAGCAAAATTTTAAATAATGTCACCGTTTTCTTTGAAATGATTTATTTTAAATGGGGGCAGCACTGGACCCTGGAAAATTCAGGTACGGCCTTAATGTTCTCACCTTAAACTGTAAACAGTAGTTCATAAAATACTTTGAAGGGTTATCTAGGACTTGGTAGTAGCAAAATTTTAAATGATGTCTCCGTTTTCTTAAAATGATTTATTTAAAATGGGGGCAGCACTGGACCCCGGAAAATTTAGGTACGGCCTTAATGACGAAATTTGTGGCAGATCCCTTCCTGAGTGACGGAAAAGGGACAAATTAAAGCGTCGTTTGGAGAACTCGATTCTAGTTTAACTATAACAAACCTTCGTCTGCACCATAACATAAAAAGAAGAAGAAAGTAAGTGGTAAATGGTTTAAATAAGGACTTTGCACATGGGACGTTGCTGCCTCTCTCTTTTTCCTATAGTGTATACCTTCCTTAGTCGTCTCTTACGAAAGGGAGTGGGGACAAATTGTATTTTACTCTGCCGTCACACGGCACACGGTTATTTTGTTTTAATATTATATTAGGTCCTTACATATGAAATTGCCGTTCAGTATCAAAAAAGTGAAACAAGTTTTTTTTTAATGAAATTATTATTTAATCAATCGAAGTATGCGCCGTTGTTATCGATACACTTCCGCCATTTTATAGGCAGATCATTGATACCTTTGGAAAAAAAAATCCTGGGAGCGAGAGTCTATGAACTGTTTGAAGGCGGTTTTGACTGCCTCATCAGATTTGAATTTTTTTCCTTGTAAAAAGTTATCCAAATTTTGAAAAAAGTGGTAATCGGTTATAGCAAGATCTGGAGAGTATGGTGGGTGACGCAGAGGTTCCAGTCGCAGCTCCTCTAACTTGGCGATCGCTTGATGTGCAGTGTGTGGTCTAGCGTTATCCTGAAGGAGCAGTGGGCTAGAGCAATTCATCAGTCTCGGTTGTTTAATGGCGAGCTTTTCCATCATTGTTTGCAATTGTTGGCAATACAAGTCTGCAGTAATCGTCTGGTCTGATCTCAAGAAGCTGTAGTGGATAACACCAGCACTGGTCCACCAAACACTAACCAGAATCTTCTTTTTGGTCAGTTTTCGCTTAGGGCAAGGTTTTGCCGGTTCTCCAGGGTCAAGCCATTGTGATGATCGCTTCCGATTGTCGTACAGGATCCATTTCTCATCACAAGTCACGATACGGTTCAAAATCCCCTCATTATTGTGGCGATTAAGCAAAGAAACGCAGCAAGCAACGCGTGTTTTTTGGTTTGCTTTAGTAAATTCGTGCGGTACCCACTTTTCGAGTTTTTTAATTTTTCCGATTTGGCGCAAGTGGATAATTATCGTTTTGTCACTTACGCCGAAGGCTGCTGCTAATTCAGAAGTGGTTTGAGATGGATCCGCTTCCACTATCGCCTTCAATTCTTCGTTATTCACTTGAGTATCAGGTCGTCCACGAGGTTAATTGTGTAAATCGAAATTTCCAGAACGGAAACGTTGAAACCAAAAACGCACCGTTCGTTCGTTAGCGGTGCCTGGTCCATACACGTCGTTAATTCTTCGAGTCGTTTCTGCAGCACTGGTGCCACGGTGGAACTCGTATTCGTAAATACCGCGAATTTTCAATTTGTCCATAGTTGTTGTAATAGCAATGTTGAAACTCAAACAAATGATGTTAAAACAAATGAAATACGAATTTTAAAACCATATTTTTCTGGCTTTATTTCGAAATAAATTTGAATTTGGAATTCCTAATGAAACGCAAGATATTTGATTTTAAAGTTGCCAGTATTGAAAATCGGCAATTTCATATGTAAGGACCTAATATTTTTTGGGTTCCGTACCCAAAGGGTGCAAACGAGACTCTATTACTGAGACTCCGCTGTCTGTCCGTCTGTCACAGGGCTCTATCTCTTGAACCGTAATAGCTAGACACTTAAAATTTTCACCGATTATGTATTACTGTGGCCGCTATAACATCAAATACTGAAAATAAAAAAATGTTAAAATTTAGAGGGGGTCGTTATACAACAAACGTGTGTTTTTAGCGTTTTTAACTAGATCTTTATAATGGCATTAATTAAATACTTTACTATAGCCGCTATAACAAAAAATACTAAAAATAAAAAAAGTTAAAAAAGAAAGGGGGTCGTCATACAAAAAACGTGTTTTTTAGCATTTTAAAACATGGTAAAGGTTCCGTACCACCGTACGGAACCCTTAATATACGAGTCCGACTCGCACTTGCCCGTTTTTTTTACTATTTTATGACATTTGTAGTATTTTTTTTAAATTACTCGTAAATTGTTTGAAGTATAACCTCTGTCTGTTAACTTGTAGGGTGACAGTTGTTAAGATTTTGGGAACTGGCAGATGGCTACCATCGTAAGTACGAATAATTTATGCCTTAATTTTGTGATTGCTTAGAAAGTATATTTTCGAAAGTTGACTAAAATGTTCAAGAAACTTCATTCGTCGCGGCGTTTTGTTCAAGTTCTAGTACCTGATAAGTGCAGAAGAAAAAAGGTTCTATAAAAATAAAACCTAGCTTAAATTTTAGGCTCTCGGGGTTGAAAAATCGATCCACGATTTTTCACCCGAAAGCCTAAAAACTTTCATCGAAATCGTTTACAAGAATTGCTCTTTAAGTAATAAGTGATTATCGCTACATTTTTGCGACACATAATGAAATCGTAAATGTTCGGAAAAACCAAACACGATTAATACGATACCTATAATATAAAAAAAATATGTGTTGTGTATTTTTTATAAGTAAATAAATACCTAAACTAGGTCAATGACAAGGTAATAAGTAAAGGCACACGCTGCTTCACAACCCTATAAAAAGCCATTCTGACTCGCTAAGAATTAGAAATAAAGCTAACGCAAAAAGACTTCCCGCCAGCCAAAACTCGGATCCGCTATCCGTAATAAGGGGTAATTAATCATAATCACTCTTAATTTAATATCGGTTTTGTGAAATCTTTCATATAGAAGATAGTTTCTTGTATTTCATATCAAAGTTTTTTCAAAGAACGGCTCTTGTCATGCAAACTACTCATACTACTTATCAAGTTTGAATACTAACATGGGTGTCAGAACTTTTAAGCTGCTAAAATACATCTGACGTATCACGTAACTCGAGCAAAATGATAGCTAATGTGTATGGACTGTATTAAATAATAATAATAATAACCTAACCGCCGGTAGCTTGAGCCTTGCCCCGCTGCCAGTGGGCTAGGTTAGGTTTTTATGTAATTATATTTTGTACTATGTATTTTTATATTTTACTTTTTATAGACTTATTAGACTTAAAGTGGAACTGGGCAGGACACCTGGCCCGACGGAGTGATGGCAGGTGGAGCAAGGCTCTGACCGAATGGTGGCCCAGAACGGGTGAGAGAAGCGTCGGGCGTCCGCCTATGCGATGGGTTGACGATATAACCAAAGTCGCGGGTCGCACCTGGATGAGAGCAGCACAGGACCGAGATGGGTGGCGTCGACGAAGAGAGGCCTATGCTCAGCAGTGGGCGGAAGAAGGGCTGGGATGATGATGATGATGATGATAGACTTATTATAACTAGTGGTTCGCCGCAAACTTAGACCTCGCGATTTTTTATTAATATTTCAAAACTACTGAACCGATTTTGATGCCCAACGAACTTGAAAATTTTATAGATATTTCCTACATGCCTACCAAATTTCATCAAAATCGGACCATCGGTTTGGCAGTTATCGCGGAACAAACATACATACAAACATGCATACATACATACATACATACATACATACATACATACATACATACATACATACATACATACATACATACATACATACATACATACATACATACATACATACATACATACATACATACATACATACATACATACATACATACATACATACATACATACATACATACATACATACATACATACATACATACATACATACATACATACATACATACATACATACATACATACATACATACATACATACAAACAACCAATGTGTTTTCGCCCCAACTTTTTATTTAACTAACGATTTATTTTCTGTCTTCGCAAATATGATCATATAACTCCATTTCGCTCGGAGCTTAAATGGCTTCCCATCCGTGAACGCAGAAAAATGCGAATTCTGTGCACTCTCTTTTCTATTCTTCCTAATCCAAAATCTCCTGAATATCTTAAATGCAAATTTCAATTTCTTTCCGACACTCATGATCGGCAGCTTCGTTCTACTGATACCAGTCTCCTTAATATTCCTCTTCATCGCACAAATTTTATGGCAAACTCTTTTACTATTCAAGCTTCACGACTCTGGAATGCTTTGCCCGTTCACACTAAACCATTTCCATAAAATTTTCCTTCAAGAGAAGAGTACACTGTCATCTTCTAAATTAGTCTCATTTTCTTATCAACATCATCATTTATTGTAAGTATGTATGTAGGTATATGTATTTTAGTCAATATTACATATATGTAATTTATATGTATGCGTATATATATATATATATATATATACAACGTGGAAGGGACATACCCGTAATAAATCGAACCACGGTCTATACTAGATCATTATAGTATAATGAAATTAAAATAACAGTCAAAAAAAAAAAAAAATTTCGACATTTCCATACAAAAGCGTGCGGACTTTTGGTTTATTGACTGTTATTTTAATTTCATTATACTTTAGTATCTATATATCTGGTATATATCTTTATTATAAGTATATATGAATGTATGTGTATTATTTGGTATGTTATAAGTATGTTCTTATTTAACTATTTTGCGCAGAAAAGAATTATCTGTTTATTCCTATGGTTGACTGGGAGAGAACGCTTTTAGCGTTAAGTCCAGTGACCATTGGTTAAGTCCGCCAATTGTAAGACAATTTGATTGTGGAACAATAAAGCTTAAAAATAAAATAAAAAATAAATTATTACTATGCGCGCAGGCGGCCCCTCTGGGTGGTAAATTCAGTTATACGAATCGTTTGTCCACAGTAATAAGAATGTAATTGGCTTGCAATGGATGTCAAGGTATCTATGCGAAAAGGTGCTGAATTCTGACGTGAGCTAAATTAAACCATGTCGCTAGCCACATTGAGTAGATATTTCTTTGAATTTCTTTGCTGAGTGAGACTTCTGTGCGTTAGTATTATTTATTCTGTGTAAAAGCAAATGTTTGCAACAGTAAATTAATGACTATCGCTAGCGACAACAGTCGTTATTACACACAAGTGAACTAGCGAGCAGGTTTTGTCACGATGTTTTCCATTACTGGAAGCAAGTGGAGGTCATTGAAAATTGCCGTACATGAATACAGAGTTACAAGTCCGCCTGGAGAGGATCGAGCTCGTGCCTTAAAGACGTGCTTTAGACTGGTCAAATTTGATTTAATTAAATTAATAAATAGCCTTTTGACTCGAGAAGAAGAAAGACGTAAAGTACCAAAAGCACTTAGCGACCACCGCTTCAAAGATAAGTAAACTAACATGTTTAAACGGAAAAGCTTATATTCCCAGTTTATTTTAGAGGAAAAATTGAAATGTTTGACATAAAAGTACTGATGGTAAGTAAAAGGGAATAAAATATTCCATTTGATATAAATGTTAGTAATGTCAGATTTCTGCTCCTTGTGCAAATTGACCTAGCTACTAACATGAGTTGTGTTAGAGGCTATAGGGAAAGGATGAAAATTCAGAAAACGGTTGAATATTTTTCTGCTGTAGGAATGTCTTTACCATACAAATATCAGTGTTTTCTGTTCAGTCATTTCAATGTAAAAAAATATATTACTTATGATCATGTAAAATTAACCCCCATACGGCAGACGTCACCATTCGTCTTGTCCTGACAGGAGAAATGACATTTAATGTAATAAAAAAAAATGTGGCTTATGACAGTTGACTACTTAACTGTCATAGTTGTCAAAATATGGCAGTTAAGTTGTTAACTGTCATTGTTTTTTAACCCCCAGAAAAAAAAGGTGTTATAAGTTTGACGCTAATGTCTGTTTGTCTGTCTTTGTAGCATCGTAGCGCTCGTACGGATGGACCGATATCGATGTGGTTTTTTTTGGTCCCTTAAACTTACTGGGGGTTAACGCTTGAAAGTCAAGAAATACTCCGGCTATTTTGAACCGACTTCTAAAAAGGAGGAGGTTATCAATTCGACCCGTATGTTTTTTGTGAACCGATTTTGATGATTTTTTTTTATTTGAACGCCTTTACTACCTATTTGGTCCCATATATATTTGGTGAGATACGTGTGTGACGAGATACAAGTATGATTAAGAACTTTGAGAATATAGACGAAACTTATAAAAGAAATGAGCTCGGTTCTTTTAAAAAAATAATTATCTTCTTTTAATTTACGGACATGAAAAGATAATTATTTTTCTTCATCAATCTATATTATTCGTCATCAATCTATATTATTCGTCATCAATCTATATTATTCGTCATCAATCTAGATACAATTTTTTTACAATAAACAAATATATTTTAGATAATCTATAATTTTTTTAAATAATTTTTATATATTTTTCGTGTAATGGTGTACGTTTATTTCATTCGTTAGAAAGATTCTCTCAGAAAGTTTGGTGGTAAATAAACGTGAGCAATAACATAATATAAATAAAATGCACATGGTTTAAGGAAGTGTCAATTCAATTCAAAATCAGAGTCAATATTAATAACTTCACATATTTAATTAAGAAATGTTCTTGTAAAAACATTTTTTTTTAATGTATGATATAAAAGAATCACAAGCATACCTCTAAATTTGCCTAACTTTACCTTTAAAAAAAATTACTATTTTATACAATCACCTTTTTATATAAAAATTATACCAAAAAATGTGTAATTAAAATTATTTATTAGTTAATTTCGCTACTCAATAAATTATAAATATTATACAAAAAAAAAATAATAAATTAAACACAGCAAAATATCTTCGAGCACGGGTGCGGGCCTTTGTTCGCTCTCAACAAATATTTCACTGTGTTTTTTTTGTGTTATATTTTAAAAAAAAATTACAAAAAATGCTCGATCGTGTTTTGGTTTATTACTCAAAAAGTAGTAAAATTTTTGTGTAATAAACTGTATTAGTTTAATTACAGTGATTTTTCAAAAACACGCACGGTATTGCGGGGTCTGAACCCACGTCGGCTTAAAAGCTAACACAGATAGAAGATTTTTCGAACGGCTTAATGACTGTCATCTAAAGACAGTCATTATAACACACTAGTAAACTAGTGTGCAGGTTTTTACACGACGTTTTCCTTCACCGTAAGCAAATGATGGTAGTTGAAAATTACCATAATACACAAGTCGTGCCTAGTGTAGTGAGATCCGAACTCATATCTTACAGACAGCAGTCAGTGCCTTTTTTATTTAATTTTAAAGGACGGCAAACGAACAAGCATGTCATCTGATGGTAGGAGATCACCGCTGCCCATGGATAACTGCAACACCAGGGGTGTAACAAGAGCGTTACCAGCCTTACAGAAAATCTAAAATCATGTTCAAAATGGATATAATCAATAACAAGTGACACTATTTTGTGACGTCTTATTCTAAAGTACCAAATTATTTATTTTTGACCTAAACATCTACCCAATTCATAAAAAAAAAATATTCCAGTCTCACTAATTGTTTTGCAAATAGTAGTATAAGTTATTTACATATTGAATATTAAATAAAGTGATGGTATAGCGTGTTGATATAAAAGATAGTAGAAAAGTATTTCGTACTCGTTCTAATGGTGTTTACATTGATAAACTAGCTGAGTACTAGTATGAATAACAATAAAGCTGAAAGGCGTAAGTTTGATAGACGTATTCAAATAAACTATAAATACTTTAAATTTTTGTGACAAATCAAAAGGAAAATTATATGATATTTATAAATATGGCAATAATATCATCTTTATTTTATCATTTTCTTTCTTTTTTTGTCAATGAATAAAAATTAAAAAATTAATATGTTTAAATAGAAAAATATTCATACGCACCAGTCCTGAAGGTAAAACAATTGTCCCCAAAATAATTACATTACAACACACAACGTATGATGTCACCATAAATTATAGCCATTGCCGCTAGGGACAATGATATCAATAAAAATAAAAATAAAAACAAATTGCCAGACAAAGCTTTTTAAAAGTCCAGCCCAGAAAAATATATTTTTTAAATTAGTATTTCGAATGTTCAGTAGCGCGGGAATTTTCGAATCTCTGCGAACGAGCGATTCGCGCGATTTTCATTTGTTTACTGGCGGAAAATAAGCCACTTCGTGAACGTCCTGCGTGAAAATCTTACCACGCATGCGTAAGTACACTTCCATAGAATATTTTATTAAAAGTTACTCATATGTATCTATAAACTAAAATTTAATTAATTTAAGTGTTAAAGTAATGGGACAATGATATCAATAAAAATAAAAATAAAAACAAATTGCCAGACAAAGCTTTTTAAAAGTCCAGCCCAGAAAAATATATTTTTTAAATTAGTATTTCGAATGTTCAGTAGCGCGGGAATTTTCGAATCTCTGCGAACGAGCGATTCGCGCGATTTTCATTTGTTTACTGGCGGAAAATAAGCCACTTCGTGAACGTCCTGCGTGAAAATCTTACCACGCATGCGTAAGTACACTTCCATAGAATATTTTATTAAAAGTTACTCATATGTATCTATAAACTAAAATTTAATTAATTTAAGTGTTAAAGTAATCGGTCGAGCACCCTCGACCTCTGGTGCCACCTGTGTTGCAAGCGATAAGTACTTTTTAACATGGAATATTGAAAGGGCTCGTTTACTAAGTAATGTCAGCTTAGTAAGTAGATTTTTTATTTATTAGTATACCTAACAATATATATTTTTTATGCGAAAAATGAATTTGTATCGGCAAAAAAACCTTTATCCAACTTTAGGGTATTTTGTAGCATTCAAGAAGTTGTTTTTTTGTTCAAACTTTTCAGGAATTTAAATTTCTTTATCTAAGTGCGTTCCCAGTTGCAATTGTAACCTCAACTGTATTGCTTCAGAGTCCGGGGTGCGCTTTCCCGATTTTTGTTCTCTAAATATACCGTTTCATTGACGTATGTATGCGTAATGAATCAAACCACGGGGTATACACGATCACTATAGTACAATATGCCTGTAAATGGTCACTCAAGGATGCTGAAGACCATACGAAAGCGGGAAGAAGTAGGTAAATTATAAGATAAAGTAATGTTTATTATACTGACCAACCCGCATTACCTAATTTCCGATCATTTTTTTCTATTTATACGAGGTTGCCTGGACGAAATTGCTTAGCGATAAGGCCGCCTTTTGCGCATTTCCTAGTTTTTAAGATAATTAAGTCCTGTTTTTTACTTTTGTGCAATAAAGGGTATTGTATTGTATTGTATTGTAAATTGTTTGAACATTTGGCTTAGTTTTACGAATGGCCCCATCGCTGACGTCAACCCTCTTCGTCAACTCTCTTATCGTAAATTTCTAGCTGCAGTATGTATGATATAAAAAATAAAGCAATATTTAGCCATTTACTTTATCCATGGAACTATTTCATATATTTTTATCTTTTTATAATACAGAAGAATGTCAGTTAATGTTGTAACTTTAATGAAAAAGTAAATAATAGAAGTCAGGAAAGTCTGTAGAGATAAGTTTCAGGACCTTTTCAATACCAATTAATACGTTACCACCAGCATAACCAAGAAATAACTTATCCCACAATCAAAACACTAATATTTTGCCTCCCAGAGGCAACGATTCGCCGCGCTCACTGTATCACTTAATCTTTGCCGTGCCGACAGCTCACCGGAAAGAAATGGGCCATTCTGACTCATTCAACGGGATCTCCCTTATTGCCGAAAAGTTATTAGATTAGTTTATTATACAAACAGAAGGGCGCCGTTGGCAGCCTCTGAGACATATCTTTTATTCTTTGGCTTGTGGTTGTTAGCAAATTTTGCAGTTATGTTTTGTTTGGGTTTTCGCATTATAGTGTTGCGAGAAATATTTTATGAGATTGGTACCTGAACGTCACATACGTTTTATTTTTATTCGTAATTCTTCTTTACCTTTTTAGAGTTCCGAAATCCCTAGACGGAACTTATAGTTTCAGTAGATCCGTCTGTCCATCGTGGCTGTCCATAGCTCAGAGACTGTTAGTACGTACTATAAAGCTGTAATTTTGCATGCATAAATATTACGTATGCTGGCAAATTGGTAAATTAAATTGAAAAAAAAAAATATTTTTAGGGTAGGTAGTTCCCTTATTATGTAAAAGTGGGAACGATATTTTTTGCGTGTATAGTGAGGGATAATTAAGTTGACATTAGATAGGTCTTTTAAAATCATTAATTATTTATTATGCAAAGGAAACTTTTTTAATTTATTTCCCCGTTTTCGAAATATTAACTATAAGTACCTATTGGAGTATATAGCGAAGCCCTCTCCCCCCCATCCCTCGAAAAGCGACACTGTACATAACTAAAAAAATCGTGTTTAGTTTTAGTTGCGTTTCAACTAAACGCAACTTTAGTTTGCGTTTTTCCCAAAAGTGGCCGTTTTTCGCAAAAATGCAAACTAAAGCTTAACGTTCTCACTTTAAACTGTAAACAGTGGTTCATAAAATAGTTTGAAGTTAAAATAAAATAGGTTTTAGTAGCTTTAAATTTTAAATGATATCTCCGTTTCCCTACAAATAATTTATTTAAAATGGGGCCAGCACTGGACTCCTTGTATCGTCTTAACCTAAGAACGTGCACCATATTATTGCACTCACCACATTTCCTGTCCCAATAAAAGGAGATAAAAATTACACCACTACACTTCCCAAGTAGCGCTATCTACTAACAAAACCTTGAACTATACAACTAGGTTGCATAATATAGTCAGTACATATATTATTACTCTGATATAATACACATATACATTTTCCGGGGTCCAGTGCTGCCCCCATTTAAAATAAACCATTTCAAAGAAACCGTAGACATTATTTAAAATTTTGCAACTACCAAGTCCTAGATAACCCTTTAAAGTATTTTATGAACTACTGTTTACAGTTTAAAGTGAGAACGTTAAGCTTTACTATGCACATTTGCGAAAAACGGCCACTTTTGGCTAATGTGCGTAGTATAAAATTTTAAAATTTCTCATTATAAACTGACTTGGTAGTAGCAAAATTTTAAATGATGTCTCCGTTTTCTTTGAAATGATGTATTTAAATAGGGGCAGCACTGGACCCCGGAAAATTTAGGTACGGCCTTAAAAGCTAAAACCAGACGAAGGGAAAATTTTCACTGAAAGCGTGAATTTATCCAATCAATGCAGTTGCGGCAGCCATAACAATATATACAACGTGGAAGGGACATACTCGTACCCGTAATAAATCGAACCACGGTGTGTACTAGATCAGACAGTATGAGTATAATGAAATTAAAATAACAGCCAAAAAACTCAAATAAATTTCGGCATTTCCATACAAAAATACATGCTATGAGCATTCAGTAGATTCATTAAGCGAATAATAGTGTTTATATTAAGTATATTATATATTTATTTAGTAAATATGTTTATTTATATGTATGTTTATGTATTATATAAAAATATTTATTTATTTATAAATATGTCATATCTTTTTTATTTGTTTTTCTTTTTTTTTTAGTATTTTAGATTTTATGATTTTAAGTTAGTCTTAGGATTTTCAAAATTACTTTGTATTATATTGACACTCACCCATTCCAAAAATATGTAACCTTTTGAAGACTGGGTTGACTGGAAGAGATCCCTTCTTAGGATAAGTCCGCCTTTTTACAAGCTATTTCTTTTTCTCTTTGTATTAAATAATGTACATTTAAATGTAATCTTTGTGCAATAAAGAAATTAAACAAACAAACAAAAGTGTGCGACCGCCCGGGCGATTTGTATGGGAACGACGAATTTTTTTTTGGATTTTCAACTGTTACTGTGGGGGTTATGATCCTAGGGGATGATAAATTAATGTGGACTGTAACTTAAGGGGCTGGTTTATTACTCGTACGTAATACAATATTTTAACGCACCTACGTCCGCGGTGGTCTTTGCGTTTTGAAGAATGGATAGGCTGCTCGGTGACGCGCGTCCGCTATTTTCTCGGCCCCCAAACCCCGCGCTGCTCCTCTGGTGGGGCGAAATCGCATCGACAGTTATTTTATAGTTATTTATGCAACTGTGTATAATAAGGGGTATTAAAACACGAATGTGGGTTTGGGTAGGTTTTAAAACCTAATTATGAACAGTTGCATTGCAGTTGAATTGCAATACTTTATTTACACCCAAGATATGAAACCTCTTTAAAAGGTATAGCCTTCTGCTTTACGTTTAGCAAGGCAATCAATTTTAAATATTTTGAGATACCCACGTTGTGATTAATACTCAGCGTACTTTTGAACATTGAATAGATTTGAATTTTTCGGATAATTCTTGAAAATATACTAATAACACTTCTTTGATATTTTCCAATTATTTTCCATATTGTCTTCTCGACTTTTCTGGTAATAATTGGTTAGAATTGTCCTTTGCTGCATTAGAAATATCTGGTGGTGTAGGTATTATCAAAGCTTGTATCACTTATTTTTGTAAACAACAAAGTAATAATTTTTTTAAATGCTATTAACGATGGCAGAATACGATAACATATATTTTTTTTTAATTTCGAATCTGTGGTAGTGAAACGCGCGTGCAAGACAACGGTGCCATTTTTCAAACGCGAAGTCACTAATCGAACGTTTTTTTGTAAAGAAAAATCATTCGTTTACGTGACTCCGCGTTTCAAAAATGGCACAGTTTTTTTTTATTCATAAAGATAGAGAGATCGAGTTTGCGTTGCATAATGAAATTTAGTACAACATTATTATACGCGTTTGGATGATAATATGGTTACTATGACACTGATTGTTATAATGTTGACAATAAGCTAACTGTTTCAGAAACTTATACAGAGGATTTATAGCATGGCATGGGTGTAGATCAATTTCATTATAATTTAGTGATCTAGTATGCCCGTGGTTCGATTTATTACGGGTATGTCCCTTCCACTTTGTATAATTTTGAAATATGCTTCATCATCATCATCCGAGCGTATCCTGGTTGCGTCGTCAGCGGTTACGCTTTAGAGCCCGGGGTCCGCTACCAAACCTAGGCGATTTGACGAGGTTACTAGTTTTTACACAGAGTGACTGCCGTCTGACCTCCGCAACCCAAAGGGTAGACCAGAACCAATCCTAGGATGGGTACAAACGCTAGATGGCGTTCGGGACCAACGGCTTTATGTACGTTCCGAAGCACGGAACCTTTGTTTTCGGATAATCAGGTGATTCAAGCCTTCAATATCTTAAACAGACTGGAAACAACTTTTCACAAAGTATGCTTCCCAGTGGGATTTGAACCCATGACCTCCGGATCACAAAGCAAACGCCTTGACAACTGGACTGCGGAGGCAGTCAATTTTGAAATATGCTTATTATTATGACCTTTCATTTGATACCCCCCTGATACCCCACTCGATGTCGAAACAAGCATATTTTTTATAATCTTCCTTTATTGTATTATATGTTACATTTATCATATTTATTTTACACACTAGTATGTAAATAAGAAATTCGTAAAAACTAACACCTTTGTAGGTGTAAAATAATGCACTTATCTAAACAGCACCATCTACTAACAAATCCTGCAACTAGCAGGTTGTAAAAATCACCGCAGACACTGAAACTGTGTTTGTGTTGGCGCGACGCTCCACTAGATGGCGCCAGCGTTACGTTCTACAAAATATTTTTCCACCCCCGCCTACGGGTGCGGCTGGAAACTTTGCGGAAAGTTAACTTTGTAATTCGCTTGCGAGATATTGCGTTGGGAGTCGGGTTACGTGATATTTTTTATTGCTTTGGCGCGGTGAACAAGTATTTAGAAACTGGCAAAGTAGAATCGAGTAGAACTCAGAGTAGAGTTCTGAAGTTAAACGTTATAACATAGGGACTTTATTTTGTATTAATTTACCCAAGGAGACATACTAGTCTAGAACTTCAAGGTTGGAGCTCCCAATATAAATAGACGGCCCAACGTGCACATTCCTCGTTGGAAACTCGATAAAGGTTTTCAACTTACATCGATTCTACCATGACAACGATATCATCAGAAAATCTAATATAAGTATAAACTGGCCAGTGCGGTGTGGGAGTGGGAGTCACTATTGCGCTTCCGACGCTACTGGCTATCAGAAGTCTGTTCATGTCTAGTGACAAATTTGTTCTTTAGTCGCCCCTTACATCCATAGAAATAAAAGGGGTGGTCCTATTCTAGGCCGGCAACCACATTGACATTGTTTTGAGTATTTCTCTCTCTTTATTAATTTGCGATAAATGGGTGACTCACGTAAGAACTCTGTACGGCTAGGGACGTGTTCGTGCACGCGTCGCGAGTTTCATTCGCCCTGAGAAGGCCTCCGAATGAGGTCGAAATATGACGGCCAGAAGCCAACGTTTTAAAAAATTCCAAAAATATATGTCACTCTTTCACTTTTGAGTATCATTTTAACGAGTTAATAAAGAACTCAGCACAAATATGTTGTATGTATAAAAGTATTGTAGTATTTATTTCATAAGATGTTTATGTATACATACATACTATCACGCCTGTTTCCCACTGGGGTAGGCAGAGACTATGGAGTTCCACTTGCTACGATACTGACAGACCTCTTTCGCTTCATCTACACTCATCAACCTCTTCATACATGCCCTTCGGTTACGGGTAATTCTTACGTATTTCAGAAAGTCTGCAATCTGATCGCAGAACGTTCGCCGAGGTCGACCCTGTCCCGCTCTTCCTTCCACACTTGCCTTATAAATATTTTTTGTTAATCTATTTTCATCCATCCTTTCTACATGCCTAAACCATCTTAACATCCCTTGCTCTACTTTTGTCACTACGTCCTCATTCACTCCACACCGATCCCTTATAACATCATTTCTTATTCGGTCTTTCAAGACAACACCACACATACTCCTCAGCGCTCGCATTTCAACTGCATTTATTCTACTTTCATACTCTATATTTATGTATGATCATTTAAAAGTACTCATTATAACTGGATATTGTATTTATCTATTTTAGACGCCAACTATCTTAATCTTATCTGTTTTTCTTTTCCTAAAGGTTGACAGGGAGAGAATAATTTAGCATTAAGTCTACCTATCGTGGCTTTTGACTCAATAAAAGTTTTAAATAAAATAAAATAAATATCTTGCGCAACAACTGCATTCCCAAGGAAGGATGACGTCAGACAGGAGATTAATAGTGATAACGCCTTAACGCCTATAAGTAAGTTGTGTTAACTTTTTAGTTACTTTGATTTAGTTAATTAATTATTATTTAAATTGTAAATATTTATATTATTATATGATCAACAATAATGAATATAAGGTCTAAACGCCTAGAAATTGGTAGATAACTTGGATACCGTTGGATCATGATCTTGAATGTTGAAATATCGGTTAAGTGTTTAGATGTAAATAATTTCTTGTTATGGCCGATAGTGAGTAAGTATGAAGTTTACGTAAGTATATAAAGAAATAAAAAATTACGTTTAAATAATTAAATTTCTCACAAAAAAAACAACCGACTTCAATTGTTTATAGGAGTTTCTTCCATATCTCCAAAGTTCTTCGTCATATCTTCACCAAATTAAAATGACACCAACTAGGTAGTAAAAGCTTTCAAATAAAAAAAGAATCGTCAAAATCGGTTTATAATTGGCGAAGATATCGCGTAACAAACATACATAAAAAAAACATACAGTCGAATTGATAACCTCCTCCTTTTTTTGAAGTCGGTTAAGAAAATGTTATAAATTGATTCTAATGAATGGAAAATGTATAAGAACCGGTGATCCTCGAAAAACATTTTCTGAATAAATATAATATATATTAATATATTTCTTTTTTTTGTGAAAATGACACCAAATAATGGTTAGTAATTGCCTGTAAAACTCTGATCAGGTATACTCGTATGTAGGTTAGGTATTCTAATTTTCTTTATAGGTAGGTATATTTTTACAATTTTTCTCGTATATGGAGATGAAAAGTACAATGTACAGAGGAAAGTGCCTGTGCCACCTCACGTAGTGCGCGACGCGCGCGGTGGCACAGGTATCTGATCAACCGTCTGTACTACTCGGTATACGGTTAGAGTTTTACCTCGGGTAATATACATGAATCCCTCGCTTCACTCAGGATTCTACTATGGTATCCTTTGTTTGTGGCTCTGGATTAAAAGTCGCGCCCTCGCTTTAAAATATTACCTTTACGCCTTGTAGTTCAATCTACTATTATGAACCGCTCGACGTACCGTGGTACTCGGTGACAGGCCGAAGGCTCCGTCTATAAGCTACAAACAAATGAGTATTAACATAAAAGCTATAGCTTTTTCAGTCACGAACGGCTGTTGTGATGAATTTTATCTTTTTATTGAACCTTTTACTGACAATTGTTCGATGTAGGTGCATTGTATTTTATATATGGCAAAGACTAACTCCCGTCTTTATAAAAAACCTGCGGCCTTATCAGTCATATACAGATACACTATCACGTCTTTATCCCTAACGGGGTAGACAGAGCCTAGCGCGGTAAAGCCCAGGCCACTTTTAGCGTGGTGGGCATAAAGGTGGAAAAGGAAAATTATAATAGAGATGGGTTGCCAACCGCGTCGCCTATTCATATTAATCAGATTCTCGCCCATTCCTTCGATCGGCTTTTACAATTTGCACGGGAAGAGAAGCAGCTGGTACATTCAGATTCATGTCAGATTTTTCAAGTTGCCTGAAAGCATCTGACATAGCTTGACGACTGTCATACAAGAGTGACAACCGGAACCAACGTGCCTTCCAAATCACGTACATGCTTAAGATTTTTTCATAAAGTTAGAAAAATAAAGATAACGTAGAACGAAAATAAAGAATTCTCCAATACTTGTAGAACTTCGCTCATTTGCCTTAATGGGCGAAAATAAATTGTTTGTGGACTTTAATGTGAACAAAAAAGAAATAAACGAACCAAAATAAATCACGTCATCTCCGAATGTTTAAATTCGAAAGTAAAATTTAATATTTTTGTTCAAATCATTAATTCTACCAGTGATCCGATTACGACGAAACTTTGGCAGGTTCAAAAGCAAATATATTTTTCTTGCTCCTTTAAAGTGCAGTCATTGGTAGTATGATTCGTTACATAAAATATGTACATGTACGAGTACAAGCAAGCCGCACACAAAATACTAGTGGCTCTGGGATAAAAAAGTTGTTCAGATAAAAAAGACAAAAATGTTTTGTGATATATTTGTTTTTTTTTTTCAAAATAGCTGAAATATGATTTTCTTAAAGTTTTAATGCCCCATATCTCCGCCGTTTTGAAAAACTGCCAAAAACTGAATCGACAAAATAAAATATATAATTATCGACTTCCCTCTGACCTCCGCAACCCAAAGGGTAGGCCAAAACCAATCCAACAAACTCCAGATGGCATTTGGGATCCACAGCTAGGAATGGGATTTGAAATTACGACCTCCGGATCACAAGCCAAATGCCTTGACCACTGGACCACGGAGGCAGTCAGAAAAAATCTTCTCTATGATATGTGGCCGTCCAATGCGCATTTGTGGTTAATTTTTTTTTTTTTTTTTTTTTTTTTTTTTTTTTATTAGAAATTTGAGTGCGTTTGATCTCTATCTAGCCTGATGGGAAGCTAAGATGAGGTCTAAGGTGTATCACGCAGACTCAAAAAATGCCTGTTCACTCTTGCCTTGAAAATCCCTAAATTATATGTATGGGGAAACATCGACGCAGGGAGGGAATTCCACACCTTAGCGGTTCGCACAATGAAGGAGGAGGCGAATCGAGAGGTACGATGAGGAGGAATATCGACCACAAATGGGTGGAATCCCTGTCCACGTCGTGTTGTCCGATGGTGGAATGGTGCAGGGGGAATTAAATTATGTAATACTGAATCTGGGCTGAAAACAGATAGGTATGTCAATAAGACTTTGCATATGAGTGATATTCTTGCATCCACGAAACTATCCCAGAATACTACGGTGTCGTTGAAGGAATGGTACGGCAATATGTTAGTCGATTTGCCAGACTTATTTTAACATATCGGTTTTCTGATCGAACACATAAAACTTTTTTCTCATAAATTCAACCAGAGATAAACACAAAGCTTAAGAGTCCTCTTACCGTAAACAGAATCAGCTTTTTCCATACAAATGTAAGTTATCTAGCTTTTATATTAAAACGACATGTCAATATTCGGCAAAATGTTGTAATTTAAATGAAATTTCATATATCTGGACACCGTAACTGGTTTTCACAGTCAAAATATGAACTTGAAACGGAATACCGATAGTTTATCACACAGTTGACCATTAGTATGGAAAACTTTTACATCGTAAAATTTTATTTCAAGATCATTTTTTGCCCGTCGGAAACTAGTTAAAGCCTATGAATGAAAGACGTCAATTGACGACGTCTCAAAATAAAAGCTAGACTACGTCAATTGTATGGAAAAGTCTAGGGAAGGGGGACTCTTAAGAAATTCTGCAGGCATATAAGGTCATTTTTGATTAAGGGCAAGTATTTTTAAGGACAAATTTTGTCAGTGATTGTGGCGTGGCTATTCTAAAAAATATTGTTTTCTTAGTTATAAAATTAGTAATTATTGTATGGCAGTTGTCAAGCTGTATCCAATTAATAGCAAGAAACTTATTATATTGATTTGCAAAGCTCTCCCCATATACAGGCTGACTTTTTATCCAACTGCATAATTTTTGGAGCAAGTTCAAGCCCATGATACTGAACTACTTTCTATAAAAAAAAAACATGAAAAAGTTTATAAAAATGTTTCGTCCTCCCATACAAAATCCGTTTGGCTGAGCGCTGATTTGTATGGGAGGACGAAAAATTTTTATCGACTTTTCATAACTTTTTTTATAGAAAGTAGTTCAGTATCATGGACTGAACTTGCTCCAAAAATTATGCAGGTGGATAAAAAGTCAGCCTGTATTAATACATAGTTTGACAATTGCCATACAATAATAACAGCCATAATAATACAGTTGGGTAAAGTGAGTCGATCTAGCCTATTTACGACATTTTAGTCACTTCACGGACGCGTTGTGTACGAGCGTTTGTAAGTATCTAAGATTGTTTGTTAGTTTTTCTCATAGGAGATTTGTCAGCAGTGGTTCTAGGATATTGTCGCTTCGGTCTGTACCCACAGACGGCACAGCTGTACCCTTTGGCTGTACCTAATGTCAATTCTGTAGTTTCTTTGTTTTGCAGAAAGGATCCTTACTCCTCAGTGTCAAGGTCTGCGCATTGCGGCCAGGAGCGATGCGGAATGCTAATAAAACCCGGGCACAGAAGACAGCAAGAGTATTATATAACCCGGGTATAAAATCATACCCGGGTCAATGAGACGTTCCTAAATGCATTTTCAATGACCTAACAAATCAATATTTCTTCCTATTAATGTCACAACGCCTATCTCATATCAATCATCAAATAATTGTAATAAGCAAATAATAAAATGGTCACCCAAGTTGTATCACCACATTTTGGTTGCCAAAGTTTCGAAATTTGGTTACAAAAATTCGGTTACTAAAATATAATAATATTAATTTCTTTATTAAAGGTGAAAACCCAATACTTATAATACGGAAATAAATTTGAATACAAATATTTATAAAATTTAAGTTAATTAAAAAAAGGAAGATAAAATAAATTTACGTATTTACAGATACAGAAAAATTAAATACCTACTCTCCGAATTGAATCTAAAAAAATAGTGTCCATGTGGCATAGTGCCAAGAACGCTGGCCGCAATTCCGCGTAAAATCGTAATACTGATACGTTGTGCAAAAAAAGAGCCAGCCCTCTTGTCACTGGCGGTGAAGATACCGCGGCCCCAATTAAATTGTCGAATCTTAATTTGCTTTTTACGCGCAGCACATATGTGTAGGTACGTGGGGCGCACTATAAGTTTCCGGAATGAATATGAAAAAATACTATTAAAGGTACAAAATTAATTTATTGTTTTTCAAAATAATCTCCCTTGGCGTCTATGCACTTTTTCATTCGATGAAACCAGTTTTGAAAACTTTTGTGCCACTCCTCTGTGGTGACCTCTGAAACGTGTTTTTCATACTCCTCGACAGCCTCTTCTGGTGATGAAAATCGTTGACCGCGTAATTGGTTCTTAATTTTTGGGAACAGAAAAAAGTCACAAGGTGCCAGGTCGGGACTGTATGCAGGATGACTCATGAGTTCTACATTTTTCGTCTTCAAAAAGTCGTTTGTCTGTCTGGCCGTGTGAGAACTAGCATTGTCGTGGTGCAGGATGATACGGCGTTTACGGTTATTTTTACGGAGTTCGCAATAACTTCCGCCAAACAAATGGTCGTGTACCAGTCACTATTCACTGTACGACGATTCTCTAAAGCAACAGTAGCCACGTGTCCAGTTTTATTAAAAAAGAAGCAATCATCCGCTTAGATGCACTTTTCACGCGCGCCACTTTGGTTGGTTTCGGCTCATCTTGAAAGACCCATACGCTCGATTGCTGCTTTGTTTTGGGATCGTAGCAATAAATCCATGTTTCGTCACCTGTCACTATGTCCCACACCAAATTTGACGCACCTTCGTTGAATCTGGTAAGCATGGCACTGCACCAAGTGACGCGGTCCGTTTTTTGAGCCTCGGTCAAGTTGTGTGGGATCCACCGCGAGCACAGCTTTCTCACACCCAAATGTTTGTGTAGGATTAATTGTATTTGACTCATGCCTATTTCTAAGGATGCGCGAATTTCATGGTAGGTCACATGCCTGTCTGTTTCAATCATACGGTGCACAGCATTGATGTTTTTGTTGGTCACAGCGGTGGACGGTCGACCATCGCGAGATTCGTCACTGAGATTAATACGACCACGCTTGAATTCTGCAAACCAGCTATAAACAGTTGTCTTGCATGGTGCTTCATTGCCAAAAGCTGTTTCAAGCCGAGCGATGCTCTGTTGAGCTGTCAAATTACACTTAAAATCGTAGAAAATCATACTACGAAAATTTTCCCGAGTTAAATCCATGTTGATGCAGACACACAATTTTTTAAATGGCGCCACAAGATAAAAACAAAAGACAGTCAGATGAAACAAACTGCATTCTACAGCCAAAGAGTTCTATTTTCAAATGTTGCAATAAATTTTTAAATATTGTTTATGTAAGTGGCCAGTTCCGGAAACTTACAGTGCGCCCTATGTACGTATATTATTGGCTTTTATTTTCCAAGCCCGCCTCAACAGAATCCTGGCTACGGCTTGGTTGCAGGCTACTTTAAAGAGGGTGAGTCGAACGTGTCGTTAGGCGAATCTCAACCGGCTAAAATATGGGACAGTCAGCAACATCGTTTTCCCCACAGTAATTCTTCACCTCGAACTTTTAAATTCGTAATTCATAAAAAAAACAGTTCATTGTAGGTACCTAGTGATTATGTTACCGAGAGTACAGACATTTCTTTTTTATTTCACAAAAAAATTGTCTGTAGCATGGTTAACTTTATAACTAAGATTTTGAGAAAAATACTTTTTAATAATAAAATGATAAACTTCTTATATTTGACTTTAATCCCAAGGCGATATCCGATCCAAGTACCTACTGTCAACTCTGTATTTTACAATTTGTGGTTTTATTACCTACCGTTAGGTTTCTTAATATTCTTTGTTTTAGCCTTGTTTTACCCATCAATTGATTCTGCTGCTATACCTTTAAAATTTAAACTAAGTACCTATACCTACATTTTTTTATAAATTAGGTAGACAAACAGGCATACGGACTAAATTGAGTAAGGGATTACACTACAATGTATTTATACTTAATGGACATAGTGTATAAAATATTTATTTATCCCATTTTATTCGTTTTTATTTTTATTAAGAACAGAATAGTATACACTTTTCTGCCTTTTTTTTGATTCTACATAATTAGCTAAGAGGCTGCGGTTACACATATGTATAACCGGCTTAAAATAGAAGAATGTATAAAATAAACCTAAGTATAGCTGGTTAATGTTAAGCTTACTCGTATGTTCACAACACACCCATCTTAGGCCGTAACATATAAAGGGACATACTGATATATGTTTTACCTAGGTTAATTTCGAGGAGGGGATTACAGAATCAACCGACCGGCTTTCATTTATTATTCGTCCTTAATTGATCTCGATATCGCCCGTGAATACAAATGGGCACGTACCTTTACGAAGATTGGAAGGCTCGGCTGCAGACTGTGTAACACTTACCTGAAAAAAAAAAATTGTTGTTATTCAGTGTGTTAAAGATAAAAATAAAAATATTCTTTTTTTATCTTTTACATTAAAAAAATGGCACTATCTGAAAACATTGAGAAACAAAAAATTATAGCTATCCAGTCAGTTACATAATTATTGAAGTTTGTGTAACTGGCTGGAATATAAGAAAAAGAAAACTAACTTAAAGTAAACTTAAGACGATGACCGGTGTCCAGTGCTGCCCCCATCTGAAATAAATTATTTGTAAGGAAACGGAGATATCATTTAAATTTTTGAGCTAGTAAAACCTAGATAACCCTTCAAATTATTTTATGAACCACTGTTTACAGTTTAAAGTGAGAACGTTTGGGCGACGTGGGTTCACAATTTGCAATAATGTGCGTGTTTTTGAAAAATGACTGTTATCAAACTACTACAGTTTATTCCATATAAAATTTATATAAAAATTTTAAGAATTTTCTACAGACATCCACAATAGCCAAAACACGATTGAGCATTTTTGGCTTGTAAGAAAAAAATCACAAACATACCTCTAATTTGCCTAAATTTGCCTTTTTAATACATATAAATGTTTTATACAATCACTTTTTTAAATGAAAATTATACCAAAAAATGTATTATCTACATATCTATTCGTTTTGGCTACAAAAAAATTAAAAATATATTACAAAACAAAATAAATAAATAAAACACTGCGAAACATCGTCGAGCCCGGCTCCGGGCCTTTCTTCGCGCTCGACGAATATTTCACTGTGTTTTATTTATTACTTTTTTTGTATTATATTTATAATTTTTTTGTAGACAAAACGGATATATATTTAGATAGACGGATAGATAGATATTTGTTTATTTGCTAAAAATTAAGCCAAGCCTGGAGTAAATTCCCAGTTGTCACCCCGGGGGACAGTGCTAGAGGGGACTACTGGGAGTGATCGGGATATCTAGCCTATTCCGAACTACGTCGCCTGTCTGTGCCAAATTGCATATTTAAGGTATTCCCTGGGGACTATTCCTATTTTGAAAAACGTATACACAGATAAAATAAGTATTTTTGTGCCTTTTTCTAGCCTTACCTATGAACAGAGAGAACTCAAGCCGCAAGACTCTTCAAAAAAAAAACCCCACTGCGTGATACACGAGAAAAAAGCTAACGAACGATGATATAGTCCCTAGGATGCAACCAAGAACACGTTTAAATGAGCGAGGTTATATTATGTCGTTTTTCAGCATATAACATTTAAGTTGTATATATTTTTGTAATCCATATATAAAATCCTTTATTTTGATACTCCACTCGATAGGTTTATAAATAAATAAAAAACTTAAAGACATAATTTAGCGCCAAAACAGCCGCCATTATATTTTTATTTTATTTTTTATGTACCCAGTGTCACTTTTAGGATTAAGACGAACCTAACGACATCTCTCAAGCTAAAATCCGTCTAGGCGTTTAGGCTGTTGAGCGTGCCAAAGAAATATACATACATACACTCAATAACCTTCCTTCTGGCGAAGTCTGGTAAAAACATTACTCTCCTTCTAGCGCAGTCAGTTAAAAATTTGAAGGAAAGAAGATTCTCTTAATTAATCCACACGACAAGCCCAGATTTAATACCTACCTATTGTAAATATAAAATGGCTAGTATTAACCGCTGAAGTATTCAGCCTGAGTTCCGTTACACGCTACACTGTCAATGAATCTGTATGGAGGCGTGATACCACAGTATAAGAACCAATACTCACGTACAGAAGTCTCACTCAGCAAAGAAATTCAAAGAAATATCTACTCAATGAGATGATCTCCATGATAAGTTCTGGAACTGTTATAGTGTTGACTTGTAGGTTGATTGAAGGGAATAATTCACACATTAAGTACATACCTATATTTTAAGCGGGAAAAGATAATTGAGATCTCCTCTGTAAAATGAAAACCATTTCACACTACAAAAAAGTTAAGTCCTTACATTATATAGAAATAGAAGGGGAAAACGGGTGTGTTTTTTACCAGACTACACTAGAAGAAGGGTTATGTTTTTTGAGTGCATGTATGTATGTATGTATGTATATGTCTTTGGCACGCTCTACAGCCTAAACGGTTTGATAGATTTTAGCTTGATATAGGCCTCTCCCAAGGTTTTCCAAAATTACCAATCTAGAGCGGCCTGCATCCAGCGCTTTCCAGCGACTATGGTCAGGTCGTCTGACCACATTGTGGTGTCCTACGTACCAGTACGTCGTCGTTAGATTCGTTTTGGTTTTAAAACAATATTTTTTAATAACCTACCTGACGACGCTAAATCTATTTTTTTAAGTCCACATCCGTATCCAAATAAACAAATATAGGCACCGGTTCATTTTCTTATGTGTCTTTCCTCGCCTTTTCCTTTTTTGTGGTCGGCTCTATGTGTCAACTCCCTCCATAATTTTCTGTCCTTTGCCATCTCCGTTCTTACCCCTCGTTCCCACATATCCGACCTCGTGCATTCTTCCCACGTCTTTCTCAGTCTTCCTTTTCCTCTTATCTACACCCGTCTAAATTCAAGTCGACCACTTTTTTGCCAGATGTTCGGCATCTCTTATCATACTACGTGGCCATACTAGGTCAGCCGATAGCTTTTTCTATTTGTTGATTATTGATGCCCCCTTTAGACTCCCTCTCATATTCTCATATCCATTTTAGTAGCCCCAGAGATCCATCTTAGCATACTCATATCAGCCATATGTAAGTGTTTCAAAAATGCCAACACCAACGTTCACGTCATCATCTGACACAGTTGACGACTATCCTTTTAATGATGCATGTCTACGGCGCCACATGACGACCTCCGTGGTGTAATGTTCAACACGCTAGTCCGCCAATCCAGAGGTTCTGTGTCCCCAGCCCGGGAAAGTTGGAAAATGGCCTTTTTCAAATTGTCCTGGGTCTTGGGTGTTTATCTATGTATGTATTTATTATAAAATATAGTATCTTTGAGTTAGTATCCTATAACACAAGTTGAAAACTTACTTTGGGGCTAAGTGATACATATAGTAATATATAAGGACAAATCACACTGATTGAGCAATCAGTGTGATTTGTCCTTATATATTTATTTATAAGAGCAAGAGAGATGAACAGTTGCTTTATATACATGAACTTACTGGTTATGAAAGCACGGAAAGTAGTATGTAACTTTGAATTCCGCAAAGAAAAACCTGGAATCTATTAACTACGACGACCTCTGTGGCCTAGTGGTCATCATGTCAGGCTGTCACACTGGAGACTGATCCCCGGTCAGGTCAAGATGGAAAATGATCTTTTTCAAATTGGCCTGGGTCTTGGATGTTTATCTATATATATATATATATATATATATATACTTGTTATATGCATTATCGTTGAGTTAGTTTCCCATAACATAAGTCTCGAACTTACTTTGGGGCTAGCTCAATCTGTGTGATTTGTTCGTATATATTTATTATTATTATTTATTTACTAATCCTTGTGTACACCACGCATAGGATCACCTAACAGAGGTACGTACGCCTTAACAATGCGCTATCTTGCGAATGTAGATATATTTTATCTATCTGTATTTAAACTAATCTTCTTTTCTCCAAATCTCCGATGTTTTTTTTCTCCAAAAAAAATCTCAACGAATTACAATAAATATTCATAAACAACTGTTAAAATTAATCTTAGTTGTATTAAAAAACGCACACACATTATGATACGACTACATAGCTTTCTCAAGATATACGGCCTTTTCCTACAAAAAGAAGTTGTATCAAAGATGCGAAAAGCTCTTTCAAAGACAAGAAAAATCTAAACGACCGCAAAACTACCCTTCAACTAATCACCGCATACCCTAAACAAGATAAATTCATCTCTATGTCAATCAAAATAAAGATGCAATTCTTTTGCGTCGCTTTTAGGTTGTAGGTCAGTCTGTCACGATGTTAGTTCATACTTTATTGTTCAACAGATGGCGCAACAAGTTACGGGAAAATTCGCACCATCATAGTAAGCCGGGGGTGAGTTGACACATTGTTTTGTGAAGCGAATGCAAAAGAGGTTAACGTTCCGTCACTTTGAGATTTTAAAAAATAATGGAACTACAAGGAACTGAATGGTAGATTCAGTTCCTTGTAGTTCCATTATTTTTTTGTTGAAAACCAAAACCATAATATGGGAAGATTCTTACTAAAAAGTACGTTTATCTAACTAATACAAGCACGGCAGGAAGAAACAGCTAGTAATATACTCGTAATACCTCTATATATATTTGAAATGTTAATTTGATACCCTATAAGAGTTCAATATTACCAAGGGTTCCGTACAAAAAATGAAAAAACGGAACCCTTATAGGGTCACTCGTGCGTCTGTCTGTCCGCCCGTCTGTCACAGTCAATTTGCTCCAATCTACTTGACCGAATCAGGTAGCATTTGGTAGAATGTTGTAACTCTTTGACTTCATCAGACTTTCCCATAGATAAGATAATTTGTATTAAATACAATTAAATACAGTAGCTTAACCTATTTAGCCATATTCAATAGCATGAAAATTTTTCAGACATTGTTAAAATATTATTAAATCAAATTATTCATGCATCGAATTCGCAGTCTTAAGGCCGTACCTAAATTTTCCGGGGTCCAGTGCTGCCCCCATTTTAAATAAATCATTTCAAAGAAAACGGAGACATCATTTAAAATTTTGCAACTACCAAGTCCTAGATAACCCTTCAAATTATTTTATGAACTACTGTTTACAGTTTATAATTAGAACGTTAAGCTTTACTACGCACATTTGCTAAAAGTGGCCGTTTTTCGCAAATGTGCGTAGTAAAGCTTAACGTTCTCACTTTAAACTGTAAACAGTAGTTCATAAAATACTTTGAAGGGTTATCTAGGACTTGGTAGTTGCAAAATTTTAAATAATGTCTCCGTTTTCTTTGAAATGTTTTATTTTAAATGGGGGCAGCACTGGACCCCGGAAAATTCAGGTACGGCCTTAACTTTATGTTCTAAAAACTCTTTAATTGAATAAAATCTTTTTTTTAGCAGCCAGGGATGATTTCAATTTATTAAATGGGAGTTCTTTCAGTGCAGATGGTTATTTGTTATAAATATTTTTGCACATTGCAAAAGAGTTATTTTTATATTTTTCCGTTTTTGGTACTACTACAAACGTAGTCTATTTTTTATTATGAAACGAAACGACATGTCAGATTTTGGCAAAATTTTGTAATCCTAACTAATATTATAAATGCGAAAGTGAGTTTGTATAATTGTTTGTTTGTTTGTTACCTCTTCACACTTTATCTTCTGAACCTATCTTCTTGAAAATTCGCATACACATAGTTAAGAGTACTGAGAAGGACATGGGGTACGTTTCATCCCGGAAAAATGTACTGTTCACGTAGGATTTGGGATACGCGAGCGAAGCCGCGGGTAAATGCTAGTTTCAAATAAATTACATATACTCGTATCTAGGCATATAATTGGAAGTGTATCATACGGAAAACTTCTTCTTTCAAGTTCATGTTTTGACCGTCGAAAACTTGTTATATTTGATAACAAAATACTGCCTACATCTGACATGTTAAACGCCCGAGTGCCATACTGATTAAGCCGCTCCACGTACAACCAGGCCTGTGTCACTCCCCGTTTAGGTATCGAAAATGTACCTCATTATTACTATGCGCGCAGGCGGCCCTCGGGGTGGTAAATTCAGTTATACGAATCGTTTGTCTAGAGTCATAAGGATGAAATTGGCATGCAATGGATGTCTGGGTATCTATACAAAAAGGTGCTGAGTTCTGACGTGAGCTAAATTAAACCGTATTACTAACAACATTGAGTAATTGATATTTCTTTGCTGAGTGAGACTTCTGTACCGAGTATTAGTATGTATTATGTGGTACAACTACGCTGCGTGAAGCGATTAAACTTTTTTTTTGCTTCACCTCCCATTCACGCTCATGAAGCAGATAAGCAGGGCCTCGCACGTAAGGAACTCGCCCGCACTGGGGGTGGCAAAATATAAATAGCCTACTGGTGGCAGATTTTTAAACCTGCCACTGCTTTCTAACAAAATATGACACTGCTGCCCATTCTCTATCAACGATTTGATGTTTTACTGGGCCTTAAACAGCTAGCGACAGGCCTGTTTTGCTGCCCCTGCGATTCCAAGCCTCAAATTTGCCGCCCCCTAAAATCTACCGCCCTAGGCTTCTAGCCTACTCAGCTCGCTGGTAAATTCGCCGCTGGTACAAATACTTTATACCACTTCCTACGATCCTCATTTAATCATAGAAATTGCAGCAGTCAAAGGTTTGGCTACAAAGAATATTTATATGTCACTGCAGCAGTCTTTGAAATAATTGCATTTAGTTAATTAATATAAGTTGTCAAAGCAAAGATGTCACGTGGTTTCATAAAACTCTTAGAAACTGGCGCAACGTTATCATTACTCACGTTAATTAAGTTTTATACTTACTACTTGTAGATCTAAGTTACACGTACTGGCTTTCTTGGAGCATGCCTTTCAGCAGTACCTTTTCATGTTGTATTAAATTCAAGTTTTAATTAAATTATAAGACTGTTTTAGATGGAGAGATGAGTTGCCCGAGTTTGATAAAGAATAGAGGGGAACAACCCAAGATAGAAGTAATTGAAAAGAAGAAGTGAAGGGTTTTGCCAAAGGCAAAAAATAGGAAAATGTGGAAAAAACAGGGGGAGGCCAACGGTTACGCCGCAGAGGCGACTTCCAAAAATTAACAGAACATTGGACATTGTTAATATTTTTTTTGGTAGAATAATGGCTTTTTATTTTATTTATAGTAAGAACAAAGATGCTAATAAATGAACCAGAATCACATACTTTTTAGTAAGTATATCAGCAATAAATCTGCTTCTTAAATACTTATGCAGGTATGATTTTTCCTGCAGTTCCCGTCTGCAGGAATGCAGAAGACAATCTTGCTCGACAAGCTTAGAATTGCCTGGCTTGAAATATGCAGCTCATATTATAATCTCAGTTTGCAGATGTCACTGTGAGAGGTAAATCTGAATATTAGCCTTCTCTCTTGAGATATCACTATTTTGAACTGTTTAATTTATCATATTCATAAATGTTCTCATGTCTTATATAGTGAGGAGTGCAGACTTGTTTATATAATAGGGTATTTCACTGCGTTTGTTTTTGAACAATATATACTTATCTACTCAATTCAACACTAAAGTAGCTATTACACCAGACTACTTATCGTATGCGATTTCATATACATTGCCTGTCTTGTAATGAAATATCTGAACGTAATCTTTCAAAACACGCAATGTACATCAAATCGCATACGATAAGTAGTCTGGTGTAAAAATGAGTATTTGGTCAGACGACCTCCGTGGTGTAATGGTTAACAAGCTAGTCCGCCAATCCGGAGGTTCTGGGTTCAATCCCCAGGCAGGGCAAGTTGGAAAATGGCCTTTTTCAATTGTCCTGGGTCTAGGGTGTATATCTATCAATGTATTTATTATAAAATATAGTATCGTTGAGTTAGTATCCCATGACACAAGTTTAAAACTTACTTTGGGGCTAGCTCAATCAGTGTGATTTGTACATAAATATTTTTATTTATTATTCGGATTTCATCCATTCACATAAATCAACACTCAGTAATATAGAATTGATCTGGCACGCTGTTTGTTTGTTTGTCGTGTATGTGAGTGGCCAACACTGGTGTCAGATTTTCTAAAAAGCCTAAAGGACATCTGACATCGCTTGGTAACTGAGACAAACGGATTAACAAGCCTTCCGAAACACGGTGGAGCTTTAGAATTTTTATACTATTTGTGGTCACCCAACCCATTGCGGATCACACTTAGGGTTGCTTAACTTGTTAAAGCGCTAGCAATGCGTACTTCCGCAGGGCAACCGAGCTCCTGTGCAGCTGTGAGCTGTAATTGTTGTTCGGGCGGTCAGTTTGATCAACACTCGGTAATCTGTTTACGCGTTCAAATCACGTCCCCACTGAGCAATTTGCGAACACACACCTATATTGACTAGAATAGACATAACTATTTGTACACTACTTTCCACCTTCTTACCCACCATTACGCCGAAAGTGGCATTTGGGTTTTACGGCTTGGCTCTGTCTACTTAGAGCCCGCAAGACCCAAAATGCTCTGTCTACCCCATTAGGGTTGGAGAAGTCTGGATATTAGTGTAATACGAGTACAGACACGACTTCCCCGAAATAGATTATTATACTAAACTATTTTTTTTATAATTATGCTGCGTGGTTCCCGACAGAGTAGAATAGGACCATTCCGAGTCTTCCCGTGGATGTCGTACAAAGCGACTTAGGAAACACAAGCCGAACAAAGCTTATAAACATCAGTGAGACCTCTCCAACCCGTGTGGCCAGCGTGGAGAGTGAAGGCTAAATCCTCTGACTGCTCTGGCTAATATATGGCTCTGGTAGTACGGAGAGGGTCGTGCTCCTGCAGTGGAGACTAAGAAAGACCTGATAATGATGACGATGATGATTTTTTTATTATACTATTTTTAGGCAAGAATCTGAATCATGTTTAGCAACCCATTTCTATTTTGTATAGCATTAAGTATATTGTCTAAAACAAGGAATATTTTGCTAGGAAAACGCACACCAACCAAGCATGCCAAGCGGAAGCTATTTTTGCTCTTGGAAGCCTGCCAAGGTAAACAGCCTCATCATCAGCTGGCATCTTGGGGAGTGCATTGTCCGCGAGCCTCCCCGTGTGACGTAACGGCTGGCCTACTAATGAATTGGTTCAAGTTCAGTCCATTTGCTTGAATGGCGCCATGTGTTGATAAACAGCATGCGAATCTAAAGACGGTTTGTGGTGGTTTTAGGATAATATTTGGCGGTTAACATGCTAGTCCGTCACTAAGAAGTTCTGGGTTCGATCCTCAGCCAAGGCAAGTTAGAAAATGAGCTTTGTTATGAAATTATTATTTAATATGCATGTTTTTGGTACAATAAAGTTATTACAAACAAACAATCATAACTAAGTACGGTTTACAAATCAAAGAGTTATAAGTTGACCAACTCATAAAATGTATTTGGAAATATTTCATACAAATTCAATTGAAAATTAGTTGGACAGTTGTTAGTTACGTAAAACAAGTAGTATAATAGATAATAATATTTCTAATTTCCTTTTTGAAATGGGAACTCTTTCTTAATTTACCATCGTCCTTAGTGGGCTCGTTTCTAGATGTTTTTAGTTGTTTAACCGTGAGGCATGAACTGAACCCTGCACGTGGCCCGACACTCACATGGCAGGTTTTTCATATTGCTCTGGATCTTAGGTGTTTAAGGTTTCTTCTTCTTCATCCAAGCGCGTTCCCAGTTGCATCCTCAGCGTGCTGCTTCGGAGCCCGGGGTGTGCTTTCCCGCTTTTTCTTCTCCAAATATTACATGCATGTCAATGGTCACCCAAGGATACCAAAGATTAGCATTGGAGAAGAAATAGGAGGAAGAGTTTTAATGATTTGGCTATAGTTTTACGACTGGCCGCCCGCCTGACGTCAACCCTCTTTGGGAATGTATTTGGGCAAAAAGTTTTACAACCGGCCGCCGTCCGACGTTAACCCTCCTTGGGAGTGGAATTGTAGCACGAGGTGTTTGTGCTTAATCCTTTAGTCGCCGACATCCACAGGAAGAGATGGAGTGGTCCTATTTTAACCCGGAACCACGGTGGGTGTTAAAGGTTTATCTATTCATTATAGACATTGTATCGTTAGTTAGTAGTATCACTGTTATGTGACAAGCTTAAACTGAATTTGGGGCTAGCTCAATCAGTGCGATTTGCCCTACAGATTTGCCTGTATTAAATTGAATAGTGTATTTGGTTGTATCGGATATCGGCCATCCGCATAAATCAACACTTGGTCATCCAGTTAGAATTGATTTGGCACGCTGTTTGCTCATTTGTCGTGTGTGTATGAGGCCAACACTGGTGGGTGACAGATCATTTAAGAAATAATTAATATTTTTCTATGAATCTTATCTAAGCTTTCAGTTTCTTCTTCTTATTTTTCCTCACCTTGTCCCACTGTGCGTGGGGTCGGGACAGTCTTTTCCATTTTCATTTATCCTTTATCAAGGCTTACACTTGTTACATTATTTTTATCCATATCATCCTTAAGAGGATTGTGTAGTGCCGATATTTGCAAAAATTCTATCTGTTTCATGCCGCTCTGCTTCCGACCCGTGTCGTGCGATAAATAGATAGAGAGTTGCAATTCTTAGAGGCGATTGCCTACTTTTTCCTTCTGAAAGTTTCGGGCGGAAACGTTTTCACCCCCCAAAATCTTTACGAAATGAGGCAATTTTTGTATCATTCAATTAGGGCTGTACGGTTTCTTATTTTAGTAATTCGGTTTAGTTTAACTTAAGTAAATTAAAACGCTCGAGGTAGTTCTTTAGTAAAAAATATGGATATTGAGATGCTAATAACTTTTTTTATAAGCAATATTTTTTCTTTCAAATGAAAATGTACGGCCCTACTTATCCAATATACCAATAACATATGTTTGGACTATGTTTAAGGGGGGAGAAACGTTATCGCTTTTTGTATGAAAATTTCCAGCTACACAATCCTCTTAACGCACTCCATTCACATTTTCTTTGGCCTTCTTTTGTTTTTATATCCATTTGTAACCTTTAAATTTAGCATATCTTTAGTAACTGGGCTCTCCTCGTTCATACCATCCTAGGTCTATTGTTTCTCAGCTTTTTGTTATTAAGGCTGCCTTTGTACTTCCTTCCTATCCATTCTTGTCACTCCAATCATCCATCTTAACATTCTCATCTCCGCAGCATACAGTCAACATATAAAAGCGTAGTATGAACAACCGGTCTTACTACGCTTTAATAAACTTTTCCAATAAGTTTAAGGGGCAATCACAAAATATAACCTTGTCACTTACAGCTACTTGAAGACAAAAACATTATACTATTTTGCAAATTTTAAAAGTATGTGTGAGAATCTGAATCATGCCAATAGTCGATGCAGCTAGCTACCAATCACTATTATAAATGTTTCCACCTTATCACCCGCCACTACGTATAAAGTGTGCTTTGAGTCTTGCGACCCTAGCCTTTGTTGACCCCGTTTAGGATAAGAAAGAACGTGATAGTGTATCCGTATCTTATATTTTATTGGTACATGTACACATGCACACTATCACATTTTTATCCCTAATGGGGCAGACAAAGCATTTTGTGTTTTACGGCTCTATACAGACAGAGCCCACGGCCGCAAGACTCAAAGGCCACTTTTAACGTTTTGGTGGTCGAAAAGATTAAAAAAGAATCAAAATAGTAACGAGTTGCTTAGCTTTTGCATTTTCACACATTTATTTCAGTGGCAGAACATAAAGCTAATTTTTATTCTCACAGCCTTCCAGATGTTGAAATCTGTGGCGGATGCTTAGGATTCAGGACCATTCCACTTTTTACTCTTGAATGGAATATAAAAAGGCTACGCGTGAATTCTTATCTCGTGCCGCCAATTATGAAGCTACACCTTATATAAAAGGAATTAAATAATTTTTAGTAAGTTAATAAGTCTCTTATCTCTTATCAAGTGCGTTAATAGCTGACACTGTTGTCAGATTTTTCTGGCGTAACTCCATGACTGTCACCTAGTGACAACAGTAATTATTATACACTAGTGAATTAGTGTGCCGATTTACTCGCGATGTTTTTCTCCACTAGAAGCAAGTAGTGGTAGATAAAAATGATCTTAGATGAGATCAAACTTAGGCCACGTCCACGGAAATGCGGCGCATCGCCTGACGGGCCGCCGTAAAATTTCCAGTTTGTTTTTGCGGCCGTCGCAACTATAAAATATGGAAATTTTCCGGCGGTCCGGCAGGCGGCCCGCGTCGCACGACGCGCCGCGTATCCGTGGACGCGGCCTTAGAGGTGCAAGTCTTACCTAGTGAGTATCTAGATCTCACAGACGCACAGCCAGTGCTTGAACCACTTAGCCTCCACCGCTTTGTTAGGTAATTAAAATGATAAGAAGACAAGATCATTGGAAGGAGAAGGGAGAACCTCTGCCCAGCAGTGAGATATAACACTGACAGGCTAGGGAAAAAAATAAGATAAAATAAATTAACAGTTCATCATAAGGTCTTTTTAAATTGACCTACAATCTCCACGCTGGCCAGACGGGTTGGAGAGGTCTCATTGATGTTTATAAGCTTTGTTTAGCTTGTGTTCCCTAAGTCGCCTTCTACTATATCCACGAGAAGAATTGGAGTGGTCCTAAATATTCTACTCTGCCTACCACACGGCAAATTGACAATGCAAAAAAGATTTTAAAGATTCAAAAGTAAACGATAAAAACTGCTATAGGTTAGTCTGAAACCCTAGATTTATATTTCTTTTCTCTTGGTAGAGAAAGCTCGATGAATAGATACCTAAGGACAAATCACACTTATTGAGCTAGCCTCAAGGTAAGTTTTAAACTTGTACTTTACTAACTCAACGATACAATATTTTATAATAATAAATACATATATAATATAGATAGACCCAGGACCATATCCCCTGTATAGTAAAATTATAGTAAAACTGTGGATTTCAATAACAAACCTAAAAAATTATATAAAACGATTGCCACTTAATTTAAATTAAAGGATATAAAGAAAGTGCCTATAAATTAAGAGTCAGGCGAAATTAAAACGATTTCTAATTAGCGATATGGCTGTCTTTCGAGACTCGCGATACCCTGATAATGGCTCTATTTATAAAACGACGGATATTTCCTCTCCGGCGGATCGGTGAAAAGGTCGAAGGCTGGGTACGGGAGTGCACATAGCTAGCCTTCGCAAGATAAGCAACCCAAGTCGTGGTCCGCATTTGGATGGCTGACCACAAATGGCACAAAAATAATTTCTCGAGTTACTTCGTGCTTCGGAAGGTACGTTAAGCCGTTGGTCCCGGCTTTTATTATTGTATGGCAATCGTCAAGCTATGTCAGATGCCTTTTAAGGCAGTTAAAAAATTTAACAAAAGTGTTGGCCACTTACACACACAAATCTGCAGCTAATTAAAAAAATATGTTTACAGTACCGTGTCTTAATTCAAGTGGCAGCTCTACGAGATGCATATATCTTGAAAAAGACATAAGTCGCGCCGCTGCCCATGACACCGCGAGTCAAGGGGCCAAGTATTTATCAAACACATGTAGTAGATAAAAGAATAATATACTTTGACATTAAACGTGCATTACTACCCTATCAATTAAAACTAAGTGATTTATCAATCAAAAAGAGTCGGTCAACGAAAACACTCGAATACTGAAAAGGGACGAAAAAAGTTTGACCGGTTCCCTATTAAGGCGCCTTTGGTGCTATGCATGTAAACAGCTATTACGCTCTGCGTTTGTGTCTTATCCGCGCTGAGTCTGACAAAGCTTATTTAAATATGCATTATGTAATGGAAGCTTATTAATATTAAAGTATATCAAAATAAAAGTACAATTTAAATTTTACAATGACAATGATTGTGAACGGCATGGAAAGAAACAAAACAACAACAACTCACGGGGTGAATAAAAAAACAAAACCCAATTTTCTAAGGTGAATTTTAGAGTCGGCACATTTAGACGATATCATTTTCTTGCACATTAAAGTTCAATAATTTAATGCAATAATTTGAAACGCAATAATTGCCCTTCAAGAATTGTAAGCATCTGTTTACACAATAACATAGTTAAAAAAACATGAATTAAATTAAAAACATGAATGACAAATATTGACAATTATGGAATGCAAGTGTTGAAAGGAGATAATTTCTTGCATCCTGCGTTTACAAAAATACCATATTGCCAGGCGATAATTGCTTTCAAGTCTTACCTCGTCTAACACTGTCTTGCACGTGCGCCCATTGACATTATACGACGTATTGCTTCAAGTATTTCACGTATTTGCATTGATGAAATTTTCATACAACAAATGGATGATGATTTTTTTCTAATAGAGAATATGCATGCATTTTTTTTATATTTTTTAATCGATAGTTCTGGTCGAGAAATAGCCGCAAAAAATAAATCAGTGCCGAAAAACATGTATATGGTGTAGAAAATAAATATTGAAAATAGCAAGTAATTTATAACAACTAAAACACGCCATTTTAAAATCTGACGTCAAAGTTTCCAATATCCGCTAGGGACAGAAGCTGTCAACGCATTTTTTTTTTGGGTACTTTTGATATTATCGGCCAGTGATGTTTGTTTAAACTTTATATAAAAGTACATACATTTCGAATGTCATCGATAGTCAAAGTACATGGACGGACAGTCCTACCGAACGCACCCGAACTTGTCATTTTCCTTTTGTGAACTTTGTCGTCATTTCCCTTTTGTTTGTCAAAAGTTCCCGCGCAATATTTGTATATTTTCAATAATTTATTTCTTATCTAAATAAGAGTCAGTAAGAAAAATAATTAACTATATAGGCGTGGTAACGTATTGAAATTGTAAAATAAAAATATGAGCCCGATTGGTATTACATGCATATACCTTTTTGGTAAACAAACTGGTTGGATGATATTTTCAGACATCTTATCAATTGCAAAACCTTCTTAGATCTAAATATCACTCGAACTTGTAAAATTTACCTTCTAGTCGCATGGTACAGTTGGTAAATGTTATTTTTTATTATCTGTGTTAGCCTTAAAAGTGCACCAAATCAAAATAGCTGTATTTTCCTTCAGAAATTCAGCATACACTGCAGGTGTACTCATATTGAATACAAGAATTGCATAACACATTATTGAATACCTATACTGTTTACACCAATACATGTTTTGCACCGAAACTTGCACAATAGATTCAAGAATGGTACCTAAGTGTTGTTTAGACCATGCAAGTCAACAAGTCATATTGAATGCAACAAGCAAGAAACTAGCACCGTCTAAATGGGCCTACAAAAAACTTGCATAATAGATTTAAGAATGGTTCGTATTGTTTAGACCATGCAAGTAATTTATTGTTTCAATAAGATTGAATGCAACAAGCAAGAAACTTGAACCGTTTAAATGGGCCTACAAAGAAACATGCATAATAGATTCAAGAATTGTACTTGTTGTTTAGACCATGTAACTCATTTATTGCTTCAATAAAATTATAATGCAAGAGGTAAGTGATTTCTGGTCTTTGTTCGAATTGGTTAATTGCAAACGATCAAAGCAAACAGCTAATAAAAAAATATTGGCTGAAAATATAAAATAAAATCCACTTTAACAAACAAAAAGCGGCCGTAACAGTCAAACAAAGTAATCTTGATTTTAGAACGGGAACGCAAAGCGTTTTACCGGTTCCTTCTAAATCCCCAATACGGCCTGGGTTTTATTGCAACGCGCGTGTAAACAGCTTAGCCTCTTCGCTTGTGCCTAATCCGTGCTGGGTTGACTCTGAAATGCCTGATTAAATATGTATTCTCTAATGGCGAGCTTTATATTCCTAAAATAAATGAGACTGGCCAGTGTGAAATCAGTAAACGTATATCGATTGGTGTCTGCTGATTACGTGTTTTTATCGGCCTTTATCAGTTTACTGGACTATAGGCCTTTCCACAAAAAGGTAAGGACTCTTAATAGACGAGCCACAATCGGTGGCGGTTGGTGATCGGTGTCGCAAACTGTCGGCGACTGACGGTGACAGTCGGCAACCGTCGGCGACAGACACTGGTCACCGACCGTGCAAACAGAGCTAATACGAGTATGTTAAACTAGAGGAGACATCACATATCACTGTTTTGTCCCGTTCAGCGTTCAATGGAGAAGATACAAAAATATCAAATTAAAAATTATACGGATCATAGATAAATATTTATAGAGATAACTTATGTGCTACAAGACTGTTCTTGTAACACTGTAGGGACACAGTAATACATTTGTCCCGGAATGCAAGATAGCATACTCGACGTGGCGACTGTCGCCTGTGGCACTTACGAGTCAGTCGACCGCGCCTGTTAACACACTTCCTGTCGATACTGTCGTTCAGGTCTATAATGTCCCTTTCTCAAAATGATGGTTTGTTTGTTTAAGATCTTTATTGCACAAAAATCACATTATGTACATATTTAATACAAAGAAAAAAAACTTGCACAAAAGCGGACTTATGCCAAGAAATATCTTTCAGTCAACCCAAACTTTAAAAGGTTACATACTTTTGGAATGGGTGGAGTGTCAATATAGAATTAAGAGATACTGAAGGTGATGATTGAAAAGTTGAATTCGATGGCATGAAAAAGTCATATAAAGAAGTCAATTGCATAACAATCACTCGCAATCGACGAACTATTGGTAAAGTGTGCGAAATATGAATGATATTACTACTAATGGCTAGTTTGAAAAGAGTATGAAAGTTTCATTTTTTTCCAGACGAACACGGGAGAAAAACTAAAAAAAAACGGCCAAGTAAAAGTCGAACTCGCATATTGAGGGATCCGTTACATAAAACATTTATAAAATTATTTTTGCTGTCAAGTTCAAATATCTAGTATAAACTTGCACACACATGTACATATAGTATAATAATTGTAACTCTGTAAGCGTACTCATGTTAATTAAGGCCGTACCTGAATTTTCCGGGGTCCAGTGCTGCCCCCATTTTAAATAAATCATTTTAAAGAAAACGAAAACATCATTTAAAATTTTGCTACTACCAAGTCCTAGATAACCCTTCAAAGTATTTTATGAACTACTGTTTACAGCTTATAACGAAAACGTTTTTCGCAAATGTGCGTAGTAAAGGTTAACGTTCTCACTTTAAACTGTAAACAGTAGTTCATAAAATACTTTAAAGAGTTATCAAGGCCTTGGTAGTAGCAAAATTTTTAATGATGTCTCCGTTTTCTTTGAAATGATTTATATCAAATGGGGGCAGCACTGGACCCTGGAAAATTCAGGTACGGCCTTAATACAATGTCAAAGTTTTTTTTTCGTGTGCGTAAGACTATTTATTCTTCAACGCAAGGTCTTTGGCATCCTTGGGTGACCATTGATATGCATATCATATTTGGAGAAGAAAAAGCGGGAAAGCGCACCCCGGGCTCCAATGCAGCACAGCTGAGGATGCAACCGGGAACACGCTTGCATGAAGAAGAAGACGCAATTTGCGACTATTAAAGAACTCGTGTATAACAAACGCAGAGCCGGTGCCTCTTTTGGCCTGCTCGGAAATTCGGACATTGATTAGTTACAGTGTTGATTACGATATTCACGCAAGCAGACGGGTGAAATCTGTGCCGAGGCAAGACAAGTGCCGCGGCTAACAAGATTATACTAGCACAAATCACATTACGATGGAGATCTGCAGATATTGACTGTTACTCGAGTAGGACATGGTATTGCAATTTGGAATGCTTCTGATATTATATAACTGGGGAATTATATTACATACACAGAATTGGGCTGTTGGACAACAATTAAAATGAACCATTTTGTTGTCATTCTATGAGATAATTTAGTATAAAATCATATTTTACTTAATTTTTATATTAATTATACATGGTTTTTGCGAAATATACGAATAAAATTATGATTTTTTATTTTATTTTTTATCTATGACGGAAACGCTCCGATGACGTAACACTTAAGTAAACTTGGTGTTTCTATGGACTTTTTGTATGCTCGTATTAACTGTGTGTGTCATCTGACAAATAACCTCCGCCGTGATAAAAATTAGTGTGTTTGGCTCAATTGTAGAATTTTAAACTTCAACAATGATTTTTGTTAACAATATACGAGTAGATATCGATTTGAAAATGGAATTAGGAAATGTAGTTTCTAAAAAAGGTAGACCGGATGAGATGGACAATGTCTTGTGCTTATATTTAAGAGCTGGACTCTTGTCGGTGGAGTTCTTTCTATTACTCTCTTTCTTCCGCCAAGTTCTTAACCTCCTTATATGTTTCACGTTTAATTTTTAGAGAAACTATTGTTTTTTGTGGTAGAGCCACGCTACCGGCAAAACTCAGTTTTGCTAGTAGCTCGTCCGGGGAAGTACCACACTCTTACAGAAAGTCGACGTCTGACTAGTAGCTTCACCGCTTCTATGCTTCGTTCGGTGAGTGAGAGAGCCGGAGTCTGGTCTGGTCACTGGGTCTCCGAGTTCCTCTTGATTGAGATTAACGGAATAAAGATAATTGTATGCCACTTGTACACCCATCCAAGAAATGACACCTTTCTTACTTAAATGAACCACATATATAACGCATTGATCTACCTAATTCTAATTAGTTGTATTGCGTATTAACTACGGTCAATTTGAATTTCATACAGGTGACTGCGTTAATATGTCCATTTACTAATGTCACCATATTAGTGATTGCTAATTACACAGGTGAACAATCATATATGGCGATCAAAGGATTAGGTAAATGATGGGTAAATGCATTGATCTATCTGATTGACCAACTGTCTGACAGGTCGTAATATTGTAAACTTGACATCAAAATTAACTTGTATTATATAGGGTGAAGATTTACGATAAGCACAGAGGATCTAAGAACTGGCGCGCATTTCGGCCAGAGGCTAAGCCTATGGCTGAGCTTAGCTATTCAATGAGGAAATGCCGCCAGCCTCTTGGTAACCTTACCTTCCAAGCGCAGTATATTGTTGTATGTAATATAACGCACCCACTTTTACATACAAAGGTACTCTAGCTGTTATTTTAAAACGATATTTCAGATTTCGACAAAATATTGTAATTTTGAAGAAATTGCTTACATTTAGGAATTAAACCGGTTTTTCACTTAAAAGAAAATATTGTGAGAAGAATTTTTTTATGTTGATAGTAATATTACTTCTTCTTCTTCTTATTTAAGAGCTTAGTGGCTCTTGTCGGTGGAGTATGCGCCTAACTTATTATTAATATTACAATTAGGCAATATTAATGACGCATTATATTTATATAATAAAGTTCATATTATTACGATTAAAAAAAAATATATAATACTTAACGAACTTTAAAAATATAATGCTTATTATTATCTGATTGCTCAATTTGTATTGTAGAAAAATATTTTTCATATTTCGATAAATGTTCCTTGGGGAAAGTTGTTCAGTACCATGGACTCAGAGGTAGATTATATATCGAGAGCGCCCTAGACAAGCACTTTTTATGCGCCATTGTAGCGCCCATGATATAAATTTTAACTAAGTAGCATTGGTAATAGTTAAAATTTATGACTATTGTTAGCGTTACTACATACTCGTACATGTGTGGTAGAGGTTTTTATTTGTTACTTTGTAAGGCTGGTAGTTTTAAACTACCGTTTAAAAATTCCACGAGCCTCTTTGTTACCTCACGCCCCTAGGCACGTGCTTAGGGACAATCCGCCTCTGCATGGACTGAATCCACCCTTAAAATAGTTTTTGTATATTTTGTAAGACCCTATAATATATCCTTATAATCGATATCAATCAGATGATCTCTAGGATCTGTAGGACGATTGCCCCACATAATGACCGGAGGCCTTATCATTTACATTTTAAAGCCTTATCGGGGCCATTCGTTTAAGTTGCCGGTAAGTAGGTTTGGTCAAATAACTTGATAAGCTTCATAGACGACCTCCGTGGCATAGGAATTGGTTACTTTGCTAATACGCCACTTGAAGGTTTTGGATCCGATTCCCAGCCAGAGCAAGTTGGAAAATGGTCTTTTTAGGGTTCTGTCTGCCGTATGTCACAGCCACTTTTTTCCGAAACTAAAAGAACTATACTGTTCAAACTTGGTAACTAGACGTATTCTGTGAACTGCATTAAGATTTTCACACAAAAATAGAAAAAAAAAACAATAAATTTTGGGGGTTCCCCATACTTAGAATTGAAATAAAAATAAAAAAATCATCAAACCCATACGTGTGGGATATCTATGGATAGGACTTCAAAAATGATATTAAGGTTTCTAATATCATTTTTTTTCTAAACTGAATAGTTTGCGCGAGAGACACTTCCAAAGTGGTAAGATGTTGGTCCCCCTGTAACTTCTAAAATAAGGGAATGATAAAACTTAAAACAATATATGATGAACGAGTACATTACCATGCAAACTTCCACCGAAAATTGGTTTGAACGACATCTAGTAAGTAGTTTTTTTAATACGTCATAAATCGTAAAATGTAACTTGCTGTTACGGAACCCTTCATGGGCGAGTCCGACTCGCACTTGACCGCTTTTTTAAACTATCTTAGGTATTTATCTATATATGTATTCATTACAATAATAAGTTTTAAAACTTTCTTTAGGGCTATAGCAAGGTGTTACAACAAAAAAAAAAACAAGAATCCAAGGCCGTCCTTAAAATGCAATGTTTATTTCAGCGAATTCGCATCACGATCGTAAAGTCACATCTCTTTTCCGCCCAATTTAGCATTCAGGAGTGTTAAACTAATCAAGCCTGCAAAGTGTATGGATAAAAACTGGCAGCGCGCCAACACGCTGATATGATATATTACATACAGACAGACATCCGAGGGAATTGGGGTATTTACTCCGAGTGCGAGTGTCCGTGAAGGCACTAACTTAGCTCCTAAGGAAGACCACCGCTGGTGCTTCGTTTACGTAATACCAGCCTATATTGGAACCCAATTTGGAGGGTCGATGGCACATACTAAAATTCTAGTTTATGTTGTTAATTATTTTAATAAGTATAGTCTGTAAAAGTCTGTATATTCTTATCTTATCAAGAGTCTACTTGTTTCTTCCATGCTAATGTGGGACAAAAGAAAAAAAATAAGAATGTACCAGCTGCTTCTCTTCTCACGCAGATCGTAGAAGCCGATCAAGGGAATGGGCGAAAATGCAAATCATATTAGTAGGCGATGCGGCTAGCAACCCATGACTATTTAGATTGCTTTTTCCACCTTCTCGCCCAGTATGATGCTGAAAGTGCCCTGGCCTAGCGGCAAGACCAAAAAGCTCTGTCTGCACCATTAGGAATAAAGACGTGAGAGTATGTGAGTAAGAGTCTACTTTTTCTTTAAGTATATACTTATAAAACTTATTCATATCACCTATATTGGTGACATAAAAGTTTTGAAGAAAAAAAAAACAATATTTTGTATTTATTGTTTTTTTTAACTATAATTTTACGGCCCTGGATACAAATCCTTAAAAGCCTTTCTTTAGTTTTGTTGCTTCTTTATTTCTAACAAGTAACATACTATCAAAGGGTGGTGTAGGCCTTTGCTTGCTTAAAGGGAGCTTCTAGCGACATATCTATACGAGTCCACTGGTTTTCATAGCCTATTAAGTGGCGGACGACGCCCGAAGACGCCCACACAGTCCACAAAACAAATAACACCACAGCCGTACTATGACTGTCCACTTTAACTATTTTACACATTGTACATAAGCATTTATAACACCAAACAACACCAGTTTCATATTATAAAGTCCACTAAAATCAATTTGCTAAATAATTTTAAGCAAACCCCAACTGAACCCCTTTACTTCCCGCCAAAAACCCCTTTGTATTTATTGTGAGGCCAAAGTACTAATCAACACAAATGGAATAAGCCCTAATTTAATGAGGTATATATGTTTATTTTATTACATGGTTCCTATGGCCACCTTCCAGCTGACATCGTCAGATGAGCTCCTTGTCGTAATAATATTGCACTGTCATCTGATTTACATTTTCAAATTGCCATCGATCGGAAACCGGGAAGTCGACCAAACACACATTCATAACGAAATAATTAAATAAAAGCTTGCCAATATGTATAGCTATGAAATAAGACGACTTATTTGAACTCTCTTAGCATAAGGTGCTAAAAAGCTTTTAACACTACGGAAATAAATCTTAAACATCTCTCTTCAATGCGGAATATAAACTCTTATACAAAACATTTTTCAAACACATATTTTATCAAAAATAATCTCCCCAGAAGCTGACAAGATGCAAAGTTAAAAGCTTGCACCTTTTCAGATTTTCCAGCTGTTTACAGCTTATGAAATTTTTTTCGCAGAATTATTTTTTTTTTAAATGGCGGAGATATGGGGGTTTAAAACTAAGAGAAAATAATTTTTCAGCCATCTTGAAACATTTTCATGTACGAGTTTGTCATAAAACTTTTTGTCATCCTTATTACGCAACTTTTTTATGTCTGAACAACTTTTGTGAAAATGATCCGATGAACTTTAACGGGTTGGGGGTAAGTCGCGAGGTTTACAGCTTACAGGGTCACTAGTACTAAATGGGTAGGTTAAAAGCCTACGAGTACATATTAAAACAAAACCCATCATATCACTTGATTATCATGATTCCAACACTATATGCGAACTTTTTGCCAAAAATAACGCTAGTTCTAAAAGTTCCCGACCAGAACATGACTGTCCAGATTCTTCGACATTCAACGTGACTCGAGCTTTTGCCGATATTAATATTAAGCTCTGACAGTGTTAATAAAAAGCCACTAAGCCTTCCGTGGTAGTTAAGTTTACTTGCTCACTCATAATAATTAGGGTTGTATTTTAAGTATAACATCTTTTTAAAAGTTTATTGCGAGCCTTTTTAACCGACTTCAAAAAAGGAGGAGGTTATCAATTCGACGGAATCTTTTTTTTATGTATTTTCCCCGATTACTCGAAGGCGCCTGGACCGATTTGAAACAATATTTTTTTGTTTGAAAGGGTATACTTTCCAGGTACAATAAATATTTAAATTTTTACTGAAACCGTGTTTAGCAATCTATTTTATTTTTTTATATGGAATATCTAGGTGTTAACTATTTTACTTAACCTCTGCAAAGCTCCTGCCAACTTTACAAAACTTAAACCTTAATAAAATACATATAAAGTTGTTGTGAAAATGGACCATTAATTTTTTCAGGCATTCTATAGAACCCAATATTTAACTGTTCACCGATGCATGTGGTGATATCAAATATTGAAACTGACCTGGTTCTTTAGCGCCGATTCTGACTTGATATCAAATACTGAAACTGACCTGGTTCTTTAGCGCCGATTCTGACTTGATATCAAATATTGAAACTGACCTGGCTCTTTAGCGCCAATTCTGGCTGGATATCAAATATTGAACTAACCTGGTGCTTTATCGCCGATCTGACTGGATATCAAATATTGAAACTGACCTGGTTCTTTAGCGCCGATTCTGACTGGATATCAAATATTGAAACTGACCTGGTTCTTTAGCGCCGATTCTGACTGGATATCAAATACTGAAAATGACCTGACGCTTTAACGGCAAGGCTAAAGATGCGATCGGGAAAGCGGTAGGATGAGGAGAGGATAGTGCTTATTATAAAACATACTATTACTATTTTAATTACTTTTTCCACCTTCTTGCTCACCATAGTGGCTTATAGTGGCTCTGGGCTATGTCTGCTTCTTGCAAAACCTAAAATGCTCTGTCTACCGGGTAGACTCTACCCCATAAGGAATAAAGACGTGATAGTGTTTGTAGTGTATGTAAATTCATTTATTAACTTTATTAAATTTAAATAATATACAAAAAATTTACTACTTAGTTGGTCTCATATACCTACATTTGGTGAAGATATTTAAAGCTTAAATCGTTGTAAAGTACAATGAAGTAAGTAATAATATTTTGGTCTATCAATTAATTGTTAATTTAATATTGTATACGGTTTACTACGACCAATGAGCGCGGTTCTTTATCGCGGTATAGCGCCGCACAGCCGGGCGGTAAAATCGAATAATTTTATGTAGACGAATGTTCGGGGAAATAGCCGATATAATTGTTTCGAGTTGGCTTTGCTGTTCGATAAATATTGCCGAACCGACAATGACGGCCCGCTTATGTGTGTATCAACCCATACCAACAGATGTCAGATGTTTGTTAGGTAAACATCATAGGTATGCGACTACTCGGTTTACTTTTCACGTCTGTCTGTCCGTCTGTCACAGCCAGTTCTGTACATTCCTACTGGACCGATTGAGGTGAATTTGGTACATAATATATTAAGTAAATCAGTGACTTAAAGTCCGTAAAACTTGAATAAATTAATTTCAAATACGGGGGCCACTTATGGGAGGGTAAATTAGACATTAGAAAAAAAGAAAGTTTTGTTAACTATATATTTTTTTACTTATTTATTAAACTTTATTGTACAAAATACAATTTGTATAGCACAATAGGCGGACTTAATACAATAAAACTAAAAGCATTATCTGACAGCCACCCTTGGGGTTGTTAGAAAACTTAAAATGGTTACAAAAGATATAACTATATATAAAATACTATATCGTGTGTCATACATATCAAATAAAAGAGCTATTTATGAGAATTTTTCACAATTTTGCAGTTTTTTAAGAAAATCGACAATCCCCCCCTGTTATCTCCGAAACTAAAGGCTTATGAAAAAAAAAACCCAAAATAGTTCTTCTTCACGTGAATTTTACTCTCACTGGACTGGTTTAATTTCTTTATAGAATCAAATACATATATATTCTTTAGGCCTTTGCAGGCACCTTTGCACGTCAATAATTTTAGTTTACATTACGTGTAATGTTGCTTCTAATTTCTTTTTAAAAGCTTCTGAAATAGCTGATAGAAACTCTTTAAACACAACAGTATTGATCGCCTATGCGCCAGAAGGGCTTTGTCAGTTCACAAAGACATTATGCCTAATACAATGTTAATACAATATAACATGTAAAGCTTGCGAACGAGTGCCAAATCCAATTTACAGAAATAAGTAAGACTGAATAGTCTTAAAAACGGAACCGAGCTGACCAGAATGAGAGTTCTTTTACACTTTAAATAGTACAAAGTAGCTGTTGCAAAATTTATTTTATCTCTTTTGACACAGCATCTCGGGAACTTCCTAGTAGTCTAGAACGTAAGTTAATTTCCTGTGCCACGTTCTGTCTAATTCACTTATTGTGTCCTTCCTTTGCCAGAGTTGTCGACGAAGTGAAACGGAACGCGTACAGGAATCGTATCCATCTAGACAAAATAAAAAAAATACAAAAAACTCTCTTTTTATAATCCGCTAGTTTCCAACAAGTCAAATCAGACACTTTTTTCTGAACGTCAAAACAAACATTTTCTATGAAATTTGTATGAAATATCGGACTGTGAAGTAATAGTTTTTTGAGTCAAATAGCGCTCTTAAGGTCAAGATATAGGCAAATAGCCTCGAAGTGGCGTCATTTGAAATAAATTGTTAACTCGTAAATATGGAGATAATTTCCATATTGCTCTTCCTCATGCACTAGATAGCCCTTTAAATTATTTTATGAACCATCGTAAAAAGTATTTACATTAGTCCGTCTAGCGCTTTAAAACTTGCCTCTGCCAAAAGTGGCCACGGCAGGGATCACCAATAATAGTTTCAACGGCAGTTCATAAAATAATTTAAAGGGCTATCTAGTGCCTGACGAAGAACAATATGTAAATTATCACCATATTTACGAGTTAACAATTTATTTCACACTTCAAGGTCATTTGTCTATATCTTCACCTTAAGGTGAAGATATAGGCAAATGACCTTGAAGTGGCGCCCTCATTTGAAATAAATTGTTAACTCGTAAATATGGAGATAATTTCCATATTACTCTTTGTCATGCACTAGATAGCCCTTTAAATTATTTTATAAACCACCGTTGAAAGTATTTACATTAGTCCGTCTAGCTTTAAAACTTGCCTCCGCCAAAAGTGGCCACGGCAAGTTTTAAAGCTAGACGGATCACCAATAATAGTTTTAACGGCAGTTCATAAAATAATTTAAAGGGCTATCTAGTGCCTGACGAAGAACAATATGTAAATTATCACCATATTTACGAGTTAACAATTTATTTCACACTTCAAGGCCATTTGTCTATATCTTCAGCTTAATATCAATTTTGTTGCTATAATAAATCTAATATCACGTTTAAAATGGATCTGATCAATGACAAGTGACATTATTTTGTGACGTTTTATTCTCTAACAGTACCAAATAATTTATTTTTGACCCAGGAAACCACTATTTTCTCGCCCATCATCACGCTAAAAGTGGCTTTTGGTATTGTGTGTAAGCGCATGTGTGTATGGTCCCCCTGGAGGTAGGGTACGTGGTGTCGCCACTCACCACCAGCTCGCCACAAGCTGCCCTGCGTTGACTGACTGCCCTGGGAATACATATATTATTATTTTTTCAATATTTTTTTTATTCATATTTTTATTGCCCTGAACAGTGTAACACTGCTAGAAATTTGATTGCATACTACATACGTTGCGTATTTGTTTTTTATATTGTTCAATGACAAGCGAACGCCCTAAAAATTATTCCGATTTGATAAGTCAAAATAGTAATATAAACGGGTGTTTAAATAATTATATTTAGACTATAACAATAATCACAAAATTAAAGATTAAACAAAACATTCGTGATAAAACAGCGTTCTAGGATGCGACCGGGAATACGCTTAGATGAACAAGGTAATAGGTATGTTGTTTTGTAGCACTTCGCATTCCAAGTTAAAACTTATAAGTTGTACATATTTTTTAAGGTGAAGATATAGGCAAATGGCCTTGAAGTGTGAAATTAATTGTTAACTCGTAAATATGGTGATAATTTCCATATTGCTCTTCGTCATGCACTGGATAGCCCTTTAAATTATTTTATAAACTGCCGTTGAAACTATTATTGGTGATCCGTCTAGCTTTAAAACTTGCCGTGGCCACTTTTGGCGGAGGCAAGTTTTAAAGCTAGACGGACTAATGTAAATACTTTCAACGGTGGTTCATAAAATAATTTAAAGGGCTATCTAGTGCATGACGAAGAGCAATATGGAAATTATCCCCATATTTACGAGTTAACAATTAATTTCACACTTCAAGGCCATTTGCCTATATCTTCACCTTAAATCCTTATTTTGCAATTCCAATAAAATTCATTATTTTGAAACCCTATATACATATGTTTTGAATAAAAAAAAAGATTTGGTACCATCATTCTCAGAAATAAAACTTACCTCTCAAGCTTAAATCCATCAAGCTTTTTAGGCTGTAGATCGTGCCACAGGAATATACATACATAAGTACATAGCCCTCCTTCAGACGCAAACTATAAAATAACAAAACATCATCATGTCCAGGATGGTATCCAAAATGCTGGCTGCGTTCCCTCGCTGGATGGCAACGCTAAGGGATCCCATATTATTATTTTTTAGGACAAATCACACTGATTGAGCTAGCCCCAAAGAAAGTTTAAACTTGTATTATGGGATACTAACTCAACGATACTATATTTTATAATAAATACATACATGGATAAACACCCAAGACCGAGGACAATTTGAAAAAGGGCATTAACCAACTTGCCCTGGCTAGGGTTCAAACCCAGAACCTCCAGATTGGCGGACTATCGTATTGACCATTATACCACGGAGATCATCAAAATGTATAATGTATTTATTGTAAAAACTTGTCAATATATTAAACATTGTATATAATGATATAGTTTATATGTAGAAAGTAAATAAGTATAGAAATATTTACGCATGATTAAAGAGGTACAAACACAAAGAAATGAAGTGGCAGCCATCGCTACGAAGGAGTTGAACAATACACAAGAAATTAGGGTCCATCGTGAGGACATATACAATCCATCAATCACTATTCATAAATTGTATTGCGATGAAGTAAAGTCCGTTTTGCAATTACAAAGTGAGTTCTCTTATTCCAGATAGATAATTATGTTATTTGAACTCTTAAATAGATTGTTAACCATATTGTAACTCTTACATTTGTCTACAAGGAAAATATAAACTTTAACGTGTTTATTCCTAACGGGGCAAACAGAGCCTAGCCTATAACCTTAAAATAAACGTATCAAAAATATGTTGATAAAGAATAAAAAAAACACTATTTGGCATGTACAGCTGAGCAGTCGGAGTCGGAACTCTGAATATGGAATTTCATGCGGTAAGGCAACTGAAAATCTTACATTTAAGTTTCATTTTGCAAAACTTTATCCAGCATTCGCTGAAACCTTTTTTGCTGAAATGTTGTCCGGAATGTTCGACTTATTTCTGTCCATTGAAAATTTTAACCGGCATAAGAATAGTATAATATATATAAACCGACAAGAGCCACTAAGCTCTTAAGACGATACACGGAGTCCAGTGCTGCCCCCATTTGTAATAAATTATTTGTAAGGAAACTTTTGCCAAAAGTGGCCCTTTTTCGCAAAAATGCAAACTAAAGCTTATCGTTCTTACTTTAAACTGTAAACAGTGGTTCATAAAATAGTTTGAAGGGTTATCTAGGTTTTAGTAGCTTAAAATTTTAAATGATATCTCTGTTTCCTTACAAATAATTTATTTCAAATGGGAGCAGCACAGGACTCCGTCTATTGTCTTAAATAAGAAGAAGAAGAAGAATAGTTTAAGCTAGTTGGAGTTAGAAGCGGTGGTGACTGAAAGGTTTACGCACTTGCTAGGCGTCTGTGGTCCACAAGTTCGATCCTCACTGGGCGCGACTCATATCACTGAGGTTTGTTATATGTACGTACGGTAGTTTTCAATTATCATCACTTGCTTTCGGTGAAGGAAAACATCGTGAAGAATTCTTCTATGCTGGTCTGAGAGAAAAGAAAAATCTTAGATTGCACTAGCTGCTTTTCGTTCACGATCCTGCTAAAAGTGGCATTTCGATGTTGCGGCTCTAGGCTGCTTAGAGCTACAAGGAATTAATGAGTAAGACGTGTTAGTTTTGTATATTTTCACCTCATTTCTCCATCTTATCCTGTCCATCTTACGTTTTATAACTATATTTCAAATTTCATTTCCTAATTCCATTTTCGAATCATTCACACATCCCTTTTTATTTGACTCATTCCACTTCCATCTCTTATCCTGAACGGACTTTCAGAAATACCTACCTTCTTATTACTAATGTTGTTTGTTTGTTGTTTATTTGTTTGTTTATAAAGTCTAATTATATTTTTTATATCAGTGCTGTAACTATATTAAGTGAAATAAATTTTATAAATTAGTATTGTTGAGTTTCTAACTGCTCTCTACTACATCTGCCTACACCTACTCTGTAGGAACCTACTTTTTATGTGGAAACACCTGACAGCTCGTCGAGGTCATAATCCCAACTAATATTATAAATACGTGAAAAGTAAAGTGAGTTTGTATATTTGTTTGTTTGTTTGTTACCTCTTCACGCTTTATCTACTGAACCAATCTTCTAGAAAATTCGCATACACATAGTTAAGAGTAGTGAGAAGGACATAGGGATACGCGAGCGAAGCCGCGGTCAAAAGCTAGTATAATATACTTGGCTTAGTTTGATACGGTTTTCATTACCTATCATGTAGAGCATTTGTCTAGAGAGGTGTACATATATAAACCCGCACAAAGCTGGGGTAGGCCGCTAGTGAGATAAACAAAGGATAGATTAGATATCAATGTTTAACTAAGCTTACTAAGTAAGTACTATTATCTACAATAATAACAATCCAATTAGTTATTTACATTTAATTATAATCACAAACAAACCGACGCAAGCAGTAGTGCTCTACCAAAGTCAAGTAAGGACAAGTGTTACGCAACGAAAGTTACGTAACTTGCGCGGGGGTGGTACGTTCTATCAGTAAAAATGATAAGGCAGGGCTCTGGAGCCAATTGTAGCTCAATCTTTGTATCTTTCCAAATAATGTGCTTTCAATAAATCTCTAGTTACTTCTATTTTTAAATATTTTTAGTTTAGTTAGTTTTAACTTAGGTTATATTTTAGTTTGTTTAGTTTTAATTTAGTTACTTGTTAGTTTTTCGTTGTATTTTTAGTTTGTCACTATTTTAATATGTTTTTACGAAATAAAGAAGTAATAATGTGAATATCGTCACAAAAAAAAATCTCTTGGGCCATTTTGTTTCGTGTAATGATTTGCATGATTTGGTTTTCAGTTTACACTGTAACGAAATTATGTTACCATATTAAAATTGATGATAATATAAAATGTTAGCATTTTAACCACACAGAGGTAGATTCAGCCTATATTGATTAATTTTACGCTATAAACACATATCGTAATGATAAAACAATAGCTCTCTTCTAAACGATGACCTCCGTGGCACATTGGTTAACAATTGGAGGTTCTGGGTTCGTTCCCCAACCAGGGCAAGTTGGAAAAAGGCCGTTTTCAAATTGTTTTCAGTCTTGTGCCTCTAAACGTATTTATTATAAAATATAGTATCCTTGAGTTAGTATTCTGTTACACAAGTTTAAACTCACTCAGTGGCGGAACGAGATCAAATATGTGGGCAAGATAATTCTGCGAGGCCCTTTTGCTAGCAAAAAAAGTCACGTGCGAGGCCCCGACGTGGTGGCTCCCGTAAAAATCACTTTCAGACGCGAGCCTTCCTTAAAAAAGCCCGTCCGCTTCACGTGCGAGGCCCTGCAGACCGTGAGGCCGTGGTGGGCGGTGGCTTATCTGCCTACGCCTAAAAGTCGCTTCTAGACGTGAGGCTTCCTAACAAAAGGTCATTCGCTTCACGTGCGAGGCCGTGCAGATCTCGTAGCCGTGGACAGTGGCCCCACGTTGCTTAAATCTAACGCCGCCTCTGAATTTACTTCTGAGCTAGTTAGACTTGTCTTTATCTATTAATTTTTTTATTTATAGAAACTTGAATCAGATAATATTTGGAATATTAGTTTTCCTTATTTCAAAGTACATCCTTGGGGTGAGTTGTGTGATATCATAAACTGGTTCCACCTAATATTTACATCATATTTTGTTACCGCTGTATTTGTGATAAATACATTTCCTTATTATAAAACCACTGAATTAAGGAGTAATGTTTTTTTCTGTCAATTTAATAGAAAAGTATGCACTCCATAAATTGATCATATACCTACTCACTACATGACTGATAGAGGGAGGAGATAGTTGGACTTTATATCATCATATCAGCCACAGGAAGTCCACTGCTGGACATACGAGTAGGCCTCCCCCAAGGATTTCCAAAACGACCGATCGGAAGCGGCCTGCATCCAGCGTTTTCCTGAAACCTTGCTCATGTCGTCTGACCACCTAGCAGGTGGGTGTCCTACGCTGGGCCTGCCGGTACGTGGTCGCCATTCGAGAACCTTTCTGCCCCATCGGCCATCGGTTCTTCGCGCTATGTGCCCCGCCCACTGCCACTTCAATGAGCTAATCCGCTGGGCTATGTCTGTGACCTTAGTTCTTCTACGAATCTCCTCATTTCTGATTCGATTACGTAAAGAAACACCTAGCATAGCCCTCTCCATAGCCCGCTGAGCGACCTTGAGCCTTCTTATAAGACCCATAGTAAGGGACCACGTTTCAGAGCCATAAGTCATCACTGGTAACACACATTGATTAAGCACTTTCTTCTTGAGGCACTGAGGTATTTTGGACGAGAAGACACTGCGTACCTTTCCGAACGCTGCCCAGCCGAGTCGGATTCGTCGAAAGACCTCTTCCTCGAAGCTGGAACTTCCTGCCTGGATCAATTGACCCAGGTAGATATACTGGTCTACAACTTCGAGGGTGGAGCTCCCAACAGAAACAGGTAAAGGCGTTACGTGCATATTCGACATGACCTTCGTCTTGTCAATGTTCATTTTCAGGCCGACCTGTTGGGAAACTCGATTTAGGTCTTCAAGTATCGTACTTAAGTCCTCCATCGATTCTGCCATGACAACGATATCGTCGGCAAATCGAAGGTGAGTGATATACTCGCCATTGATGTTAATGCCCAGTCCTTTCCATTCTAGAAGCTTGAAGGCATCTTCCAGAGCAGCGGTGAACAGTTTTGGAGATATGACATCTCCCTGTCTCACGCCTCTTTGCAATGGAATAGCCTTCGTACTGAGCTCCTGTACTCGGTCCGACATAGTGGCTTTGTTGTATAAACACTTCAACACCTCGATATACCGATAGTCAATACGGCACCGCTGGAGAGACTGAAGCACGGCCCATGTTTCGATCGAATCGAAGGCTTTCTCATAGTCCACGAACCCCAAGCATAACGGCTGGTTGTACTCCCTCGTCTTCTCTATAACCTGCCGCAGCGTATGGATGTGGTCCATGGTACTATAGCCTTTTCGGAACCCGGCTTGTTCGGGAGGTTGGAAGGCATCAAATCTGTTAGCGAGACGGTTCGTGATGACTCTCGAAAACAACTTATAGACATGACTCAGAAGTGTGATGGGCCTATAGTTCTTCAAGAGAGTGTTGTCACCCTTTTTGAAGAACAGAACCACCACACCCCCGTTCCACGCCTCTGGCGTCACTCCCTCGAGTAGAACGGAATTAAGGAGGCTTTGAAGGACTTTCAGTACCGGCGTTCCGCCCGCTTTCAAAAGCTCTGCTGTGATTCCATCCTCGCCCGGCGCCTTGTTGTTTTTAAGCTGTTTGAGAGCCATCCTAATCTCGTACAGACTTATGTCCGGGATATCTTCGGTATGGTGTCGGGTTAACTTGGCTCTTGGATCTTTAGCCGTATTTATGTTAGGTTTTGCAACGGATGTATATAACTGCCCATAGAACCTCTCGATCTCTCCCAGAACCCCCTCCCCCGTCGACACAACGTTTCCGCCCTCCGTCTTCAGCTTAGTCAATCGGCTCTGCCCAGTAGACATAGCCCTTGCAAACACTTTGGAACCTTTGTTTTGTTCTATCGTCTCCTTAATACATTTAGTATTAAAGGAGCGAATGTCGTGTCGCAAGGACTTTTGAATTTGTCGGTTAAGCTTTCGATATGACTTAGCGTCTTCGGAGGTTTGCAGCGGCATGGATCGTCGCTGTGTCATAAGGTCTAGGGTCCGAGCAGAGATTTTTTGAGGTTTACTTTTAGGGCGGGACTTAAAAAACTTAGATCCCACTGCTTGGACAGTTTCTATAAACCCGTTGCTTATCTCGTCCACTGAAACGCAATCCTGGAGAAGTTCAAAGCGATTGGAGAGTTCAACTTGAAAGCTTTCGGGGTTTTGGATCTGGCTCAGCGATGGTCAGAGCGTAGACTTCATAAGCCTTGACCTTTCAAGTCGGAGGTCGATATTCAAGATGCCTCTTACAATTCGGTGATCGCTGCCGGTTTTAATCATATTGATCACGGAGACATCATTGAATATCTGCCTCTTCGCTGTCAGGAAGAAGTCTATCTCGTTCTTGACTGGGGGCTGGTTATTCTTACTAGGACCCATCCAGGTCCACTTCCTCTGTGGCGGCTTCTTGAAGAAAGAGTTCATCGCAAAAAGTCCCTCTTCCTCCAGAAAATCAGCCAGCCTGTGCCCCCTATCATTGCGCTTACCATATCCAAATTGCCCCACCCTGATCTCTCCATCGCGTCCCTTCCCCAGTTTTGCGTTAAAGTCCCCCATAATAACCGTGAAATGGGTTTTGGAGGCGTGTATGGCTCTACTAATGTCCTCATACACTACCTCAACCTCCGCATCTGAGTGTGTTCCGGTCGGCATGTATACCTGTATGACCTTCAACGAGTATCTTTTGGATACTCTGAGTATCAGGTATATTACCCTGCTGGAAACACTGTCGATGGTCACTACGTTATTTATGAGGGACCTGTGAACGAGAAACCCGACACCATGCTGGGACTTCTTTTCGTCTCCCTCCCGGTGATAGAGTAGGTTACCGGACTTTAAGGTTGTCGTGCCCTCGCCCTCTCTTCGGACTTCAGACAACCCCACTATGTCCCACCGTAACCTACTCATCTCCTCTTCCACCTCAGCCTTCACCTTCCCCGGATCCCATCCGGGGATTCTTAGCACCCCCTGCCCTGCCGTTACCATGACCGCTACCGGAGTCAGGAATAGCAGGGCTGCCGGGTACTGGGGGCCTGGTCGCATTTTGTACCTTCATTGAGGGGTTTTGCCATACTCGCCACGCTTGGCAGGCGGGTTGGCGAGCGCAGTGGGGGGTCACTATCGCACTTCCGACGCTGCTGCCCATCGGAAGTCTGTTCATGTGCAGTGACGGAACTCTCCTTTAGTCGCCTCTTACGACATCCACAGGAAGACTTGGAGTGGTCCTATTCTACTCTGCCGGGAACCACACGGCGGACTTTATATACTACTTTTTATTAATACCGTTATTGAACGAGAAAGCAAAGCGAGCGAAGTTCTCCGAACCTACTTGAGCAGTTCGGCGTTGGTATGTATGTATATTTGTTTGACGATAACTGGAGTATCTGTATATTAAGTACGCGTGTAGAAGTAGCCAATAGAATTCATATGTTTGAACCTGATCCATATATCGGTCAAGGGGTTACCGAGATAAGGGGAACGCGATTTCAACGTTCGGGCTGAACGATTATTTAATTATGGTTTATTACAGATGTAAAATTTAAAAATCTGACGTCACCATTGAAAACGAGTATTTTTATGATTCTGTACTCAAAGTGAACCGATAAAAAGTGCCAACGGAACCCTAAATTAATCTTCGCTGTTTATACAACCCGTATCTGATAAACTCAACGCCGCCCTAACAACAAAATTTAAAACGAAACTAAAGTTTCAAGAAGTTTATAAAACAATAAAATTTTGCTTTCATTACCACAGTTATAAAAAGGGAAGGAAACCCCATATAAGCGAGTTGGAAAGTTTCAAATAAAATACAAGAGTTTTTTTATATGTTGCCAAGGAATTTTGTCATAAAACATCCGTGGCCGGTTATGAAACCAAATAAAAACCACTTCTAGAAATTTCTGTTGCTATCCTTGGAGAACACCGAGACGCGACGCGTCAAGACATGCACGATATTTGTATGTTTGTATGTATTGTTCGTATATATGTATCTTTTTAATTGTACCGAGATTTTACATTTTTTCTCTCTCTTGCCTTTAACTGCACCTTACCTGTTTCCATCAAACATCTCCAAGTACGGTTGCCTAGAAGAGATTGCAGTTGCAATAAGGCTGTCTTTTGTCATCTGTTTTCTATAAATCTAACAATCTGTAGCATCGTTTTGTGCAATTAAGATTTTAACTAACTAACTACTATCTTGTGTCCAACCCTGCACGAAGATTTTTCCACCTTATCCTATTCTTTATTATTTGATTCCTGTAATTGTCATTTTTTACTGTTTTTATTTCATCATCCGAACCCATGGTAAGATTTTATTACAAAGCGACATAGTTTACATACAATTATTTTTACCTGTGTTCCTCTTCTAGCACAGATTTAGTCTTTCAAATACCCTTTTATCAACCCAAATACCCTTCAACCCTGACGAATACTTAAGCACTGTGCACATACTAACAAACTATATGCACCTTTACTTCTATTAGCAAAATGCATAGAATAGCTTGGGAAGGACTACCGCTTGTAGACGGGCGGCGCCACTGGCAGCCGCGAGACTTTTGTTTTTCTTAAGCTATTCTATCTATGCATTTTGGCACAAATCGGCACGTACCTTTACGAAGACTAGATGACTCGGCTTCTAACTGTGTAATACTTACCTGAAAAAAAAAACATTTTGTTATTATTTAGTGAAGAAATCCTGAAACAGCGACAATTTTTTTCAAATTGAGAACTGACTGGACTGTTTAGAATAAGTTTTTTTTTTAAAATAAAGTATTTATTAATTTTAGTAAATATACAAGAAAACGAACTAAATCTAAACTAAATGATTATGTTACCTAATTATAAATCTTTATTTATTATAAAAATAAATCTTTTGGGCTCGCCTATATTTCTTGAGGCAGTTCCAGCGGCCATAACCTCACGCATGCAACTACTTATTTCTGCTGGGGAACGTCTGCAGAAACTTTCGGCTCACGTGGCGCTGGTGCTGCTGCGGGCATGTTTCGCATTGCCTAAAATTAATTACCTGCTGAGAACCGCACCAACTTGGTTGTGTCCCAGAGAGATATCTGTTTTTGACGATACATTGAAAGGTTTGGTCGAGGCAGTATTAAATGTTTCCCCTAATGAGTCGCAATGGAAACAAGCAGGTCTTCCCATAAGGTTCGGGGGCCTCGGGGTCAGGCGCGCGGTTGATGTTGGCCTTCCGGCTTTTTTGGCTTCAGTTCATGGTGTTGCGGATCTTGTCACTGTAATTCTCTCACCCAATGGTGACAGGGTAAGTATACCGTATGTGACCGAGGCAGAATCTGCCTGGATGGCTGGCAACTCCGGTGCGTCGTGTCCCGTTGCCCTTCACGTTCAGCGGGGATGATATTGGTGTCAAAAATATCCATCAATCCCTGCTGGACAATACTTCGGGGGCGGATACGGCGAGACTTAGAGCAGTGTCACAGGTAGAATCGGGAGCGTGGTTGCAGGCTCTTCCATCGCCTTACCTAGGCACCTTTTTGGACGATGACTCCTTGCGGATAGCCGTGGCGCTCCGCCTGGGCTGCAGAGTGTGTGCGCCGCATATATGCATCTGCGGATCCATGGTGGAAGCCGACGGTTATCATGCATTGAGTTGTCGTCGCTGCACAGGGAGGTTTCCGCGGCACCACGCACTAAATGACATCGTTCGTCGAGCCTTTGTCTCGGCTAATGTTCCCTGCGTGCTGGAGCCCCCAGGGCTTAGTCGATCGGACGGCAAGAGGCCTGATGGTTTGACTCTTGTCCCTTGGAAACATGGCAGGTGTCTGGTATGGGACGCTACGTGTGTTAGCACAGTGGCAGCCAGTCATCTGGGACGCACTATTATCGCAGCAGCAGCAGCTGCTGAGGATGCAGCCGAAAAGAAACGGGTGAAGTATGCGGTTATGGGACAGCACTACAGTTTCATTCCCATAGCCGTAGAAACCATGGGATGTTGGGGTACAGACGCCAAGCGTCTAATCCGGGAGTTAGGGCACAGAATAAGGGAAAAAAATGGTGACTCCCGCTCAGGCTCATTTCTGATGCAAAGGTTGGCCATTGCCATTCAGCGCGGTAACGCAGCTAGTATATTGGGCACCTTTGCAGCAGAAATGTCAAGGGGCGGGTTAGAAATATAGTGCAGATTGTATTTTTTAATTGTATTATTATTATTATTCTTTTTTAACTTGAATTATTAATCTCTCTACTAAAATAAAACAATGTATTATCATATTTAAACAGCAATAAAGACGATTATAAATAAAGATGAATATGATTTGACAATTACATTACACTGCCGGCTGCTGCCATTCCAGTCTCACGCGGCGCTAAGAGATTTTCTTAACTAAACAAACAGTTAATTAAGTAGTTTATTGTCTTACCGATCCTCGACTGTCTATCCCACAAGTTATATAAACGTGACATTGTATTCCGTTTACTTGGTATGTCGATTGATTTAAATAATATTGATCAATTCAGTGCTGCAGCGTTGCATGCACAAAAACTATTTGCTGTTATCGGAAAAATCCCCTTTTGAATTTTAAATTGACAACCCTAGCGATCACGGTCGTCAGTTGTTATATTGGTCTCGTATCGATATAGATTTTATGGTAGAGATTTCAGCCCGCTTTGGTGGTTTTTGTTTGGCTATCTGGTTCAACTTTTTTTTTATTCGTAAGATTTTAATTGATCGCAAAGCTGATATTTACTTGTTTGACCAAGCGAGCGAAGTGTCTCAGTTTCAAAATTGGCTAGAAGTGCTTTTGTTCGACAGTTTGTCGGTTTGTGCTCGTCTACAGGTCGCATTTATCAACCATTGCCCGCGGCTTCGCTCGCGTATCCCACGGGAACATTACTTTTTTCCGGGATGAAAGGTACTCAATGTCCTTCTCAGTACTCCTAACAATGTGTATGCGAATTTTCAAGAAGATTGGTTCAGTAGATAAAGCGTGAAGAGGTAACAAACAAACAAATGTACAAACTCACTTTCGCATTTATAAGATTAGTTGGGATACTCGTTAAATTGTATAATCAGGTTCGATAATTATTAATATAATTTTTTTGTCGACTCAGTTTTCGGAATTAAAAAAAAAAGATATTTGAAATCATATTTCAGCTATTTCGAAAAATTGTCATATAAGTATGTCATAGAGCTTTTTTGTAACACTTATTAAGACGCAACTTTTTCGTCTGAACAACTTTTTTATCAATTAAACTTCAACGGGTTGAGGGTGAGTCGCGAGACTTACAGCTCACAGAGCCACAAGTTAAAATTGGTTAGTTGAGGTTAGAGAGTTTGTTAGTTGAGGACCTGGTGTCTGTAATTCAGGTTTGTCCTACTTCAGACTTCAGCCCCTCACACACAGATGACTATATCTTAGATACATTCGTATTAACTTATGTATAAGGTTTTTTTTGTGAGGAGAAATAAATTATTTATTTATTTATAAAGTGTAAGCAACATTAAACGGTGTCTTTAAACCAATTAATGGGTCCATTATTTTTGGATAACCTAACTGACGGACTAATTAAAATACAATTTTTCAGACCCAATCAACATCCCTGAAATAAAATTGTGACAGGCATTACTTATTCAGTAGGGTAACTAGGTTTATTCAAGTTTAAATTTAATGTTTAATTGAATTTTCATATCAAAAGTTTCCACAATTTTACTGAATAGATCTCCATTAGTGGTTTTTAATAAATGCAGTGTAACCAAAGCAGTATTTACTGAAAAATTCCCGCTTTAAAAGACCGGAAACGTGACCAGGAATCTGATTTGGAATTCAGTCTTTAGGTATAGAAAAAAATGTAACACTAACACACAGGAGTGATCCTTATAAATAAATCTTCTATTTTTTATTTTGAAAATAATACAAAAAATCTTGAAAAATATTTAAAGTTTTTTTGTTTAGATATCTTCAGATTATATACCTAAATTAATAGTGTCTGAAAATTGTTTGATAATCTGTGAAGATTTATGTTAAATCCCATTAGTGGCCACTTTTAACGATTACAAAGGTAAATCTTCCGCTCCGGCCGTCATTGCAACCAAGTTTCGTAACTAGTTACGATGGAAGAATTTCTATTTTTTATACACTAAAAGAATCTTATTTATTTTTTGGCAATTAGTTGCGAGCTTCATACGCTAGATGTTTCTGTACTAGTTCATGCAATTTGATGGAGTTATCTGAACATTTACTAAAGCAATACTTTGTTATTATTTTTGTTTGAAAAAAACTAATAACGTGACTTGCGACAATTAACACATAATATGAAGAAAATTTGAGGCTCTTACCTCAAATTTTCTTCATATTATGTGTTAATTGTTTATAAATAAATTATTTTATGTTGGTATAACCTTCAAACTAAGTACTATGAGTTTGTGATTTTAATAAGGCGGTCCGAGTCCACTTAGACAGTCCGGTGTTTTATGTAAATGAAAAAAACGCCGACTTTCAAGCGTTCTACCTCAATAACTTTTGAACGGCTAAACCAATTTTCATTAAACATAGCTAAGAACAACCGCAAAAGAATTTTTTTTCACGCGAATAAAACCGCATCAAAATCATTCCATCCGTTCAAGCGCTACGATGACACAGACAGACAGACACACATTAGCGTCAAACTTCCTCTTTTTTGTCGGGGGTTAAAAAAGTACTAAATATAAACGTTATAAAAGTTGGAAGAACTATGAATTTTGAATTCGAACGCGAAACAAGGCGGAGCTGTCAAGATAAAGGGTGGCAAGTACGGAGTTTGATTTATCTTGATTTTGAGTTTATCTTGGCCTGAAGTGAAGAGCGTTGCTCAAGACAAAACGAGATAGAGAAGTACTGAGGGGGCCGTCTGCCCCACCTAGAGGTCATATGTCTAGATATTGGATATTCAAATGCATGGCCTACTACAGATTTTTTTTCTCGAAGAAAAAAAAGGAAATTAAAATTTAAGTGAGATGTAATAAACCCAATTTGACACAAATAACGGTTTTCCTTTACCAACGTCATATGGTTGCCGGGAATCCCGGGATTTTATTTTTAAATCATCATCATCATCATTTCAGCTGCACAACGTCCACTGCTGGACATAGGCCTCAATATATATTATATATATATAAAATATATATATGTATAATAATATCATATATTATATTATTATAATATTATTATTATCCTCTATATATACATATTATTTTTAAATAATAATATCCTATGAAGCCGCTTCCATCATTTGTTACCCAAAAAATTACTTTGTAAATATGCATCCGATTATCGGATCTCTACATATGACATAAGTCAACTACGGAGCGAAGCTAATATTCTGTAAAGTTGCAGAATTTAAAAGCAAACAAGTGTTCGTTTTAGGGAACGTCTTTGGGTGTAACTTATTTCTGTACATTGGATTTGGAACACGTTATAGTGTAATATCTGCTTAGCATAATATCTTTGTAAACTGAAAAAGCCCTTCTGGTGCGTAGGCGACTAATACTGTGTATATGTAAATTGCTCGTAGTTTATTTTGGCGTTTTTTTTTTCAACAGTGATTGTTGCGAAACGCTATCGGTAGATTTTTAAAAAGAAAAAAATATTTATTGATTTGATTCGATTTATTTATTTTCACAAAATCCACAGCTCTTAAATAATTTACAATATTAATATTAGTAAGTACAGCACTGACAGCCAATAACGGATTTACATTTTTTAGATTTTTTCTTAAATACAAAAAACAAACATTGTTATTAAATATTATCTTACTTCACAGAGCGAAAAGTATCTTTACAAAAGAGGGTTATCAATGACAATCGACAACAAACATGACTCCATGCCTATCCAATGATTATTTGAAGTAAAGGCGTGTACTGTATAGTGTATGTGTGCGTGCGTGTGTGTATGTTTCTGAATGGATATCTTACATACTGTAGATTGTAATTAAGAGTATTTAAATATAAATAAACATTACACGTAATGTACACTTAAATTATTGACGTGGACATGCGCTGATTTTGGTTTTGAAAGGTTTGTCGTAGTCCAGGGAAGGATGGTGAGAAAATATAGAACGGGAGCAGGCAAAACGAAGTTCACTGGGTCAGCTAAGTTACTGAATAAATATTTAATCCTTTGATTATTTGGAACTGTTAAGCCAAAATGTTTCATAATTACCCCGGTGTTATCTTAAATGGCGTGCCGTTTAGATTCAAGTGCATGTTTACACATCTGCTATTAGGAACAACTTGAGCCAGATCGAGCTGGCCGCGTGCCAGTGGGGACAGATGGCTGGGGAACACTTTTACCCGACTCTCGCCAAAAGGTGAGAGGGTCATGTGTTTGACCGCTATGTGTGTATGTACTTAAGTATGGATGTAAGTATTTACGTATGTATGTAAGTAAGTATGTATGTCCATCTTTTTTATTTAATATTAATTGCTAAGATAATCTAACGATACAAAACGTATACCTTGATGGTAAGCATTGTCGACCAATGCACCTTAGAGACGTAGCAGAAATGGGGTGTAAGATTATTTACAAATTATAAATAAAGAAATAATAGTATAAAAGAAAAAATGTACTACAATCGTTTTCTAGCTGATATGCAAACTGGAAGGGACATACCCGTAATAATTCGAACCATGGGCTATACTAGATCACTAAAGTATAATGCAATTAAAATAATAGTCAAAACACAAAATTCGACATTCCCATACAAATCGCCCGGGCGGCTGCACACTTTTGTATGGAAATGCCGATTTTTTTTTTGTTCTTTGGCTTTTATTTTAATTTCATTATACTGTAACGATCCAGTATAGATCGTACCGGTATATCCCTTTCACGTTGTATACAGGGTGACTTTTTAAACACCAGGCAAATTTTTGGAGCAAGTTCAGTCCATGATACTGAACTACTTTCTATAAAGAAATATATTAAAAATCGATAAAATATTTTCGTCCTTCCACACAAAATTTTGGCTGAGCGCTGATGTGTATGGGAAGGCGAATTTTTATTTTACTTTTCCGTTATTTTCGTTAATTGTTTTTATGGAAAGTAGTTCAGTATCATGTACTGAAATTGTTCCAAAAATTTGGCTGGTGTTTAAAAAGTCACCCTGTATATAACCTATAAATATATATGACCATATTTTATATCTATTTAAAATATACCGATTTAGACTATCAGGAACATCATCTCGAGAGAACGGGTGAACTTGTTCTATAGGCACGTTAATTCTTATATTAATTCTGTATTTAACTATTTTACTCTGAGTTTACCCTGAGTTCATGAATTAAGAAGCTTCCGAAACACGTAGGAGCTCGAGAAATTATATGCCAATTGTGGTCACCAATCCAAGTGCGGACCTCATCCAAGGTTGCTTAGCTTGCGAAAAGTTAAATATCGAACTAAAACCCGGTAGCTGTTAAAAATCAAGTGCATGTTTACACATCTGACTTGCCATTACAACTTGTGTGAGATGGCGCTGGCGGCATGCCAGTGAGGACAGTATTGCCCATAGGCAATTTAATGTTCCTTGCACGAAACAGCTACTTTGGTGGAAAAAAAATTTCGCCCTATACAAAATCTGTTTAGCTGAGCGCTAATTAAGTAAACTTAGTATGGGCAGGCGCAATTTATAAGCGCTTAAAAAGAAGCGATTTCACACTAATTTGATATTTTGCCCACCTATCTTAGGCCGTAAACACTATAATTGTTTAATAAATTTGTCCCATTAATGAGAACGTTAAGCTTTACTACGCACATTTGCCAAAAGTGGCCGTTTTTCGCAAATGTGCGTAGTAAAGCTTAACGTTCTCAATTTAAACTTTAATCAGTAGTTCATAAAATACTTTGAAGGGTTATCTAGGGCTTGGTAGTAGCAAAATTTTAAATGATGTCTCCGTTTTCTTTAAAATGATTTATTTTAAATGGGGGCAGCACTGGACCCCGGAAAATTCAGGTACGGCCTTAACATGACCAGTTATTTTTTGTTTTTTTTTTGCCACAACGCGGTACGTATATTGTTCTATAGAAGGATACGCAGCCCGTATGTACAATTTGTCTGCCCGAAAGCTTCATTAGCCCAATACAAGTGTTGAGTCGGAGAAGCATTCGGAAACACGCGGAACTGTCTGTATACCCTTTGTGTGCATTGCAGCGATTTGAAAAAGGTTATAAATAAAATTCAGCGTGAACCTTCCTTAAGGCCGTACCTGAATTTTCCGGGGTCCAGTGTTGCCCCCATTTAAAATAAATCATTTAAAAGAAAACGGAGATTTTATTTAAAATTTTGCTACTACCAAGTCCTAGATAACCCTTCAAAGTATTAAAACAGTAGTTCATAAAATACTTTGAAGGGTTATCTAGGATTTGGTAGTAGCAAAATTTTAAATAATGTCTCCGTTTTCTTTGAAATGATTTATTTTAAATGGGGGCAGCACTGGACCTCGGAAAATACAGGTACTGCCTTAACACAAATTTTAATGCAAGCTACTTCAATTTTCCATACAAATCTTTAAAACATCTTCCCCACTTCAACATATTCGTACCTTTTCCGCGAATACTGCATTTCTCGAGCAAAATAATCTTATTACTATGTAGTGAATTTCACCACTCCACTACAAAATAAAATAAGTAACAGGAATGTAACTCATGTAGGTACTTATACCTATAAGTGCCTAACTATTTGCATAGACTCCAGCGCGGAAACTTCCTCATTTTAAAAACTAATAAAGCAAAAAGTGTTAAAGATATATTTTTTAAATTAAAAAGTTGTTTCCTGTCTGGTTAGGATATTGCAGGCTTGAATCACCTGATAATCCAAAAAGAAGGATGATTCTGTGCTTCTGAAGGCACGTAAAGCTGTTAGCCCCGAACGCTATCTAGCATTTGTACCTATCCTAGGATTAGTTCTGTACCCTTTGGGTTGCAGAGGGCAGACGGCAGTCGCTCTGTGTATAAACCTCGTCAAATCACCTAGGTTAGGTAGCAGACCCCGGGCCCTGAAGCGAAACTGAGGATGCAACCGGGAATACGCTCGGATGATGATGATGACCCACTAAGGTTTAGCATCTATCACCTCCTTAGTTTGATTCAACTCATGCACGTCTTCGACATACAGAATGTACGAGTATACAGGGTGATGAGTACCACGCGACCTGAATATACTATGGGTTAAATTACTTTTAGTTCGTTGGGCGGTTCGTTGCAAACTTGAAACGACCTGGCTTATGAATATAAACCAATTTATTGCCTGCTGACAGTTATTTTTATTAGCCTTTTTCAGTATCCCACTGCTGGGCAAAAGCCTCCCTGTCTGCTTCCAATCAGTCCTGCCGAAGGCAAAACGGACTGGAAGATTCAATGAAATGAAATTTCAACTCAATCGGTCTGGTAGTTTGGAAGCAAATTGGCTGTGACAGACGGATGGACAGACAAGTGAGTGGTCCTAAAAGGTTTTCGTTTTTACCTTTTGAGGGTACGGAACTCCTAAATGGCAAATTGAATCAGATAGTCAATTTATTTTATATTAGTTGTATCCCGTTGTGTTGCCTGTGTAGTCATTGGCAGTTGTTATTTTATAATCACACGAGAATCTCATATTATCCAGGATAAAAGCATACATATACTAACTATGAGTTAGTTCAGGCTATAGTTAGCTGCTGTAGGGAGTAGCTATCATGCCGCATTTCATTCCAATCTGTTCAGCCGTTTTTGCGTTAAAGGGTAGCAATCACACAAACATCCAAACTCACTTTATTTTTTTAACCTATTTTGTTCCATTGTTGGGCAAAAGTCTCTCCTATCTTTTTCCACTAGTCTTTTCCTGTGTAAGTAAGTCTCACAAACTTTCATATTTATTATATTAGTAGGATAGGATTTTTTAAGTAACAGGTGGTCTTAAGTTATTTATGCAACTGTTGTATAAGAAAGGGTATTAAAACACGAATGTGGGAATAGTATCACATGAGTGTTTTAAAATCGAAAACATTTTTGAACGCTGTACTATTTTCCTTTCAGCGTGTTGACCTTAAACAGCCTGTATGTTTGTATAGAGTCAACTGATACAGCGTGGGCTGGCCTCGTTCGAGTCTTTTAAGATATTGAAAATTGTTTCTTTTACCCTGTCACGTGAGCAAACAGCGAAAATGTCATTATATATAAAAGAAAAAGATAAGTAAAACCAAAAAAATAACGACGTTATAGCGGCCATAGTAATACATATTCTGTGAAAATTTCAAGTATCTAGTTAATGCCATTATAAAGATCTAGTTAAAAACGCTGAAAAACACGTTTTTTGTATGGCGACCCCCTTTAATTTTTAACTTTTTTTTTATTTTCAGTATTTGTTGTGATGATATTGCTATCGCATCCTTTTAGGGTTATCACTATAAAATAAATTTATAAAAATGTATTTTTGGCAAATATTTCAATTAAAATATTTTGTTGCTAGAGCCTCATTTAAGGCAAAGAAATGTGACACGAGACTCCGCTCTTTTTACAAATACATAGTTGCTCAAAGGGAGATTGTCTTGATGACCGTAATTTTATTAAACTGAAACATTTTCTCTAACATTTTCAATTTCCTTTTCATTGATTAAAACTTTCCTCCTCGATACAAAAAGATCTGCAAGTTTTACCTTGTCAAAGAAATTTGCTTCCAGGGTCCTGAAGTTTGGCGTTCAGTTGACAACTTTAACACAAACCTGACCTGCTAGTGGGTCCTGCCGCCTTTTAACACTGACTTTCTAACTTTGTAATTATTTTAACGAGTACCTACGCGAAAACGTTTCTTTGAAAGTCAGACAGAACTTTGTTTCTATATTTACTCATGTTGTTATGCAGGTAAATAATGTTACGTAATAAGGTATTTGACACCTACCTACCTACTCCAATGGGATAGTCGCCTATCCCGACGCCTGTTAGCACTACCCCGGAGGAATCTACGCCGTATAGTTGACATTTACTGGTCATATTGCACTAAACAAACACCTTTACACCCTAGGTATCACTGAAACTGCGAGCCATCTCCTCATCGAGTGCGGTGGCGTCGCATACATAAGAAGAGGGTTCCTGGAACATCAAGGAACCGTGGAGGAAGCCGTGAAGGCGCCGGGGAGCGTTCTCGGATTCCTGCAGGAGCTGGGCTGGTTTGAAAACTGATAACGGCGCCGGCTCCACACGCAAAACGGGTTCAGCGCAATGGACCAAATTGCGGAAAAGAAGTCCTCGGGAGAAGTAAAGAAGTAAAAGGTATTTGACAAAGGACCATGGGGGATTTCAATTGAACCCCGTTCCAATCCTACGACATCATGGGATATGTTTTAATTTCTTCGGGACCCAAAAAGTCTAAAGTACCTGTGTTAGTTGCAAAAAGTAATGGGTTTATTTACTTATATCAAAAAATAACTTTTCGGCTAAACTTTATTTATTTATAAACAAAAATATTTTTTCCCCTAACAAAAATTTAAAAAAAAAACTATAATCCTAATACCATCAAAACACAACGTTTACTTCGTGTGACGTCATCGGAGAAGACGCTATTCACAGAGCGTTTTCGTCAAAGATCAAAAATAAAAATAAATATGTTATTTTATTCGTATATTTCGGAAAATCCATGTATTATTTATTTAATCATTAAGTGAAATATATTTCCATACGCCCTTATCTGATAGGATGACAACAAACTTACAATGGTGATCACTTACCATCAAGTGACCCGCTTGTTCGTTTGCCGCCCTATAACATAAAAAAAAACTATGGTTAATTTTAAATGTAGCCTACTATCATCACCATAGCAGGATTATTTAAAAACACTGTCTGTTACCTAGTCTATGTTTGATTATTTATTTTAGAATACATATACGCCGGTAATCATTTCTTTTAGGCAAATTAACTGATATATTGGTATATATATACCTACCTAGAATAGAATTCTATGTAAGAGTACCTATTTTTATATACGTTTCATCATCAGTCGTCAACCTCTAATTATCAGATGGTTAATTAAGCAGTTTCAAAAGTTTGAGAAACAGTGTTGATCACTTGCAACCACAAAAAAAACAACAATTGCATACAATGAATATTCACCAAAACTCCAAAATATCACCAGTTCCTTTTTTCCAAAGGTCTTCAACATATCCTGAGGTAAATAAAAATGGCTGATTCACATTGTGAAAAACAGAGCCAATTCCCTAGGAAGATTTACACCAGCATGTTTGATGCTCCACACTAATTTCGTCGTGACCTTTCTTTCACTCACATTTTAACAACTCTTGCCTAGTCTTCAGTAACGTGTATGAACTTAATCTCGCCCTAACAGTAAGGTGCATCATATAAAAACATTATTTATTTTTCACTACCAATTTCATTCCTAATTATACTCGATTTATATTGCAGCTGATCACGCAATTAATTACTTATAAAAACATTTTCCCATAAAATGCCACAGCGAATACCTACTCATACAGGTAATAATGCATGCAAGATATTTTTTGTAACAACTCAGGCCAAAACTTCATTGTGTAGTTTTAGACATAAACTTCACAGGCGAGAGAATGACATTGAGGTTTTTAATATATTTTTATTCTAAACTGAATATTTTGCGCGAGAGACACTTCCAGAGTGGTAAAATGTTGGTCCCTCCCCTGTAACTTCTAAAATAAGAGAATGATAAAACTAAAAAAATATATGATGTACATCACTTTTAGAAAATTGGTTTGAACGAGATCTACTCGTAGTAAGTAGTTTTTTTTAATTCGTCATAAATCGTACAATGTTACTTGCTGCTACGGAACCCTTCATGGGCGAGTCCGACTCGCACTTGGCCGCTTTTTTTATTATATATATAACTAATACATTGTTTTTTCACAATATACATATCGCCGTCTAGTAGAGTTTACTCGGCGATAGGAGAACGCGGTCGTCGCGATAATCCCCCGTGAATTCAAAGTGTACTTATTTAATTATTTATTTACAATAGCTTTGCGGTTAAATTGCCTTATTGGAAAAGCGATGCTTAAATATTACATTTCAATTATTTCGCTCATTGAAAATTCTCGTCCACTATAATGAAGACAATAGTGACCACAGAGTATAGCAGGCATATACAGTAAAGCAGGCAGAATATAGTATTCAGTAAATTTGGATACAGTTGAGAATCGGCGACCATCTTGGATTGATGTTGACTTGCGAAGAAATTACATAAAAATGTCTCATACTCCTTCTATGCCTGATGCCGATAAAATCTGCCCTACTAAGGCAGATTTTCATGAATATGGGGATTACCCAAGCAGCACAAAAAGATTGATTAAGAGCTATGTATATAGCGTATATGTTTAAAGTTAAAAGCTGCAAGAGACAGCTGCATAGCGCGCTATGCAACCCTTCTGCAGCTGCTATAGTTCTAAAAGGGGCGCCCTAAAGACCCTATTGCACGCCTCATAAGCGAAGCGCATGAGGTAGTGCTCTACTCTCGCCTTACAAAAATCAAGTGATTTTTTTAACTAAATGTGTCTTATTTATTTTCTATCGCACTTGTACAATAATATTTACACATAAATGTCAAGGAAAAACATTAGTTTCAACACTTATGACATTTTTAAAAGACATTTTGCCTTTTAAATAAATAAAAACAATGTTTAATAAAATCATTTTGTGGACGTCAGTGTGTCTGTATGTATGGAAACTGGCGTGGTCACGATAACTCCCGAAAAACTTATCTGATCAAGTCCATTTTTTTTTCATACGCTTCAGTATTATCCAAAACTAAGTCCTTTCGAAGATCACGGTCTAACTCAATGTAGTTTAATCGTAATTTCAATTTAATTGTGAAAAATGAGATTATGAGGCGTACACTTTTGGATTTTCCAAACTTATTTACTCGTATTAGATCCAGTAGAGGATCTATTTAACTGCTTTTTTCACTACTTCTTACTAGTCTCTGTACTACGTCTACTCTGTTTAACATTGTTCTATTTTTACGAATTGCCATTCTATTTTAATCTCTCTTTTATCTACATTTGCACGTAACGGGTTTTTAGCGAAATTAAAAAATAAACTACTGGAATCCAGACGTGATTCGATTGATAGTGGGTTTTGCTTTATAAGCCTGCGAAACTGTCACAATTGGATTATTTTGTTTCGAATTCCAGGCTTTCGAGTTGATTGTGATTGCAAATACTAAAACAACATTTTTTTATTTTTCATATCGATCTTTCTACATGTGCACTATCACGTCTTTATCCCTAATGGGCAGACAGAGCAATTTTGGCTCTAGGCAGACACATAGAGCCGCAAGACCGAATGGCGAAAGGCGAATTTTAGCGTGAAGATAAGGTTGCTAACCGCATCTCCTATTAACATTATTTACATTTTGCCCATTTCCTTAATTGGCTTTTACGATCTGCGTGGAAAGAGAAGCGGCTGGTACATTCAATTTTTTTTTATTTCTTCACAGACCAGCATGAAAGATAGTTTCGTCTTTTTTTTAATGTATTTCGTACTAGTTGTTACGCTTGCGTGGGCTTGAGACTACGTCGCACCCTACGTGCGATAGAGATAGCTGAAACCGTTACGGGTCACGTGTCTTTGTTGCACGTCAATTTTGTGACAGAGACGCACTGAACCCGTCCGGGGCGCCCGCTTGACGTAGTTTCAAGCTGGGTATTTGACAATCCATATGATACACATCCCATCAATTTTTTTTTCCGTGTAAGTACTTAGCCTATCTTTTTATCCAGGTACGTGCCAAATTTCATTAACAATATTAGTAACAAGTTCTATTTAGTAGTGTCGTACTCTACGTTTCAAAACAGGTTACACTTTTTACACTTCATCGCGGAATCTTTATACCTCCAATATCTCTTAATCTTACAGACGAGCGACAGTATGCTCACGAGCACAACACCTGTCGGCGACAGTCGCCGATCGTCGCGCAACAGCTAATTACTTTATACCGATATCAGATGCGATACGACGCGATGCAATATCCGATGTCATCTTCATAATTATATCTGGAGAAAATTTACTGCTGAACATCAGCTAATTACATACGAGTAATAAACAAGTTTTACGAAAATAAATATTGTACAAGTGTGGGACCAAGAATACTTGTCAAGACAAATCAAACAGACCCACTAAACACGATCAATTAATCAATCAATCAATACGTTTATTTGCATAAAAAGTAGGTACATAAAGATCTTGAAATTACCACTCCCTTTTACATTTTACCTTCTTGCGTTGGTATGCAAATTTTTAATGTTTTTAAATTATTAATTACAATTAATTACAGTATAATTATTATTACAATTTAAATAATTAAAATACGACATTATGTTTTCGTCGTTCCATTACTAAGTGCCTATGACTACCTTCCGAATCCATTGTCAGACTCCATGACATAACTTTATTGTGTATATTATGCAACGTGGAAGGGACATACATACCCGTAATAAATCGAAAAACGGTCTATACTAGATTATTATAGGATAATGAAATTAAAATAACAGCCAAAATACGAAAACAAATTTCGGCATTTCTATACAAAAGTGTGCGGCCGCCCGGGTGATTTGTATAGGAATGTCCAATTTTTTTTTTGTTTTTTGTCTGTTATTTAAATTTTATTATACTTTAGTGATCTAGAATAATAAAATTTAAATAACAGTCAAAAAACAAAACTTAGTATAATATTATGTAGGATGTGAGGTTTGTCGAAAGAGTTTTTAAGCTCTTATTATAATGTAAGGTTTAAAGTACAAATGTGCACGTTGAAAGTAAATGTATATATTTTTTAAATTATAGCTGAAGATTGCAAGTAGACTGGATTTCTGGTATGTTGACCACTCCTGGACCACGGGGGACGTGGTGCACGAGTAGCCTTTTTAAATGTCATATTTTTTTTGTGATACTTACTTCCTATAATAGTGTATAACTATTACTAACAAATGAGTCATGTAAATATTGATTTATAAAAACATTGGTGCTCCGGGAGTGCTGATAGAAGTGAAAACTTGAACAAGTTTGTGTCGGTTACGGTAATGGTGTCGCGAGTTAAAATTTTTTTTCCTGGCTCAAAAATGCTCAACGCGCATAAAGAAGTTTTTACTTTAAAAAAATCTGTTCGTTATGGTGCATTAACACCGCTGTTATATACTTTTTGTAGAAAAACAGTTCCAAGTCTCTCAATTTATATTGTCGAGTTCATTCTATCGCATACTCGTCAATACTGCGAATTCGTCAAGGATACAAAGGTGAATCTCTTCCAGACAACCTTTGGGTAGAGAGAGAAGTGAATATTTAAGTAATGTTGCCTAAGGATCCGATAAATCGGTGACTGACTTTTTGTAGAAGAGAAATAGAATGTACTGATTGCAAATAGTGCAACGCAAAGAAAAAAATCCTACAAAAAAGAAGTCGGCCCGACTATCGGTCCCGCAGTAACAATCGATGACATTGTTGGAGAATGTTACCTCACGTCGCTTGCCTGCAGAGTTGCAGGATGCCGTGCAACTCGCTTGTTGCTGAAAGTTACTTTTTGTTAATTTATGTTATTGGCGTTATGGCCGCAATGAGTAAAATTCAACTAACAGTAACAAGTAGCCACAAAACCGTTACCGTGTAATTGTACGCCTGCCTAACTGTCTCGGTGATCTAGTGGCGTTTACCTAGTAACCCAGATGACGTTAGTTCAAATCGACTGTAAAGCATACATTGTGAAAAGTTGTTTCCAGTCTGATTAAGATATTGCAGACTTGAATCACCTGATTATCCGAAAAGAAAGTTGATTCCATGCTTCGAAAGGCACGTAAAGCTGTGGGTCTCGAACGCCATCTAGCGTTTGTTTAAACTTATCCTGGATTGGTTCTGGTCACCTTTTGGGTTGCAGAGGTCAGACGGCTGTCGCTCTGTGTAAAAAAACAGTAGCCTAGGTAAATCACCTAGGTAGGTAGCGGACCCCGGCCTCTCAAGCGTTACCGCTGAGGATGCAACCGGGAACATGCTCGGATGATGACGATAACATTGTTGGACCACGAAAGTTAGCTGCGGTGTAGATGCACCATTACTTTAATCTTTGTCTCGGTGAGAACCTACCTTTAGCAGTGCTTTCACATTTAACTACAAGCAATAAAGTATAATAAATGATTATTTTTCCAGGCATCCACTTCAATTAGCCTCATAATGGAAGGTTTGCTGTAAAATGGCTCATGTCGTGACAGTCAAAACCGGGTCAGGGTCGCCGTCGCGTGCAAAAACGCTAGGCTTTTAAAACTTTGTATAGACCGGTGATTGGCTACATGCGACAATTGGCAACAGATTGTACAATTTTAAATAGAGAACGAAAGTAGAAACTAGTGAACTATATTAGGTACAGAGGAAAGTTAGAATACCTGAGCCTTAATAATTGTGTATTAATAAACATGCAAGACCCAGGTTAATCTGAAAAAGATTATTTTCCATCTTGACCTGAACGGAGATCGAACACAGAACCTCCGGTGTGTTGACCACTAGGCACATAGGTAGAGGTTCATTCATATTAATAGAACTATTACATTCATATTGAAAAAAACTTTATACTTTTATAAAGAATGAAGAATAAATAGTAGTACCTACTATCGTAAAAGAAAATAGAATAGATAGAAAGGTAGGATATATACCAGCCTAGGTTCAAAGGGGAGGCTCATCCCATTAATATAAACAACTTTTTATAAGACGAAAGCCGGGATATATTTTTTGTTGGCAAACCAGGCTCCAGTACTGTTAGGCTCCATAGGAAAATGAAAGTTATTCGTATTAACGGGCTGACTCACCCCCTTAAGTACTTATGTGTCGGCGGTACACTTTACACCCGGTAGGCACAATGCGCCACTTAGAAAAGTATACACATTTTTAATAATTGATAATGTGCCATAGCGTCAAAAATTTGCTTTTATCAGCACGACCTGTGGGTTGACTGGTAGAAAAGGCCCTTGGTCTTAAGTCTAAATGTTTAAGTGATTCGGAGGTTGTGGGTTCAAATCCTACTGGGAAGTATACTTTGTGAGAAGTTGTTTCCATTCTGGTTAGGATATTGCAGGCTTGAATCACCTGATTATCCAAAAAGAAAGATGATTCCGTGCTACTTAAAGCTGTGGGTCCCGGACGCCATCTAGCGTTTGTACTTATCCTAGGATTGGTTCTGATCTACCATTTGGGTTGCGGAGGTCAAGGGGCAGTCGCTCTGTGTAAAAACCAGTAACCTCGTCAAATCACCTAGGTTAGGTATCGGACCCCGGGCTCTGAAGCGTAACCGCTGACGATGCAAACGGGAATATGCTTGGATATAAATATATATGGACAAATCACACAGATTGAGCTCCCCAATGTAAGTTCGAGACTTGTATTACGGGATACTAACTCAACGATACTATATTTTATTACAAATACATATATAGATAAACATCCAAGACCCAGGTCTATATGAAAAAGATCACCTGCCATCTTGACCTGACCGGGAATCGAACCCGAGACCTCCGGTGTGACATCCTGGCATGATGACCACTAGGCCACAGAGGTCGTCACGTCGTCGGGGGATGATGATGATGACATGTTTTGTAATAAAGTTAATTAAATAAATATCATCCCCCTATTAGTTTGTCGAAAGCCTCAACCAATTATAGGCAAAACTCATTTTTGTGGCAAGCAGGTAAATCTCTTAATAATTCTTCTAAAAAAGTAGACCTAGATATATTCAACACTTCTCCAGCCAAGGCCAAACGACTACTGTACGACTCTTCCTTTAACGGTGGTTAACTCAATGTCTCTCAGTACTTTGTCTTATTATATACGAGTATATTCTCTTATCGCAAAATTTATTTCAACTGACTGTATGTAAATCTTAAAGTAGGTACTCAACTTAGCGTTTTTTTGGCGTTACCGTAAATTTCTAAATGTATTGTGTTTCCATCTGTGAAGACCTGTTATTGGCTTTTTGTTTGTTACTTTGCAATATATTATATAATTATAGCTGTTGGTCTTCCGAATGTATAAAATAAAATAAATAAAAATAAATAAGATAATAGTACCAAAAGTATAGAGGTGGTATTCTACGTTTCGTGTGGCCCACTGTATATGTAGCTAGCTTGACCTGCCTCGTTGGATCATCAATCTGCTAACCTTCTAATCTAAATAGTTAACATCTACACCAGAAGTGGCTATTTCGCTTTGATGAACTACCTAATAGATCTAGACTTCAAGGACTGATAGAGGAACTATGCTAGCGTTTGTACACTTGGCCTTGGCATACTAAACCTGGCATAGAAACTATTTTTGGTTTATTGTCTAATTTGCAGACATACCTAAAAAACCGGTCAAATATGAATTGGACTAAAGGGTTCCGTAAATCCGTACTATGTTTTATATCGCTTAAAAACACGTGTTTTATACGACCCACTTTAATTTTTATCCTACATGCCTACGTATAATATTTGTTATTATAGCGGCCACAGTAAAAATTTCAAGTTAAGGTTCAAGAGATAGAGCCCTGTGACAAACGGACGGACAGACAGATAGCGGAGTCACAATAATAGGGACTCATAGGCACCCTTTGGGTACGGAACCCTAAAAAGAACAGTTTAGAAGTAGCCACAACCAACGGCCATGCATGAAAAGAGTGATGAATGATATATCAGAATTGTAGCAAGTGGAGGAACACAGTCTCCGCCTACCGCTGTAGAAAACAGACGTGATAATATGTACTCGTACGTACTTATGTCTTATTTGAAACTCTTGGTAATAGCAGGCTTGTGTCACTCCCCGTTTAGGTATCGAAAATGTGTACCTACATTATTACTATGCGCGCAGGTGGCCCCTCCGGGTGGTAAATTCAGTTATACGAATCGTTTGTCCAGAGTAATAAGAATGAAATTGGCTTGCAATGGATGTCTAGTCTAGGTATTTATACGAAAAGGTGCTGAGTTCTGACGTGAGCTAAATTAAACCATATCGCTAGCCACATTGAGTAGATATCTCTTTGAATTTCTTTGCTGAGTGAGACTTGTGTACGTTAGTATTATTTATTTTGTGGTAATAGTACTACTAGTGAAGCCTGGCCACTTATAAGATTTTTCAGTTGATCGTCATCATTAGTCGATCGGCTAACTAAACTTAGAAGCCTTAAAATAGCTTCATTTTATTTTATTAAACCCTTTATATGCAGTATATATAAATAAATAAATATATAGGACAAATCACACTGATTAAGCTAGCCCCAAAGTATGTTTTTAAACTTGTATTATGGGATACTAACTCAATGGTACTATATTTTGTGATAAATGCATATATAGATAAACACCAAAGACCCAGGACAATTTGAAAAACGCCATTTTCCAACTTGCCCTGCTGGGGATCGAATCCAGATCCTCCAGATTAGCGGTCTAGCGTGTTGACCATTACGCCACGGAGGAGGAGGTATATTTGATGTTTCTATATTTTAAATGCATATATATTTATAAAACTTTATTGGACATCAGCGATAGTTATACATAATAAAATAACAAAGGTTACTTATTTATTGAAATTTTAATTCGTTTTTCATATTTCAAAATATGTTTTTGGAGAAAGTTGTTATTTATTTATTTATTTATCTACTCTGTATTGTACATTGTACACACATACAAAATATGTAGTAAGTATAATAGGCGGACATTTAATCAAAATAATAAAAATAGTATTTAGCATTTAGCTAAAAGCATTCTCTCAGTCAATTGTTCAGTATCATGTACTGAATTCAGCCCCAAAATAGTTTTAGTATATTTTTAGATGTTTAACATAAATCAATGACTACATGACAAAGTATCTACTATCTTCTATCAGGGATTACTATCCCTGTGTGTGTTTTGTTTTTTAGTGGTTATATGACAACGTATCTACTGATACGTTGTCATATAACCACTAAAAAACAAAAAAAAACTTTTATTTACTGCTTCACTGCAGTAATAAACATTGTAATAAAAATACAACGTAGATGCATAATAAACTACGGTTCGACATTTACTGGCGTGAAATTGCGAACGGCTCTTCCTATTTGTCGCTGGTTCTAGGCTTAAGCCGGGCAACAAGTAGGAGTACGATGCAGGGGCGTCGCCATATGCGGGGTGCAGGGAGGGGCAGCTGGTTCTAAAACTTTAGGACACAAATGCATTGTCTAAGAGGATCCAGGTCAGGCAGGCGGCCGATCATTAAACCCCAAATCGTTTAAATGGTTCCTGCGTTTTCTTCTCCATTTCACAAGGCTTCGCCATTCTTGTGTTGTCATTATTATAAATTCGCACACACTAAAACTTTAGGACACAAATGCATTCTCTAAGAGGATTCAGGTCAGGCAGGTGGCCGATAAATTAAACTCCAAATCGTTTAAATAGTTCCTGTGTCTTCTTCTCCATTTCACAAGGCTTCGCCATTCTTGTGTGATCATTATTATTAATTCACACACACTGGTATAAATTTTTTTGAGCTTTTAAATGATCTGACTTAGCTCAATGATTGTCATCTAGCAATAACAGTTATTTTCAACCGACTACGGCAAAGCCAAACGGAATGGTAATGATTTTAGCAGTCTATGTATGTGGATATCTTTGTGTGTTCCACCGTAGCATCCAAACTTTTTTAGATGTTTAACATAATCAATGACTACATGACAAAGTATCTACTATCTACTATCAGGGATAGTAGATACGTTGTCATATAACCACTAAAAAAAATTACACAAAAGAAATGTCATTCGATACGTCATTATCGTCTGGGTGACATAGGCTACATTTATGTACATGCTACATACAAAAAAGTGCGAGTAAAAAAAAGTATTTGTTTAGATATCTAGTGGGGTATCAAATAAAAGGTCTCAATTAGCAAATTTCAAAAATATATACATTGTTAGCCATAAATGGCTGCTGAATTAGATACAATACAATAAAAAAAAATGCGACACCAAATTACATTATCAAATAATTCCCGTAGTCGGATATTAGTTTTTTAAACGTAAATCTTATTACACACTAGTAAACTAGTGTGCAGGTTTTCTCACAAAGTTTAGCTTGACCGGGGACAGATGGTAGTTGAAAATGATTACAAACTCAGAGGTACAAGTCGCGTCTAGTGAGGATCGAACTCATGCCTCACATACGCAAAGCTAGGGCGGTGTGTGACCAATCACGTGCATTATTTATCTTTGGGAAAATCCGGAAAGCGCTTTCTAGCCCCAAAGCAATACTGCGACCGGGAACGTGCTAATATAAAAAGAAAAAGTCAAGATTTCACGTTACTTTGCACATCGCATTTTGTACTGGTATAATAGGGATGATGACTGGGTCAGAAAAGTATTATTCTAATTAGTCCGTTAGTTAGATTATCCAAAAATAATGTACGCATATTTTTCAGTTTATCAAATTAGTAAAAATTCACAAAAATACAAAGTATCAAAGTTCGAGAGTGGGGGCTTGTGACGTCACCGATGTGTAAAAAGCGCACGAAAGCGTGACGTCATGCGAAACTTTAATGCGCTGTATCTTCGTTATTTATTGTTTCTCAGAGAAAAGAAAAAATACGTGTACAATATTTTTTAATAAAATCTAACCGATGGGCCAAAAATGTTTTTTTAGTCATCATGCGTATTTTATTACAAAAGTTGTTAAGGCAGGGTTATTAAGTCTATAACTTTGAGTACTCTGTACGACTACGAGTCTACTCACAATTCATACATTTCCCATCTTTTAGTTATATTTTTTAGACTTGCGTCTCCCCCGTCCTGGGGCATCGGTGCCCCCCACCTGGCCCCTACTTGGCAATCGGCTGGCTACGCTCTTAGTGCGATAAATGCCTTTTAAATTGCATTCGGGATAGAACGTGCAATGGTCTACGCTTATTACAGGATTTAATAGTTAGATCTAGGGAACGAGCGAAAATGCAAATCATTTAAATAGGCGACGCGATTTGCAACATATCACTATTTTGATTCTAAGGCAATTCACCCACTGACAACGCGCCCCGCCGCGGTGCGCGGAATCTGCTGCGTTTTTACGGAATCTGCCGCGTTTTTATGGGTTGGACTAGGCGTGTTTTCTATAAAAACTGAGATACTTGCATACAATGTTAAAATCTGCCGCCCCGCGCTCCACGACGGTGCGCGGTGCAGTGGAATCACCGCCTTTACAGTGGACCGATATAGGCTGGTACAGGTAAAGATTTTGGAATGTCATAGAGATATTCTGATACCCTTATCTCAGATTCTGACTTAAACCCCATCTAATAAAAAAATTACATTTATTTGAAATATAATACAGTTTAAATGAAATTAAAGCTAAATAATATATATTTTTTTTTATAAATTTAAACTTATAAGTATCTCTAAGAACTAAAACTAAAAAAATTAAACATATAAAATAAAATAAAACCCCATCTTGTGTCTCTTGCCCTCTTATCGGCATTTACTGCCAGAATAAGACTTCGCCAAACGTCAAAAGTAAAAATGTTACATGTTAATACGGCATAAAAATAATAATTTTGCTGCTTAATGCGACAAAAATTAAATGACATAGTCTAATGACATTGACTTCTGTTTAAGTGACTTTTCTATTTAGTAGTGACGTGTATGACGCTACTAAATAGAGAAGTTCTGGCACCATACGCGCACAAAAAATGTGACCACTACGTTATAAAACAGGCTATGCTTTTGAGACGTCATCGCGAAATCTATTTAGCTCCAATATCTTTGGGGGGTTAGGGTTTTAAAAGTAGGTGTGTTTTTACTTCTTGTGTAAAGATATTTTTCATTGCTGTGTGTAACCAACTTTATATGCGCCTGTAAAAATAAATATAAGTTATGGCCCCTTGTACGAGGATTAATAGCCACTGTAAGTAGATTACAAGTACTTATATAGACTTATTTACGTACTACGAGTAATGGTACCTATACAATAATTAAGGCCGTGCCTGAATTTTCCGGGGTCCAGTGCTGCCCCCATTTTAAATAAATCATTTAAAAAATTGACCGTTTTTCGCAAATGTGCGTAGTAAAGCTAAACGTTCTCACTTTAAACCGTAAAAAGTAGTTCATAAAATACTTTAAAGGGTTATCTAGGACTTGGTAGTAGCAAAATTTTAAATGATGTCTCCGTTTTCTTTGAAATGATTTATTTAAAATGGGGGCAGCACTGGACTCCGGAAAATTTAGGTACGGCCTTAACCCGAGTCCATATCGGTCGATAAGTCCAATTTACATAAAACATAAATATAGTCGTAGCTATTTTTTTTATAAATTAAAACTTATAAGTATCTCTAAGAACTAAAACTAAAAAAATTAAACATATAAAATAAAACCCCATCTTGTGTCTCTTTCCCTCTTATCGGCATTTATCATTTGAAATATAAAAAAATAAAATTAAAATTAAGCAAAATTTTATTTTTTCGTAACTTACACATAGTAGTGTATAATTGTATTAGTTTACTTGGTAGGGAGTGTTCAGGTTCATACACAGAGCACTCTCAAAATATTTGTTAATCAATATCATCCATAAAGAGTAGCTTTATAATCTAACACTTGAATCAGTATAAATCATAAATCGTACTCGAATATCTAACAAAATATACTGAAAATATTTCAAGGCCAATTTCAGTCCCTGATATCAAACAACTTTCCCCAATAAACATAGATACCTATTATATTGAAATATGAAAAATATTTTTTGGGCTCCCGCATGCATCAAAGTTTCTTTTTTAGGGTTCCGTACCCAAAGAGTGCAAACGGGACCCTATTACTGAGACTCCGCAGTCTGTCCGTCTGTCCGTCTGTCCGTCTCTCCGTCTGTCCGTCTCTCTGTCTGTCCGTCTGTCCGTCTGTCAGTCTGTCACAGGGCTCTATCTCTTGAACCGTAATAGCTAGACACTTAAAATTTTCACCAATTATGTATTACTGTGGCCGCTATAACAACAAATACTAAAAATAAAAGTTAAAAATTAAAGGGGGTCGTCATACAAGAAACGTGTTATTTTCAGCGTTTTTAACTCGATCTTTATAATGGCATTAACTAGATACTTGAAATTTTCGCCGATTATGTATTACTATGACCACTATAACAACAAATACTAAAAATAAGATAAAGTTAAAAATTAAAAGGGGTCCTCATACAAGAAACGTGTTTCTTCAGCGTTTTAAAACATTGTACGGTGGTACGGAACCCTTCATGTACGAGTCCAATGCGCACTTGCCCTTTTTTTTCTTAATTTCATATAATTTCCTAAGTGGAAGTTGTTTAACATCATTGACTAAATCAACCCTTTCAATTGTTACAGATATTTTGTAGACCTCTTATAGAGCTTGGCTCCACATAAGTTGAGTTGTGTAATAGGATTTCGTTATAACTAGACGATATAATATACTAGCTTTTGCCCGCGGCTTCGCTCGCGTATCCCAATTCCCACTGGAACATTACTTTTTTCCGGGATGAAAGGCAACCTATGTCCTTCTCAGTACTCCTAACTATGTGTATGCAATTTTTCAAGAAGATTGGTTCAGTAGATAAAGTGTGAAGAGGTAACAAACAATCAAACAAATATACAAACTCACTTTCGCATTTATAATATTAGTTACGGGTAGGATTAGTTAGGATTAGGATAGTTAGGATTAGGATTTTCGAAGAGTCAAGAATGAAAAAGATTGTGATCCAAAGCCTAATAAAAGTACATAGTCTCCCATATCAAAGTAAAATACCCTCCTGACTGGGCGAATGTATTTTGGTGCATGAAGCAGTAATTTCAGGAAACTATTTAGCTAAACACAATGCAACACCTGTGATTGCGTGAGTTAAATTAATGTCCGGAAATTTGTAGGATTGCATACAAACAATAACGCGTCCAACCTTATTTTTAACCAACTTCAAAAAAAGGAGGTTATCAATTCGAACCGTATGTTTTATTTTCGGTTGTATGTAGGTATGTTTATACGACATCTTCGTCAATTGTGAACCGATTATGATTCTTTTTTTTTAAAGCCTTTACTACTTAGTTGGTCCCATATTGATTTTGTGAAGATGATGAATAACTTTGGAGATTATGAAGGAACTCTTCAAAGAGAATCGGTTGTCTTTTTTTGTAAAAAAAACTCACTGCAAAATTTTATTCCATTTCATTTCAGATTAATGAGGAGTAGGTACACATGACTTTATTCATATAGGTATTTGTCGTAAAAAAAACACTTATTACACGCCTACCATTAGACAAGGAACAAAACTCGGGATTTTCCGGAAAACTAGAACCATAAATAACAGTAAGATTTACGTCGACATTTGAACCTCCTTCGTAAATACCGGGATTACTCCTATATCGGGAAATCTTCGAACCAAATTCTTACTGACGCCTTATACCTATTTGGATAGTAATTTGTGTAAAAATACTTCTATGTTTATTAATTAGTTTAGTCGCATGGTTCCCGGCAGAGTAGAATAGGACCGCTTCAAGTCTTCCCATGGATGTCATAGAAGGCGACTTAGGAAACACAAACTAAACAAAGCTTATAAACATCAATGAGACCTCTTCAACCCGTCTGACCAGTTTGGTGAGTGTAGGCCAAATCCTCTGCCTGCTCTGGCTTAATATATGACTCTGGTAGTACAGAGAAGATCGTGCTCATGCAGTAAAGACTAAAAAAGATCTGATAATTAGGATGATGTTTATCAATAAGCAATGAAAACAGGATTTACTCAGCTGCTTTTTCTCCCGATAGACCGTCCAGGCGTGAATCCATCAAGGCTCATATTTGTTTAAATTTTACTGCCTGCCGTAAAAAAGTTCTAGACTCCAGAAAGTATGACGTCACAAGTACGTGAGGGTTGATGTCATGCCCATCGTGCCCACTATAGTATATCAGCGCCTGCTCCTGTCAGGGACACTTACAAGTATGTACATTGTAAATGTACCGACATAGGTAGATACTATTAACTTTTATACTACTAGAAAGAAGTAGATACTATCGCCTCCGATTTTTTATCCGATTTTTGTGTCTTTGCGCAGACGATAATAGGTTTTATTAGTTAGCTTTGTAATTAGATAATAATTGATACCTCTTAGAAAAAATAATAAGAAGAAAAAAAATTATTCCGTGTTCTTATTACATTCATAAAATTTTAGATTACCTTTACCTTAAAAAAAGGCAAAGGTAGTTTTTATTAAAACATTAAATAAAAACTTAACTTTAAATTAAACTATGAAATATTTTTTAGTGATTAATAATTAAGATTAAAAAAACCACCCCTAAATATTAGTAGTATAGTGTAGTGTTTTATTTTTATTTTTCAATAATATTTATTTATTCTTTAATTTTTTTGTAGTGATACTTATCAAATTAAACTACCTAATTTGTAGCAAGTACGCTTTGCCTTAATGAGTTGTGGTAGAGCCACGCTACCGGTAAAACTCAGTTTTGCTGGTAGCATGAATGGGCCGGCTTACCATCAGGTGACCCGCTTGTTCGTTTGCCGTCCGATTATAAAAAAAAAAAAAACGCAAATTGAATCCATTTGATATGACTCAAAAATCAGAAGAATTATGAATCTGCAAACTTTTTCGAGCGACGCCGGAGCAATTTCGAGAGACAGCAAAGAAATCCTAGTTTGAAATTTGAATCGTTTTGCTGTAGGTAATATAATAATATTTAATAAATAATAAATAATATTTGTAGTGATTCTTATCAAATTAAACTACCTAATTTGTAGCAAGTACGCTTTGCCTTAATGAGTTGTGGTAGAGCCACGCTACCGGTAAAACTCAGTTTTGCTGGTAGCATGAATGGGCCGGCTTACCATCAGGTGACCCGCTTGTTCGTTTGCCGTCCGATGACATAAAAAAAAAAAAAAACGCAAATTGAATCCATTTGATATGACTCAAAAATCAGAAGAATTATGAATCTGCAAACTTTTTCGAGCGACGCCGGAGCAATTTCGAGAGACAGCAAAGAAATCCTAGTTTGAAATTTGAATCGTTTTGCTGTAGGTAATACCCAGATAAAAGTTAGAAAAAAAAGGCTAGGAAAACCTATGTAATCCATTTATTTTAATTTTGATAAATATATATTTGTCTCTCTTAACCACCTCTTAACTCTATGAATGCAAACAAAAACATCAGGCGAAAAGTATATTGTTTAATGTAGAAAATGTTATAAATGGTCTTCTCAGTTTTAACATTACAAAAAAAAGGCAGCGTAAAACGGAAAAAATCTCCTTGAAGCAACATTGTGGAAATCTTCAATTCATTAAAAAATTGCGCCTTTTTTTGGAAACGCTCGCGCAAACTATTCATCATGTGACTGTCGATTTCTAAAATGCGTCCCCAGAATTGCATATGAAGTTAACCGACCACTGTTGTACCAGTGCATGCAGGTAGATCTAAAAACTTTTTGTTAGTTAACTGTATACCCTAAACCTGAAAGCTCACTTGAAAGTTCACAACATAAATCCGTTATTAAAAGTTCCGTTAGGTTTTGAGATCACAACTTTGTTTCTATTTTAAGGTCTTAGTGGGTAACTTTTAATTATTGCGTTATTAATATACTTTTTTTTACATTACAAATTAACAAATAAAATAAAATAAAACAAAAATTACAAATAAAAAAGAGACTCAAACGCCTCGCCGCGAGGCAGGGTACCCAAAAAGCTGGCAGCATTACCCCTCTGCACCGCGATAGAAATCCTTTGTGCAAAGTAGCTGCCCGCCCTCGGATCGCCCGTAACATCGCGGAGACGCGTTGAAATCTCAGTCACAAAGGATTTTGCTTCTGGGCCCCATAGACCCATCGTCTCTACGGCGTAGGGCACAAAAATATAATTTCTAATGAGATCTTCATACTTCCTGCGTTTCAGGGCTTCCGCCGAAACAGCCGCAGCACCAGCTCGCACAGACATTGACGCCACATGTGGACGTGGACGCGGGACTATCCACAGGTTACAGAGACAAGGGCCCTTCGGATGATGTCATTTAATGTACCATGTCGGGATAAACGACCAGCGCTCCTTTGGCAGGCTAATCCGTGGTGGCTCAACTCATTTACCGTTCTACCACAGACACACTGATGGGGCTGATTCACTTTTAAACCTAGTCTAAGTCCCACCGCTAGAGACAAAGTACAATTGTCCAATTAATGTACTTAAAATGATACCACGTGGATATGATGTAATCAAAGGTCGAACTGTAACAGAACTAGTAATGACCAAAAAATATATTTTTGCAGATAAATTATATTATGATAAGAACCTCAAACACACAAATACATTTACATGTATTATTAAATCTATTTAAGTGTGGTTGAAGTCAACTTACGTTGGCACAAAGGCTAAATTATTTCTCCCCCCCGCCCGGGTTCTCATCTTGTCGCGATGGGGGGGCTCAGTACCTGCGGACTGCCTCATCCGCAGGGAAGCCAAGGGAACCCATTGCCCGGGTTGAGGCTTAGGCCTCCCCGGGCCCGGAGGAGGCCATTCCTGGTGGAAATGGCCTGGCTGTGAGAGAAGGGGGTTTACTCCCTACTCTCACAGCCGTGGTAGGGGTCGCGGGGGAAGAGGAGTGTCGGTGTGTCGTTGCCGCTCGCCCTATCCTACGCGACCAAGCGCAACCGTGGCGCTTGGCACGGCAACGGTGGGGCCGCAGGGGAAGAGGAGTGTTGGTGTTACGTTGCCGCTCTCCCTATCCCCTGCGGCCGGCTTGGTGGGCCCCGGTCACCGTCAGGTGGACTGGGGCAGGGCCTGCTTCTGCAGGCCCCAAATTATGAGGGCTGGTTGAAACCAAGTTGACGCCAAGCGTCTAATCCGGGAGTTAGGGCACAGAATAAGGGAAAAGAATTGTGACTCCCGCTCAGGCTCATTTCTGATGCAAAGGTTGGCCATTGCCATTCAGCGCGGTAACGCAGCTAGTATATTGGGCACGTTTGCAGCAGAAATGTCTAGGGGCGGGTTAGAAATATAGTGCAGATTGTATTTTTATGTGTATTTTTTTTAATATTATTATACAACGTGGAAGGGACATACCCGTAATAAATCGAACCAGGGTCTATTCAGAATCGTCATACCGAATTCTCGACTGAATGTCGATTAACGTGTGAAATGGATAAGGAATGGCAGTCTGCCAAGAGTTATGTTATATAGTCGAATGTTTACAGTACTAGTTTCTTTTTTAAATTAAGTCAATATTACCTAACAGCTTTATTAAATTGTATGGAAAATTTCCCAGACAAATTGAAAAGCCCCCGACAAGTGTTCACCCCCAATAACTTTTTAACGGCTGAACCGATATTAATCAAACATAGCTGATAGCCATTTCGACAGACAAAGGCGTACATATAAAAAAAAGGAACTACTATTACACAGTCTTACACACACACGCAGACACAGACACGTCAAACTTATCAGGGGTTAAAAACTCAAACACCATTATCAAAAATATGAACATATCGTATAAAAATAAACGGGCAAGTGCGAGTCGGACTCGTACATGAAGGGTTCCGTACCTCCGTACAATGTTTTAAAACGCTGAAGAAACACGTTTCTTGTATGACGACCCCCTTAAATTATTAGCTTTATCTTATTTTTAGTACTTGTTGTTATAGTGGTCATAGTTATACATAATCGGTGAAAATTTCAGGTTTCTAGCTATAACGGTTCAGAGATAGAGCCCTGTGGCAGATCGAGTTAAAAACGCTGAAAAAACACGTTTTTTGTATGACCACCCCCTTTAATTTTCAACTTTTTTTTATTTTTAGTATTTATTGTTATAGCGGCCACAGTAATACATAATCGGTGAAAATTTTAGGGGACTAGCTATTACGGTTCAAGAGATAGAGCCCTGTGACAGACGGACAGACAGACGGACAGACGGACAGAGAGCGGAGTCTCAGTAATAGGGTCCCGTTTGCACCCTTCGGGTACGGAACCCTAAAAACAAGTTATTTGAAGACAATAGTTATGTCGCTAGTTAATTTACTCAAAATCACTTCGTTTCTCCAGAGAGTGTACAACTGCTGACGTTCGTTAGTTAGATTATCCAAAAATAATGTACCCAATTTTTTTTCGTTTATCATAATAAAAGTAAAAATTCACAAAGGTTTAAATATTTAAGTTATATTCGACCAACTTCAGACACTTTTTTCTAAACGACAAAACAAACATTTTCTATGGGATTTGTATGAAATACAAAACCGTGACGTCATAGATTTCGAGTCAAATAGCGCATTTAATATCAGTTTCTGTACTATTAAGTCTAAAATCATGTTGAAAATGGATATGATCAATGACAAGTGACACTATTTTGTGTGGTTTTATTCTCTTAACAGCACCAAATAATTTATTTTGACCCAGTCATCTACCCAATGATTTCAACTAAGGATAGGCCCATCGGAACATTTTGCATAAAATACCTTCATACAATTCAACGTCACACCGGGCGCGACGCGACGCTGCGAAGATGGCTGCCATTCGGTTGTAAAATTAGCACGGTAAAATTCCTTAGTATTTTAGTTATAACAAACAGTTATGTTACTTATCGATGATACGATATTCCCTGTACTTTTTTAACCTATTATATATCGTAGTGTTTGCAGCCTTTAAATGCGCAACTAGGCATTTTTATGGCATTTACAAGTATGAAACAAAAACTAATGAACTCTTCCGCGGACCGAGGACGACTAAGCGCGTTGGTCCGAACCGACTTTATCGGGTCAACGAGTTGGTGCCATTTCTTCGCGCGGTTGACCAAGTCCTTACGCTAGTAATATATAAGTCAATGCATCTACCCAATTGAACGATTTTTTTTAAAGAAAAGAAAGAAGAATATAATATATAGCACTCGTATTGCGGGTCGTACTTTAAGACAGCACACATTTATTTACAAGTAGTTCTGTGAGCTGTAGACTTCGCGAGTCTGTCTTTGCATAGCCCCTCAAATACTATTTCCTTGAAGTTTATCGGATGAAAAAGTGGTTCGGACGAAAATTTGCGTCTTAAGGTGGAGGTATAGGCAAATGACCTTGAAGTGGCGCCCTCATTTGAAATAAATTATTAACTCGTAAATATGGAGATAATTCCCATATTGCTCTTCGTCATGCACTAGATAGCCCTTTAAATTATTTTATGAACCACCGTTGAAAGTATTTACATTAGTCCGTCTAGCTTTAAAACTTGCTTCCGCCAAAAGTGGCCACGGCAAGTTTTAAAGCTAGACGGATCACCAATAATAGTTTCAACGGTAGTTCATAAAATAATTTAAAGGGCTATCTAGTGCATGACGAAGAGCAATATGGAAATTATTACCATATTTACGAGTTAACAATTTATTTCACACTTCAAGGCCATTTGCCTATATCTTCGCCTTAATAAGGGTACCAAAAAAGTGTAAGTATCATTTTAGAATATTTTTCGAAATGGCTGGAATATTTTTAACGTTTTCAACCCCCATATTTCAGCCATTTTACAAAATTCGAAAAACTTGCTAGGAAAATATCTGTATACTCGTAATTATAGAAATTGTTCACAAAATTTCAAGAGAATCGATTGAGAAATGCGACCTGTAGGCGGGAACCTGGAAAGCTGGAATTCGGACTCAAGAAAGAAGGCTTTTTGGCGAAGCTGAAACAAAGACCTTCGTTCGCTTCGCCACTCAGTCAATAAAGTTTTCGCGGTAATTATGCAATCAACAAGACTTATTTACAACATAAATATTTACATATATATTTTTTTTTATATCATACATATCGTTATAACTAAATAAAAATAATTAATAATTACGAATACTTAAAAATCAACCAAAAAAATCTAACTAGGTACATTGAATAAAATAATTTAAGACTAGGTTGCGCTGCGGTAGAGTGCCCAAAACGCTGGCAGCATTGCCACGTTTGATGGCAATGCTTAATCGTTGAGGGAAATAATTACCAGCCCTTTGGTCATCCGATACCTCGACCACCTTCTTTAAAATGCTAGCAACAAAAAAACAGTTTTACATAGCTACTAACCTGTAGGTAATGTATATAGTTTCCTGGGTCAAAATAAATTATTTGGTACTGTTATGAGAATAAAACGTCACAAAATAATGTCACTTGTCATTGATCACATCCACTTTGAACGTGTTTAAGATTTAGTAATGTAGAAAAACGGATATTAAGAGGGCTGTTTGACTCCAAGAAACTATGACGTCATATTCCGATATTTCATACAAATCTCATAGAAAATGTTTGTTTTGACGTTATGAAAAAAGTATCTTATTTGACTTGTTGGAAACTAGCGGATCGTGCATAATAATATGACATTGTTAAGAAAGAAAGAAAGAAAGAAAAAAAAAACATTTTTCATGTTCCTGTTTCCACCGTCCAACCAGCCCTCATAATTTGGGGCCTGCAGAAGCAGGCCCTGCCCCAGTCCACCTGACGGTGACCGGGGCCCACCAAGCCGGCCGCAGGGGATAGGGAGAGCGGCAACGTAACACCAACACTCCTCTTCCCCTGCGGCCCCACCGTTGCCGTGCCAAGCGCCACGGCCGCGCTTGGTCGCGTAGGATAGGGCGAGCGGCAACGACACACCGACACTCCTCTTCCCCCGCGACCCCTACCACGGCTGTGAGAGTAGGGAGTAAACCCCCTTCTCTCACAGCCAGGCCATTTCCACCAGGAATGGCCTCCTCCGGGCCCGGGGAGGCCTAAGCCTCAACCCGGGCAATGGGTTCCCTTGGCTTCCCTGCGGATGAGGCAGTCCGCAGGTACTGAGCCCCCCCATCGCGACAAGATGAGAACCCGGGCGGGGGGGAGAAATAATTTAGCCTTTGTGCCAACGTAAGTTGACTTCAACCACACTTAAATAGATTTAATAATACATGTAAATGTATTTGTGTGTTTGAGGTTCTTATCATAATATAATTTATCTGCAAAAATATATTTTTTGGTCATTACTAGTTCTGTTACAGTTCGACCTTTGATTACATCATATCCACGTGGTATCATTTTAAGTACATTAATTGGACAATTGTACCTAGTCTAAGTCCCACCGCTAGAGACAAAGTACAATTGTCCAATTAATGTATCCCTATCGGCCATCCCCTGCAGCCGGCTTGGTGGGCCCCGGTCACCGTCAGGTGGACTGGGGCAGGGCCTGCTTCTGCAGGCCCCAAATTATGAGGGCTGGTTGGACGGTGGAAACAGGATTCCATCGTCCAACGGACAGCCCTCCGGAGTGGAAGGCAGGCGCGTGTGCGTGTCAGCGCGCCTGTTCTTGTCGGGCCGAGAGGCCATCGCGACGGTTTCTCCGGCCCCTCTGATTCAGCAGAGGGTGCCGTGAGGCCGTTGGCGAGCCGGGGCCGCTGATATAGCGGCCGGCCGCGCCGGGGCTGTGGAGCAAGAGAAGCACACGGCCCCGGCCGATAGCGGCTGAGAGGTGACACCGCGGAGTTTTTAGTGGTAACACCACATAACCTTACCGTTGTCCCGTAACCGGTAAGGTATCCGAAGAGATTTTCTCCGCGTCAAAAAAAAGGCTAATTTATTTCTAAGTGTACTTCTTAAAATTTTAAATTATAGAAGTCAAAAAAGATATAAAGATTTTTTGACAAAAAAAAATTAAAACAAAAAAAGATTCATTACATCATTACAAAATAAAAGCCTTTTAAATAATAATGCGCTCTGTAAAGCAATACCCACGACATAAAAACCATTTTCTTCTTTATTTCGTTAATAAGAAACAGATGCATAAATTAATGCTGAATTACATCATTACAAAAGCCCATTAAAATAATGCGCTTTCTATAACACTACCCACAACATGAAAAATGTTTTCTTTTTCTTTCTTTCTTTCTTTCTTAACAATGTCATATTATTATGCACGATCCGCTAGTTTCCAACAAGTCAAATAAGATACTTTTTTCATAACGTCAAAACAAACATTTTCTATGAGATTTGTATGAAATATCGGAATATGACGTCATAGTTTCTTGGAGTCAAACAGCCCTCTTAATATCCGTTTTTCTACATTACTAAATCTTAAACACGTTCAAAGTGGATGTGATCAATGACAAGTGACATTATTTTGTGACGTTTTATTCTCATAACAGTACCAAATAATTTATTTTGACCCAGGAAACTATATACATTACCTACAGGTTAGTAGCTATGTAAAACTGTTTTTTTGTTGCTAGCATTTTAAAGAAGGTGGTCGAGGTATCGGATGACCAAAGGGCTGGTAATTATTTCCCTCAACGATTAAGCATTGCCATCAAACGTGGCAATGCTGCCAGCGTTTTGGGCACTCTACCGCAGCGCAACCTAGTCTTAAATTATTTTATTCAATGTACCTAGTTAGATTTTTTTGGTTGATTTTTAAGTATTCGTAATTATTAATTATTTTTATTTAGTTATAACGATATGTATGATATAAAAAAAAATATATATGTAAATATTTATGTTGTAAATAAGTCTTGTTGATTGCATAATTACCGCGAAAACTTTATTGACTGAGTGGCGAAGCGAACGAAGGTCTTTGTTTCAGCTTCGCCAAAAAGCCTTCTTTCTTGAGTCCGAATTCCAGCTTTCCAGGTTCCCGCCTACAGGTCGCATTTCTCAATCGATTCTCTTGAAATTTTGTGAACAATTTCTATAATTACGAGTATACAGATATTTTCCTAGCAAGTTTTTCGAATTTTGTAAAATGGCTGAAATATGGGGGTTGAAAACGTTAAAAATATTCCAGCCATTTCGAAAAATATTCTAAAATGATACTTACACTTTTTTGGTACCCTTATTAAGGCGAAGATATAGGCAAATGGCCTTGAAGTGTGAAATAAATTGTTAACTCGTAAATATGGTAATAATTTCCATATTGCTCTTCGTCATGCACTAGATAGCCCTTTAAATTATTTTATGAACTACCGTTGAAACTATTATTGGTGATCCGTCTAGCTTTAAAACTTGCCGTGGCCACTTTTGGCGGAAGCAAGTTTTAAAGCTAGACGGACTAATGTAAATACTTTCAACGGTGGTTCATAAAATAATTTAAAGGGCTATCTAGTGCATGACGAAGAGCAATATGGGAATTATCTCCATATTTACGAGTTAATAATTTATTTCAAATGAGGGCGCCACTTCAAGGTCATTTGCCTATACCTCCACCTTAAGACGCAAATTTTCGTCCGAACCACTTTTTCATCCGATAAACTTCAAGGAAATAGTATTTGAGGGGCTATGCAAAGACAGACTCGCGAAGTCTATAGCTCACAGAACTACTTGTAAATAAATGTGTGCTGTCTTAAAGTACGACCCGCAATACGAGTGCTATATATTATATTCTTCTTTCTTTTCTTTAAAAAAAATCGTTCAATTGGGTAGATGCATTGACTTATATATTACTAGCGTAAGGACTTGGTCAACCGCGCGAAGAAATGGCACCAACTCGTTGACCCGATAAAGTCGGTTCGGACCAACGCGCTTAGTCGTCCTCGGTCCGCGGAAGAGTTCATTAGTTTTTGTTTCATACTTGTAAATGCCATAAAAATGCCTAGTTGCGCATTTAAAGGCTGCAAACACTACGATATATAATAGGTTAAAAAAGTACAGGGAATATCGTATCATCGATAAGTAACATAACTGTTTGTTATAACTAAAATACTAAGGAATTTTACCGTGCTAATTTTACAACCGAATGGCAGCCATCTTCGCAGCGTCGCGTCGCGCCCGGTGTGACGTTGAATTGTATGAAGGTATTTTATGCAAAATGTTCCGATGGGCCTATCCTTAGTTGAAATCATTGGGTAGATGACTGGGTCAAAATAAATTATTTGGTGCTGTTAAGAGAATAAAACCACACAAAATAGTGTCACTTGTCATTGATCATATCCATTTTCAACATGATTTTAGACTTAATAGTACAGAAACTGATATTAAATGCGCTATTTGACTCGAAATCTATGACGTCACGGTTTTGTATTTCATACAAATCCCATAGAAAATGTTTGTTTTGTCGTTTAGAAAAAAGTGTCTGAAGTTGGTCGAATATAACTTAAATATTTAAACCTTTGTGAATTTTTACTTTTATTATGATAAACGAAAAAAAATTGGGCACATTATTTTTGGATAATCTAACTAACGAACGTCAGCAGTTGTACACTCTCTGGAGAAACGAAGTGATTTTGAGTAAATTAACTAGCGACATAACTATTGTCTTCAAATAACTTGTTTTTAGGGTTCCGTACCCGAAGGGTGCAAACGGGACCCTATTACTGAGACTCCGCTCTCTGTCCGTCTGTCCGTCTGTCTGTCCGTCTGTCACAGGGCTCTATCTCTTGAACCGTAATAGCTAGTCCCCTAAAATTTTCACCGATTATGTATTACTGTGGCCGCTATAACAATAAATACTAAAAATAAAAAAAAGTTGAAAATTAAAGGGGGTGGTCATACAAAAAACGTGTTTTTTCAGCGTTTTTAACTCGATCTGCCACAGGGCTCTATCTCTGAACCGTTATAGCTAGAAACCTGAAATTTTCACCGATTATGTATAACTATGACCACTATAACAACAAGTACTAAAAATAAGATAAAGCTAATAATTTAAGGGGGTCGTCATACAAGAAACATGTTTCTTCAGCGTTTTAAAACATTGTACGGAGGTACGGAACCCTTCATGTACGAGTCCGACTCGCACTTGCCCGTTTATTTTTATACGATATGTTCATATTTTTGATAATGGTGTTTGAGTTTTTAACCCCTGATAAGTTTGACGTGTCTGTGTCTGCGTGTGTGTGTAAGACTGTGTAATAGTAGTTCCTTTTTTTTATATGTACGCCTTTGTCTGTCGAAATGGCTATCAGCTATGTTTGATTAATATCGGTTCAGCCGTTAAAAAGTTATTGGGGGTGAACACTTGTCGGGGGCTTTTCAATTTTTCTGGGAAATTTTCCATACAATTTAATAAAGCTGTTAGGTAATATTGACTTAATTTAAAAAAGAAACTAGTACTGTAAACATTCGACTATATAACATAACTCTTGGCAGACTGCCATTCCTTATCCATTTCACACGTTAATCGACATTCAGTCGAGAATTCGGTATGACGATTCTGAATAGACCCTGGTTCGATTTATTACGGGTATGTCCCTTCCACGTTGTATAATAATATTAAAAAAATACATATAAAAATACAATCTGCACTATATTTCTAACCCGCCCCTAGACATTTCTGCTGCAAACGTGCCCAATATACTAGCTGCGTTACCGCGCTGAATGGCAATGGCCAACCTTTGCATCAGAAATGAGCCTGAGCGGGAGTCACAATTCTTTTCCCTTATTCTGTGCCCTAACTCCCGGATTAGACGCTTGGCGTCTGTACCCCAACATCCCATGGTTTCTACGGCTATGGGAATGAAACTGTAGTGCTGTCCCATAACCGCTACTTCACCCGCTTCTTTTCATCTGCATCCTTAGCAGCTGCTGCTGCTGCGCTAATAGTGTGTCCCAGATGTCTGGCTGCCACTGTGCTAACACACGTAGCGTCCCATACCAAACACCTGCCATGTTTCCAAGGGACTCTGAGTCAAACCATCAGGCCTCTAGCCGTCCGATCGACTAAGCCCAGGGGGCTCCAGCACGCAGGGAACATTAACCCCCTGTGCAGCGACGACAACTCAATGCATGGTAACCGTCGGCTTCCACCATGGATCCGCAGATGCATATATGCGGCTCACCCACTCTGCAGCCCAGGCGGAGCGCTACGGCTATCCGCAAGAAGACATCGTCCAAAAAGGTGCCACGCTACCACACACACATACATACTACTTAACACTCTAGCAACTGACCACATATGCACACGCAGACGCACCCTCACAATAAAACTAATAGAAATATAAAAAAACAATAGACCGTCATGGCAGACTGAGGAACTGTGATGGATGGTCAGCTATCAAGGGTGACTATATCAGTATACCCTCTTACTTCGTCATTTGTTGCACAAGTCATCATCATCATCCAAACGTGTTTTCGGTCACATCCTTAGCGCTAACGCTTCATAGTCCGGGTTCGCTACCTTACCTAGGTAATTTGACGAGGTTACTGGTTTTTACATAGAGCGACTGCCGTCTGACCTTGGTAACCCAAAGGGGAAGACCAAAACCTAGGATAGGTTTTTAAAGAAACGCTAGATTGCGTTCGGGTCCCACAGCTTTACGTGCCCTCCGAAGCACGGAATCATCTTTCTTTTCGGATAATCAGGTGATTCTAGCCTGCAATATCCTAAACCAGACTAGAAACAACTGTTCACAAAGTATACTACCCAGTAGGATTTGAACCCACGACCTCCGGATCACAAGGCGAACGCCTTGACTACTTGACCACGGAGGCAGTCAAGTCGTTTGTTGCATAAGTCTTTTTACATAACTCTGACAGAGTCCGTTTGGGATTTCTTTCGTTTGTTTTTTGGTTCCGTACCTCAAAAGGAAAAAACGGAACCCTTATAGGATTACTTTGTTGTCCGTCTGTCTGACTGTCAAGACCCTTTTTATTAGGAACTCGTTAAGGGTATCAAGCTAAAATTCTATATATATATTATATATACTGTCCCTTAGATCTGTGCAAACGATACAGCCGTTTATGCCGAAAATTTTCGACACTCGCATGGGAATCATAACCTACAGGGTACTTCCCGTGAACTCAGAATCTTGAAATTTGGTACGAAGCAACGTCTTATAGTGCGGATAAAGGAAAAATTGCGAAAAGCATAAATTTTTAGTTACATCATATATTAAAAATGTTTTTAATAATTTTTAACTTACTTACATACCTACCTACAGGTATGTACGGATCCCTCGGTACGCGAGTCCGACTCGCACATGGTCGGTTTTTTATTGTTATAAAACTACCGGCCCTTGACTGTATAAGTAATCATGCTCATGGTAACACATACAACATCGCAAGCTAATTAAAAGCTCGTAATGATTTATACACTAGGTATATGTCACAAATTAAAATCAAACATCGTAAAGCTCAAAGTCAAAAGCCGCTGCGATGTTAATTCTACTAACAAGTGTTGCCATGACTGGTGATTATTACTGCTCTAGTTACCTTGCGGTAAAGTCAAAGAGAAAAACTAACTAGCGACTTCGCGTTTTTTCCGATTCAGCTGAAAAGGGCGCAGTTTTGTAATGAAACCTTTCATTTATGAAGGACCTACTGGTGTAATAAAGTTCTTATTAAGGAACACTTTTTCCAGTTCACATATTTTTCAATCGAGAATCTGAGAACCATTTAATAACTACAGATTAAACTTTTAATCGCAAGCTTTCGGATCTTTGTCATTCGATTCTTCCATGCCAGTCTGGAAAAAAGGAAAAAACATAGAATGTACCAGCTGCTTTTCTTCTCGCACAGATCGTAAAAGTCAATCGAGGGAATGGGCTCTGAATCATATAATATCAATAGGCGATGCGGTTAGCAACCCATCACTGTTATGATTTCCTTTGTTCACTTTCATGCCCACTGGGCCTTGCCGCCCTAGGCTCTATCTGCCCCGTTAGGGATAAAGACATGATAGTGTATTATAATTGAATAAATTATCACTAATTTCTCACCTCCAACTTAATTAAACGAGCGAGCTTAGTGAAATAAGTTCAACGAGTTATATATGATTGTCCAACATCGTACATTTTGCTCCAGTTATATCTGGAAAATCCATTCTTTACAGTTATACCTTGAATAGGGTTTAAATTGATTGAATAGAGCTCTCATCTCATTCATTTATTCATTCATTCTCATCGCAAACTTAATTTAATAAAGCGATAGAAGTTATCTGAGTCTACTTCGCCAAAAGCGTACTCATATACTTACGCTAAAAAGGCATTAAATTTCGTACCTGGGTCATCTTTTACGACATCAGCCATACGATCTCGTTCAGCTTATGATGGGCAAAGTCGGAGGAAAAAAGGTTGGGAGAAGAAAAAAATCCTGCCTACGAAACATCCGAGAGTGGACCGGGATAGCAAGCGCTATAGGAGGAGGAATAGCCAAAGTAAGAACCATTTAGCTGTGGTAGAGCCACGCTACAGGCAAAACTCAGTTTTGCTAGTAGCATGAATGGGCCAGCTTGTCCGGGGAAGTACTACACTCTCACAGAAAATCGACGTCTGAGTAGTAGCTTCACCGCTTCTATGCTTCGTTCGGTGGTGAGAGAGCTGGAGCCCCACCACGAAAACTTTGAACTAAAACTAAGATTTTTCTCGTATAGACTAAAATACCGTGGTTTCAAAGAGGTTGCAAATCAATAGATCGGAGCAAAAACAAAAAAAAAAGTTAATTACCGAGAGTATTTTTGTATACGCGTGTGTGTGTATTGTCTTTATTTTACAGTGGCACCTTCGTGAATGGACACTAGCTTGCAAAAACTCTCATATTGTTGTTTACTGATAATATTTTGCAAAGTCCGCAGCGCAGCCTAGCCTCCCTAGGGCAAAACAAAATTATTGGAAACGGCGGCCCGGAGGTACTAAACGGATTTACTGTCGAATATAAAACGACTAAATATACTACCTGCAGGAGTTTCTTAACGCGATTAAAGTGGGTTTTAAATTAGGTAATTGTTAACGTTTTACTTATTTCCGTCGTCCTACCCAAGATCAAATACTTCAAATCGCAAGTAAAATCTCATTACCTATACCTATTTTCCTTGTTTCCACTTAGTTTCTTCATTTTGTCCTGTTATATTTTATTTGTAAAAGTTATATGTATTTAAGTGTGAGGCATATGTATGTTTATTATAATTATTGTTAAATATGTTTATTATATAGACCAACCCGCACTTTCTAATTTCCCATCACTTTTTCTATTTGAGCGAGGTTGCCTGGAAGAAATTTATGTCCTGTATTTTTTTGTGCAATAAAGGGTATTGTATTGTACTTTATTCTTCTTACTTCCTGTGGCGCTACAACCTTTTGTGGGTCTTGGCCTCCTCTACGATCTTCTTCCATCTCCGTCTGTTACTGGCCTCCCTTCTCCAAGATGTTTTCCTACCTATCCTCCATAGATCTTCCTCGATGCAATCCTTCCAGCGCTCTTTGGGTATTTCTCTGGGTCTCTAATGTTGCGGGGTCCAACTGGTGATGCACTTAACAGTCCGGGTGTCATCCATTCTTTACAGATGACCTCCACATCTAAGCCTTTCGTCTGATTTGCAGAACTTGTCAATTGTTTGTTTATGGATCAGAGCCTTCAGCTAATAATATAATGGTTTATTCTGAATTGGAATGCATCGTCATCTTCACGCACCGGTACGATTTTTTTTCTACCCAAAAACGTATGTACGAGTATATTCAGGAACTGCTTAGTAGTACCTACCGTCTTCGCACGAGTACCTAAGTATGTATTATACATATAAACCTTCCCCTTAAATCACTCTATCTATTAATGAAAATCGGATTACAATCCGTTTCATAGATTAAAAATCTGAGTGAAACATACCAATTTTTTTTCATACTATGTATGTTATAAGCATGAAATTAGCAATGTTCATATAACGTAAAATACGATAAGCTATATACCTCTATAAATTGTTTATTATTCAAAAATAATTGGAAACAGTGCTATGTATTTTTCCCTGAGTGTGGCTCGGGATGTCTTCGTGTGGGCGTCGCGAATCACATTCGCCCTGAGGAAGGACTCCGGATGAGGTCGAAACATGTCGGCCAGCAGCTGACTTTTGACGTAAGTTACCCGTTTATAGAATATAGTAAAAAAACAATAAAATTCTAAATAGCAAATATTATACACCTCTATATATGTCAAAAGATTCTCTACAACCGCAATCAAGTTTTCTCTAAAGGACTCAAGTCTTACAGCTCAATCCTAAGCGACTTAAATTTAAATCTCCGTATTGCAATAGTACTAAAGACTGGAAACAATAAATTAAACTTGTTGGAACCTCGTACGTACTTTCAATCAAATTACATTACCCCACTTTGTTGGACCTGAAAATTTCTTTTAGAAACTTAGCGAGAGACTTCAACTACCTACTTCGGGAACTTTTTCAACTTCTAACCTTTGCAGGGACTAGAAACTGGGTTCAAACGATAAAGCTGCTACCGTGCTATATGTTTTTCTCAGAGCTTCTTGAGAGCTTTTTATTTTAAAGTTTCATCGAATCAAATTAAATTACCAAACTTTTAAGATCAAATCAATTATTTTAGAAACAAGTGAGTAGATTAAAACATATCTTTTGCTCCTTTCTCTTTCAAAAACACGTGTGAACTCTCTCCTACGTATTTGAACTGAGTAAGGTAGTTTATTTTATTTTATTTATTCAACTTTATTACAAAAATTGTAAACGGCGGACTTAAAGCCTTAGGCTTTCTCTACCAGTCAACCGACAGGAGGTGCAGAGACAAATGAGGCTAAAGTAGGAGCAAAATTAACATTTTAATAATTACTTACTAAGTAGTTAGTATTTGAACTTTAAACTTACATATATATTGCATGGCTATGAATAAATTACATAAACTATACTTAGTTCCTTGGGGTAAAAGTAAATATTATAATGTTGCACTGCTGAGTGAATAAATTGTCAAAAAATAAGGTCATTTTAAATTTAATAATGCAGTAAAATTGATTTTAAGGGCGCTATTTGACACTAAGAAACTATGACGTCACGGTTTGCTATTTCACACAAATCCTATATAAAATGTTTGTGTTGGCGTATAATGAAAAAAAATTTTGATTAGATTTTTTTTTAAACTAGCGAATTCTCTGAAGAAATTTGGAACTTCATTAGGAAGTATGTAGGGAGTAAGTATGCACACTTAGCTGTTTGGATTAAACTAGTATCAACTAAAAGATTAGTAACGATTCTATAACACGTGTTTTAATCCCCACCGTCAACGCCCAAGAGAGCATTCCAATTTTTTACCACACATTTTATTTATTACATTCACCATCCTTCATTCAGAATGAATTTACAATCGCCAGTCACTTAGTGTTGCCAATTCATATTCAAATATTCGTTCGTCCGTATCAACGGGTCGAATCACAGTTATCAGACTGTAGACGTACCAACCGTAGGTACCAACAGACCATATCTCTGCAACAGACATACCACTTGGTTATTATTAAATTGGCAACACTAATGACAACTGTCAGAACTGTTTACAAATCGTGATTCTAGTTTGTTGCAGATTCAAAGAGATTTAAATACAAGTTTAGCATTGCATTAAAAATGTCAACATAATAATACCTAATACTAGATTATTCTTTTAAATAAAAAAATTCTCTGATGAAACAAATTATAAATAATAATCATATTAGAGATATTAACTAGTATTTAATGAGAGAAATATACCTCTATTTCATAAATCAGGTTTCCATCCTTTACCGTTGACCTTAGGATATTTTACGCAGGTAAATTATATTAATGTAGAACAATTTTTCAAACATTAATTAATGGTAAAAAGCTTAAAAGACAAACATTTTTGACTTCGGAAAATGTTCGGCATACATACCATAAGTACAGGGCAAGTGTTGGCTACTTACATACACGAAAAATAAAAACAAACAGACGAACAGGGCAAGTACAATATTAGTCTCTATTCTGTGGTACAAGGCAGGCCTGTGTCACTCCCCGTTTAGGTATCGAAAATGTGCCTACTTTATTACTATGCGCGCTGCCGGCCCCTCGGGGTGGTAAATTCAGTTATAGGAATCGTATGTCCAGAGTAATAAGAATGAAATTGGCCTGCAATGGACGTCTAGGTATGTAAACGAAAAGGTGCTGAGTTTTGACGTGATCTAAATTAAACCATATCGCTAACCACATTGAGTAGATATTTTTTTGAATTTCTTTGTTGAGTGAGACTTCTGTACGTGAGTAGTAGTGTCTATTCTGTGGTACAAGGTAAGGACAATAGACCTCGCGAGCTCTTATAAACATGCAGTAACACCGATACTTTCCCCATTCTCCTGGCCTAGAAAAGCCATTTCAGTGAAATCCGTCCATATATAACACTACAGTAAACTTTCCCTCTTTTCTTCCCTCCAACCCCCCCCCCCTTTTTGTTTTTTTTTGCAATTTCTTGTGTAGCATGAAGTTCTTAGTGTGCTTCTCAAATGTAATTAAAATCCGTCAATAAAATTTTAAGCAAGTTTTTATCCCATTTCAACCCCAATTAAAAATGGGAACAAATTTTTTGAGCTGTTATTTAAATATTCCAGATGTTATTATGATCAGTTGGAAAACATATTGAGCATGCTAGTTCGGTTTTATCAATTTTACTAGGTTAGGGAAAACCGCTAGTTAAATTTTTTTACCACCCACTTAATTATTTTCCTGCTCAATTATATATTCACTGATCCAGTTTTTGTTTACTTTACTGCTTAGTTTTAACTGCTGAACTAGTTATTAAACATGCCATTTATAATTTTTAACTTACCGAAACTGCTATTTACAACTGCCTCTTTAAATCAGTGCCATCAAAAATTACGATCGAAGAAGTGTCGTCAAAATCGGTTGAAAAATGCGACCTATAGGCGAGAATAGATAGACGAAAAAAAGCATTTCTGGCCAATCATGAAACTGAGACTCCTCGCTCGCTCAGTTATTTATAATATCTACATAATAATATATAACAAAGAAAAAATTTACAAAATAATCACGTTCCTAACTATACTCACCATTTCCATAAAAGGTTTTCAAATGGCTACTTTATAATAATATACAAGAGCCGTATGCATAATAAAATAAATTTGCCGCAGGCACTAGCCGTCATAAAGTAAGTAAAACACAGAATTACATAAAACAGCTTCTAGCAAGGAAAATCCCAAGTTCGTTATTATGGCCTTCTAAATCCCTAGGGCCTAGATAAAATCAAACACGACGTTTTATGGCGCTGAAAGCAGCTAATATCGCTGAACTGTGAGATATTTTCGCTTTATTTAGCCGTTATATCTCTTCTTCATCCAAGCGCGCTCCCGCTTGCATCCTCAGCTGTGCCGCTTCGGAGCCCGGGGCGCGCCTTTCCGCCCTTTCCTCTCCAAATATCACACGCATGTCAATGGTCACCCAAGGATGCCAAGAAACCTTGTGTTGGAGGAGAAATAGCCGGAAGAGTTTTAGTGATTTGGCTATAGTTTAACGACCGGCTGCCGCCTGACGTTAACCCTCCTTGGAAATGCAATTGTAGCAAGAGATGTTTGTGCTTAGTCCTTTAGTCGCCTCTTACGACATCCACAGGAAGAGATGGAGTGGTCCTATTCTAACCTGGAACCACATGGGTAAAACCACCGTTATATCTATATACAACATTGAAGAACGGAAATAGGGAAATGGTTTTTCCCATTTCCTTAGCCCTGATTAGCCGTATCAGGGCAATGAATCGAATAAATCAATCATATTAAAAACATTACTTTTTATAATTGATGAACGGAAATGGGAAAAACCTTTACCCGATTATACAAAGTGATGATCAAAAAATTTTATTTATGAATTGATTTTCAAAATGTTTTTTAGGTCGTCACACCAACGCCTCTTAGTCTGAGAATTTTAAATAAAGATTACAATGGCTCTAACAAAGAAAGGAAGTAGAAGCATTTTGTAAAAAAGTAAAGGCACTCAAGTCAATATAACATGAGCAATAACAAGGAAAACTAGCTTATATTACTATTTTCCGAAGTAACCGCAGATTTTCGTGTAACAATACTGCTGAAGCGAACAACCTGGGAAGTGGCGGCGATTTGCTCACTCAATCGTAACTGTAAACTGTTGCGTACTGTATTCTGAATTTAGACACAAAGAAAGAGGAGTACGGATGATTACAATCTGTGCGGGAGCATCGAAGCAGCTGCCTTTGCCTGCCAGTATATTCTACCTTTTTTATTTTACCCAAACCAATATGAAATACCTAGATAGAAAAGAACTTTTTTAAAACAAGCTTTTAATTGAATGAAAAATCGAGGTGGTTAGAAGTCGGGCTACTAAGTACTGTTAGTTTTTTTCGTGAAGTTCGTGAAATTTCGGTGTCTTTACGGTTAAAGCCGTACCTGAATTTTCCGGGGTCCAGTGCTGCCCCCATTTAAAATAAATCATTAAAAAAAAAACGGAGACATAATTTAAAATTTTTCTACTACCAAGTCCTAGATAACCCTTCAAAATATTTTATGAACTGCTGCTGAACGGCATCTCTCCAAATCATAGCTTCTGATGGTTATTAGCTTTTCTTTCATTATGTTTAATGTATTAATAGTAATGTGTCTAGGGATTGCAATCCGGCGTCATTTTTAACCGGATTTCCAGCAACCCAACAATTTGCAATACCGTGCGTGTTTTTTAAAAATCACTATTATAAACTACTACAGTTTATTCCTTAAAAAAATTTACATAAAAATCTTAAGGATTTTCTACAGACACCCACAATAGCCAAAACACGATTAAGCATTTTTGGCTCGATAGAAAAAAATCACAAACATACCTCTAAATTTGCCTAAATTTGCCTTTATAATACATGTTACTATTTTGTACAATCACCTTTTTATATTAAAATTATACCAAAAAATGTATTATCTAAATATCTATCCATTTTGGCTACAAAAAAAATTATAAATATAAAACAAAAAAAAACCAGTGAAATATTCGTCGAAAGAGAAGAAAGGCCCGGAGACGTGCTCGACGATATTTCGCAGTGTTTTATTTATTTATTTTTTTGTATTATATTTATAATTTTTTTGTAGCCAATACGGATTGTATTATAAAGGTAAATTTAGGCAAATTAGAGGTATGTTTGTGATTTTTTCTATGAAGCCAAAAATGCTCAATCGTGTTTTGGCTATTGTGGGTGTCGGTAAAAAATCCTTAAAATTTTTATGTAATTTTTTTGTGGAATAAACTGTAGTAGTTAATAACAGTAATTTTTAAAAACACGCACAGTATTGCAAATTGTGAACCCACGTCGCCTTAAGACTCTCTCGCTAGATGGCTGGATCAAGAGTCAGATTCAGAAGGCAGTACTCCTGGACACGGCACGTATTGTCAGGAGGTTTATCTCTCAGCGGTCCCTAACCGCCGCCTGTAGCTTGGGTCTTGCCCCGCTGCCAATGGAGAGCTAGGTTAGGTTTTTATAATGTATATATATTTTGTAGTATGTTTTATATTTTACTTTTTATAAATATTTTATAAAAACCTAATCTAAGTCAAAAAATTAATAAAGAGAATAATAATATATTTTATATTGGCTGTTTTAAATCTCAGATAAAAAAGAGGGGGGAGTTTGACGTGTCTATGTGTCTGTGTATATGTGTGTCTGTCTGTGCGGTTTCCGATGCGGTTTTATTTCATCTTGTCTGTAGAGATTAGCTATGGTAAGGTTATATTTGATAAAAATCGGTTCAGCCCTTCAAAAGTTATTGGGGATGAACGCTTAAAAGTCCGGGGTGTTTTAATTTCACTGGCAAATGAACGAGCCAAGATAAAGAATAAATAATATATAAATATTTATACTCTTCGTGAATGTGCGGTCCACATACTTGAGGTGACTCAGTCCGTCAATGTGAACAACTTTTTCTACGGGGAGAACTGGGATACCTTTTTTTTACTATACAATGTTCTGCTGATGAAACAATTTGTATGAGAATGACGATTGTTTTTCAGTATATCATTTAATTTCATTGGCGTGATAAGAAGCCCTTTTAAGTATGTATGTGTCAAGTACGTGTAGGTACATTCACTGCTCATGTAGTAAGTTGATAAATTTTACGTTTTAACGAACAAGCTGCATGTAACTTTTTCTTTTTCGAGGCAATTCCGTGCAGTGCAAACTGCTATTAATTAACTTCATAAAATTGGTGAATACGAACAAAACGCACCATTGCTATAGGAACAAAACGCACCAAACCTCACATTTCCGCGAAACTTTTTGACCAAATGCAATATTCGATGTTCATGTCTGAGGTAATTACTAATTCCTGTATGAAACTGACTCGCGGGGCTTTAACGCTCGACGTTTTACATACAATGCATACTACACGCTTTTGTTTCCGAGAACTATTGTTCTTGTTAGTTCACGAAATATCTTCTTCTCGTCTTCCTTTATTTAGATTACAACATAAATAAGTCCGCCTATTGTTCTGTACAATTTTTATTTGATGGACAATAGGTTTTTGACCGATTTCAAAAATATAGGAAAAATTTTTGATGTATGTTCCCCGATTATTCGAAGACGTCTGGACCGATTTGGAAAATTATTTATTTGTTTGATAGGGTGTACTTTTCGATATAATGTTATTGAAATCGTTCGTGTGCTTTATCTTTTAAACGAAACAAGAAAAAATATGTCTTCTAAGGATACAATTTTTTTTTTAAAGTATATTTATTATATTATTTATAATTGTTTGAATATATAGCGTTTCTGGTATTAGAAGACAGTTTTTTGTTTTGAAAAATATCAATAATTATAACTATTTTTAAACTATTGCATATAACAATACAACTGTTATTAAATTATTATTAATGCATACGGAAATTAATACAAAATATACATTTATCATAACATACAATAAACATTAATAAACATTAATGAATAAATATTTACATTATGTAGGTACAATATGTATGTGTATGTATGTTTATGTATTTATATGTATGTATGTATATATCTCATAGTTAGTTTGCATGTTTATATTAGTTTAAGTTCGTATAAATCTACCCTTCTTGTGAGTAAATGTCCTATCTACTTATTCGCCGGTTGACTGGAAGAGATCCCATTATGGGATAGGTCCGCCGTTTTCAATTTACTATATATGTTGTTTTTGTCTTTAATTATGTGTTTTCTTAGTACAATAATGGCATTAAAAACAAACAAACATGAATATTGTCATTTAAAAATAAAAATTAAATAATACTAACTAATCAATTAAATAACACTACTTTTCTTATACTATATATTTTCTATGTATGAAAATAGACGCACACGATGTAAATTTTTGGCACAGATAACAGACTATTCCATTTCACACTAGTAAACTTAAAAGCAATTAGTTTGCAGGTTTCTTAACGATGATTTCCTTCACCGGAAGCAAGTGGTAGCTGAAAATGACCGTACATTAGCGCAAACAGAGGTAAAAGTCGAGCCTAGTAAGGAGCGAACTCGTGTAAGTATAAAAAAAATATCGTCAAACTCAACCTGCGTTACACTTGTTATAGAAGTAACCCTACAAGTAACCCAATAAATGCACACAATACGCTTCAGAGCCCGGAGTCTGCTACCTTACCTAGGTGATTTGACAAGGCTTACTGGTTTTTACACAGAGCGACTGGCGTCTGACCTCCGCAACCCAAAGGGTAGACCAGAACCAATCCTATTATAGTTACAAACGCTAGATGGCGTTCGGGATCATCTTTCTTTTCAGAAAATCAGGAAAAATTAGGTGATTCAAGCATAAAATATCTTAACCAGACTGGAAACAACTTTTCACAAAGTATTCTTCACAGTGGGATTTGAACCCACAACCTCCGGATCACAAGGCAAACGCATTGACCACTGGATCACGGAGGCAGTCAGTCAGACGTCTAATTATACAGTATTTGATAATTTTTTAATCATAAAAATTATTTGCTGAACCTATTTTACTCAAAATATGTTACCTATGTGCTTATCAAACTTTTTAATATTGGAAATTGAGAGAACGAGACAAAACATATATACCTAAGCTTTAATAAGTTAAAGTTTACTCAAAACAAACACAACCCATGTATAATAATTGTCTTGAACAAAGAACAATCAGGAACAAATCCTAAAAGCTAGAGGATCGAAGCAACAATATAACTTATGATGTAACCTCGGGGCAAGCTAACAGACTATGACGTCACATCACCCAAATCCTCGCTTCTCTGACCTTGAACCGGCGTCCTTGAACGAAACGGCCTCAGTGGGACAAAGAAATTGTAATTTTTAGTTCGTGCACTATTCGCCAAAGCGGATTTGGGAAGGCTATTCTTTAATATCCTTCGCTGCAATCTTGAAACTGACTGGTATCACGTCTTTTTCCTTAACTGGGTAGACAGAGTCAAGTGTTGCAAGTTATATATCCTTCGCTGCAATCTTGAAACTGACAGGTATCACGTCTTTTTCGTTAACTGGATAGACAGAGTCAAGTGTTGCAAGTTTCTTAAGTCACAATTTGTGTGGCCTTATAGTTTTGGAAATACGGATTTACTATTACATCTTTTTTCCTAATGGGGTAGACAAAGCAAGATCCTCATGCCACGTTTGAAAACTGGAATTAGAAACAGTGAAATTATTTTAAAAGCTCCTTCATGTATCAAACACCAATTTTTGGTCAACTTTTCTGACAGATCAAAAGCAGGGAGGACAAGCATTTAATCAGCTCAGAAAGAAAAGATCGTAGAATATTATATTTAATGCTAATTACTGCCTCATTTACTACCCAATTTTCTTTTTTTTTCAGAAAAAGATTTATTTTGAGTTTTTGTTTTTGTGGTTTGGAAAACAATATTGTAAATCGGTAGCTTTTTTTTAATAAATAAATAATAATAGTAAAATTACACTAAAATTATTGAAGTGTAAAAGTGCCTGTGAAGGCCTAATTACTGAATAAATATTTGATTCTATTTGATTCTTTGATGAAATCAAACACAGTCAATTTGGACAAGAAAAAGCAGTTTGCACATTTCGCCATAGCATTTTGAAATTGAAAACAAACAGAAAATCTCACACAGGTGCCACTTGAATCAACATGTGCCTAAAAACATTTGTTTGCGTTCAGAATTCAAATCAAACTCTAGGGAAGGGAAACAATAGGGAAGCAGAAAAATACCCCGTATTTACTAAGAAGCGTCCCCATAATACGGGAACAGCTGTCGATGTTATGACTCACATCTGTGAAAAAGTTTCCGCCATCCTTCATTTCACTTTACTCTTTGTGAGTGTTTACAATGGGATCTCGTCTATACGAAAAGATACTTCGAAATATTCTTTTATATTTCGTAAAATTTGGACTGCACCCGTGGACCGGTGGTCAAGGCGTTTGCCGTGTGATCTGGAGGTCGTGGGTTCAAATCCCACTGGGAAGCATACTTTGTGAAATGTTGTTTCCAGTTTGGTTAGGATATTGCAGGCTTGAATCACCTGATTATCCGAAAAGGAAGATAATTCCGTGCTTCGGAAGGGGCACGCAAAGCGTTGGGTCCCGAACGCCATCTGTCGTTTGTTTAAACCTAGGATCGTTTCTGGTCTACCCTTTGAGTTGCGGAGGCCAGGCGGCAGTCGCTCTGTGTAAAAACCAGTAGTCTCGTCAAATCACCTAGTTGATGTAACGGACCTTGCGCTCTGAAGCGTTACCGTTAACGCCCCGCCAGTTCAGAACCAAGAAAACTGTGAGTGTTTTTAAAAAATCACTGTTATTAAACTACAACAGTTGATTCCTCAAAAAATTTACATAAAAATCTTAAGGATTTTATACAGACATCCACAATAGCCCAAACACGATTACGCATTTTTGGCTCGATAGAAAAAAAATCACAAACATACCTCTAAATTTGCCTAAATTTGCCTTTATAATACGTATTACTATTTTATACAATCACCTTTTTATATGAAAATTATACCAAAAAATGTATTATCTAAATATCTATCCGTTTTGGCTACAGAAATTATAAATATGCGCTAATATTTCACTGTGTTTTATTTATTATTTTTTTGTATTATATTTATAATTTTTTCTGTAGCCAAAACGGATAGATATTTAGATAAAACATTTTTAGGTATAAGGTTCTGGGCAACCATATTACGTTGCAACAGGACAACTTTCATTTGTGTCAAATTGGGATTAATAAGTCTTACGGAGTATAAATTTAAATTTGAATTTCCCGGGATCATAATAACCAATTTCTCAACTTTATGTCCGATCTCTAATTATGACTGATAGGCAAAAAAAATTATAAATCTATATAGCTTTTGCAATTTTTTACCTGTAATGTCCCACTGCTGGGCAAAGGTCTTTCCCATTTCTTTTCATGTGTTGCTATCTCCTGCCTCCGCAGTAAAATATTTATAAAAGTAAAATATAAAAATCCTATAAAATCTATCCCCGATTGCAGGCTTGTGATCGCTGAAAGAAAAGTCTCGTGACGAGCGCTGTCCTGTAGTAAGTTGTCCTAAATCTAATCCTTGACCCTCATGTTTAGATTATTGCGCCTATTCAACTATGTATTTCGTAGCGGGATTGGACCTCAAAGTGAATGCGTCACGGAATGAATAGTACAGGTCCATTCAATGTACTTAATTACGTATACCAGAGCTAATACTTATTAGATAATTATGCTGACTTTTGCGTAAAGGAAAATTATCCTTTATATTATTTGAACACAATCCGTGATTTTGAACTGCTTACCTAGGAAAAAACTGAGCAAATTTCCATACAAAAAAGACGATTTTCTTTTTATTTTTGTAACAGTCAAAAAACAAAAAACTTATCGATATTTCAATATAAAAATATCTTTTTTATTATTGTTACTTTAATGTTACTTTAAATAAATAATTGGCATTTTTAAATTTTCTCTTTGGCATTTATTTGTAAAACAGCGGCTTCAGAAAATGTATTTTTGGCAAGCAAAAGGCATTTAATTATTTACCGAGTATAAATTGCATCTGGATGACATCACTAAAATTATACGAGTACACCTGTGAAATGCCCTTTCCGTAAAATCGCAGTAAATGTTGTAATGCCAATATTTGCGGAAATGATACGCATGTTATCACGAATAAATGGACACATTCAAAGGAAAATGTTGTCAAACGCTTGCTAATTATTTGACAGTAAATTTTAATTTGGCCATTATTGCAGTTTAATTGAATTCGTGAAATTAGCTAAATTTTGTTGTTCCAATATTTTCGTAAATAATAAGTGTGATATCACGAATGAATTAACACTGTCAAAGGAAACCTAAGTAGACGAACACTTGTTAATTAGTTGGCAATTAGTAATAGGTATATGGAGAAATATTGAATTTTCGTTCGCTACAGAACGAATGACTTTAAGTTACGACCAAATGATTTTGGTATTCAGTGAAAATCAACGAAAAATAAGTTTAATTTGTGGGCATGTGTCTTCGGCATATTTCTCTATAAATTGCTCTTTCTGATGCTGTCCAAGCTTATTCACGCTATGCAAAAATGCAGCTATTTCTTCTGACGTGGCTTTTTTAATTGAAATGTTGAATAACTGATTTGTGTCTAAATGGGAGTCAAATGGGGTGCTACTACTTCTAATAATGTCTCATTAAACAAAATTTTATTTTATTACAAAACACTTTTATTTTATGAGGCAAATGACGTCTTTCGATACATTTCATTTATTAAACCAATCAAAGTACAGAGTGATTTTGAATCTTCTAGCCATATTCAAAGACATCTACATGTTAAATTAAAAATACGTCTTCTGTAACTATAACCTTGTTTCATTATAAAAAATCAAAGATGTCAGACGAAGATTGTGTACCAACAATCTCCCATTTTAATGTTACCGCCTGCTAGTTGGATGGCTAGCGGGCAGTGGCTAGCCAACGAAGGGCGGCAGCGCGGCGCGTGTAGAATGGTCATTAGTCATTAGGTCAGCTACTACATAATTAGAACCTTTATTCGCATAATACCAGATTCTCAAAATATCAGATTCTTAAAATATTAGATTATCAAAATAGCAGATTCTCAATATAACCGAAATTGGACACTCAACGTGAAAAATATATTTGTAATAAATAGGAACTACCTACTATGAAAGTTTGCACAGCATTTTTTTTTAATTCTTCCTTTCGTCTCAGTGTAATAACTCATAATAATATACCACCTATTGCGATTTGTAATATTGGTGTGAATTTTTTTCTAAAAAAAAAAAAATTTTGGATTGATTAGTGATACTGATTCTCAGATTTTAATAAAGCTCCCTGGGATTTAAAATCAACCTGTATATAACAACAAATCCTCCTCCATCTTTTAAGTCCGAGCATACCTATTTATCAGAGGACTTCTTTCAATAGCTTGAAAAATCAGACACCTAAACTTACGAATAACCAAAAACAAACAAAAACGTTAATCGGAATAACACTCTGCTAGATCGGTAAATGTCTGGTATTCAATAGGTGTGAGTAATAGAAAGCTTTCCAACCGAGATTGCAAGCAAATACGAGTTTCGATTGCGAATCAGCTTTATCCGAAAACTATGCAATTAGTTCTATACAGGTGTTTATTTGCGGCTAAGTAGTAATTATTTACGTTGTGTGAACAGTCGGCATTGAATTTTTAAGCTTGCAATCAAGTACTTGTAGTGAAAGTGATTATTTACAAAAAACAAATAACATTATCTAATCAAAAAATAATTTTCTCACGGCTTTTAAAATCATAGATGCGGGGTCTTTTGCGTTTGATTAAGCTTATAAAGTTTGTTTATTGCGATCAATTAGGCCGGTGATACAGTAATATTTTAGTCACGTAATCACCTCGGGAATGTATTCACGCGTTCACAGCAATATTAGTCACTTTTTGGAATATAAATTCTGTAAATTACTTTATAATGGAAGTTGCGTAACATAGCATGGACAATTGGCGTCTTTTTTTACGAGGCTCGGAATTTGGTGTAGTGGCATATTTGAAATATATTTTATGACAATAAAAAGTGGCCAAGTGCGCGTCGGACTCGCCCATGAAGTGTTCCGTAGCAGCAAGTAACATAGTATACAAGTGCTAAAGGTAAATTGCGGTTTACGATTTATGACGTATTAAAAAATAACTATCTATAATACTGAGACTGCTATAGTTTTAATTGAAATTACATACTTTGAGATATATAACGTCTAACAAAATATACTGAAACTATTTTTAGGGTGGATTCAGTCCATGATACTGAACAACTTTCCTCAAGGAACATATGTCGAAATATAAAACATAATTTTTGGCTTTCCATATAAAGTCGGATCAGCTGATCGGTCAAATGTATGGGAGGCCAAAAATAATTATTTATATTTCGATATTTATGTTCCTTGGGGAAAGTTATTCAGTATCATGGACTGAATTCACCCTTAAAATAGTTTCAGTATATTTTGTTATACCCTGTATACCACATTGTTTTCAGAATTATTTTAGTAATATTTCAAAAGTTACGGTGGGGGGAACACCTCAAATTTTAACTTTGTATTAGATTATCTCAAGACTGGGGGGTTTGATCTACATAGTTTCAAAGCAGTTATTCCCCACACGTTGGGTTTAGTCCAATTAAATTTTTTAAATTCACTTTTCGTTGTATGGGGAGGGGGGGGGGGGGGTTCTGAAATTATTTTTTTTTTTAAATTTTAAAAACCAACTTTTGGAACTTCAATATCTATCTCTCCACCAATTTTCGTGACAATCGTTGCAGTAGCGGCGGAGTACGAGCCCGGACGAACAGACAGACAGACGGACGGATGGACGGACAGACATGACGACACTATAAGAGTTCCTTGTGGACTACGGAACCCTAAAAATGGTCATTTTGGCGTCGTGGTTTTATCGCGTAGATTCGGTGGTAATAACTGGTTTCAAGCAGCCGAAAAGCATTCGACTTACAATGATGACAGCCGGGACCAACGGCTTATCCTCAGACTTAGATTCAGATCTGTGGGCTTAACGTGCCCTCTAAAACACGGAGAAGCTCAATTTTTGATGCCACTTATTCCCTCCATCTAAATACGGACCGCGCCCGGGTTTTCTTTTCTTGTGAAAGCACTAGTGATGCGTTTGCCGTACCAAGCCATAAAGCTTCTCAAACAATAAACATGGTCATAAAATGACCTATTATATTAGATAACTCTTTAAATTGCTTAGTAAGCTGATTACTGATGAATGCGCCGCACAATTTTCTCTGCTCATCCCTATGGTTGACTGTGAGAAAATGCTCCTAGCATTAAGTCTGCCATTTGCTAAAGTATATTTTTACTTTGTAACAATAAAGTTTGATAAATAAATAAATTACTTTTGCATGACATAGGTAAGTACTTAGATGATTTTTTGACGTCCCAACTATGGTCCCATCGAAGGTTCTATACGATGTTCCTATGGAAAAATTGCTCATACTGATAGCATGTATCGCCACATTCAACTATATGTCGACAGTTCAATCATAACCTGTATACTCCAGAAACTTACTTATTTTTTAAACCATCCAGCGTTTGGTTAAACATATCTTAGGATTAGTTCTGGTCTATTCTTTGGGTTGCAGTGGTCAGACGGCAGTCGTTCTGTTTAAAAACCAGTAGCCTCGTCAAATCACCTAGGTTAGGTAACGAACCCCGGGCTCTGAAGCGTAACCGCTGGGGATGCAACCGGGGAATACGCTCGGATGATGATGGAGCTGATGATGATACTCCAGAAACTTACTTAATTTCCTATCCACAAGTGGACTTCCTGTATCCGTCATGATGATTGACATTGCCATCGTTTCATAAGTGTACTAGAATATAATGGATTTCCGATATAATTAGTGTCACTTCAGACTAAAATGGCAACGGCCGGCAGCTTATTTTCATTTACGGAATGCATATATAAGCGGCCAAATCTTTTTCAAGCTTGTGTACCTGGTGACCCAAGATACAGGTTTTGGCTTAGTTTAGTTGGTGTTTTCAGTGTTCCTAAAAGTTCTAAATATGAGTTAAATTAAAACTTTTTGTAAAGTATGTACGGACCATGGAGCCCCATTCTCTAAGAGACACTCCATGGCTGTTTGCCACCGCTGGTCACAAGAGGTCAGTCGCTTCTTTGCTCAACGAATAAGCATAGCTATTCAGAGAGGAAACGCAACCAGCGTTATTGGCACCATGCCGTATGGACAAAATCTTTTAGATTTTTAAATTACCTAATAATCTAAACGTTTTTATTTTAAGGTTAAGTTTGTAGTTTAATTTTATTTTTAACAAATATCTACTTTTTCGTAGATTAAAATAAAGATGAATATTGTTTCACAGTGAAGTTCACTGCTAGCTCCGCTGCCGTTCGAGTGTGAATCGGCATTTAAGGCCGTACCTGAATTTTCCGGGGTCCAGTGCTGCCCCCATTTAAAATAAATCATTTAAAAAAAACGGAGACATCATTTAAAGTTTTGCAACTACCAAGTCCTAGATAACCCTTCAAAGTATTCTATGAACTACTGTTTACAATTTAAAGTGAGAACGTTAAGCTTTACTACGCACAATTGCGAAAAACGGCCACTTTCGGCTAATGTGCTTAGTAAAGCTTAACGTCCTCATTATAAACTGTAAACAGTAGTTCATAAAATACTTTAAAGGGTTATCTAGGACTTGGTAGTTGCAAAATTTTAAATAATGTCTCCGTTTTCTTTGAAATGATTTATTTTAAATGGGGGCAGCACTGGACCCCGGAAAATTCAAGTAGGCCTTAATGTTTCGGTGTCCCAATCAAGAGCACTAGAGTATGCGTCCATACCACAATTACTATTGCGGATGTACTGATGTACGAGTGTGGTAGCGATGCTCAGTGGTCAGTTACGACAAATATAAAACTTACAATTCAAATACGAGTTAGACATTTCGTTCATTGGGTAAAGACAGTGAGTTTTTTTTCACCAAGTATCTAACACTAGTGTTATATTTTTAGTTGCTTTTAGGCATCTGCCACAGATTGGCAGTCAGCCGTCCGTTGATAGCAACCAGGACTAACGATTCAGTTGATGAACTAGATCTACCGTTGAAATCGTTTTCGTATAATTTTTAGATTATTTCTTCCATAATCATATTTTTAAAGATTTCCCGAGCCACACTCGTCTTCGTGTACGCGTCGCGAATCACTTTCGCCCTGTGAAGGCCGCTGGACGAGGTGGAAATATGTCAGCCAGTAGCTAACTTTTTACGTGATTAAGCTTTTATACACTTGTAATTTTTACAAACAAGGCATGGTCAATTTTATAATGAAATATAATTGAACCCATGGATAAATACGAATACTCTTTCAGCTCTTCATCCCTAATGAGGCAGACAGAGCATTTTTGGCTCCACAGAAATAGAGCCCAGTTTAAGCGTGATGGTGGAAAAAGGAATAAAAATAGTGATGGGTTGCTAACCGCATCGCCTATCATCATGATTCTCATTTTTGCCCATTCCCTCAATCGGCTTTTACGATCTGCGCGGGAAGAGAAGCAGCTGGTTCATTCTAAGATTTTTCTTTTCTCCCAGACCAGCATGGAAGAGAGAAATGTCGAGAGTAAAATTAGGTACTGTCTTTATTAATGTAGAAAACTTGTTTCTATTATTGATAAGCAACGTAATTCACATCGGATTATCTATAGAAAGTGTACATGTAGAAGAATATGTAATAGGCTATTCCCCTATTGGGAACGTGCCCCGCCGCAGTGCGCGGTTCGGCAGATTCCGCGCGCGGCGACGGAGGCGCGGATCTGCCTCGACGGCCCTGCGCCAAATGAATAAATATATAGGGACAAATCACACTGACTGAGCTAGCCCAAAGTAAGTTATAAACTTATGTTATGGGATACTAACTCAATGATACTATACTTTATATAATAATATATAGATAAACACCCAGGACCCAAAACTATTTGAAAAAGGCCATTTTCCAACTTGCCCTGGCTGGGGATCGAACCCAGAACCTTTGGATGGAGGTCGTCAAATATTCACTACAGTCGATTGTCATGGAGAATAGATGCCGTAGAGTTCTTTTTTATTTGTCCTTTATACATAAAAACACGGGCGGTACTGCGGAGCAATGTCATTACCCTGCGGCTAGCACCGCGCCCCCGCGCAGACTGGCAGAATCGCTCCCGCACGTTGACGCGTTTTCCATAAGTTAAAACTAAATTAAAACTTGTCAAAAACAGACACCGTCTGCCTTCGCAATCCCCACATCACAATAGCAAAACAAACTACTTCACACTAGGGTACTTCACGAAAATTAAAAACAGCACGTTTTTTGCATGTTAGTGTTAAGCGAACCGCATAAAGTCTAAGCAAAAATTTACAGCATATTTTGTAAAAACACGACATACTCGACTTTATATATATGACTATATTTTTTTTTTAAAATTTTAAAAACCAACTTTTGGAACTTCAATATCTATCTCTCCACCAATTTTCGTGACAATCGTTGCAGTAGCGGCGGAGTACGAGCCCGGACGAACAGACAGACAGACGGACGGATGGACGGACAGACATGACGACACTATAAGAGTTCCTTGTGGACTACGGAACCCTAAAAATGGTCATTTTGGCGTCGTGGTTTTATCGCGTATATTCGGTGGTAATAACTGGTTTCAAGCAGCCGAAAAGCATTCGACTTACAATGATGACAGCCGGGACCAACGGCTTATCCTCAGACTTAGATTCAGATCTGTGGGCTTAACGTGCCCTCTAAAACACGGAGAAGCTCAATTTTTGATGCCACTTATTCCCTCCATCTAAATACGGACCGCGCCCGGGTTTTCTTTTCTTGTGAAAGCACTAGTGATGCGTTTGCCGTACCAAGCCATAAAGCTTCTCAAACAATAAACATGGTCATAAAATGACCTATTATATTAGATAACTCTTTAAATTGCTTAGTAAGCTGATTACTGATGAATGCGCCGCACAATTTTCTCTGCTCATCCCTATGGTTGACTGTGAGAAAATGCTCCTAGCATTAAGCCTGCCATTTGCTAAAGTATATTTTTACTTTGTAACAATAAAGTTTGATAAATAAATAAATTACTTTTGCATGACATAGGTAAGTACTTAGATGATTTTTTGACGTCCCAACTATGGTCCCATCGAAGGTTCTATACGATGTTCCTATGGAAAAATTGCTCATACTGATAGCATGTATCGCCACATTCAACTATATGTCGACAGTTCAATCATAACCTGTATACTCCAGAAACTTACTTATTTTTTAAACCATCCAGCGTTTGGTTAAACATATCTTAGGATTAGTTCTGGTCTATTCTTTGGGTTGCAGTGGTCAGACGGCAGTCGTTCTGTTTAAAAACCAGTAGCCTCGTCAAATCACCTAGGTTAGGTAACGAACCCCGGGCTCTGAAGCGTAACCGCTGGGGATGCAACCGGGGAATACGCTCGGATGATGATGGAGCTGATGATGATACTCCAGAAACTTACTTAATTTCCTATCCACAAGTGGACTTCCTGTATCCGTCATGATGATTGACATTGCCATCGTTTCATAAGTGTACTAGAATATAATGGATTTCCGATATAATTAGTGTCACTTCAGACTAAAATGGCAACGGCCGGCAGCTTATTTTCATTTACGGAATGCATATATAAGCGGCCAAATCTTTTTCAAGCTTGTGTACCTGGTGACCCAAGATACAGGTTTTGGCTTAGTTTAGTTGGTGTTTTCAGTGTTCCTAAAAGTTCTAAATATGAGTTAAATTAAAACTTTTTGTAAAGTATGTACGGACCATGGAGCCCCATTCTCTAAGAGACACTCCATGGCTGTTTGCCACCGCTGGTCACAAGAGGTCAGTCGCTTCTTTGCTCAACGAATAAGCATAGCTATTCAGAGAGGAAACGCAACCAGCGTTATTGGCACCATGCCGTATGGACAAAATCTTTTAGATTTTTAAATTACCTAATAATCTAAACGTTTTTATTTTAAGGTTAAGTTTGTAGTTTAATTTTATTTTTAACAAATATCTACTTTTTCGTAGATTAAAATAAAGATGAATATTGTTTCACAGTGAAGTTCACTGCTAGCTCCGCTGCCGTTCGAGTGTGAATCGGCATTTAAGGCCGTACCTGAATTTTCCGGGGTCCAGTGCTGCCCCCATTTAAAATAAATCATTTAAAAAAAACGGAGACATCATTTAAAATTTTGCAACTACCAAGTCCTAGATAACCCTTCAAAGTATTCTATGAACTACTGTTTACAATTTAAAGTGAGAACGTTAAGCTTTACTACGCACAATTGCGAAAAACGGCCACTTTCGGCTAATGTGCTTAGTAAAGCTTAACGTCCTCATTATAAACTGTAAACAGTAGTTCATAAAATACTTTAAAGGGTTATCTAGGACTTGGTAGTTGCAAAATTTTAAATAATGTCTCCGTTTTCTTTGAAATGATTTATTTTAAATGGGGGCAGCACTGGACCCCGGAAAATTCAAGTAGGCCTTAATGTTTCGGTGTCCCAATCAAGAGCACTAGAGTATGCGTCCATACCACAATTACTATTGCGGATGTACTGATGTACGAGTGTGGTAGCGATGCTCAGTGGTCAGTTACGACAAATATAAAACTTACAATTCAAATACGAGTTAGACATTTCGTTCATTGGGTAAAGACAGTGAGTTTTTTTTCACCAAGTATCTAACACTAGTGTTATATTTTTAGTTGCTTTTAGGCATCTGCCACAGATTGGCAGTCAGCCGTCCGTTGATAGCAACCAGGACTAACGATTCAGTTGATGAACTAGATCTACCGTTGAAATCGTTTTCGTATAATTTTTAGATTATTTCTTCCATAATCATATTTTTAAAGATTTCCCGAGCCACACTCGTCTTCGTGTACGCGTCGCGAATCACTTTCGCCCTGTGAAGGCCGCTGGACGAGGTGGAAATATGTCAGCCAGTAGCTAACTTTTTACGTGATTAAGCTTTTATACACTTGTAATTTTTACAAACAAGGCATGGTCAATTTTATAATGAAATATAATTGAACCCATGGATAAATACGAATACTCTTTCAGCTCTTCATCCCTAATGAGGCAGACAGAGCATTTTTGGCTCCACAGAAATAGAGCCCAGTTTAAGCGTGATGGTGGAAAAAGGAATAAAAATAGTGATGGGTTGCTAACCGCATCGCCTATCATCATGATTCTCATTTTTGCCCATTCCCTCAATCGGCTTTTACGATCTGCGCGGGAAGAGAAGCAGCTGGTTCATTCTAAGATTTTTCTTTTCTCCCAGACCAGCATGGAAGAGAGAAATGTCGAGAGTAAAATTAGGTACTGTCTTTATTAATGTAGAAAACTTGTTTCTATTATTGATAAGCAACGTAATTCACATCGGATTATCTATAGAAAGTGTACATGTAGAAGAATATGTAATAGGCTATTCCCCTATTGGGAACGTGCCCCGCCGCAGTGCGCGGTTCGGCAGATTCCGCGCGCGGCGACGGAGGCGCGGATCTGCCTCGACGGCCCTGCGCCAAATGAATAAATATATAGGGACAAATCACACTGACTGAGCTAGCCCAAAGTAAGTTATAAACTTATGTTATGGGATACTAACTCAATGATACTATACTTTATATAATAATATATAGATAAACACCCAGGACCCAAAACTATTTGAAAAAGGCCATTTTCCAACTTGCCCTGGCTGGGGATCGAACCCAGAACCTTTGGATGGAGGTCGTCAAATATTCACTACAGTCGATTGTCATGGAGAATAGATGCCGTAGAGTTCTTTTTTATTTGTCCTTTATACATAAAAACACGGGCGGTACTGCGGAGCAATGTCATTACCCTGCGGCTAGCACCGCGCCCCCGCGCAGACTGGCAGAATCGCTCCCGCACGTTGACGCGTTTTCCATAAGTTAAAACTAAATTAAAACTTGTCAAAAACAGACACCGTCTGCCTTCGCAATCCCCACATCACAATAGCAAAACAAACTACTTCACACTAGGGTACTTCACGAAAATTAAAAACAGCACGTTTTTTGCATGTTAGTGTTAAGCGAACCGCATAAAGTCTAAGCAAAAATTTACAGCATATTTTGTAAAAACACGACATACTCGACTCAACGAACTTTTATATAGGTCACATTAAAATCACGCGAGCGACTTGCGTGATTCGATGTGGTAGACAAAGATGGTTTGTTATTACAATACGAAAAAACCAGGAGCAACCTAGGTGTGTTTGATAGCTCTGCGCCTTAGGCGAAGCGGAAAACTGGTTAACGATTTTGATTTATTCTGTTTTTTATTTATTTAAACTTTTTTGCACATAAAAAAGTGTACAAATGGCGGACTAAACGCCTTATCATCCCATGTGACGGCCTGTTTTTTAGAGATTTTTTAGGTTTTTTTTTCTACGACCAGTAAATAGATAGAGCTTTAAGTTTATTATCATTTATTAACATATATATCGACATATAAATATAAATTTTAAGCTAAAAATATTTTGTAGAACACGGTTACAGCGTTCTGAATAACCCCGCCTCGAAAAAATGGGCTCGGACTTCCTCCATGATTCCGGCTGATTGGCTTATCGGAAACTAAAAAAAATTTGCGGCGTTTTAATATGTTAGCCTAAATGCACGGAATGAACTACTATCAAATGAATATACCAAAAATTGGACTTTTTGTAGACATTTGAAAAAAAAGTTGCGAATTTTGCGTTTTTTTTTTAATGATTTTTGCTATAAAAAAAATCTAAATTTTGGGAATTTTTCATTGATAATAGTTCATTCTATGCGTTTACATGTGCTGAGTGTACCCTACAAATTTCAAGTCATTCGGTCAAGCCGTTTTTGAGATACGATGGAGGAAAGTTAGAAAAACACAGTTTTGAGAAAAACGCGTTTAAAGTTTCAAGTTCTCTTAAAACTATGAAAATCTAAACTTACCCTCAATCGGCGATGCCTGGTCCATAGAGTATTCTATGTTAAGGAAGCAATTTATGAAAAAAAAAACGATTTTTTGAGCCCCATCCCATGTGACGGGCTCAAAAAATCGTACCCCCTTATGGCCTTATTTTATGTATGTGACAATATATGACAATGGGTTCAGTCTATATATCTCTGTGATTATGTATTGCTATGGCCGCTATAACAACAAATACTTACTAAAAATAAGAATAAGATAAATATAAAGGGGGTCGTCATACAATAAACGTGTTTCTTCAGCGTTTTAAAACATTGTACGCTGGTACGGAACCCTTCATGTACGAGTCCGACTCGCACATGCCCGTTCATTTTAAATATAATTCATTATGTAAATTCATATAACACAAAGGATTAGGTGGACCAACACTAACTAGTAGTGGTTCTGTGAGAACAGTAGACCTCGCGAGATCTTATAACCATGCAATAACCGACTCTTTCCTCTTACTTCTGGGTGAGCAAAGGTATTTCAGTGAAATCCGTCTATACATGCCGCTATAGCAAACTTCCCCCCCCCCCTCCTCCTCCCTTTCCCATTCTCTACTGCCTTTTGGATTTTGTTTTTGAAACATCGTGTAGAATAAAGTCCTTAGTGTCTCAATGATTGGTTGGTTGGTTGTGGATTAAAATCCGTCAATATATTACGCTACTACAAAGGTCCCCCCCCCCTTTTCCTCCCTTTTCTCACCCAATTAAAAGTCCTTGTCTATGTTTTTGTGTGGAATCACATCCACACAAATAAATGAATAATAACTTATGTACAAGGATTAGACATTTTATTTATTATTTATTTACTAATTCAAATCTTTGACCACAATGTTACAATTTTCACTGTGTTAAATAGATGTCAGTAATTTTTTCACTGATTTTGAAGTAAAAAAAATTCAAAGAAAAATAAAGAAAAGTATACGTGTTAGAGCTAGCCCGGTTAGTGCAATTAATATAATAACAGTTTTATAACAGTAATAACAAGAAAAAACACGCCATTAGTAAACTCCTAAAACTTTACTGTGTTTAAATACCTATTCTTGTTCTTTCTTTTTCATTTTCCCTAGTACCTTTACTCTTCCTTTCAATAAAATTGTCTACTTTATCGAGATGCAAGCTTACATAACCCAAACAGAACTTTATAGAAGCATTTCAAAGTAGTACGCTTCGCTTAGGGGCTTGTGGATCGATGCCCGCTCGGAGGCTCTGCGGCACATCTTCAGCCTTTGCAAAATAACTTTGTTTCAAGGCCAACCTTTCTTACGGCCGACCATTTTTACGTTAGACTCGTTCAATGTCAAAAAAGCCGCAGAACTAAATTGGTTAGGTAATTTACTAAGCTCTTCGCACGCAGGCACGCTCGGTTGTCGGAATTCCGAGCACTAGGTCAACTACAGTAAGTCGACACATATTTCAAGGTGCGACTCAGGCTGTTACTATGAATAACTATTCCTAGAGGTATAGAAATAGAAAGGCGTACAGTGCGTGAGCAAGAAAAATTTTGAAAATCCATACTGAACTGGTTCTTATCTAAGAGACTTCCACTTTTGGGGAAATAAAAGGGTAGATGGGCTAGATGGACTAACTCGGAGGAGGGAGACTATGCAGAAGTCGAAATGTAAGTAGTTGAAGCTTTTGCTGTCAACTGACAAACGGACTCTCAATAGAGAGTATGCATGATTTTTTTTATATTTGTAATCGATAGTCCTCGTCGAGAAATAGCCGCAAAAAAAAATCAGTGCCGAAAAACATGTATATGGTGTAGAAAATAAATATTAAAAATAGCAAGTAGATTATAACAACTAAAACACGCCATTTCAAAATATGACGTCAACGACTGCAATATCCGCTAGAGACAGAAGCTGTCAACGCATGTTTTTCTTTTTTGGGTACTTTCGATGTTATCAGCCAGTGATGTTTGTTAAACTTCTATAGAAAAGTACATACATTTCGAATGTCATCGATAGTCAAACTACATGGACGGACAGTTCTACCGAACGCACCCAAACTTGTCATTTCCTTTTTATGAACGTTGTCGTCATTTCCCTTTTGTTTGTCAAAAGTTCCCGCGCAATATTTGCATATTTTCAATAATTTATTTCTAATCCAAATAAGAGTCAGTAAGAAAAATAATTAACTAGGCGTAGTAACGTATTAAAAGAAATTGTAAAATAAAAATATGAGCCGGATTGGTATTACATGCATATTCCTTATTGTATGACTTAGAAGTATTAAGGAAATGTTAACTTGGTCAAAAGTGTAAAGCGACTTAGTATTCTTAAGTATTTTAAATTGATGGTATGTATCAAGCTCGTGTCGACCTTATATTTAACCCGGTATAAAGTTTACGGTCAGATTCAGCTCATCGTTACTTTCCAAAGCTCAAAGAACCGTAGGTATGTTTATTCAGCAATAAGGTTTGCCTTTGCAGGCATTTTAAGACGTCAACAAACATTACGAGTAATGTTTATTTTTATTTAAATTATCAATTATTTTAAAGAAACACTGTGTATGTAATATGAAATTGTTTGTTTCCCCAAAAAAAACTATCGTATTGCATCATACTAAATTAATGCATTCAGGGATATAGTCCGACTAAGGCCACGTTCGATGCAACGCGAACCATCTCTTAGGTACTTCACTCGAGTTACAATAATCTTATCAATAGCATTTTTAGTTTGTAAAAGATTTTGCCCTCGACAGGACTGATTGGAAATAGAAAGGGGAAGCCTTGCCCAGAAGTGGGAAACTGAATTAGGCTAATAAAAAAAAAGATTTTAGTATAATTCGTTATTACAATTATATATGGCCGACTTTGGTAACTCAAACAAATGTAATATATAATAGTTAAATGAAATAATTACCTCTGAAAGAGTTCACAATCAAATTAAGAGAGTGGCTGGAGGAACAGTGTTTCTACTCCGTTGATGAATACTCGTATTGTAATTATTTTAAGCATCGTTCAAAGCTCACATAATTTAGATAACTTTATTACATACATTTTTAATTATATATTATATTTTCATAAAATTGACATGCATGTGTAAATACGAATATGAAATTAATTGATTTTATTATTATAATATTAATATAATATAAATTATATGATTGAAAATTTTATAATGTGAAGTACATTATAAAATTTTATATTATATTTTATTTTATATTTATTAATTATATCTATTTTAATACAATTAATTTTTTTATTTCGCTATACAACGCGGTTGCTGATAAAACTTTGTAACCTTCTGCCCAAGCCTGTTTTTAAATATATTTGTTAGTTAAAAAAATATATTTATTATTGACTAGGAGTATGTTATAAAATTGTATTTATTAAATTAATTAAATTTCTTTATAATTATGTTATAAAAATGAATGGATTATTGGTTTGAAATAAAAGATTTATTATTTTATTATATTATATTTAGTGTTATTCCATTACCAACCAAAATTATTAGATACTTAGTTATTCCTAATTTTAAGTATTTTGTACTTAAAAATAAATTTTAAATGTCCGAACTTGGTAAAAAGTGCTTGTGTAAATATATTTTTTAATAACTATTTGTTGTACCAATTTTTTTTGCAAATAAAATGATTGGATTTGATTTAAATATTAAGACAAGACACTCATTGCTTTGATTTCTTGAAAATTGTAATTCTATCTATCTTTATAAAATGAGCTATCTTTATAAAACAAACATCATTGGCAAACGACGAACTTAGGAACGGGAAAGCTAGCTAATGGGAAAATGCCTTTTCCTTATCTATATTGTGTCTATATTAATACTGTTAGTTTATTATATAACAGCTGTAACTTATCTAACAATCTTTAAATATATATTATACAATATTATGTAATTATAAAAGTTATGGTAAACACAATACGAATTGTTGACAGAAATCCCAACTACATGTTAAATAATTACTTTTGAGCTTGCACAACAAATTTTTTTTGTTTTTTTTTGTATACAAGCTGGTGACCGTGACTGCGTTCGTGTGAAATAAAAAATGGTAGTAACTTTTGTTTCTGACTAGATATGTAATATGTAATAACTATGTAAAAATTGAAACTAAAACTAAAAAAACTACAAATTGTGTAGTCCACTGACATCAGATTTTAATAAAATAAAAACCCACTAATTCAACACCAATATTGGGCACATAAAAGAAAGAAAATAATTTATTCGTTCGTTTCTCGTGTGTTAGTGGCCAAAACTGGTGCCATATTTTTTAATCTGTCTAAAGGCTTCGGACAGAACTTTATGAATGACGACGCGCTCAAGCTTATTTTGCTTGTGGTGACTCATCCAAATTCGGACCACTCCCGGGTTTGCTTAACTTGCAAAAGCGCTAGTATTGCGTACATTAAGCGAGTATTATTACGCTCACTTGTAGCATTTTCTTAAATAAGTTCGTGTTACGACTTATGTTACGTGTTTTGAATTTCTCACAAAAGTTTTCGCGGCGAAACGTGCTTACCCAGCAGATGAGATATTTTTTTTTCAACTTATAATTATTTGGATAAGATGTTTGGATGAATGGGATGGATGAGATTTGGATTTAGAGCAGAAATTCTGAAAAAATGTTTTTTTTTTATTTTATGCTACGTGTGTCACTTACCGCTTCTTCGGCTTGCGTCGAGGTCTGCGACGCTCGCCTTCCAGCTCATTGTCAAGGCCGCGTCGCCGCGGGCCCTGTCCGCCCCGTCGCCGCTCCAGCTTGCGCTCTTGCTGTGCCTCCCTCAACTCCTCCACTACGGCCAGGCGTGGCACGCAATCATCTTCCTCAATTGCTTTCGGGGTCTGCGGTGCGCCCATCCGAAGATGGCGTTGACGCCACCACAGCACCCACGAACTGAAGTTGTCGCGAATTTTGGTGAAGTACGACTTACTGTCGATCGGTATCTCCGCGGCCGGCAGCTTGACGTCCGGTTTATCTACGGTCGGAACTGAATTAACTCTTGCAAAAAGAGTGCCTAACCTAACCTAACCTACCCACTAAGGCCCAAGCTGGCAGTGTAAGCGTTGTAAAGCTAATGGCAGTGAACTAGCAATGCAGTCCTTTGAATCACATTTGGCCGGATTGTCCCTTAACTCCGTTCAGTCTTTTCCCTCATATCCACTCTCACAAGCAGAAGCTACACTAAACTAAGGTTTAAAATAATTTGGCAGGAATTTTGGCAGTGCGATGGTCAGTCATGATTTACGTAAGTTTACGTATTGCCAGGAGAGTGCGTGGTGGTTGTCATGGCGACGGCTTTGAGATGTTCGGTGTACGCGTTTGGCATGACGGTGCGCGCGAGATGGTGAGCGGTAAAGCGTGCCGATCCGCACTCAACAGATGTCGAGGTACAGGGTTACGTAACGGGTCGTACCGGGTCGCTAGCGTGTGAACGCGACGACGCCGAGCGCGCGAATGCCGCTTGGAGGCTTCGCCGCTCGCTTGTCCCAAGCCCACCCAACCCTCCCTGGCACCACCCCTTCTACCTGTAGCGAGGACGCTCGAACGCTATTGTCCTTAGCGTTACAACTTCATTTTTGGTCAACTATCACGCCGACTTTGCTGATTTTGGACCGAACTTTGCCCTATATTCTGCTGTTTGAGGATTCAAGGCCAAGTTCAGTTCTGTTCGGTTTACGAGTGCTCTTAAACGCCAGAAGAGATATTGGACGCATTGCGTAACAGCTGTTCGGCATTTGTTGAAGATGTAGGTAAAATCTTAGTAACTTTTCTGCCTTTGTCTTACCAAATAAAGGTTGCTTAACTATTAGGTTATATATATAAACAATAGAACGTGACTATTAACAATTTTGCCGTACGGCATGGTGCCAATAACGCTGGTTGCGTTTCCTCTCTAAATAGCTATGCTTATTCGTTGAGCAAAGACCCTTGTGGTTCCGGATCAGGACCATAGGACCACTGCATCTCTTCCTGTGGATGTCGTAGGAGGCAACTAAAGGACTTAAGCACAAACATCTCGTGCTACAATTGCATTTCCAAAGAGGGTTAACGTCGGGCGGCGGCCGGTTGTAAAACTTTCCGCACATATACATTTCCAAAGAGGGTTGACGTCAGGCAGGTGGCTGGTCGTAAAATTACAGCCGAATCATTTTAACTGGTCCGGCAATTTCTTCTCCTCTTCGCAAGGTCTTTGGCATCCTTGAGTGACCATTGACGTGCATGTTATATTTGGAGAAGAAAAAGCGGGAAAGCGCACCTCGGGCTCCGAAGCAGCACAGCTGAGGATGCAACCGGGAACGCGCTTAGATGAAAAGAGGAGAACGTGACTATTAACTACAAGTGCTAAATAAAATTATATTTTGATATAATTATTTTACTCAAACACTCATAGTGTTGAACACACCATGCCGAAATTTTATGATTTTGTAAATATTATATTTTTATTTTTAATTATATTAAAGCTAAATAATATATATTTTTTTTAATAATTAAAACTTATAAGTATCTTTAAGAACTAAAACTAAAACAATTACAAATTATGTAATCCCACTAAAATATTACCCCTCGGCAGCGTGCCCAAAAGGCTGCCACGTTGTATGGCAATGCTGATTCTTTGTGCCAGATAATTTCCAGCCCTTTGGTCACGGGATACTTCGGATAATCTTGTGGACAAGTATTTAAATAACTTATAGGCTGAAGGACCCCACGGACCAAAAGTTTCTACCCCAAAAGGTTCAAATATGTAGTTTACTCCGATGTCTACATATTTGCGCCTTTTGAGGCTCTCTGCTGTGGCAGCTGCTGCGCCGGCCTTTGACTTGGTGACCTGAAGATGAGACGGTGCGAGGGTATCCACACAAGTGGCATCCCATACTAAGGGCCGCCCCAATATCCAAGGCACCAAGGTCATCCCGTCCGGCCTCTTGCCATCATCTCTAAGCAGACCATTATGCTATGTGTATGTAACTATGTTTGTTCGGGTGGAATCTTGCAACTCAATTTTGAAGCAGATATCTTCAACGGATTGAGCTCAAATTTTGCATGCATATGTATATCGCGTGACAATGCAATATTATGATGACTTGAAGCTGATCTGATGATGGAGCTGGAAGGTGGCCATATGAACTCTGTAATGAAACGACGCAACTGCATCAAATTTGGAGTGGCCTTCCTGTCTCTCAAAAATGCAATGATAATCAATTTCTTTCTTTTACCACAAGACAATATTTTTGTTTTATTAATTATTTAAAAACTTTTTTAACGAACTCGACAAAGGTTTTCAACTTCTATACAAAACTGTAGCACTTTATTTCATCGTAGCAGTTCGTAGCACCGTAGCACTAGCTTGAACGTCGTAGACTTATATTCGTAGTAGACTGGCGCTATAGCGTACAGACCTACAGTTCTGTTCTGAGTGACACAAACTTACCAAAAATAAGTTTTCATTGTAACACCTTCTTACTTTTAGTAATAAAAAGACGTAAATAAAAATAGAAACTTTTTGAGAATAAATATGTACTTAGTGTGTTACTATACAAAAATCTCCCATGCTAGTGTGGGACAAAAAAACTTAGAATGTTCCAGCTGCTTCTCTTTGCAGATCGTAAAAGCTGATCGAGGGAATAGGCCAAAATGCGAATCGTGTTAATAGGCGTTTCCTTTTTACACCTTCTCGCCCACTGTCACGCTAAAAGTGTCGCTCTGTCTGCTTAGAGTCGCAAGACTTAAAATGCTCCGTCTGCAAAAAAAGCGGCCAAGTGCGAGTCGGACTCGCCCATGAAGGGTTCCGTATCAGCAAGTAACATTTTACGATTTATGACGTATTAAAAAAAACTACTTACTAGATCTCGTTCAAACCAATTTTCGGTGGAAGTTTGCATGGTAATTAATGTACATCATATATTTTTTTAGTTTTATCATTCTCTTATTTTAGAAGTTACAGGGGGGGACACACACATTTTACCACTTTGGAAGTGTCTCTCGCGCAAACTATTCAGTTTAGAAAAAATGATAATAGAAACCTCAAAATCATTTTTGAAGACCTATCCACAGACGTATGGGTTTGATAAAAAAAAATGTGTTTCAGTTCTAAGTATGGGGTACCCCCAAAAATTATTGTTTTTTTTCTCTATTTTTGTGTAAAAATCTTAATGCGGTTCACATAATACATCTACTTACCAAGTTTCAACAGTATAGCTTTTATAGTTTCGGAAAAAAGTGGCTGTGACATACGGACGGACAGACAGACATGACGAATTTATAAGGGTTCCGTTTTTTGCCATTTGGCTACGAAACCCTAACAAAAACATTAAGGATAAAGACGTGATAGTGTATCAGTATTAATATATCCCAACATGGGATAAGTCCGCCTTTGTATATTTATATATTTGCTCTTTTGATTGATGTTTTTGTATTAATGTTTGTGGTACGATAAAGTTTTAAAATACTCCACCGTCAAGAATATCGTACATAAATAAGTTGATGGTGATGATGCAAGTCAATTTACATCATTAATAAAAAGTTTGATTTATAAGCTGCATCATCCGTTTGATCGTAGAAATAGGGTTGACGACAGGGTCAGAAAAGTATTATTGTAATTAGTCTGTCTTATAGATTATCCAAAAATAATGGACCCATATTTATTTAGCAAAAAAGTAAAAGCTTACAAAGATACAGAGCATCTAAGTTCCAGAGCGGGGGCTTTTGACGACACCGCTATTTAAAAATCGTACTTAGCCGTGACGTCATGCGATATTTAAATGCGTTTTATCTTCGTCAATTTTCGTTTCTCAGAGAAAAGAAAACATACGTGTAAAATATTTTTTTATAATCTAACCGATAGGCTAAAAATATTCTTCCAGTCGTCATGCCCATTAGACATAAAAATTACAAGGCTGAAAAAAAAATATGCTGAAAATAAAAGGTTACAGCCAAAAAACGCCGTTAAGTGGACTTTTCTGAAATAAACTAAAATGTCAGATATTTATAAAACTATCAACTTTTGATTTGTTATGACAACAACTAATAACTCGCAACGGATGTAGGTCGACTCAACAGTAATCCTGTATTAAAACAAACAAACCTTTTTATTACTATTTCTATTTCTTTTGTCGGCCTCTAAGATTTTTATTTCTTGAATTCTAACTACCAAAAGATGAATATATGTTGAGCAAAATTGATACAAAAAATAACACACCCTCGTTTAAGCACTTTTCTATTATTGCTAAAACAAGTGTGTATTATTATTGGTATCATTTTTGCTCAACAGATGTTTATCTTTTTGTAGTAAGACGGTAAGTGTTTAGTACATCACCGCATATGCCTATAACTAATAAATTCTCATAAAAATCAAATAATCAGAAGGTAGTAAAGGGTTGCTACACACTTAAGTATTTGGGCTGGAATTGTCAGTTCGGCTTTATTTGTCAAACAACAAAGCCAACTCGAATCAATTATATCGCTTTTATTCCTGAGCCTACATCTACATACCTATATCCGATTTTACCGCCCAGCTGTGCCGATAAATGAGCGCCTAAATAAATGTGTAGCAACACTAAGAGATGCATGCATGCATGCATCTCAATCTGATACTATTAATGACCACTTACACAACGAAAACAACAACAACTAAACCGAAAATTACTAAACAGACCATACAGTACAGAGAACTAAACCTGTTATCCGCTGATTCGCAATTAGCGTATAAAGGCCCCTTGAAACTGTTCAAGTTTCTTGTCTACTGTATACAAATATGTTGAAGCAAAATATGACCTGCGTGGTCTGAACAAGACATCAGCCATACAAATAAATTTTATACCTTAGCTTTAATTAAATACACAAAGTATGTAGTACCACACTCTCACAGAAAATCGACGTCTGAGTAGTATACCTTCACCGCTTGTATGCTTCATTCGGTGAGTGCGAGCCGGAGCCCCCTGCCCCCCATTCCCCTCCCCCTTCCCCCCTGAAAGGCCGGTAATGCTTTTGTTACGCCCCTGGTGTTGCAGTTGTCCATGGGCAGCGGTAATCACTTACCATCAGGTGACCCGCTTGTTCGTCTGCCGTCCGATGGCATAAAAAAAAATATATATACAGATTTGGACAAAAAAATATTTTTAAGCTCATCAAGTACGTAATTTTTCTTACTTCTGATTATCTCTCTCTCATCTAAGCGTGTTCCCAGTTGCATCCTCAGCTGTAATGCTGTAAAGCCCGGGGTCCGCTTTCTGGCTTTTCCTTCTACACTTCGCACGGTCTTTAGCATCCTTGGTTGTGAGACCATTGGCACGAATATCATCCTTGACGACGTAAAGACAACATTTCTTGGGCCACGTCTGCCGGGCCCGGCGTTTTAAGTAATTGCAAAAATACAGCGCAATTAAATTCCGCATGACGTCATGATCAAGTACGATTTTCACTTGACGGTGACGTCATTCACGGCACTCCGAAACTTCACTGTATCTTTGTGAATTTTTACTACTTTGATAAACCGAAAAGTATGGGTCCAATATTATTGGATAATCTAAATGACGGACTAAATATAATACAATTTTTCGAACCCAGACAACAGACAAAAAACTTGCACTGTGTAAATGGGCCTTAAAGCAATCGGAGCGGGTATTGCGTTTTAGTAGTGAACCACTCTACTATCCTATAGAATGCCAGACATACGAGTATACTGATGTAGTAAAGTGTCATTACTGGGAAAATTAGAGTTTTAAGAGCCCGTATGACCCTGATAGTAGTTACTTAGAGCGATCTTATATATTATCAATATAAACGAAATACTCACTTTGAAATAAAAACACAGCAAAGTTCAGGACTTACTCTATACATAATATGTTTCGAAAACACGATTGCTTAAAATTTTCTCGATTGATAAAAATTGCGAAGTTGCCTCTAAACCACCTCACAATTGTACTAAAACGGAAAGTATTCAAGAAATACAATAAATTAGCCCTTGTAACTTTGGATTATAATTGTATTAAACATAAGGCAGGGATCATCACTCTTAAATATTCTTTGTAAAACGAAAAAAACCTCAAAAGCCAGAAACTCGTAAATCAGCCTCATAGACCTCCCGTGATCTTTTCACCCCGCATGGCTCGCTGTCTCGCTTCGGCTAGAGTAAATTTGTGTGCATGGAAGCGGGAGCAAAATTTAGATTATCCACATCAGGCGCAGCCTTAACAGATTGTTTTTTATTTCTTGTTTTTCGTTAGTTTTCGTAAGATTATTCAAGCTGTCAGAAGATATTTGACAAAGATCTAGTAATAAAAGCCAGCACCAACCTAATGTGTGTGTAGTATTAGAATACGGTATTAGACAAATTTTGAAAAATCGTTTAAAATAATTCTGTATGTCATAATAAGCCAAACACATCAATATTTCTACTACATATTTATTTATTGTATTATCAATAAATGTTAAAGTTAAAATAGGCTATATTATGACGTCACAGCTAATTCAATTTGGCACCCTCTATAAAGCCATTATGTAGTGATCTAAAAAAATTAATATAATCATGCATTTTCAATATATTTATATAGGTATGTACTTTTCAGTAAGAATCTTCCCGTAGTCGGGTTTTAGTTTTAAAACTATATCACAGAATACATAAGAGTCTAAACTATATCTTGTTATTGTCATGTTATATGTGCCAATCTGAATGGCTTATAATCTGCATCTGCAGCAATCGGAACAGGCATTTGCTTGCAATCTCCGTTGTAAGGAACTCCATTACTTACACCCACTGAATACCAAACGCATTGATATAGCAGAGTTTCTATACTGGGAATATTATAATTTTCTCAAAGGAGCTTGGTGGCTCGGTGGAAGTACGCGTCTCTAGCGTTTTCACAAGTTAAGCAACACCGGGCGTGGTCCGTACTTGGATGGGTAACCACAAGTTGTACAAAAATTTCTCGAGCTCCTCCGTGCTTCGGAAGGCACGTAAAAGCCGTTGGTCCCGGCTGTCATTGTATGGCATTCTTCAAGCTATGTCAGATGCCTTTAGGCAGTTTGAAAAACCTGACACCAGTGTTGGCCACCTAATTTATTTATTTATTAAATCTTTTTTGTTTTTTATTTAATAAATGTTTTTATTTTTCTTTCGTGAGTTTAAGTTTTAGTGTTACAAGTAGGTATAACACACTAGTTAAAATGGCTTTTTTGTAAAAGTTATTGTACGAAATTATTTTTATAATTTGAGTATAAAACTAAGAGCACTACATATTATGTCACGACGAGTGAATAATTAATGTTATTATATTTTATTTCATACACAAAAAAAAATTTTGTTCCATTTTTAGCTCTAGGTCCCATAGTTGGGTGTAGGGGATGGTTCTTTGGCGTCTATCAGGAAGTGGTTGGAATAGAAAAACGGTTAATTTTTGGGTGAATCGCGGTGCGCGTTGGACATAAAAACGGACGTGTCCTATTGCGAATCATTAGTGCGACTGAATGGTGCAGCGGTGGGGGCCGGCTTTTAATATGAACAAACGTTTGCATCTAACAATACAATGTAGGTACGAAGGTATTTATTTTATATCCCTCGCACATCCGAAATTCTTCTTTATTTAATATTAATTTTCAATTACAGGTTTACAGGAGCAGCAAACAGGTAAGTATTTATGTATTTACTTTAAGTCTACTTATTTTTAATTTATTTGACATTTTAAGTTTATTTTTCAGAAGCAGCGCGTCCATCGCCAACAGTTGGGCAAAAGCCTCCCCTTTTGTTTCAAATATTGAAAAAAAAAGTTTTTATAATACAAAAAGGCGAATATTCACAGGATGTAATCCGCTAGATGACAACAGGTCAAATCAGACACTTTTTTCTAAACGTCAAAACAAACATTTTCTATGCGATTTGTATGAAATGACGTCTTAGATTTTTTGAGTCAAATAGCGCTCCTAATATCAGTTTTTCTACATTAATAAGTCTCAAATCATGTTGAAAATTGATATGATCAATGACAAGACACTATTTTGCAACGTTTTATTCTCTTAACAGTACCAAATAATTAATTTTTGATCCAGTCATCTTTAAATTATTATTTAAATTATTAATTAATTGTTCTTATAAAGAAAAGTACCGATACTAGCGTTTTGGTACGACCACTGCCTAGAAGAAACATTGGTCGCCTACTCACCAAAAGGGCTTTGTCATATGTATTTATTTTTATGTATATATTATTTATTGTACACAGTTTAAAAAATATCATATATGTGGAGATTTTTTTACAAAATATGTATTTATGCCAGTTTACATTACATATGTAATTAATAATGTTAACACAATATCAGAAGTGTTATGCTTGCAAACGAGCAAACAAACATTATTATCGTGATAAGAAAAACTAAGTACTCAAAAAGCGAAACCGAGCTGACCAGTCCTTCCTGGTGGCACACGTTCACGAGTTGACGCACTAGTGTTGGCCACTTACAAACACGAAACTAAACAAACAAATATAAACATATCTTTGCATTTACGACAGTCATCTCCTTTATTTTCGCAGTAATCGTTCAGAGTAGTTGGTTCTAATCCAAAACGACATTCTCTGGAGCAAAATTTTTGGAACAAGTATACCCATGATACTGAACTACTTCTATAAAATAATGAACGAAAAACAAAAAAAAATGCTTTCCCGTAATAATCAGCGCTCAGCCAAACGATGAATTTTTTTAATGAAATTTCAAAATATTTCTTTTTACAGGAAATTTCTGCGTCAAGTCATCATCTGCTTCACCTTATCACACCATCTGGGGTCCATTATACCCTTGCATTATACTAACATCCACTCCTACTGTCCTCGACGACCTCCGTGGCGTAATGGTTAACACGCTAGACCGCTAATCCGGAGGTTCTGGGTTTGATCCCCAGCCAGGGCAAGTTGGAAAATGGCCTTTTTCAAATCGTCCTGGGTCTTGGGTGTTTATCTATATATGTATTTATTATAAAATATAGTATCGTTAAGTTAGTATCCCATAACACAAGTTTAGAACTTACTTTGGGGCTAGCTTAATCAGTGTGATTTGTCCCTATATATTTATTTATTTATTTACTGTCCTCATATCCTGCCTTATTTTTGGGTCTTCCCGTTCCCCTATTTCAATTTCTGCATTAAGTATTTAGCATCATTAAAATAATATTTAATATTATTTTGTTACAAAATATCTTGCTATTCCCCAGCATATCTCGAGTATCTCTTGTTCTCTCACTGAAACCCCCTGTATTTTCTAAAGCTGGACGGTTTGAGGAATTATTTGTTTTTGTAAATCAAACTCGAAATGTTATTACGAGTTTTATGCAATTATTAATAAATATTAAATCATTTATTCGCTTACTCGGCGCGATTCAAAGAAAATCAAACTGAATATTATATAACGACAAGATTCCGTAAAATTAAAATGATTATTCGTGCGTTCAAAGCTTGTGCAAATATACGTTCGTTCATAGTCCAAATAAATCTGTAATAATTTTGAAATCAAAGGTATTTATATTTTATACGTATACCTAACTATTTTATTTCAAAATGATCAAAGAAATTTTCAAATTTCCACACAAACGCGGGTATACCGACTTCATAGAAAATGCACTCCTCAACTGATTATGTAGTACAGAGTTGTACTGGCTTTGTGTATTATTATATTAAAATTCTTCACTTCATGAATTGATAGCATACTCTAAGGCCCTCGCCCACGGTGACTTTTACATATTCTATGGGAAGGAAAACATCATGAGGTTAATGTTGTCCACATGTAGACATATTTTTTACAAGCAATGCAATGAGTATAATTAAGTATAAAATTTACCTACTGGGTCAATTAAAAATAAGTTTTACTTGTAGTATTTCATCAAATTTTTCATGCGTTACAAATTATGACAATACAAAAAGTTTCCTTATTATTAAGGCCGTACCTGAATTTTCCGGGGTCCAGTGCTGCCCCTATTTAAAATAAATCATTTCAAAGAAAACGAAGACATTATTTAAAATTTTGCTACTATCAAATCCTAGATAACCCTTCAAAGTATTTTATGAACTACTGTTTACAGTTTATAATAAGAGCATTAAGCTTTACGCACATTTGCCAAAAGTGGCCGTTTTTTTGCAAATGTGCGTAGTAAAGCTTAACGTTCTCACTTTAAACTGTAAACAGTAGTTCATAAAATACTTTGAAGGGTTATCTAGAATTTGGTAGTAGCAAAATTTTAAATGATGTCTCCGTTTTCTTTGAAATGATTTATTTTAAATGGGGGCAGCACTGGACCCCGGAAAATTCAGGTACGGACTTAAACTTGTACATCAATGCTTATGTATAGATAAATAGATAAGGAAAAATTGCACAATTTGAGCCAGCCCCAAAGTAAGTTTTTAAACTTTTATGGAATACTAACTTAACGATACAATATTTTACAATAAATAAAAAATAAACACCCGAGCCCCTGGACAGTTTGAAAAATGCCATTTTCCATTTTGCCATGGCTGGGATCGAAACCAGAACCTCCGGAGTGGTGGACTTGAAACGAGTATACAGTTTTATTCGATATTTAATTAACATTCTAACTACCTATATAAAAACATCATAATGTGAGTATATATATATCATATTGAAATTTTATTGTATTAATTTATTTTCAACAATGCAATTTAATTATGCTTTTATATTATAACTTACCAATTTATGCTCATAATATAATAATAATACAGTAATTTGGCGGGATAATAACATAGCGAATTTTCACACTGTTATTAATGACTTTTTGATCACGCGATACCCTTTTTAGATATTTCTCGAACAAATGTTGTTTCGCATGTTATTGTTGAATATAATGGAGTTCAGTTCACTCCTTGTACTGAATTTGTATGATTATTACAATTTTCTGATTTTATCGCAAACCAAAATTGGTTGAATTATTTCGACGCGGCTACAAAAATTAGGTACTTAACTACTACGTGTACTACTAAAAAATCTGCGTCGATGTTTCCCCATACACATGTTTTAGGGATTTTCAAGGCAAGAGTGAATAGGCATTTTTTGAGTCTGCGTGTTACACCTTAGACTTCATCTTAGCTTCCCATCAGGCTAGATAGAGGACAAACGCATTCAAATAAAAAAACAGACTTCCCTATCTGCTGACTATATAAGGTAAGTATACTAGGAAGTAATAAATAAAATGAGTGTAATACATAGTACTGATTAATGCAAGAAGAAGATTACAAAGTTGTATGAACCGTGATTTTGGTAAAGTGAACAAAGGTGAAAAATAGAGAAAGGGATGTTAAGATGGTTTGGGCATGTAGAAAGGATGGATGAAAAGATTATCAAAAAATACTTATAAGGCAAGTGTGAAAGAAAGAGCGGTACAGGGTCGTCCTCGGAGAACATTCTGCGATCAGATTGCAGACGTACTAAAAATAAAACCGGCCAAGTGCGAGTTAAACTCGCGTGGAGAGGATTCCGTACTATTGATTGAATTCTTATAGGTTTTCCTGTAATCTACAAGCATTGAACAATGTTTCGGGTTTTTTTTTTTAATTTTAGGCACAGTAGTTTCGGAGATTAGGGGGGGGGGGTGGTCAATTTTCGTCTTCTTTCACTTTTTTTTTTCAACTTCCTAATTTATCCCCCGGAAATGACCCTTATTTTTAAAAAGTATTTACTTACTTTGCACATATGTGTTTGGGTCATAGGATTACACCAAATCCTGCCAAATTTCACCTGATTCGGTCCTCTAGATTCGGAGCAAATTGGCTATGACAGACGGACGGACAGACAGACGCACGAGTGATCCTATAAGGGTTCCGTTTTTTCATTTTTTGTACGGAACCCTAAAAAGGAGAGGTAAGAATTACCCGTAACCGAAGGGCATGTTTTAGTTGTGGTAGAGCCACGCTACCGGCAAACCTCAGTTTTGCTAGTAGTATAAATGGGCCGGCTCGTCCACAAGTACCACACTCTCACAGAAAATCGACGTCTGAGTAGTAGGTTCACCATAGAAGCGGTGAGTGAGAGAGCCGGCAGATTCCGCGCACCGCGGCGGGGCGCGTTGCTAGTATTTTACTGGAAAGCTGTGTACCGCCGCGCTGACATACCCACGTACCTCATTACTTTAAACTAGAGTATAATACGCCTCCGTGCCGCGAGTGTCGTGACAGACGTTCGGTAGACTGTATATTCCCAAACTGAAGTCAAGGCTACTGCGGCGCTCCCTATTGAATAATAAAAATCGTCACCGCTTGCCTCTTCCCTTTCATCTCACAATAAGTACATGCATATGCTTCGTGGATTTTCATTTTGTTTACGTTTGGGATAACAACAATGAAGTTAAATAGAAATAAATAATGCAAACGTTTGGACCGTGGGTCCTCAGCGCGAAGCCCTTCCTCAAAGTGATAACCACCTGCCTGATCGCCGCTGCTGGTGACAAGAGGGCTACTTCTTTGCATAGATATTCAGAAACGAAACGCAGTCAGGGTTCTTGCTGTGACGCGCTGGCAAAATCTTTTAGATTTTTTAATTATTAATAAAGAGTAGTTTTTACTTTAAGGTTTAGTTTGTAGTTCAATTTTAATTTCAATTGTATCTTTCGTTTTTCTTAATTTTCTTTTCAATAAATACACACATGCACGTACAAACGTACACACATACATAAAGTTACATAAGTGGCCAACATTGTTGACAGATTTTTCAAGATGCCACCTGAACACCTGAGACCAAAGAGTTCTCGGGCTTCTCATCAGGGCAGTTTGAAAATGTCTATTTACCAACTTGCCCTGGCTGAGCATGGATTTTGTCAAATGTAACAACCTATAGAAAAACAGGGTTATTTATTTTATTTTATTTTACTCTTTATTGCACACAATTTAACAAATTAGAAACAAATAATATAATATAAATTTTAGCATACAAAAGGCGGCCTTATGATGATGTTATGATGGACGGACAATAGAATCTTCTAGAAACCTTCAATAGATAATCGACACAAAACAAGAAGCCCGTTTTATAATGGAGTGTGAGAATGGATTTCATACAAAAGTATTCAACTGACAAGCAATTTGTATACGAATGTTTATAATGTTGCTTCCCACGTTACTGCAGCAGTTACGTAGCCCTAGTGTGAGATTTTAAAAAAATCGTATTTCGCTACCATCAAGACTGAACTGCCTCTTCAAATTGTTAAACCCAATAACATTCAATAAATCAATCACCGAGATACGAGTGGTTTGCTCTCAAAAATAAATAGATATGTTCCATTGAAATATTGGATTTCATATCAAATAACATAATATCCGAATCTAACTTCAAGTGGCGCATTGAAAAATGAATTTTATTAATTAATATTTTATAAAATGGTTTCCGGTATCATACTTAATAAAATGTATTCTGGTATGAGATTAAATACCTCGAATTATGATATTAAATTCAAAGTATTTTAGTAACTTATTTAACTTATAAAATTCTGCAAACTTGAAAACGAATTCAATAAAATTCTATTTAATTAGTCAGGTCATACGAGTACAAATATCATATGTTTATCCTGGATTAGGTATGTACCCATAACCGAAGGGAATGTATGAAGCTTAGAAATTGATGAGTGTAGATGAAGCGAAAAAGGTGTCTGTCTGTCAGGATTGTAGCAAGTAGAGGTCTATAGTCTCTGCCTCCCCCTGTGGGAAACAGGCGTGATAAAATGTATATAGTCATACATACATTCTATCACGCAAATGTTTAATGCAAATTATTTGATTTACAAATATAAAAAATAATAAATTATAAATAAAATACAGCGAAATATCGTCGAGCACGGGTCAAGGCCCGGACCCGAGCTCGACGGTATTTCGCTGTATTTTATTTGTGTTATTATTGTTTTTGTAGCGAAATCGACTAGTAATTTAGATTATACATTTTTGCTGTAATTTTCATTAAAAAGGTGATTTTATAAAAGTAAGTTTTTTTAAAGGTAAATTTAGGCAAATTTAAAGATATTTTAGTGTTTTTTTTTCTATCGAGCAAAAAATGCACAGTCGTGTTTTGAATATTGTGGGTGTCTGTAGAAAAGCATTAAGGTGAAGGTATAGGCAAATGGCCTTAAAGTGGCGCCCTCATTTGAAATAAATTGTTAACTCGTAAATATGGAGATAATTTCCATATTGCTCTTCGTCATGCACTAGATAGCCCTTTAAATTATTTTATGAACCACCGTTGAAAGTATTTACATAAGTCCGTCTAGCTTTAAAACTTGCCTTCGCCAACAGTGGCCACGGCAAGTTTTAAAGCTAGACGGATCACCAATAATAGTTTCAACGGCAGTTCATAAAATAATTTAAAGGGCTATCTAATGCATGATGAAGAGCAATATGAAAATTATCACCATATTTACGAGTTAACAATTTATTTCACACTTCAAGGCAATTTGCCTATATCTTCACCTTAAGATTCTTATGTAATTTTTAAAAAGCTGTAGTATTTGAAGAACATTAATTTTTAAAAACACGCACAGTATTGCGAGCTGTGAACTCACTCGCCTTAAAGCTAAACGCACTACGAGTATCGTAGTAAATTTAAAGCTAAACTGACTAACTACTAACTGATTAAAGTCAAAAACTCGCCCTATCAAAAATCTTTCCACTTCAATATAACATATAGGTAGTAAGTAATCTACTAATTTATGGAACGTAGAATTTTAATATCACAGAATAATCAGCGCTATTAATTGCGCGTAGTAGCATCGTATTATATTGCAGCGAGGCTATGAGGGTGCAGCGGCAGAATTGCTAATTAGCTAGCTGTTTTGCCGTGAAAACAAACTCGATATTTTAATGAATTTATATTTAAGAGATACTTGTACAATCTATTATCTTCTATAATATAAAATGAATCGCTGAATGTGTTGCTAAGCGCAAATCTCGAGAGCAGCTGAACCGATTTCGCTAATTCTTTTTTTAGAATATCTCTTGAGGTACGAGGATGGTTCTTACGGAGCTTAAATACCCGTGCGAAGCCGGGGCGGGCCGCTAGTATTGATTAAGACAGATTCTCCGAAGCCACTTTGATTTTATCTCAATTTGCAGAATATAAGGAACCTTTCAGATATTTTTTCTATCGAGGCAAATTGTATGAATCGTGTTTTGGCTTCCGCCAGCGACTGATAAGTATTTTGATTAGCAGTTTTGACTTCAGTATCATGCGATACTTATGGTGAATTCGAAGTTTTGAAAGCAAATAAATCGTTTTGCTAGCAGGTAAAATGCGTCAAAAGTATGTTTTGGGTGGCATTTCGCCTTACAAAGTGCAGATTTTTGTTCAGTAGCCATTCAGCACGGGAAAGCAGCCAGTATACTTGGCACCATGCCACATAAAAAAAAATCTATTTTTGATTTAGATTTTAGTTTAGTTTTTGTTAGATTTTTTATAATGGCAAGTTGTTTTATATCCAATAATGTTTCATTACCTGGTTATTAAAACTATGTCCCAACATATCACATCGCCATTTATTATTTTATTGTAAAACTAATTACATTGTAAGTTGTTGGTTGACTAATATCCTTTAATAGGTACATAATGAATGTAGTTAACTCATTGGAAACAACTGGACTCTCATTCATAATTCTCGCAAAATTTGTAACCAATTCGTAACGATCGTATTCCAATAATCAGACTATCTATCCATCATCCGTATGTTGAACCGAGGCCGGCCGCCATGCCTTTGATATACGAGATGAACAGAGCCCCGGACCAAAGACCTAAATGGGTCAGAGCGAGAGGGGATGGTGGGCGTGTACCTAACATAAACGCCCATCGCCCCCTTTCTACACATTCCTATTCCGTATCTGGAAAATTTAATAAAATTAGTTAGCTATCCGGATGCAGCTAGCAACACGACTATAGCCGTTGCCTTTATTTCTTAGGTTTTTACTCACCATTTGGTTGTCCATTAATAAAAATAAAAGAACCATCTGCTAATTTCCAACAAGTCAAAATAGATTATTTTTTCTCTCAAATGTCAAAAGTAATACTTCCTATCTGATTTGTTACAAAAACGCATCGTGACTTCATAGTTTCTTGGAGCCAAATTATAAAATCTAAAATCATTCAAAATGTTTATGATTAATGACAAGTGGCAAATGTGCGTAGTAAAGCTTAAAGTTCTCACTTTAAACTGTAAACAGTAGTTCATAAAATACTTTGAAGGGTTATCTAGGATTTGATAGTAGCAAAATTTAAAATAATGTCTCCGTTTTTTGTGAAATGATTTATTTTAAATGGGGGCAGCACTGGTCCCCGGTAAACTCAGGTACGGCCTTAACATGATTCTCATTTTCACCCCTTCCCTTAAGCGGGTTTTACGATCAGTGCGGGAAGAGACGCAGTGCAGCTGGTATATACTTCCACAATAAAAAATGTTAACAATTAACGGTATAAAAAATTATAATAATTGTAAAAGCAGATGTCATGTTGCGGTGCAGAAAATTTAAATACATGTCAAAGTACCTACTCAACACTATATAGATAATACAATATTTAACATACAAATAAATAAAATATACCTCTACATAAAACTATCTATAACATCCCAAAATACAACTGTCATACTGAACTCCAACTTTTACATTATATAAACATAGGTACAATATACAATAATAAAGATTTTTCTACAAGCATTGAATAGATAATGTTTTATTGCTACCTACCTAATTATTTTTAAAATGCAACATGACTCAAATAACTCCCCTTGAACATTTATTTAATGCTAACTATAACCCGCGTTTGCTGTTTGACAAACCCACATATTTTTCCGGGACAAAAACTGTATTCTATGTTTTAGTCTTGTTTATGAGCTATCTTCACGTCAGATTTCATTACAATCAGCCATAAGACTTAAAAGTAAAAGAAACATCCATAAATACTAAATAACTATCCATCCATACATAGCAGCTTTTATGTTATTCTTTTCAGGACATAGGCCTCCTCCATATCATTCCATTTGTGTGTCTCCCTTGCCATTTGCATCCAGTCGCGGACTGCGTGACGCATATTATCGTCTACCTAAAGCAATACTGGGTGTGCTCTACCTCGCTTGATGGCCCATGGTCGCCACTCCAGTACCCTTCTGGTCCATCGATCTGCGTCAATTCTTGCTATATGTCCTGCCCACTTTTACTTATTTTTATTTATTTATTTAAGCTTTATTGCCCATCAAATTGTAATATCAAGTGGTGGCGAGATTCAGCGTGTGGGGTTGAACACGTGATGGCTTAGTTGGTTATGCATGGTCGTATAGAGACCACGGTCACGTTTTCACCATTTCTTATTTCATTATTTAATTAAATACAAATTTTACAGAGCAATAGGCGAACTAACTTGTTAATAAGGTTCTCCTTCAATGTGGATAGCTTATTGAAGGAGAACTGTACAAAAGCAGCTTTCATCCAATATCATATTTGACTGGAGAGGCTTACGAAGCTTGCAATTTTGCATCATTAGTGCGGAATTCTATTTCCCAGTAAGGAGTATTAAATTGTAATTCCGATGAATAAACATCAGACATTTTCAATATTGCACCGTTTTCTGTAGAACAAAGAAATGGTAGTTGGGAAGAGCTACGAAAATATTCGCTCGCAACACTAGAATGGCTTTATTTGTAAAATAATTTTCTTTTGGACTACGAAAATGAACTTCGACAAACCGTACTAAGACGACATTGTATATCGACAATATGTAACTGCAATACGACTTAATTTCGACAATAGTTTAGTTCGAAATATCTAAGTCCGGTATTACTATACTGCGACAAAACGTTTCTTTGACATGATTTAACTAGGAAATGATGCGAGTGCGACAACATACTTCTTCGACAACAATGCTAGTCCGAAATGTGTAGTGTATCTGTGTCTGTATGTCGGGAATATTTCTATAAAAATAATTACAATACAAAAAGTATTTCGACTGGATTTCGTACGTAGTAGTGATAAAACGACAGGCGCGTAGTAAGTAAAGCTATGAGTTACCATCCCCATTGTGTTAGTGATTAAAAAACTCATGTTCAGTTAAAATGGAATCGATATTATAGGAATGTCAAGGCGATATTATTTCGAAGTACCCAAAAATTAATTGAGAAAAATAATATATTTGGTAGTGAAATTAATGTCAGCAGATGGTGCATTTTTATAAATTTATTGTTTACAACACATGTTTTTTGTAGTATTTTGTTTAGATTATTTAGTATCGTCATGTTTAAGATGTGTCACGTCGATTTAAAATATTGTCGACTTACAGAAAGCCGGAGTGGTATCACGACAGTTCAACCCCATGACAACTTAACCCCGACAACTTATCCCTGTCAACTCGACCCCACGAAAACTCAACTCCGACAACTCAACCCCGACAACTCAATCCCGAGAACTCAACCCCGACAACTCGGCCCCCGGCAACTCGACCCCGACAACTCGACCACGACAACTCGAGCTCCGACAACTCAACCCCGACAACTCGTCCCCCGACGAAATCTTTGCTCCCGAAACTTGATTCTATTGCTATTTATTCGTTCCGCATAATTAAATAGGTGCTCCAAAACGTACCTACTGCTCCTAAACCTTAATCTAACTGCTGTACTTACCTTCTCTCGTCCTTCCACATATCTTAACGCATTTTTGCTGAAAACGCGAAAAAATCAGCCGCCAGTCTTCTCGTAGTGTTTTGAAATTGTTAGAAATCCACATTTTGCTGTATAATTTGAATACAGTACAATACAATACAAAAAAAGAAAGCAAATTTTGTGTCCTTGCCAGAGTTGCACTCAGGTTGAGTTATTACACTCGAGTTGTTTGGGGTCGAATTGTCACTAAAGCTGAGTTTGTCGGGGTCGAGTTTTCGGATTCGCGTTGTCAGGGTTGAATTGTCGCTGTCGAGTTATCGGGGTCCAGTTGTCCGGGTCGAGTTTTATGGGGTCGTAACAAACAAAGGTCAAGTTGTCTGGATTGAGTTGTCTTGGGGTCGAGTTGTCGTAGATTCGCCGGAGTAGAATACATCGAAATTGAGACATTTCGGACTAGCATTTTTGTCGAAGATGTATGTCGTCGCACTCAAATCGTTTCCTAGTTAAGTCATGTCGAAGAAACGGCTTGTCGCAGTACAGTAATACCGGACTTGAGATATTTTGAACTAAACTATTGTCGAAATTAAGTCGTATCGCAGTTACATATTGTCGATATATAATGTCGTCTTAGAACGGTTTGTCGAAGTTTAGTTTTGTAGTCTATTATTATACTATACTTTACACCCTTTCCGTAACACAGATTGAGTTAGCCCCAAAGTTAGTTAAACTTTTTTTATGGGATGGTACATCTAAGCGCGTTCCCGGTTGCATCCTTAGCTGTGCTGCTTTGGAGCCGGGGCGCGCTTAACCACTTTTTTCTATTCTAAATACAAATAATACATATTTTTTGCATTTCTGCCAAAGCCGCATTCCTAGTCATTGACTATAAATATATAGACCAACTATCTCAAACATTGGCCCTTGTTCTATTTTTAGGGTTCCGTAGCCAAATGGCAAAAAACGGAACCCTTATAGATTCGTCATGTCTGTCTGTCTGTCCGTCGGTATGTCACAGCCACTTTTTTCCGAAACTATAAGAACTATACTGTTGAATCTTTGTAAATAGAAGTATTCTGTGAACCGCATTAAGATTTTCACACAAAAATAGAAAAAAAAACAACAAATTTTGGAGGTTCCCCATACTTAGAACTTAAACTCAAAAAAATTTTTTCATCAAACCCATACATACGTGTGGGACTATGTATAGGTCTTCAAAAATGATATTGAGGTTTCTAATATATATTTTTTCTAAACTGAATAGTTTGCGCGAGAGACACTTCCAAAGTGGTAAAATGTTGGTCCCACCCCCCCTGTAACTTCTAAAATAAGAGAATGATAAAACAAAAAAAAATATATGATGTACATTACCATGCAAACTTCCACCGAAAATTAGTTTGAACGAGATCTAGTATTTTTTTAATACGTCATAAATCGTAAAATGTTACTTGCTGCTACGGAACCCTTAATTGGCAAGTCCGACTCGCACTTGGCCGCTTTTTATTTATTATATGGCGGCGTGAATTTTATCATACGTGCTTAATTTTCAAACAATGAAATCTGGTTCTCTTACTAATGAAAAGTTATTTCTTTACACTTTGCCGTGTTTCTTGAATTATTCTTACTTTAGTATAGTAAAATACACACTAAGGCATTTTTAATTATGTTTACTATGTTAACTATGTTTTTGTATGGTTCTCGCTTATAAATTGTCGAAAATAGTAGGCGTATAAAATAATATTTTCAGACCCAGTCCACATTCCTATTGAACGGAACAAAAAAAGTAATATGTAGTATCTTCTCTTGTTTTACATTCTTTGTTTTTAGTACGATATTTGTCGGAAAACGTTAAATCGATGCTGAACTAGCTCTTAGGCATCCTTCAGTCAGATGATATCGTAAACTTGCGACCTTGACTGCGTACTTTACACATAACCTGCGCGGCCATGAACACTGCGATATTCATAAATAAATAAATATAAATGATCTAACAACATATAATAAAACCATTTAAAGGGTGGATTCAGTCCATGATACTGAACAACGTTCCCCAAGGAACATATATAGAAATATGAACAATAATTTTTGCCTGCCCATACAAGTTAACCGATCAGCTGATCCGAGTTTGTATAGTAAGCCAAAAATTATTTTTCATACTTCAATACGTGTTCCTATGGAATAGTTGTTCAGTATCATGGACTGAATTCACCCTTAAAATAGTTCAGTATATACGGACCAATCACACAGATTGAGCTAGCCCCAAAGTAAGTTTGAGACTTATGTTATGGGATACTAACTCAACGATACTGTATTTTATAACATATATAGATAAACATCCAAGACCCAGGTCAATCAGAAAAATCATAATGACCACTAAAGCCACAGAGGTCGCCATATTAATAGATTGTAAAAGTGAGTGTGGGAAAAATTTAAATAGCACCAGATGAATGAGCGCTCTTGAGGAAACAGCAGTGGTCCCATATACCAGCATCTAGAATTGGTTGCCATTATTTATTCAAACATTATTTAGAAGTAAATATACTAGTACTTTGAACCGCTTTTGAGGCGAGTTCTCTTATTTTGTCTTTAAAAATTGAGTTTTTATTTAAAGTAACAGTTCACAGAATCACAAATATAATTATTATTGAAAACACCGTCGAAAATAAAAAAGTTTGCTTTACTGTCTTTCTAGATGTAGCACAAGCTTTTGATAAAGTGTGGCATGAAGGACTCATCATCAAACTTAGCAAAATGTTACCTATTGATTGTGTAGAGATACTAATATTATATATAACCAATAGAGCTTTTAGAGTGCGATAAGAAAATGCGTATTCTGAAATTGAATCAAGCAAAAGCTGGAGTGCCTCAGGCAAGTGTACTAGGTCCGGTCCTGTACCTATTATACACCTCGTAATTCCTGATATATAAGACAATACTATTGAGACCTTTGCTAACAACACTGCAATAATGGCGGTCGGTAAAACGCATGAACAAGCAGCAGAAAAAGTCCAAAGCAGTTAATAAAGTTCTTGAATGGACAAACAAATGGCGAATCAAACTAAATAAAACAAAGTCAATTCATGTTAACATAGAAGATAGGAGATGGACTGGAGAACAGTGAGACTCAACAACACAATTTTACTAAATCTACTGTACTGACCTTTTAATTTATTGACATCTCGGTATCAAAATTATAATTAGACTTTTAATAATTAGCAGAAATTATAATAAGTAGATGGGTAATCCTGAATATCTGTTATGGATGGAAGTGGAATGAAACAAAATAAAGAGGGATGTGTAAATGGTTCGCAAATTAAATGAAATTAAATTAAAAATGAAAGACAGACAGGATGAGATGAAGAAATAAGGTATGAAAACAAGATGCAGCATGCAAGTGTCATGCAGCATCGTTACAACTAAGCCCAAACTCGATGGGGTTAGCATTGCGGGCACTTTCCTTACATAATCTGTTCGATTGAACATCATGAGCTTTTGCCTTGACCTCCGCTTAAAAGCTGCGGCTGTAAAGTCCGGAATTAAATCCAGCTCACGATATGAAACACGATTGAAGTGTATGTAGGTCACTAGAATATGTATCGAGATATCAGGGGACCAGAGGGACTTTTTATTTCTTCGCATAAAGAATAAGTATTGCCATTCAACGTGGCAATTCTGTCAGCCTTCTGGGCTCTCCTCTGCAGAGCAAGATTTTTTATTTATCCTTGTTTATGCTTTTAAGAAATTTATTCTTTAGTTTCTTAGTTTTAGTTTAGTTAAGTATAGTTTATTACTAGATGAATTGTAAATATTTATTAAAGTCATAAAATATGCCTCTAAGGACATAAAAACTACACTTATTATGAAATGAAGTCTAGCGCCAGGTATATATGACTGTCTATCTGTACGTATACGTGTAGTTTAACTCAAAACTACTGGGCTGATTATGATGTTGTTTTCACTAACATATAGGGCCTTTCATTCACCGGGAAGGTTTGCATGTAAAAATATATGTTAGAGAATGCTTTGCTTTGCTTGCTTTAAGCATTAAGTCCGCCTGTTACACTTGCTTCATTTGTTTATGTGTAAACAAGTTTTAATAAAGTAATAAAAATAAACAAATAAATAAAAATAACAAAGACGCTAAACGTGTACTTCGGGTCTTGCAGCCCTAGGCACTGTCTACCCCGTTAGGGATAAAGACGTGATAATGTATCCGTATCTGTAAAAATAACTGTGCGAAGCCGGGGCTGGCCGCTAGTTGATACCTAATACAAAAACAAGTTTATTTCCTAGGCAAATCAAAAAACCCCCGACGGTCAAGAACGGCATCTAGTGATGTGAACCGGAACTATTGATACGACTTGATACGGACATAAAGTCGCGCTACATACGCGCTACGGAAAGCGCCATCTTATATATATTTGCTAGAGAAAGCCCTGATTTTCAAGCGTTTATCCTCAATAACTTTTAAAAGGTTAAACTGATTTTCATAAAATATAGCTAAGAAGGGAACAAAAAACAAATATAGAAGCAAGGGAACTTGCTATCAAGTAAAAACAAATGCATCGAAATCAGTCCATCCAATCGAGCGCTACGATGCCACAGACAGACAGACAGACAGACAAACAGACCGACATTAGCGTCAAACTTATAATACCCCTCTTTTTTGTGGGGATTAAAAATCTATTAAGGTCGTCTTTACTCATGACACTGGTATGACTCTCCATTGATTCAGAGTAACATATATACCTACTACTACTACAAACGAAACAATTTATCTGTACACACGTCGATGTCTGAGTTTTATACTTAGGGTCGCACCGCAGAATTAATTTAATACTTACCTACTAACGAGTTCGAATCTCCCGGTATAGAAAGATATAATCGTAAATCTTTCTATACCAGGAGATTTGCGAACACTATGACGTAAAAAAATATTCTGTTTTATATGTATTAAATGTTACAGAAAAGTCGGAAACAGCTACATAATATCACTTCACAAATATTTTTTATTATGTCCGTTGTCCATTTCACCATTAGTTTACTTTACTGATTATTATTGAGTCATTTATAATGTAACGCACTAAATACACTAATTCACTATTGTAATATAGTAATTTGCATATTCGGCGTAAAACTATACGGTAATTATTTGAATAAATTCAATAAAAATAAACAAATGTTTATCTTATCCCGGCTTGTCAAGTTGTCATTGTCAACAATGGCATTATAGCACTACACTATAACCCGCGGAAATCTACTTGGAATCTGCGTGTATGTGATTAACTGTGAGCGAGGAGCCTATGTATTTTTACCGGTTAAACTGCTGTCGATTGATAATCTCTCTCGCTCTTGTGTATCTCCCGCCAATGTGAGAGAGCGAGAAGGGTATACATATCAAGATGGTTGCTGGGTAATAACGTGAAATTATATTTTTGCTTTGCTACCTGTTTTCATCATTTGGAAATCTATGAAATATAAGTGCTTTGTTGTAATCGGTGGATAAACAATTATTATATGCGCATCTTCTCACCATGATGGTTACTATTGATTGACAGTTCTCAAGACAAGAGACGTCGTGTATTGCATGCGGCTAGTAACTAAACCCTAGTTTGGAGCTGTCAAAGGCTCACAAAGTGTTGGGGAGAGGTGCGGGGACGCCAATTTGCGGGAGACGTTGTGAGATTCCATTCTGTTTGACTCTTATGTATTCTGTGCTAATGACACAAGTTTCGTGGCCACACTAGTCGGGACATAATGTAGGTAGTCGAAAAATGAGGAACATTTGCTAGCCAGTGGGCAGTAACGACCCCACCGTGATAATACCGCGATAATATGGTAAGTTCTGCTAAATATAGCTTTATAGTATACTTATATAATATATAGCTTTTCTATTCAACAGTAATTTATCTTGTCCAACCTTTTAGGTCGTGACCATCAGGTACTCTTCGCACAATGACTTTTCAACCAGTTGATAGTATATCGCCCTATTATATAATATATTTATTTATTTATTAAATCTTTATTGACCACAATGGTACAAAAGGTAAACTTAATGCTAATGCATTCTCTACCAGTCAGCCTTTAGGAAAAACAGAAAATATAAATTAGCGATAGGCGCTTAAAGATAAGTATATGTATTTCTACACACACTATACACATATCTACATATACAATACATACAAACACATGACTCCTCACCACTCTATCTTAATGGACAACTCTTTCCAGATCAAGGCTATCCGGCTTTGGAATGCCCTGCCAGAGTCTATCAGAAGGAAAGTCGCATGGCATTCAAGCGGGCGGTACATAAATTGTTTCTCCAGCAGTCCTAGCCTAGCACAATCATCCTAATATATTTAATTATTTTGTATTTATTGTATATGTATAATATATATTTATTAGTTTATATATTTAGGTATATATTTGTTTAATGTTTTGTTTATTTATTTTTATCTATACTATACCTATATTATAAGTAGGTCATATTTAATACCAGATATATTTCTTTTTAATTATGTATTTTATACATATTTTAATCACGCCAGCCACACATATTTTCTGCTTGGTCTTATGGTTGACCGGTAGAGAATGCCATATGGCATTAGGTCCACCACTTGTACAATATTTTTGGGCGATAAAGTTTTTAAATACATAAAATAAACACATAGATACATACATACATACACATACATACTTAAATACATAATATAAAATACAAAACAATTTATGATAATAATTAGTTCTGCTGCAACAAATTGGCATTGGACCTTTCCTTTAAAAAGGAACCTATTTGAGATACTTTTGATGTCTTCGGGTAAGGCATTCCAAAGTCGCGTAACTTGAACAGTAAAAGAGTAAGACATACAATTTGACCGAAATAATGGAAAATGGAGACGAAGAGTATGACTAGAGCGAAGCTCATGGTCATGGCTTTCGGACTGATAGCTAAATTTGTTTTTCATATATAGGGGAGAGAGAGAGGATTCTTTATTATAGAAAACAGTGTACAAATATAGGTCTTTTGATTTTTTGACGACCTCCGTGGTGTAGTAAACACGCCAGTCCGCCACACCGGAAGTCCCGGGTTCAATTCCCGGTCAGGTCAAGATGGAAAATGATCTTTTTCAGATTGACCTGGGTCTTGGATGTTTATCTATATGTATTTGTTATAAACTATAGAATCGTTGAGTTAGTATCCCATAACACAAGTCACGAACTTACTTTGGGGTTAGCTCAATCTGTATGATTTGTCCATATATATTTATTTATTTATTTACCTATAATATATAACATGGTCCCTTACTATGGGTCTCATAAAAAGGCTCAAGGTAGCTCAACGCGCTATGGAGAGGGCTATGCTTGGTGTTTCTATACGTGATCGAATCAGAAATGAGGAAATTCGTAGGAGAACAAAAGTCACGGACATAGCCCAGCGGATTAGCTCGTTGAAATGGCAGTGGGCGGCACACATAGCGCGACGAACCGATGGCCGATGGGGCAAAAAGGTTCTCGAATGGCGACCACGTACTGGCAAGCGAAGCGTAGGACACCCACCCACAAGGTGGTCAGACGACCTGACCAAGGTCGCTGGAAAGCGCTGGATGCAGGCCGCTCTAGATTGGTCATTTTGGAAAACCTTGGGAGAGGCCTATGTCCAGCAGTGGACGTTATGCGGCAGAAATGATGATGATGATGAATATATTACATCCCTTTTTAAAACATTGTACGGAACCCTTCATGTACGATTCAGACTCGCACTTGACCGGTTTATTTTTGTTTGTACTTACCCCAAAAATATTGCTTTCTCAGCATCATCTGTTGGTTGACTGGTAGAAAAGGCCTTAAGTCCGCCATTAAATAAACTAATCAGGCATTTATTTATTTATTTTATTTATTCGTTTATAAGTTCTTTCAAAACAGGAACATAAGCTAATAAATAACTGGAAGAAATTTCTTTAGAAATAAGTAGCTCTTAAAAATCCCCTTACCCTAGACCGTCCCATACAAACGTAGTCTACATTTTATTTTGAAACGACATGTCAGATTTCGGTGAAAAAATTTAACTTTAGAGAAATTGCATATATCTAGGGTTATAATTGGTTTTCATAGTCAAAATATGAACTTGAAAGAAAATATAAGGGTGTTAAAGCTTTTCATACTAATGGTCAAAAATGATATAATACACTATATTATCTTTCAAGTTCATATTTTGACTGTGAAAACCAATTATAACCCTAGATATATGCAATTTCTTTAAAGTTACAAATTTTTACCTAAATCTGACATGTCGTTTTAAAATAAAACGTAGACTACGTTTGTATGGGAAGCTCTGATTCTGTCTAGGGTAAGGCGACTCTTAAGCACTATGTTTTTCTTATTTTTAGGGTTCCGTACCTCAAAAGGAAAAAACGGAACCCTTATAGGATCACTTTGTTGTCCGTCTGTCCGTCCGTCCGTCCGTCTGTCAAGACCCTTTTTCTCAGGAACGCGTGGAGGTATGAAGCTGAAATTTATATCAATTACTTAGGTCTACTGTCCCTTGAAGCTGTGAAAAAATCAAACTTCTAAGCCAACGCAATCAAAAGACACAGCCGTTTATGCCGCAAATTTTCGACACTTGCAAGGGAATCAAAACCTACAGGGTGCTTCCCGTGAACTCAGAATCTTGAAATTTGGTACGAAGCAACGTCTTATAGCATAGATAGAGGAAAAATTACGAAAACCATAAATTTTTAGTTACACCACATAATATTTTTTTTTTTAATAATTTTAAACTTACTACCCATTTCCTCATAAACGCGTAGAGGTATTAAATTGAAATTCATACCAAATACTAAACCTTGCAGGTTTGTACGGAACCCTCGGTGCGCGAGTCCGACTCGCACTTGGCCGGTTTTTTTACATATATAGTTTGTAAATTTTCAAGTGTACTTGAAACAATAAAATAAATTAAATAAGCGCGCCGCGCTGTCTGGACGATTCTTAGCATTTGACGCCATCTCATTGGTCATTTGGAGCTTGATGCTTGGTGGCCAAGTGGGAGCACCTCCGTATTGCTAGCGCTTTCGCAAGTTAACTGACGCTTGGCGTGGTCCGCACTTGGATGGGTGAACACAAGTGGCATAAAAAAATCTTGAGCTTCTCCGTGCATCAGAAGACACGATAAGCCAGTGGTCCCAGCTGTCAGTCGTCACGCTATAGCAGATACCATTAGGCATCTTAAAAAAAAATTACACCAGTGTTGGCCACTTACACGTCAAACAAACAATAGTCACTGACATATACAAAGTCTAAAAAAATATACGAAAACTATTTTAAGGGTGAATTTTAAGCATCTTTCCCTGAAGAACATATTTCAATATATGTTGCTTAAGGAAAGTTGTTCAGTATCATGGACTGAATTCACCCTTATAATAGTTTCAGTATAATTTATTTTGTTAGACGTTATATATTATAAAAATATAACGAGTATCTAATAAATAAATATAACATTATACAATATAACTATACACTACACTGGGAGAAAAGAAAAAACATAGAATGTACCAGCTACTTCTCTTCCCGTGCAGATCGTAAAAGCCGATCGAGGGAATGGGCGAGAATCTGAATCATATGAATAGGCAATGCGGTTAGCAACCCATCACTATTATGATTTCCCTTTTCCACCTTCATGCCCACCATTACGCTAAAAGTGGCCTGGGCTTTACCGCCCTTGGCTCTGTCTACCCCGTTAGGGATAAAGACGTGATAGTGTATCTGTAAATATAACATGTATTATCACGTTTTATCTTTGTACTCGTATTATATAATATTATAAATACTCTGTCAAATACCAAATTGACATTGATCAAAGAATCTGACTTTTCGCACAGGAATTTCCGGCTAGCCCATCTTAAAATAAACAGTGTACGGCAATGCCATACGAACTTTCTCATCACGTTCTGTCAATCTAAAATTGTGAAGAAAAGTAGGGTGTCCATGCAACGGGATTCCTCAGATTATTGCTTCAGAATGTTCTTCGATCTTTTTAGGGTTCCGTAGTCCACAAGGAACCCTTATAGTTTCGTCATGTCCGTCCGTCCGTCTGTCCGTCCGGGCTCGTACTCCGCCGCTACTGCACCGATTGTCACGAAAATTGGTGGAGAGATAGATATTGAAGTTCCAAAATTTGGTTTTTAAAATTATGAAAAAATGTTTTTTTTTTCAGCCCATACAACGAAAAGTGAATTTAAAAAATTAAATTGGTCTAACCCCAACGTGTGGGATATCGTTGAAAAGTTGTTTTAAAATGCAACAAAAGCTGTTTTAAAATATGTAGATCGAACCCCCCAGTCTTGAGATAATCTAATACAAAGTTAAAATTAGAGGTGTCCCCCCACCGTAACTTTTGAAATATTACTAAAATAATGTGGTATATACCTCAAAGTATGTACTTTCAATTAAAATATATACTATAGCGGTCGATACCGCTATAGTATATATTATATAGGTATCATAGATAGTTATTTTTTAATACGTCATAAATCGTAAACCGCAATTTACCTTTAGAACTTTTATATTATGTTACTTGCTGCTACGGAACCCTTCATGGGCGAGTCTGACTCGCACTTGGCCGCTTTTTTATTTTAATTAAAGTCATTATTCCTAATTGTTGGTCATCCTACAGACTCTACCCGAACATAGCTAAATAAATAAATAAATATATATAGCTTTATTATATAAACGTCTTTTTATATAGTAAAATAATTATTCAACTTTTATTTTATTTTCTTGTTTTTAGGGTTCCGTACCCAAAGGGTGCAAACGGGACCCTATTACTGAGACTCCGCTGTCTGTCCGTCTGTCTGTCCGTCTGTCACAGGGCTCTATCCCTTGAATCATAAGAGCTAGACACTTGAAATTTTCACCGATTATGTATTACTATGGCCGCTATACCAACAAATACTCAAAGTAAAAAATAGTTGAAAATTAAAGGGGATCGTGTTTTTTCTGCGTTTTTAACTAGATCTTTATAATGGCATTAACTAGATACTTGAAATTTTCACAGATTATGTATAACTATGACCACTATAACAACAAATACTAAAAATAAGATAAAGTTAAAAATTAAAGGGGGTCGTCATACAAGAAACGTGTTTCTTCAGCGTTTTAAAACATTGTACGATGGTACGGAACCCTTCATGTACGAATCCGACTCGCACTTGCCCGTTTATTTGGTCACCCTTAAGAATCGATTTGCCCAAGTATGGCTGGCCAAATCGTCAAACGTCATGCTTTGAACGATATGTTTATTAGGCAGCCAAATCACGTAATGGCGGCATATCTTGATCTGCCCAGGCAGATTTTGATCGGCCCAATGAAACAATTAGCCCACGACACATACACGAAATACAAACAACACTAATTGATGCGACAAGCAGCGACTTTTGTAAGTTGAGCGGACAATAGAGCGCATTTAGCTTTTACCGCTTATTCCCGTGTGTTTCTATAAGCGGCAGTGCCACTTGAGACAGCTCTCAGAGCGCTCAATCTCAGAGCGCTAAGCGAGCGCTCAATTGTGCTAACAAGCTATGTTAACGTTTGCTTTGGAAATAAGATTTTCTAAAATAAAACATGTTTTTGTACAGTCTTTTATTTTGAGGCCTAATCAAGACAAATGAAAGCCCCAACTCGATGGGGTTACGTCGTTTTATTACAGTGTTTCTACAGCCATCTTCCGGCTCCATCGTCAGATCAGCTTCTTGTTTTAATAATATTTCATTGTCATAGGTAAATCAAACTATACATCACACAAAGCTTCATCTCAATCGGAGACTGCGAAGTGGTTCAAATTTAACTTGCAAGATTTGACCCAGAAATAATCAAAAAACAGGGTCATTTTAGCCGCTTAAAAAAAATAAGTTACAAGCCTATTTATTTTTCTTTTTAGTTTCTGCCAAGTCAACTTTCTCGTGACAGTGAACCATAGAGCCGAATTCCATGTTGAAATAAAAAATAAAAAAAAAATCTCTAAATATCTCATCGACTTGCAAACAACTTAACAAATTATATATAATTTACAACAAAATATATTTTAATACAAAAATTAATTTCTTGAATTATTTCTACTTATAACGCTTAGCTTCAAATACAATCCCAACAAATTTTGTATGGGAATCTCTGATTCTGTCTAGGGTAAGGCGGACTCTTAAGCACTATGTTTTTCTTATTTTTTTACATACATAGTCTGTAAATTTTCAAGTGTACTGGAATCAATAAAATTAAATTTTATATTAAATAAATGAAGGGGGCTGATTTTGAATAACTCTAGATTTTTTCAATTTTTTGCCACATATTAAAGCAAATATTTTTTTAGTATTTCTCCCATGTTTGTTAGACAATTTTTTATCAATATTCTAAGTTTTATAATAATCGGAAAATTCATGCATTTAAGGGTTAAAGTCTGGTGGAAAGGGAAACAGACAAATAACAGAAAAAGGATGCACATTTAGAAATATGACGTCACTGCCTTAAGGTTTAGCGTGTACGAAAGAGATAGCGAGATATCCTCACCACGCAGCCACTTTTCTTCATATACTCTAACATTTGAAATGCTAAAATATTCTAGCTGTTCTAAAAAATATTTCTTTTTAGTGCTATTTGTTTTCTTTGCAATTAATATTGTACAAAATCAAACACAGGTTATAATAACAACTCAATAAGTTTGATGTTTATTATGAATATGTATATTTAGATATAAATAACTAAAACTAAAAAAAAGACTGTTGTTACTTTCAAATCAAAACCTGCCCTAGTTTTGATTTGAAAGTTGGGAATGCTGGTCTGGAAGAAAAGGAAAAACGAAGAATGTACCAGCTGTTTTTCCTACCAAGCAGAGCAGATCGAGGGAATATAGGCGGGAATCTGAATCATGTTCACTATTCTGATTCCTTTGTCAATCTTTACTCCCACCATCATAACAAACGTTGTCTCACGGACCTAGGCTCTGTCTACCTAATAAGGTAGTGTTGTAACGTGATAATGTTGATTTGGAAGGGCGCCCACGCTTTCTTCCAAGCCCTATCGGCTCGCACTATGCTTCTATGCAACGAGCGCGCTTGTCGCTCAAACCAGTCAAAGCTCGTGCCCATAAGCACATTTGAAATTCGTGTTAAGTAGCTGCTAAACCAGGTCTGCCGAGCGCAGTCACGTACAGACCGGACCGGAATTATGCACAGCCTGATTGTAACTGAATTATGCAGGCGCTTGCTAGATCATCACGGATTTACTGGTAGTAAATATCTTTTTCATACTAGCTGAACTCCTTGGCCCGGTAGGAGTATGCATTGCTTTCGCAAGTTAAACAACCCTGGTTGTGGTCCACACTTGGATGGGTGACCATAAGTGGCATAAAAGGCACGTGAAGCCATTGGTTTTGGCTGGCATCAATGTACGAGTATGACCGTCGTCAAGCTATGTCAGATGCATTTAGGCAGCTTGAAAAATCTGACGCCAGTGTTAGCTACTTACACACTCAAAAAACTATTATGATTTATTTTCCCACCTTCTCGCTCACATGCAAAAGTGGCCTTTGGAATTTGCAACCCTGGGCTCTGCCTGCTTAGGGCCGCAAATTAAAAATACTGTGTCTGCCCCATAGTGGAGGAATAGAGCCGAGATAGCGTACGTGTAGGTATTGTCAGCATTCGGTTTTCTGATTAGGAATTCAGATTCAAAAACCTGAATGCTTCTTATTAATAAAAAAATTCAACAAGGCGCACACGTTCATATTTATTCCAAACGGAAATAAACCTCTTGTTAATATAATAATTTTTGCATTTAAAATAACAAAAACATAAACATTTTAATAACAAAAAAAAATTAAAACCAAATCCTATTTTAGTTCGAGTAACACCACTGAAAAGCAAAATATGCAAAATTTATCTCCTTGGAAGACATATTCAATTTAAATATTTTGGCTTGAAATTCTTGTCATAAAATTTCTGAACATTCTGAAAGTGACTTTAAACAAATTTAATTAATAATAAATTACAGAGTTATGAGTTAAACATTTTAAAATAAACAATAAGCCAGTACAGGTCGCGCCAAACTTCTAGATCGCTCTGAAGTTGAGGCGATTCGCGTCGCAGTAGTAAATACAGATACCCATAGCAGATAGAATTTGTTTTATTTTTGTTTATTGTGTATATATATATCATATCTACATTCTTGCAATAATAATGAAAAAAATATTATTGTGGTAAATATTTTGTCCCTGTTTGTAACCTGAGTCAGGCAACTTCAGAGCGATCTAGAAGTTTGGCGCGACCTGTAACTGACTTCCGCCTTGAGTTACCCGCTTAAATTAATTAGTAATATACGATTAAATTGAAAACCTCTACGTGCCTCTACTTTGTTATTGAAAGCTTTTAATCATCTTCGACTAAATCACAGAAAATGCTTTGAAGGCTTTGAACCGATTTTAAGGCGACTTTCGTGATGCTTGTTAATGCAAAAAGCATTACGAACAAGTGATCGAAACTTCGGCGCGACCTAACACAGATTTGTGTCAAGGTTGCAATTTTATACCACAAAATAACAGGCAAACGGCCCACCCTCGAGCAAATGATACTGTTGTCTATGTAAAAAAATATTAACATAATGCCAGTGGCCATACTGTTACTAGCATAGACACGTATTGACATAGAATAAATATATAGACCAGCTATCAAACATTGGCATTGTTCTATTTTTGAATATATGGCAGCTTAAATTTTATCACTTCTTTTTTTTACCTTAGGCAAAGGCCTCCTCTTGTTGTTTTATTTTGTCATACCTATTTAATTTTCAAACAATGAAATCTGGTTACTTTTCCATGGAAAGTTATTTCTTTACACTTTACTGTATTTTGTAACACATATTTACCAAGGCATTTTGAATTATGTTTACCATGTCTTCGTATGGGTTTTGCTTATAAACTGTCAAAAGTACTAGGCGTTTAAAAGCTAGTTTATGGAGATAACGGGACATTACAGTGATATCTGATGTCTCCTCTAGTTTTACATAATAACTCTTTGTACACGTAGCTAAAAAATAATTAATTTCATAATGTAGGTATATCAATGGTCAGAAGAACAGCTGAAAATAAAAACCGCATTCCGATTTAGAAATCGCTGACTTAAAACACGAAAATCAACTTTATTATCTTTATTTTGTGTATTACTAAATAGCATTGGTATTCGATTTTTCATTTTGTTTAAAGGCATTTGAACCTCAACAACTATACAATTACCTACCCTTTATTGTACAAAAAATAAATACAAGACATAATATTTTTTAAATTGAATTGAATTACCCGAGCAAAATGCGTTTTTAACTAACCAATTATGGACTAATATCATATAATATAATAATAAATTCAACATATAAATATAATTACTATTTATTTATGGTGTGTTTATTCGAAAACTATGTATTTTATTTATACACGTTCGATTTTATGTATCTAAACCTACGAATAATGATAATAATTCAATGATCTAAACATCCAGTTTTATTTGCAAAAACTTTGTAAACTTTTTATAAAGAAAACTAAACGTACGCACCTAGTTTAGAGCCCCGTGAGTCAAGTAATACCAAAATTGACTAATTTTACAGAGTTTTAGGGGTGGAACAGTTATCGCCCAAAGCCCTAATTCAGTAGCAAAAAGTCCACTTTATAAAAATGGCCACTGTATCAAAACTTCCACAGTATCAGAGTGGCCAATTTAAAATAGCAATACTTTTACGAAAAATATTATATGCTTGCGACCGGGAGCCACAAACTAATATGAAAAGCAATCTATCTAGAAACCACCTATTTTAGCCACGTAGCTTGCGTACAAACAGGTCTTAATCAAAGTTTTTTTAACATACGCGTGATGTCAAATAACGAATCTCGAAAATATGAATTTCCGATGTTTTTGATAGCCACACGAAATATCGTGTTTGTGGCCACGCTTGGAAAATCAAAAGCCTCTATCGGTCAAAGGGCAGGGCAGGGATGTTTGCGTACTGCACACTGCAACGAGATTTTATCTCATATTTAGCGGTTTGCAGCGATTGCAAACATTCTGAATAAATATGGAGGAGAAAACAGTGTTGATTTTACAAGCTTTGATATTGTTTTTACAACAAAAATAAATATACGTATAAAACTTAAATATAATCTCTTTTCTCGGCCATCCCGTCAACGTCTCCCTTGGGGTAGGCAAAGCATTTTGGGTCTTGCGGCTCAAAGCAGAGCTCAAGGCTGAACGACCCATAGGCTACTTTCAACGTAATAGCTAAAAGCTACGAACAAGTAATTCTTTAGAATCGTAAATAATCCCGAAAAATCATTCCACGCGATATGAACCGCGGCGGGCGGGGCTTAAAATATGAACAGCGCGGCACGACAGTTTGCCGTGACACTCAAGTCGTGCAGTTGCGTCCAAAGAAGTTTGTTTTGAGAATATTGCTGTGTTTTTGCGATAATCGATTCATTAAAAATGCCGTCATGTGACGTAAAGTGGTGTAGATATACAGCGATACAAACATGAAAATTAGTTATTAAAAAAAAAGTAACACGTAAACAAGGTTATTTATTTTAGCGTAGCGTGGCGTACTGCATTACGTACCTACCATCCGCGAGTTGTTCTTCACCGCTCGTTGCGTTGACTGCCCCACCCGACTGACGACGACGCGTGACCTTGTCGCGACCAATCGCATGCATCTATGTCTATGTGTGCATTCGAGTGTTTTGTTGTTATTACTGTTCGTTTGTTTGCGTAAATGGAATCAGAATCGAAACGGTGAATGTAAGAGCGTTAGATCTGTAGAGAATTATACCTCGATGGCTAAAAGATAGAAAAAGGAGTGCCATATTTCCTGGCCACGCAACACAAGCAATTTAAATGAAATTTTGCAGAATAATTGACTATTTTATGTCTATTTTAGTCTACAGTAAAAAAATAATACTGCCGTCGTAAAAAGGAAGGGCACATCTAACATTTTCTAAAAGTCGAGTTAATTGAGGTTAAAGATATTTTTACAATTATTTTAAAAAAACACAGTTGGCGTATGCTAATACAAAAATTAATAATGTCAAAAAAATGGACAAATACTCCATCTAATTTAGGGTAGGTAAGTATGTATATTTATTTCAAAGATCTTTTTTAATTAATCATTTTTTGTTTCAACTTAGTAATATAAATGTAGTAAAAATAATAAAAATACAAAGGAAAGGCATAAATAACCAGTTATGCCTTTTCTTTGTATTATTTAAAGAAAAAAATATGGAGTTTTGCAATGAAAAAGCATTTTTAACTTTATGTGCCTTTTTGTTCTAAAATCATAAGAAATCTTTAAAAATGTGTTTTAATAATTAAAAGGCATAACTGGTTAGTTATGACTTTTCTTTCAAAATTTTTAATAAATGAAGTCACTGAAAATTAAATCAAAAGAGACATTTGTTTTGTCAATTATGCCTATTTCTTCTAACATGACCCAAATGTGCCTTTTTAATTTAATGTGAGGAAGAGTATCTAAAGCATTTTTTTCTCTAACTGTATAATTTAGACCCTTTCATTGTAATAATAGCAAGATATGCCTTTTTATTTTATTAAATTTGAATATTTGTATCAAATGTGCCTTCTGGGCTTATTGTATCTTTGGAGAGCTTAGCGAAAAATTCTACAAAAAATTAGGCAAATAGGCCTTTTTTTCCTGATTCCGAATATGTATTTAACTAAAATTTGAAAAAAATTTTAGTTGTGCCCCTTTTTCTTACGACGGCTGAATAGTCTTTCTAAAGTTTAAGAGATATTAATCATAATAGAGAGTATGCATGAATTTTTTTATATTTTTAATCGATAGTCCTCGTCTAGAAATAGCCGCAAAAAATAAATCAGTGCCGAAAAACATGTATATGGTCTAGAAAATAAATATTAAAAATAGCAAGTAGATTATAACAACTAAAACACGCCATTTTAAAATATGACGTCAAAGTCTGGAATATCCGCTAGAGACATAGGCTGTCAACGCGTGTTTTTCTTTTTTGGGTACTTTCGATATTATCAGCCAGTGATGTTTGTTAAACCTCTATATAAAAGTACATACATTTCGAATGTCATCGATAGTCAAACTACATGGACGGACAGTCCTACCAAACGCACCCGAACTTGTCATTTCCTTTTTGTGAACTTTGTCGTCATATTCTTTTTGTTTGTCAAAAGTTGTGCGCGGCAACTTTGCATATTTTCAATAATTTATTTCTAATCCAAATAAGAGTCAGTAAGAAAAATAATTAACTAGGCGTGGTAACGTATTAATAGAAATTGTAAAATAAAAATATGAGCCGGATTGGTATTACATGCATAATCCTTATTGGTGGCGTGGCTGGGAAGTATACCGTGTATAATTTTTTTTGTAGCCAAAACGGATATTTATTTAGATAATACATTTTTTGGTATAATTTTCATATAAAAAGGTGATTGTATAAAATAGTAATATGTATTATAAAGGCAAATTTAGGAAAATTTAGAGTATGTTTGTGATTTTTTTATATTGAGCCAAAAAGAGGGAGAGGCCTATTCCCAGCAGTGGGAGGTTCAAGGCTGTGAATGATGATGATGATGATGAGCCAAAAATGCTCAATCGTGTTTAGGCTATTGTGGGTGTCTGTAGAAAAAAGTTTTTGAGGAATAAACTGTAGTAGTTTAACTACATTGATTTTTCAAAAACAACCCAACTTGCCTTAAAGCGTTGCTGTTTTAATGAAAAAAGGTGACGCGTTCATTAGGTAGAAAAAAGAACTGGAGAATGACCGGATTCAGCCCTCAAAAACGTTGTGGTCACAGCAAAGCCAGAGAGCATACAGTAAATTAATTAAGATATCTGCGCACCCAGCGAATAATCATCTTTATTCTAATACAAGTGTTTATGTACAAAAAAGAAAAATGCTAATATGGGGTCTTCCCCATATGCTATGTGCTTTAGATTAACGCGATTATATAGTCATAAACCTATGCAAACTGTATTCAAATCTTACCAATATAATCAAAATAAATGAGTTAACAAATTTTTTCCTTGTTTTTTTTTATTTATTTACTTCAAATGGTCACAATCTTGTCGATTCTCTCGAAAATACTTGGCCTGGCTCTGAATACTTGGCCTATGTATAATAATAATAATACTTCGCGAGAAGTCATTTCTGTTCATCAATTATTCCTTGTTGCTTCAACCCCTACGAGGTAGTTAGTAACAACGTCAAAGACCTATGGTTCAACCTTAGGCCTTTGACATAAAGTTCATAACCAATAAAAAAATTATACCTACGATACCTTATTAAGGGATATTTAGGAGCAAGTAAAGAACTTTATAGGTACTTAGTTGCTGTCCTATAAAGGGCTAATGTACTTTTTTTAAATATTTGTACTTTAAAACCTGTTTGGGACAATAAAGTCTGTAAAATAAATATCGAAAAAATCTACTTTTTGTACAAAATTGCATGGTCAGCTGACCGGATAATTTATACAGTTCGTTCGTCCAAATGGTGCAAAGACTGTTGGTGCGCTGACAAAGGCGGCATCGGCTTTTACAACGAACGAACTATATTATGTGTAAGGGAATGTCGATCTGTTTTGGTATACAGGGTGACTTTTTATTAAAACTGGCAACATTTTGGAGCAATTTCAGTCCATTATACTAACCTACTTTCTACAAAGTTATTAAAAATCGATAAAAATATTTTGTCCTTCCATACAAAATCCGTTTGGCCGAGTGCTGATTTGTATGGGAGAATGAAAAAGTTTTATTGTTTTTTAATAACTTTTTTATAGAAAGTAGTTCATTGACTGAACTTGCTCCAAAAAGGTTCCAGTTAATAAAAAGTCACCCTGTATATTGGTCCTACAAAAAAAGTGGTTCATTTTGAAAAGTTGGGGTTCTGTGTCCCTTCAAAAATGTTTCCACCTTTCTTTGATCACAGTACGTATCTGTGTACACTATAATTTTTTTAAATTTAAATTTAAATAAAATGTATACATGTTAAATATCACAAGTCAAATCAAAATATTTCATTTTGTATTTAATTTGTTTGTAATGGCTTATTTGTTTATTACAATGCGGAAATTTAATTTAAGTCGTCTCACGTCATTTCAATCATGAATTGTAGATGTTTACAAGTGGAGCAGCACCGAACATATAAGGAAATAACTTATTTGTTTACTGCTAATACTTAAAATTCAAACTTTAAATTAAATTCTTTATTGCTTATACTGTGTAAAATAGGAAGTACAATAAAAAAGTATCAACAGTTTCATGCCTTGAAAGGGCCATGCAAAGGATAGAAAATTATAATTATGTTTTTATATGTTTCAATACGCTGTGTGGTTCCCCGCAGAGTAGAATAAGACCACTCCAATCCAAGGCTTCCTGTGGATGTCGTAGAAGGCCACTTAGGAAACACAAGCTAAACAAAGCTAATAAACAAAATGAGACCTCTCCAACCCGTCTGGCCAGCGCGGAGAGTGTAGGCCCAATCCTCTGGCTACTCTGGCTAATATATGGCTCTGGTAGTATAGAGAGGGTCGTGGGAAAACTAGATAGACCGATTTCAAAGTTTACCAGACCTACAAAAATACTTAGTGTAATATTATTCACTATACGTAGGTACTGAACTTGGCTCTCTGAGTATGTCAAGTTGCCTGTTAGTGTGCCTGTATAGCAATTGTCATTAATAGTTTATTTTTCTACGAATACCGCTCTTTGGTTGTTGGCAATGTATGTCACTGTGCTACTAGGTGAACAAGCTAATGCATCGGATGTACTGCAGGGACTGTCGTCATGTTCTGGTTATTGCAAGCTTTTATTTAAATTGCCGTGTAGCTGTGTGGTTCCCGGCAGAGTAGAATAGGATCACTCCAAGTCTTCCTTGGATGTGGTAAAAGGCGACTTAGGAAACACAAGTTAAACAAAGCTTATAAACATCATTGAGACCTCTCCAACCCGTCTGGCCAATGTGGAGAATGTAGGACAAATCTCGATTGCTCTGGATAATATAAAAGAGGGTCTTGCTCCTGCAGTGGGAACTAAAATATACATAATGATGATGATGATTTCCCTTGCACTGTTTGTTGTTATTTATTTGTTTTTTGGGTAAAATCTTGCAAGTTTAATTTGAGCCACTTCTCGGTTTCCAATTCAGATGAAATTCTGTATGGTTATGTAAATCTGATGACAATGCAACATTATTATAACAAAAAGCTACATATGCTTATATATATGTATGCATATATATGTAATATATAAAAATATTTATAAATATTTATTTATAAATATGTCATATCTTTTATATTTGTTTTTATGTTTTTTTTTAGTATTTTAGATTTTATGATTTTAAGTTAGTATTAGGATTTTCAAAATTTCTCTGTATTTATATTGACACTCCATCCATTCCAAAAATATGTAACCTTTTAAAGACTGGGTTGACTGGAAGAGATCCCTTCTTGGGATAAGTCCGCCTTTGTACAAGTTATTTCTTTTTCCCTTTGTATTAAATAATGTACATTTGAATGTAATTATTGTGCAATAAAGAAATTAAACAAACAAACAAACAAAGCTGATCTGATGACGGAACCCAAAGATGGCTATAGGAGCCTTGTAATTAAACGACATGACTCCATCGAGTTTGGGCTAACATTTGTCTTGATAAGTGCTTAGGCCTCACAATAAATGCGAAATTTTATCGTAAAACTTATTTTATTTTAACCCTCGACAAAAAAGAGGGGTGTTATAAGTTTGACGCTAATGTCGGTCTGTCTGTGTGTCTGTCTGTGGCATTGTAGTGCTCGAACGGATCATCATATCAGCCACAGGAAGTCCACTGCTGGACATAGGCCTCCCCCAAGGATTTCCAAAACGACCGATCGGAAGCGGCCTGCATCCAGCGTTTTCCTGCAACCTTGCTCAGGTCGTCTGACCACCTAGCAGGTGGGTGTCCTACGCTGCGCTTGCTGGTACGTGCCCGCCATTTGAGAACCCTTCTGCCCCATCGGCCATCGGTTCTTCGCGCTATGTGCCCCGCCTACTGCCACTTCAATGAGCTAATCCGCTGGGCTATGTCTGTGACCTTTGTTCTTCTACTAATCTACTCATTTCTGATTCGATCACGTAAAGAAACACCTAGCATAGCCCTAGCATAGCCCCTCTCCATAGCCCGCTGAGAGACCTAGAGCCTTCTTATGAGACCCATAGTAAGAAACCACGTTTCAGAGCCATAAGTCATCACTGGTAACACACATTGATTAAGCAATTTTGTCTTGAGGCACTGGGGTATTTTAGACGAGAAGACAGCTCGAACGGATGGATTGATTTCAAAGCGGTTTTTTTTTACGTGATGGTAAGTTTCCTTGCGGTGGTTCTTTGCTATGTTTGAAGAAAATCGGTCTAGCCGTTTAAAAGTTAATGAGGACAAACGCTTGAAAATCAGGGCTTTCTTTAGCAAATATATAGATGGCGCTATCCATAGCCCGGATGTAGCGTGACTTGATGTCCCTAATCAAGTCGTATCAATAGTTCCGGTTCACATCACTAAATAGCGTTCTTGACAGTAGGGCGATTTTAAGTTTGCCTAGCAAATAAACTTGTTTGTCACCTTTAGGCCGTGTGGTGATGACAGAGTAAAATACGTTTTGTCACCACCCTTTTCAGCTCCTATGGGTGTAGTCCAACAGTGGACTGATATGGACCGTAAAGAAGTGGATATATTATCTTCATTATCGTCAGATATGAAAGGAGTATCCAAAACCAGAGAGCATGTATGATAATTTTAAACAAAAAAGTGCCTCCGTTTTCTGGTCTTCGTCGTCAGTTCTATTTCACCATAACACAAACATCAAAATAACTTTAAGTGTGCGTAGAATATTTGAGAAGTTCCTTCGATTTTTCAAAGATTCCATTATCAGATCCTCATGTATACTGCATGTAAACAAACTCCTTCCAAGTAAAAAAATGTAAATCGTTATAGATTATAAAAACAGAGCGTTATAGAGGAACATAGGTACATTAAAAACAAATATACATATTTTCGAATTAAGTAGCTTCTACTTTTTTGAAGTCGCTTAAAAACAATGTTTTGAATAAAAGTGCTTTGTTAGGAGACTAGCGCCATCTGCGTGTGATCTCCACAAATACGGGCAAGATTATCGATTCATCGATTTCCCGTGCGCGGATTGTCTTTGCCCGACCAGAAAAAGAATCATTGTCTTTATGTCAAGTTGCGGGCGAGGCCATTATAATAGACTTGCCTTTGTAAAAAGATTCGGGTGTGGTTCTTGTGTCCCTTTATCGCGTGCTTTGGCAGCATTAAGTTTGTAATTTTGATATATAAAATCGAAAGTTTCGTGGAGAATTGTCGGTAATTGTTTGGTGGCCAATTCATTTGGAACGGCGGGGAGCCGAAATTGTTTGTATTACGTAAAGAACATTGATTTGTGTCGGGTGTGAACCGCGTGCCATGCGGCTGTGAAAATTATTAGTTTGTGATACTGTATGTGAATAATCGTGAAGTGTCCAAAGAAGAACAAGAAAATTATTGTGTTGGAGAAGTGGGGTAATAAATACGACGTATTCATCTTGGGGCACGTACATGAGCTTAAGGGGTTAGGTTATTGTAGGGACCCAACTCTCCGCACCACTGACTGGGGATCCATGAAGAGACCTGAGGCCGTCGCCACCCCTGAGGAGGACCGCAGGATCGACGCGAAGGCCAGGCGAGGCTGCCTGAAGACTGCATGGAAGCGGTGAGTCTTACAATTAGTTAGATTAGTTAGGTAGTTAGTTAGTTATAATTCAATTCAACTCATAATTAAGTTAAAATAGGTCCCTGTACCTATAAACAGGGTGGTAGCAGACTGCGTAGGTTGTTTGTGTGTTTGTTTGTGGCCGGTGAAATTGCCGGACTCGTACCAAGAGCGTAGCCACAAAATCTCTTGGTATAAAAACGTAATCTTAGCTATCTGCGCCCAAACAAACAGGAACGATTCAGCCTACTTAAAAAGAAAAATGATCATTATTATTTTTAAGTAGGTACGAGTATATGTAGTAGGTATATGAGTCTTAAAAAAATAATGATCATTGTAAATGTTATTTGGTGTAATATTTTTTTTTTGTTTGGTATTGTTTACTTACTAGGTAGTAAGTGGGTATGTGAGTCTATGCAAAACCTATACCGTTGAGTCTTTAATTCATTTAAAAGTATCGTAACCTATTTGGCTTAAATATTTTCCGAGCTCAACTTACGAAGTTAAATCCACTCAGGGTCTAGTGGCTTAAAGTACAAACAGCTTAAACTGTTGCAGCTGCTGCGAGCCAGTCCGCTCTCAAGCTATTATGTTTGTAAAGTAGGATTTGCTAATAGTCCAACAACATACTAACAGGGACAGACGTCACGTGGCCAGCAATTAACAGAGCGTTTCGTTCAAACGTAGTTAAGTGTATAAATACACTGTGCCGAAGTTACGCAGCTAATTAATTTATTCATGAAATACGCGACATAAGTTCGGCGTAGTGTGTTTGTATGTTGCTAGTAATACAAATAGAATTGCAGGCGAAATTTCTCCAAAGTTCGGTCGCGCAACTTCCTACTGTACTTTTGGATACGGATTTTAACGTAGCTTACTGTAGGCATTGACGGGAAGCAAATGTAACATAACGTAAAACCAGTAAAATAAGAGACGTTTGATTCCGCAAGCATTGGCTGCCAGTGCTTGACTCTGAATGAAACCAAACGTTTCGTGAGTAATATTATTGAAATCGATGATAAGACGAGAAAAACTTCAAGCCTGGGAAGGGTCTCCCGATAACACATCTTATCGACTTGTAATTCGTACGCTTGAGCAGCTTTTCAGACAATTAAAATACAATGAAAAAAAAAAAACAGTATCTATTTCGATGTCTACGCCATACTTAATATATTTTGACGTTCATTATAAATGACATGTTTTTAGTTGTGAGTCACTGTTTAACTTAATTAAATATCCTTGAATGAAACCTACCAGTCTACCACTACAAAATTTAAATTGTGAAGTTCCCTGGGTCAAAAATAAATTATTTGGAACTGATAAGAGAATAAAACGACAAAAAATAATGTCACTTGTCAATGATCATATCCACTTTAAACGTAATTTTATTTTTTTTAATGCAGAAAAACGTATATTAAGAGCGCTATTTGACTCCAAGAAACTATGACGTCACAGTCCGATATTTCATACAAATCCCGTAGAAAATGTTTGTTTTGACGTTAAGAAAAAAATATCTGATTTAACTTGTTTGGAAACTAGCAGATTATACTCGTAGATGTTACTCGAGAAAATGTCAAACCAATGTCAAATAACATTGAAATCAAGCGGAACTAAATGCATTAAAGGACACAGTGCCAAGACACTGGTATGACACTACATAGATTCAGAGTAACATATATACCTACTACTACTACAAACGAAACAATTTATCTGTACACACGTCGATGTCTGAGTTTTATACTTAGGGTCGCACCGCAGAATTTATTTAATACTTACCTACTAACGAGTTCGACATATTTACGATTATATCTTTCAATACCGGGAGATTTGCGAACACTATGACGTAAACAATATTCTGTTTTATATGTATTAAATGTTACAGAAAAGTCGGAAACAGCTACATAATATCACTTCGCAAATATTTTATATTATGTCCATTGTCCATATCCATTTCACCATTAGTAAACTTTACTGATATTTATTGAGTCATTTATAATGTAACGCACTAAATACATTCTTACATACTTGTAATATAGTAATTTGCATATTCGGCGCAAAACGATACGGTAATTTGTTGGGTACCCCTTCGATCCTTTTTAATTATGCATTTTGGCATAAAGGGGTTGGCATATAGTTGTTACGCATAAATTATGAAAAGCAAACTGTTCTTATGGCATAATGGTGTCATAGGCATAACCTTAACTTACTCTAATGTTATTTATTATAATTCTAATGATCATAAAAGTAAGGGCATAATTGTAGTATACCTAAAGGTTTTCAAGTATAAAATACAAAATTCATAATAGACATCCATAATAATAAAAATGCTTTTCCGCATACATAGTACCGACTGAACCAAGCCGCTATATCATCTGTAAAAACAAATAAAAATCTTGTGACAGAGCGCTATAGTTAGGTTAAGGTTGCGGCGGGGTGGCCCTTAGGCAACCGCCGCAACCTTAATCGCAAGCCGCACAACATATACGTTTGCCAGATACAAAATATATTATTTTATACATACCTGCTTTATTACAAACTCGTATTTTTCCTTTTAGATCATCGAATAAAAATGGTATTTCATTATCTGACAAGTAAGTTGTGCCTTAAGTTGAAATGCCAAAAAATGTTATGACTAGTTATTATTATTGTAAAAACGTTGATGCTAAAAGTTTATATGCCGACATATTATTATGTTTAAATTCATTATAGTAAAAAAATTTATGCCATACAATTTATTCAAAATTATCGTTATGCGATTTAATAATAATGCCAAAAATTAATATGCCACCTTAATTTATACCTATAAATTTTATGCATTCGAATATGAACCCTAATTTGTTGTATTAGGTGGATAAACAATTATTATATGCGCATGTTCTCACCTTGATGGTTACTATTAGTTGACAGTTCTCAAGACATGACACGTCGCGAATTGCGTGCGGGTAGTAACTAAACCCTGTTTTAGAGTGCAAAAAGGCGCACAAAGTGCGGGGGAGAGGTGCGGGGACGCCAATTTGCAGGAGACGCTGTGAGATTCCATTCTGTTTGTACTCTTATGTATTCTGTGGCCAAGATTTGGTATGTCGTCGCCATTACTCGGTGTTCGTTATAAATTACAAGCATATTGTCGGTTTCAGTTATAATGCACATTAACCGATCAATAGGGCCGACCAGGCGACCACTACAAAATGAAAAAGTATAGATGTTACTCCAGAGAGCCCAATGACAAATGACATTTGAAGAAATCATCAATTAAGTGAGACTATTTTTATCCTCCTCATTTTATTAATAAGTCAATACAAAATATTTCTTTTCAAAATATTTATTTAATAGGTGATGATGATGATGTTATATTTAAAGATAGAACAGGAGCCGAGGTTTGAGCCAAAAGTGGCCGTTTTTCGCAAATGTGCGTAGTAAAGCTTAACGTTCTCACTTTAAACTGTAAACAGTAGTTCATAAAATACTTTGAAGGGTTATCTAGGATTTGATAGTAGCAAAATTTAAAATAATGTCTCCGTTTTCTTTCAAATGATTTATTTTAAATGGGGGCAGCACTGGACCCCGGAAAATTTAGGTACGGCCTTAATAAACTAACGCAAACCTTCTCAAATGTTATCTCAGGTCATGAAACTGAACAACTTTTGTTCTACATTTTGAATCTACTTTTGAATTTTCTTACAAACTGATCAGCTAAACGAGTCAATTTGTATGAAAATCCGAATTTTATGTTAGGCATTTTGGGAATGTTGTAATAAAAGTTGTTCAGTTTCATGGGCTGAGGTACCATCTGAGAGGTTTTGCGTTAGATCATTAACACGTTGTATATTCTATGTCAATGCATCTGAACTGTTTTTAATTTGCGCTTGTAGTCAAAGAGTCCACGACCCATCGGGCCAGTGTGTCAGGGATGAAATGTGGCGCGAGGTCGTATTAACATGCGACTGCACTAGAGTTATACAGCTAATTGTGCAATAATAGCACAATCGATATCAACTGCTTAATTATTCTAAATTATATCCCGGGTTCGTGCTCCACTAATCCGCTAGTTTCCACCAAGTCAAATCAGATCAGATACTCTTTTCTTAACGTCAAAACAAATATTTACTATGAGATTTTGTATGAAATATCGGACTGTGACGTCATAGACTTTTTGGAGTCAAATAGCGCTCTTAATATCCGTATTTCTGCATTAATAAATCTAAAATCTCTTTCAAAATGGATGTGATCAATGACAAGTGACATTATTTTGTGACGTTTTAACAGTACCAAATATTTCTTTTTTGACCAATTTGCTTCCCTATTGCGTTTCCTATTGCATCCTCAGCTGTGCTGCTACAGAGCCCTGGGTGCGCTTTCCCGCATTTTCTTTTCCAAACATAATCCAAGGATGCCAAAGACCTTGCAAAGCGGAGAAGGAATATCCGAAACAGTTAATTAAGCTATAATTTACGACCGGCCGCCTACGTCAACCCTCTTTGGATATACATCTGTGCGAAATGTTTTACAACCATCCGCCGCCCGTTGTTAACCCGCCTTGAGAATGCATTTTAACCCTAGATAACTAAACATTCGTCTGGCAGACTACGCGACCCCTTGCATAAGTCTAGTTCACATACTTTCGCGTACCCCCTGCTTGCACGCCTTTGTATACCTTCATAATTAGAGTAAAAAGTTGCACAAATGCGGCGTTTGCGCAAACAATTGTCTTTACTTGTGATTTATAACCACCGCGTCGCCTAGATGACGAAAGTTTAGTTATAACAGGTGCAGATTTTCAAAGGTATCTAAATTGCATTTTATTTTATATTAGTATTTTCAAATAAAAAAAATTAATAAATGTTTGTATTATAATTAGATAATATACAAATAATATGAATTTCATAAAAACGGTTATTTTTTAATGACTAGGGTTTATTAGTAAGATGTCATTCATACTACTAATTGCTTTCAACTTTTTCTCATATACCTAATATTATTGATGGATTTATAAATGGAAACATATGTCCTAGGCTGAAAGTAGAAATTCACGTTTATTAAGATTGATTACTTTGATAAAAGAAACAAGATAATTTAACTTCTGTGGTGATGACAAATCATTGGAAGGTTGAAAGTCAATACAATATCAGCATTAATACTGATGTCTCGTGCCAATCTTTGGGTTCTGAAGATGATTTTTTAGTATCAAGTAAAAGACAACAGAACCCAAATTATTAAACCGGATGATTTTATATTGTCAAACATGGAAAGAAACGTACTACATACTACGTCAGATGCTACAACGTAGCATTCGACATGTGCTTTAGCAACTCTTCGATTTTTATCCAGTAAAACTCATCATAAATGGTCATCTGCACTAAGACTACTCCTACTTATGTTATTATACGTCGCGAATAACATCAAAAATAATTAACAAATAACACGGCGAGATTTTGTTTTGAAACTGACAAACCACCTCATGGAGCCTTGGTTGCGGCAACTTGCTCGGACGGTAACTTTAAGACGTGACATCAAGGTCATGATAGGAGATATCCTTGGTGAAATCATATGAAGAATCTGCTCCATTTCCTTATGTATGAAATATTACAAAAAAATTATACGTTTGCCCGTCGAAATTGCTAAGGAAGACCAAAAATTGATGCCTTAGATGTAAAAAATGCAATTTGTGACACCCATAATGTAGATGTGTATAAAAGGTATGTGGCATCATTAGTATAAAATTATTTCTACCTATCTCTATTCACAACGGGCACTTTATACGAATCATGTAACAATTTCTTCCTCACGTTAAATTATGTTGATAATATAAGATTTTTTAATGCGTAGTCCGCTAGACGAATGTTTAGTTATTGAGTAACTCCCAGGATAGTTTAGTTATCTAGGGTTAAAGTTGAAGCACGAGATGTTTGTGCTTATTCCTGTAGTCGCCTCTTACGACATCTACAGGAAGAGGGAATCCATAGGAACATTCGAAATATAAAAAGTAATTTTTCGGCCTATTAGAAATTTCTATATTTATTTGATTAGTTGAAAAATTTACACTTCTATAAAATTAACACGTTATTAATGTTAGTGTGGATTTATTTTATTTATTATACAGGCTGTCTATTTAACCCCTAGCTTTTTTGGAGCTAGTTTATTACTCTTACTGAACTTCTATTCTATTTCTTCTATTTCTATTCTATTTCAATTTTGAATAGAAAAATTAATTTTACTTAAGTATTTAAAAAAATTGCCTACTAATACAAATCAGCGCTCAACCAAACAGATTTTGTATGGGAGAACGTAAAATAAATTTCGCCTACCCATACAAATCAGCGCTCAACCAAACAGATTTTGTTAAGGAGAACGTAAAATAAATTTCGCCTACCCATACAAATCAGCGCTCAGCCAAAGAGATTTGGTATGGAAGGATTAATTCTTTAAAAAAAATTATAGAATCTAGTTCAGTATGATGGAGAAGCTGCTCCAAAAATTGGCTAAAGGTAAAAAAGTTGTAATTAAATAATTAAATATACGTTACAAAGTCACCCTGTATAATAACCATCACCATCAGGTCTTTTTTAGTCTCCACTGCAGGAGCACAACTCTCTCTGTACTACTAGAGCCATATATTAGCTAGAGCAGTCAGAGGATTTGGCCCATACTCTTCACGCTGGCCAGACGGGTTGGAGAGGTCGCATTGATATTTATAAGCTTGTGTTTCCTAAGTCGCCTTCAACGACATCCACGGAAAAACATGGAGTGGTCCTATTTTACTGTGCCGGGAATCACGCGACTGATACATAAAATTAATCTACTAAGCGAACATACAAAAATAACGTGTTAATTTCATAGGAGTGTAATATTTTAAACTAGTCAAAGGAATATAGAAATTATATTCCGTTTGCTAAAAAAGCTCCCACAAAGAGAAACAGAAATAGAAAAACAAAACAAACTAGGTACTAAATACATGTAAACGCAAGTTCTCTGTAAGCCTTTACACACAAAGCAGGCTTAAACACCGGCACTCTACCGTTGGTTTTTAGAACTAACCACAGGAAAAACAAACCAGGCAAAACAAAGTAGGTAGGTCAAGAGGAAAAAATCAAAAGGCATTTTTTACACAAAGCCTCTGTAAGACTCGAAAATCTGTCGAAAGAGGTCGCTACCAACTAGTCGGCATCAAATGTTGATGGGAATGAAGTGCAAATTGTAAGCAAATAAAGTTACTTGTTATATTCATAGTGGCGCTAGAATCTATGCCAGTTAAAGAAAACTACAGAAATTTTACTTATTTTATTTATTTTACTAGGTACTAATTTCAGAAAACAGTATGGACAACACTGTACCTTTGTTTAGAAAAAATATCCAGTTTACCCAACCACCCAATAGATGGCGTTAACGGCTGTATTTAAAAAAAAAGCGAAAAAGATTTGCAGATGGCGTTCTAAGTAGGCTTAGGAATTTTTACAATAGTTTTATTTTTTAGGCTGTAATGTAATGATAAAATTGGAGCTAGATGGCGCTAAGTTGGTAAAAACGTGAATCGTGGCTCAGAGTTATAAAATACTACGTAACGTGGTAACACGTAAAGACGAAATTCTAAGTATGTACGAACATAGTGCAGTATCTGCAGTAAAACGAGTATTACCTATCTGGACGACTGTAAATCTTACCGGTATGGCTGGATTCGCACTGAAAGAATTTTACATCATGTTGCAAAATATGCATCATATAAATTCGGAATCTGAATTTCAAAGTAACCCAAATTAATTTCAAAAAATCTAATCATTGCGGAAGCTACCGCGGGAAAAAAACGATATTTCACTAAATTTGAAAATGGAATTTAAACTGGATCGGTGTAACCTTTTTAACCTTCTTCAAAACAGAAGGAGGAGGTTCTCAATTCGTCGTTATTTTTAGGTGTGTTTCCCGATTATTTGAAGACACGCCTGAACCAGTTTGGAAAACTCTGTTTTTGTTTTAAAGTGTATACTTTTCTTTAGAAATTTTATTTAAATCGGCTGTGTATTTTGTTTTTTTAACGAAAATAACTAGAAAAAAACGGGCATGTGTGAGTCGGACTCGTACATAAGGGGTTCCGTACCACCGTACAATGTTTTAAAACGCTGAAGGAACACGTTTCTTATATGACGACCCCCTTTAATTTTTAACTTTATTTGATTTTTAGTATTTGTTGTTATTGTGGTCATAGCATTTTTGGCTTGATAGAAAAAAATCAAAAACATACCTCTAAATTTGCCTTAATTTGCCTTTATATGACACATTACTATTTTATACAATCACCTTTATATATGAAAATTATACCAAAAAATATATACTATTTAAATATCTATCCGTTTTGGCTACAAAATTTATTTTTGTATTATATTTATAATTTTTTGTATAATTTTCATATAAAAAATGTATTGTATAAAAAAGTAATATGTATTATAAAGGCAAATTTAGGCAAATTAGAGGTATGTTTGTGATTTTTTTCTATCGAGCCAAAAATGCTCAATCGTGTTTTGGCTATTGTCTGTAGAAAATCTTTAAGATTTTTATGTAATTTTTTTTTGGAATAAACTGTAGTAGTTTAATAACAGTGATTTTTCAAAAACACGCACAGTATTGCAAATTGTAAACCCACAGCGCCTTAAGGCTATACATGATGAGAATGTAACACTGTACCTGTAACACTTTAAACTGTAAACAGTAGTTCATAAAATAGTTTAAAGGGATAGCTTGGGCTTCACAAAGACAAAATTTTAAATGTTATCTCCGTTTCTTTCAAATAATTTTTTTTTGAGATATTTGAGTGCGTTTGACCTCTATCTAGCCTGATGGGAAGCTAAGATGAGGTCTAAGGTGTAACACGCAGACTCAAAATTTCAAATGGGGGCAGCACTAGACCCCGGAAAATTCATGTATGGCCTTAAGATAACAAATGAGGAAACCTGCATACTAGTCCAATAGTGTTTAATAATGACTGTTGTCACTGAATGACAGTCATTGAGCTACGTATACGCATTTATGCATCATTGACAGCTGCTATAAACCACATAGACCATGGATCAAGATAGACACAGCCTTTGTATGAATTTGCGTGTCGATCTGACGTCACATTGACTTCATTTAGGATCGTCTTTTAGTCCGTGTATGTCAATTCTTTAGATCGGACATTGAGCTCTCTACTGTAAAATACCTAAATCTGTCGTTTTGAGCCGTAGAAACTCGTCTAAAAACATTGGAAGAAGTAATTAAAAAGATTCCTTTCGTTTGTAAGTGAATTACTTATTATATATTGTATTGAAATTGGCACGCCAGGTTTTTATACAAATTGAAGGACTTTCTTTATCTAGTAGTATATACAGATCTGTGCTATTAACATATATATATGTACATACAATCACGTCTTTATTCCTAACTAGCTGACCCGGCGAACTTTGTTTCGCCCGTTCCCGTTCCTTTTCCCATATTTTCTCACCGTTTAAACCTTCCCTGGACTACGACAAACATTTCAAGACCAAAATTAGCCAAATCGGTTCAGTCGTTCTCGAGTTTTAAGCAGACTAACGAACAACAATTCATTTTTATTTATATAGATGGGACAAACAGACAGAACATTTTGGGTCTTGTGGCTGAATTTAGAGCACACGGTTGCAAGTCGCAAAGGCTACTTTTAGCGTGATTGTGGGTGAGGAGGTAGAAAAAACCGGTCAAGTGCGAGCCGGACTCATGCATGAATGGTTCCATACCTCCGTATAATGTTCTAAAACGCTTAAAAACGTTTCTTGTATGACGACCCCCTTTAATTTTGAACTTTTTTAGTATTTGTTATTATACGAGCAGCCACAATAATACATAATCGGTGAAAATTTCAAGTATCTAGTAATGCCGAAATTAAAAACGCCGGAAAAACACGTTTCTTGTATGGCGACGCCCATTAATTTAGTTTATCTGATTTGTAGTATATTTTGTTATACTCGTAGCAGCCACAGTAATTCATAAACGGTGAAAATTTCAAGTAAATCGCTATTGCGTTTCAGCATTTAGAGCCCTATGAAAAACGGACGGACAGACGGACAGACAGCGGAGTCTCAGTTATAGGGTACTGTTGGCACCTTTTGGGTGTGGAACCCTAAAAAGGAATCAAAGTAATGATGGGATGCTATGCTATTAAGCTATTAAACACACTCGATGAGAGATAGACCCATAATCTTATATCTAAGGGTTGGGACACATCTGGCAGCACGGAACAGCTCCTCTAGACATGGGTAATCTCGACTCTGAGGAGTGTTTTGACTCACTGAATCTTTCTCCACATCCGGTACCGACTCATCTTAATGATTCCTACTCCCTTATCGGCTCCAGGTCCGTGGTCCGCTAAGTTTCGCTATTGAATCTACAGAATACAGACGTCCTTTCTGGTACCGGTTTCAATACAGAATAATATTGACTCCCGACTTCCGATTCCTCCCGAGACGCGGTGGAGCCGCAAACGCGGCTCGCGGCTCGCGACCTGACAGGCGCCGCCGGTTCCCGGCGGGACCAAAATCGGCGCGGACTCAATACCTCGCGGGAGCCGATAACGATTACCGGGATTCAGTACGGGTATCGGCTCCTGTTGATGAATCGGTTCATTTAAATATTTGAATCCGGAGTTAACCATGTCTAAGCTCCTCCTATGCTGCTATCCTTTTCTGTTGCTCAGAACAGTTATTTATTATTTATTTGTTATAGCGAGAGAGGGCTAGGGAACGCTACAGCATGGCCGGGGCTGAAGCGTTCCGTCGCTCTCTCTCACTATAGCAAAAGACGCTTTTGAGCGACAGAAAAGGAAAGCAGCATAGAAAAATGCTGTTCCGTGCTTTCAGATGAGTCCCAACCCTAAGTCTTCTACTCATATTCTACCTACAATCTAGATATTGCTATTGATAGTTAATTTAACGGCTGGTGAGCGATACCGCCGGGTGTACTAGCCCTTGTAATGAACCCTAGTGCATCCCTTGATCTAATCTTAATCACCTACGTGTTCATTGAACATGCGTTATTATCGGTGTGACACTTTGATTATTCGACGTCATAGGGACGATAATTGGAAACCTAACCATTATAGACAACAGGCCGTACAAGTATTACGTAAGCAAGAAAAGGGGCAGAGGAAGTCTTTGATTTAAAAATGGCAAATATACTGCATACGGTCTTGAACGAATTGAAGGGTCCCCAAATTATTAATATTATTCCATGCAATATTTGCAGCAGTGTAGCCTTTACCTAGAACTCGTTATATTTCTCGGGTTCGATTTGCAACCGCCGTGTTCTCAACGTGATTCTAAGAAAATGCTGAGAAATACAGAGTTATTACATTTTACATCAAAAAGTTGTTTACGTCATGAGAAATTCAATGTATATAAAATCTGAGAGAAATCCTTCAAGGAATATAACGCAAAGTAATACGACACCTAATCTGTTGTTAAAATTATTGTTTTTACCTAATTTAGTATATTTTAAAGTTAATTAAAAATCATCTCCTCTAGAATATCAACGAATTGAGATATAAAAAACAAAGTTAAAAAAATTATTCTTCTTCTTCTTTTTCTTTCTTTTCTCAGCCCACATCAACCCACTGCTGGGCATAGGCCTCCCTTTTTTCGCGCCACTTTCTACGGTCCTGCGCCATTCTCATCCAGCGCTTTCCCGTCACCCTATCAATGTCATCCGACCAACAGGTCGGTGGTTTTCCTACTGGTCTGTTCCCTTGTCTCGACCACCACTCTGTCACTGCTCTGGTCCATCGACCATCTTCTCTTCTAGCCAAGTGTCCCGCCCATATCCACCTTAGCCGCGCGATTCGTTTACCTACGTCTTCGACTTTAGTATTGCGGCGAATTTCTACGTTTGGCACACGGTCCAGCAGCTTGATGCCGAGCATGTCACGCTCCATCGCTCTTTGTGCAACTTTGATCATGTGCATGTGCTGCTTTGTGAGCGTCCATGCTTCAGCGCCATAAGTGAGTATGGGTAGGACACATTGGTTATATACCTTGGTTTTAGGGCACTGTGGGAGTGAGAATTTGAAGTCGAGTTTCCCAAAAGCAGCCCATCCCAGCCGAATTCGTCTCTCAATCTCCTTCTTTTGCCCATCTGCATCAAAAGATAAACGATGTCCAAGATAGATATAATCATTAACTACTTCCACTTTCTTATTACCTACGTTTATGTTAGGTACGTTTAAGCTATGATTTTTCTCATGATTCCCATGATCTTTGTCTTGGACATATTAATCTTAAGCCCGATCTTCAAGCTCGCCTCTTGTAGTTCAACGAGCATCTCCTGGAGTTTCGAAACGTCCTCGGCTATAATGACGAGATCATCAGCAAAACGCAGATGCGATATATAGACCCCGTTAATTTTTAATCCTTTTTCCCGCCAATCCAAACCTCCTATCACATCTTCCAGAACATTGGTGAATAGTTTGGGCGACATGGTGTCTCCTTGTCGTACTCCTCGATCTAAAGACACGAGGCCAGTTAATCTATGCATACGCACCTGCATTGTGCCCGACCCGAACAGCTCCCGGAGGATATCCACATATCGCTTATCAATATTGCAGCGATGGAGAGAGTGGAATAAAGCCCAATGTTCGACAGTGTCAACGAAACATAGAGGCTGCTGGTACTCTCTACACTTCTCCATCAGCTGCCTGACCGGCTATTTCAAATCAAATCAAATCAAATTCTTTATTTGCAATAAAAATATTGCAATAAAAAAATGAAAAGATAAAAATGCACAATTATGCAACCCTACGGAGGGCCCCCACTCTGGAACTTCGATACTCTGTATCTTGTGAATTTTTACTTTTTTATATACTGAAAAATATGGGTACATATTTTTGGATTTGGATGGAGGAACTAACGGACTAATTAGAATAATAGTTTTACTGGTCCAGTCATCGTCCTTAAAACTAACAAGCTAGTAAAGATGAACTGATTTATGATAAAAAGTTATCCGGACAAGAATCATTCAGAAAAATGTGTCATATTCGTCCGTGGTACGTAACGATCAAGTTGGTAGGTACCTGTAGCTACTCGTTTATTAGCTAAATAAAGTCTTGGAAGCAACAATTTTATTAAATAAATGGGCAATTGCGAGACGGACTCGTACATGAAGGGTTCCGTACCACCGTACAATGTTTTAAAACGCTAAAAAAAACACGTTTCATGTATGACGACCTCTTTTAATTTTTAACTATTTTTTATTTTTATTATTTGTTGTTATAGCGGCCACAGTAATATATAATCGGTGAAAATTTCGGTTGTCTAGCTATTACGGTTCAAGAGATAGAGCCCTGTGACAGACGGACAGACAGCGGAGTGTCAGTAATAGGGTCCCGTTTTCACCCTTTGGCTACGGAACCCTAAAAAGAGCATCCTAGTGCGTTTTCCTGCATTCTTCAGCTTTTTCGGTAAAAAGGAAACGTGACTATTGAAAAGGCGGAATTCACAAAAAAGCTGAAGATCGTCCGAAGTGTAGAAGAAAAATTCAATTGTGTTGTAAGTTAGTTATGTACATATAGAAATGCAGTAGGGGAAAACAATAAAGAAACTAATAAAATTAAATTCCTTCACCAACACAAAACATGAACTCTGTCAAATAAATACGATGAAATGAACAAATGACAGCAATCCATACAGCAAAAAATATTTCTAGGGAAATATAAGTTCAGATTTATTTACAAATTGCATTACAGGATGTACATAATAATACTTGTAAGTGACTAGTACATATTATCCGCAAATTAATTATTTGAAATACAGCTATAGTAGGTAAAAGAAAAATATTAAGTTTCGAATAAGTAGGCATAGAAGACAAGTAGCGAGCGAGGTTCGTATTCGATCTTCTATGCTTATATTATTTTATTGACTAAATATTATTTCGTCCATACAGCTGCCTTTCTATAAAAGTCGATTTAGGGAAAAGGTGAGCAAAGTAATGAAAGACAGAATAAGATAAGTTTGTTAAAATGAGTCGATCTACGATAGCCCTACATGTAACTTAAATACAGACGCGTGTGTGTACGAACGTTGTACCTATGGTTGTTTAAGAATTTTGTTCAAAATGTATCAAGCTTCACTGTGGCAACACATCATTCAAGTGATTCAAAAATGTTCGCAGTATTTTCAAACGTGAATAAATTCTATTCGAGTGCTTATTTAAAAATCCAATACACTAGGTCTCCTAGCTCCAAAATAAACAAAATGAAATGCAGCTCGTGCCCTCTTCGGTGCTATAAATATGTATACCCATTTTTAGGTCACAGGTTAATATAGAGCTGGCAACACTGCAGTCCATCGCAATCAAGATATCGGCGACATAGCGATGCTACACTATGCTAAGCACTGCGCCACCCGGGTGACTTGGCAAAACCGAAGAAATGGGACAAATGCTTTATATTTTTTGGGCGCTCATTTGTCACAGGCTCAAAAATAGAAGGGGTCACACAACCTACAGTCTTCTAAGTACGCTAATAGACAAAACCGTGAGGAAAAAGACATTAAAGTATTTTAGTCAGTTTATTTTTCTCTAAAATTTCTAATAATATATGGCTACCGACTTTCTTTTTCTCTCTTAACGTACATACTAAAAATCATTCGATTGAATAAGTACGCTTATATTATTACAATCTAGCCTAAACTTAGACTAATTAGTAATTTAACATTGACCTAGTTTTATAAGTTATAGCATAAGAATGTGCCCATCGGCACTTTCCTTGCTAGACAGTAACACACGAACAAAGTGCCTTCCCCTATTTTTTTTTTTAACTGCACTATACTAGTTCGAACGGTTTTCGAGGAGCTGGATCGCCTCAACGTTCACGTATTTAAAAACTTTATTGACGGACTGCATGTTAAGGTCCCGGTGCAGGTCAGTTACGGCTACCGAATTGACTATACGCGGCAGTTGCCCTGTCACGCCCTCCATCCGCTACGAGCCCAGTAGGAGGCGATGATATTCAAATTGGAGATTTTTGGTATGAATTTGTCGAGTGAAATCACACAATAGAGACTCTAATACTCACGTACAGAAGTCACACTCACAAAGAAATTCAAAGAAATATCTACTTAATGTGGTTAGCGATATGGTTTAATTTAGATCACGAGAATACACACAAGAACTCAGCACCTTTTCGTATAAATACCTAGACATCTATTGCAAGCCAATTTCATTCTTATTACTCTGGACAAACGATTCGTATAACTGAATTTACCACCCGGAGGGGCCGCCTGCGCGCGACACCTAAACGGGGAGTGACACAGGCCACAGGCCACAACCAAAGATATCACCATATTTGGTTTTTATTGGTACGAGACAAGGTAACATACCTATGACAGAATATATATATTTTATTTCTTTTAAAGAGTATATACTTTCCTTGAATATAGCTAGGAAGTTCATAATCATCCTGTATAAGTACAATACAATTACCTATAGAACGTGTAACGAAAAGGGGGTATCAACCCGAAAGGGAGTTAACGTACTAACCAATGTGAACAACTTTTACTATGGGAGAATCCGTGAAATCGCGAAAAAAAAAATCTGCAGCTCCATACATTTTAGTACGAGGAGCTGCAGTTTTACGCTACGTTTACTCCCTTTCGGGTTGATACACGTTGTATATGCTACATACCAACTTCTACTGGTCTGGGTGAAAAGAAAAGACTTAGAATGTACCAGCTGCTTCTTTTCCCGCGCAGATCGTAGAAGCCGATAGAGGAAATGGGCGAAAATGCAAATCAACCCATCAATATTTTGATTCCTTTTTTCACCTTCTCGCCCATCACGCTAAAAGTGGCCTTTGAGTCTTAAGGCCCTGGGTTCTATCTGCTTAGACCCGCAAGACCCAAAATGCTCTGTCTTCCTATTAGGGATAGAGACGTGATAGTATGTATGTATGTTTATATTATTTAAACATACAGGCTGACTTTTTAACCACCAGCCAAATTTTTGGAGCAAGTCCAGTCCATGATACTGAACTACTTTCCATAAAAACAATTAACGAAAAACTAAAATAAAAATTCCTATACAAGTCAGCGCTCAGCCAAACGGATTTTGTATGGAAGGATACATTTTTTTTATCGATTTTTAAAAACTTTTTTATAGAAAGTAGTTCAGTATCATGGACTGAACTTGCTCCTATAATTTGGCTGGTGTTTAAAAAGTCACCCTGTATATTATGCAGCCAATGCAGAGTCAATAAACAATTCATACTAATCATAAGGTTACTTAATCTTAGACGAAAGCTGTTGCCGCTAGTTGATGGAACTTACCCTTTGGTGAAAGTTCAAAGATCTGTATAGTGCAAATTTATTAAGTACAAAGTTTACAAAAGCAGAAAGCTCAGTTTTGCTACGTAGCTCATACATAAGGTTTTTTTGTAAGAAATACCAAATTTTTTTAACTCATTCTCTGTCCATAATTTAAAGTGTCTTTTATGATTCATTGGTCAGGGAAACTGTTTTTAAGATTAATCTATTTGTAGGTAAGTAATTTAATTTTTAGATAAAATAAATTTAGATCGACGACATCACGAAAGTTGTCAATCGCACCTGGATGAGAGCAGCGTATTATATAACCGAGTTACAACGGTTATAAAACGGAGAAGTCATAAAGAAACATATATAAAGTCAAAGTTAAAAGTCAATGTCAAAATTTTTTATTCAATGTAGGATAAATATATCACTTATTGAAGGTCATTATTTTTAATTATTTTTAGTGCAAAGCTACCGATATTCGCGTTTCGCAACTACCACTGCTGAGAAGAAACGCCGAAAGAAACTCATTTACACAGTATTGGTCGCCTACGCGCTGGAAGAGCTTTGTCAGTTTACAAAGATATTATGCCTAATACAAACATGTAAAGCTTGCGAACAAGTGCCAAATAAAATTTACAGAAATAAGTCACACTGAGTAGTCCGAGCTGACCAGTCCCTACTGGCGGCACCCGTTCACGAATTGACGCGTGGATCAGCCATCGCTGAACTCAACCATATTAGAGGGAATCCAGTGACCCGACCCACGACGCCACCACCAGTCTGGATATTTTAGTGAGCATGCCAGGTTTGGGCTCACCGAAAAACTGTGCTTGTTTGACCACCCGCTTTCCTTCACCTTCAATCACCTCATGATCAGGTCTTTTTTAGTCTTCACTGCAGGAGCACGACCCTCTCTGTTCTGCCAGAGCCATACTTAACCAGAGCAGACAAAGGATTTGCCCTACACTCTCCACGCTGGCGAGACGGGTTAGAGAGGTCTCATTGATTAAGCTTTGCTTAGCTTGTGTTTCCTAAGTCGCCTTCTACGGTATCCACGAGAAGTCTTTTTATTCTACTCTGCCGGGAACCACTTACACAGGAAGCCAATAATTTAAATAGAAATAGGTGATTGAAGTATGAAAGTGAATTGATAAGCCGTGTGGTTCCCGGCAGAGTAGAATAGGACCACTCCAAGTCTTCCCGTGGATGTGGTAGAAGGCGACTTAGGAAACACAAGCTAAATAAAGCTTATAAACATCAATGAGACCTCTCCAACCCGTCTAGCCAGCGTGGAGAGTGTAGGCCAAATCCTCTGACGACTCTGGCTAATATATGGCTCTGGCAGTACAGAGAGGGTCGTGCTCCTGCAGTGGAGACTAAAAAAGACCTGATCATGAGGTGATTGAAGGTGAAGGAAAGCGGGTTGTCAAACAAGCACAGTTTGGCTTTTGTAGTCAAAAGTTTCCGTGTAATAAAGTAGGTACTGCAAAAACTATGTGTAATTAAATACACAACGTGCTTCCAGTGGCGTAACGATAACCTTCGATTATAACTACAATAACAAGTTTATTTGCTAGTCAATTAAAAAAAAACCCGACAATCAAGAACGTGAACGAACTAGTGGAACTACCGATACGACTTGATATCCGTAGGCTCCGTAGCGCCATCTATTATTTGCTTAACTATTTTAAAGCTGAATTCAGTCCATGATACTGAACAACTTTCTAAAATAAGCCCAAACACTATAGGTTTTTGTCATTGCATTACTGATTACCTATGTCTATATTCCATCTCCATTATCAGGCCGACTCTATGACATCATGATGTTGCAGTCATACAATTTTGTATGCAAATATTAGACTCAATAGAATAAAGACATCTGTTTTTAATAGCTGATATAAGATTTGACCTGAACAAACATACCTACCAATAAGAACTGATACGTTTAAAAACATTGTACGGAACCCTTTGTGTACGAGTTTGACTCGCGCTTGACGCGTTTTTCCAATCCCATCCATCTAAATTGATCACTGTGGCCGCACACGTCCGAAATATGGGACACTGCGACAGGTTACAGGATAGTGCGTCTGCAAAAATGGATAAATGACGAATGCTGTACAGCTGCTTTCCATCAAAGAATTAACAAACTAATGGACGAATGACGAATGGAAGAGTGTGGCTTTTCATCAAAAAATTGACAAACTAATGGAAAAGTAAGGAATGCAATACAGTGGTGTTCCATCAAGGAAATAAAAACAGATATGAGATTAAAAAACGAAAACCCGCCAGTGATTTGGCCTACACTGTCCACGCTGGCCAGACAGGTTGGAGAGGTATCATTGATGTTTATAAGCTTTGTTTAGCTTGGGTTTCTTAAATCGCCTTCTACGACATCCACGGGAAGATTTGGAGTGGTCCTATTCTGGTCTGCCTATAAGTACTTATATAAATATATCGTGACCGAGATGGTTCTTCACTTGCGTAGGGGGTTACCACAGAGGTTTACTTACTTAAAATTTTATTTTTTAGTTTTTTTTTTTAAATTAGAGATTTGAGTGCGTTTGACCTCTGTCTAGCTTGATGGGAAGCTAAGATGAGGTGTAAGGTGTAACACGCAAACTCAAAAAATGCCTATTCACTCTTGCCTTGAAACTATTACTTGTTATTGATCATTATCAATTAAAAACGTTTTGATTAGCAACTTTTCTGTAGCGCAAGAAAATCAAAACAACAGTTTTTCATAACCATCAGTTTTAGTCGCATAAGGTCCACTGCTGAACATAGGCCTCTCCCAAAGATTTCCAAAACAATATAAAGAAGCTTGACCAACAATAATAGTATTTTCTATTTTATAATACTTATTTATACACTTTTACTTGCAAGAGTTTAATGATAAATAAATAAATAAATAAATATATACGGACAAATCACACTGATTAAGCTAGCCCCAAAGTAAGGAATACAATACAGTGGTGTTCCATCAAGGAATTACAAACAGATATGAGATTAAAAAACGAAAACCCGCCAGTGATTTGGCCTACACTGTCCACGCTGGCCAGACAGGTTGGAGAGGTATCATTGATGTTTATAAGCTTTGTTTAGCTTGGGTTTCTTAAATCGCCTTCTACGACATCCACGGGAAGATTTGGAGTGGTCCTATTTTGGTCTGCCTATAAGTACTTATAAATAAATAAAAGTGTACTTATTAAATCACTAAATGAAGTAGGTAAACATACAAAATTTATAATTATAATTACTTTATTGTCTAATAATTAAAGGTAAGTACATTCGGCCCCTTCCGGTTGGGGGCCCGTGGCATTTTGGCATTTATAATACTTATTTATACACTTTTGCTTGCAAGAGTTTAATAATAAATCACTAAGTAAAGTAGGTAAACATGCAAACTTTATAATTATAATTACTTTATTGTCTAATAATTAAAGGTAAGTACATTCGGCCCCTTCCGGCTGGGGGCCCGTGGCATTTTGTCGACTTGCCACCCTGTAGTTACGCCACTGGGTTCGTCGCGCTATGTATCCCACCTACTGCCACTTCAACTAGTTCCACTTCAACAGGTAATTCACCTGGGCTATTTCAGTGACTTGTTCGCCTACGAATATAGTGGAAAATCGTAGAAATTGGAGTAAAGTGCCCCGGAGACGATCAATCGTCAATCGTTACGTTATTGACCGTTTGATGAAGTTTTTTCGATGCGTCAATTGCTCGCCCTCATTTGCTTACTGGCTGCGGCATGTCCGCCACGTTTCTAAATAAGCGAGTAGTAAAGCGAGTAGTACCAAAAACGATTGTCAATCGCAGAAGACGTTCAATTGGTAGCGTCAATCGCGATTGTCAATGGGATTCAATCAAAACTTCTGTCAATCGCCGTCAATCACGTAGTTGCAATTGACAATGGCATCAGTTGCCTCTGTAGACGATCAATTGGTCTTTCAATCACGTAAATATTGTCAATTGCGATTGACGGTGTAAAAACCATTATCGCAAAGCCATTCGATTTCATCATTAATATTTAAACGTTTTGATAAAGTTAAATAAAGTTAGTATTTTAAATATTCATAGTGGATTAATCTCACGTTAGTTGTAATGAAATAACCATTCTGATTCGTTCAGTTTCTCAGTGGAGTTCATCTCGTATTAAATAAAATAAAAAACTTGTACCTATTTTTATCGAGTTTATAGTGCTATAAATACTTATGATATAGGTAGTAATAAGACCAATTAAGTAAACTCAACTTTTATAAAAAAAACCGGCCAAGTGGGTGTCGGGCCTTGCCCAGAGTAGAGATCCGAAGTTACACGATACAACATGGGGACTTTATTTCATAATCTTACATGTTTATTGCACATTTTAAACAACTCACAACTTTATTTAAGAGTCGCCTTACCCTAGATAGAATCAGAGTTTCCCATACAAACGTAGTCTACGTTTTATTTTTAAACGACATGTCACATTTCGGTAAAAATTTGTAACTTTAAAGAAATTGAATATATCTAGGGTTATAATTGGTTTGCACAGTCGAAATATGAACTTGGTATACACACATTAGTATTAATAATACTGGTAGGCAAGTATACTAAACATCACATTGGTCAAACTATAGCTAATGTATTTTATTATAATTTGTTTGCAGTTTTACTGGTAGAACCACGGACAAAAAGGATTGCCTTTGGTACTACCAGTCTAACAATGCTGTAGGTCCACGGTCAAAAAACGAGTCTGGTGGGCCTTTGGGTAAAACTAAAGAAAATAGTATCATTTGGAGAAATATAATTACAAATTTGGGGAGGAATAGAAAATAGCATTAGAGTTAATTAGATATTAAAAAAAGCTTTGTGAGCTTTATTGTGTTAATAAAGATCACCAAACTACTTATATGCATTCTACTAATTGCAGTACTTAGTACTCAAAATAAAAACAAAATAAAAAAATTATTTATCTTTCTACGTATTTATGTACTCGTAAGAAAATTAAATCCAATTAAACAATAGTTTTAAAATGCTGTTATGTCAGCCCATTGAAGTCTAAAGCGAATGAGTAAAGACAAAATTCCCCAAATATTTTCGTAAAACAGACGCTACGTAAATAAATCAACGCACAGCTGTAAAGAACAATTTTATTCTGACTTGTTGCGATACTCTGAGATATCTGCCAGTATTAACTTCACCTTTATTATCAGTACTATAAAGATTAAAATGTAATAACAAAAAAGCTGTATCAAATTTAGCACTAATGAGAAAATGACACCAATATCTAAACTTATTTTATATTACTCAATCACATGTTAAAATCATCTATATTCGTTCGCATTCATTCAATTTTTATTAATAAAATGTTGACATTTAATAAAATGATGCATGAAAGTGACATTATCGCTAAAATATTCAAGTTAATTAAGAAATAAAACGTTTACATCCCATACTGTCCCTGTCTATCTTGCTTGACTATTATCACAGAATAAATACCAGTAGTACTATTATCTAGAAACTAACATGAGATCCAGAGATAAGGATTTATTTAAAAATTCAATTGAGTAATTTGACAAGCCGCTATCGGTCATTCACCGCAAACTCGCATTCATAATAACAAGCTTACCAGTTAGGGGTGGTCTCCACGTTCGAATTCGCCGTCTGGTTTTCCCAAGGAGGCTTGGATTGCTTCTGAAAGCCTGCGCCCCCTCCGGCGAACATTAAAACGAGGTACCTAGATCAATAGTTGCACTATAGACACTACACTATAACTGCACATATCATAATCCCGTTATCTGTTACGTGATTTGGGTATAACACAGCATTGTTTATGGTTTTATAGCGATGCGGTATTTTTGATCTGCGCGACGAACGCGGACGGATGCGCGCGCGCACTCCGTTTTCTTAGAATATTTTCAGCCAAAATATACCGCGTCTCGCTAGTTGTCTGCTCCCGCTTGCTTTATTTTTAAACCGGACGGTTTTTTTTTTAATTTGCGTAATTACGCACAGGGCCCTCAGTTTTATGAGTAGTCAATTAACTCGCGTAAAGAGCTGTGCACGTTTTAAGGTAAATATAGAAGTCGCGAGGGTCACCGTGATTGGGTCAATGTCGGATTTAGTCAAGATGGTGTTAATGTACTGTTTTAGAGCTTGGCAGTTAATTTAAGTGCTTTAGAAACTATTTACATTATATCGTATGAGCTTCAATGCACTTGAAGTGTTTTGTTATTTAAATGCTTTTTATTTACTATTGTAGGTATACACCCCGCGCCCCCGCACCGCGGTAGCTGTGTTTTTACATTATAACAGTTTATTGTGTAGTATGTAAATAAAAAAATTAAAGCAGTTTATATATAATCTCATATATAACCCTTTATACCATGTACGTTTATACATATCTTGTATGCAAATATTTTATAATTTACTCGTCTTAGTTTGTCCAAAATTTTATAATTAATTTTAAACCCCATTATCCTTTATTTTCTGCTAATTCCCCAAGATAAACTTGTTTACATTGCATTAAGTACAAACTTTTGTACTAAAATCTTTCGATTATAATAAAAAAAAATTTACATTGATAAATAATAATACAATATTTATCTTTATTCTATTTCTCTAAGCAGAAATACTTTCATTTACGCCAAATCAGGACGCCACCCTTAAATGCCCTTTAAATACCGCTCTATCTAAGTTCCAGTGATAAAGGAACTGTGACCTACATTTCTCTGGGGCCAGAGCTCGACTTACGTTTTTCAACCCAACGTTCCGACAGAGCCCTGTCCATTCTCTTTTAATTAATGAAGTTAGATGCCAACCTTGTATGTAATATTTATGTAATAGATTTAAGACCATAAAAGGTGTTGTATGTAAATAAATAGAATAATTGATTACAATATAACATAATTTCCTTTTTTTTATTTTGACAAAGGAAAAATACTAATAAACTCAGTGTAAACTGACCATTACAAACAAATTATGTATAAACCCTATAGATACCTAGTTCAAAATACAACGAAAGTTTGTTTTGTTTTGATTTTTCTTTGCTTAGGATCGAACTCAGACAATCTAGTATTTATCTGTGACCTAGATTTAATTAACATAACATTATACAAAATTCCTTGCACTTTATTTATTTTAATTTTTCTCTTCATCTTAGCATTCATATTTATATATTATTTATTTATTCATCATTTCGTCAAACATGATCCTTGGGTCCCACGGCCACGATCTTTGTCCATCCCGTCAAGGATAAAGACGTGATAATGATTTCCTATCATTTTCTATACAGAAAATGAACTCAGTTGATTTTAGATATTATTTATGAACTTTTACATACATTATACATATTGGAATTTAATATAAAATCTAGTGAAATGATATATATAATTATATACAAAGAATAGTCTATAAATAAGTACCCAAATTACTGTGAACGATTATAAATTCTTTTCTCACAGTAATCATTCATTCAACACCTAGCCTAGTCAGGCGAATTGTTTGTTTGAGTTTTTTTTTTATGTTTCAAACGAAATAAGAGTACTACTCCGTCTCAATTAAAAACAATATTTACGACTTAGACAGAGACAGCCTTAACGTTATGAAATAGGACGGCGCTACGCCCAATTTTTGCTTTGTTGATAAACACTTCCTGCGAAAGAATACAATGACTTTTTTTGATTGTGATGGCGTACAAGGATTCATAGAATCAAATTCCAAGACCTATTAGTCTCTTTATGTGATTAAAAATATTTGAGAAAGAAATTGGGTAGTTTCCTGGGTTAAAAATAAATTATGTGGTACTGTTAAGAGGATAGAACGTCACAAAATAATGTCTCTTGTCATTGATCACATCCATTTTGAAAGTAAATTTACCGAAAAATTTTGAACGTAAATTTACATTTATTAATGCAGAAAAACGAATATAAAGAGCGCTATTTGACTCCAAAAATCTATGACGTCACAGTCCGATATTTCATACAAATCTCGTAGAAAATGTTTGTTTTGACGTTTAGAAAAAAGTGTCTGATTTGACTTGTTGGAAACTAGCGGATTGACGAATGCGAATTTGCGAATCGTCACAACGTACGCCCGTGATTTTGTCTTTTCGAACAAATACCTACTTATAGAAAGTCTTTTTTCCGGGACAAAAGTTATACCATACTAAGGCTGACTAGCGAACTGTGTAATAAAATTACAAAAGTGATCAATCATTTCAACAAATAAAATATTTATTCAACAAATTAAGTCTCCTTACCCTAGACAAAATCCGACTTTCCCATACAAACGTAGTCTACGTTTTATTTTGAAAAGACATGTCAGATTTCGGTAAAAATTTGTAACTTTAAAGAAATTGCATATATCTAGGGTAATAATGAGACGTTTACTTTTAAAAAAAATATTAGTACAGTAACCTAGGATAGATGGCACAGCAATAACTTAAATCGGTCTGCCAATGTCAAATTCATTTAAAATTATAATGGTGTGTTTGAATCAACGATTTCAATCTTATTGAAACAATTATTATTATTATTTCTAATATTATTATATTAGAAATAATAATCAATTTCACATTAGACGAACAACAATTTCAACAAGCTGTGCTACCTGTTAGGTACGGTGGTTTAGGCATTAGATGTGCCCAGACTGTGGGGTTACCAGCATTCCTCGCCTCCTCGTATGGTGTTACTAAGCAGGCCACTAAGATTTTACATAAAGAAGGAAACAGTTGTAGTATTCCCCTACAGAATGATGCTTTAGAGGCTTGGAGAACTATGTGTCCGAACGTACTGCCGCCTGAAAATCTCCATTCTCAGAGGGCCTGGGATGATTTAAGTTCCAAACTCTTTTTAAAAGAGCTAACGGAGTCACTTGACGATTTAAACCTAGCACGAATAAAAGCCGCAACTTGTACAGAGTCGGGCGCCTGGCTCCAAGCGTTGCCCTCACCTCAACTAGGCACTCACCTAGATGATAACTCTTTACGGGTTGCAGTCGCCTTGAGGGTAGGTTGTAACGTCTGTGAGCCACACCGTTGCCCATGCGGTACGCACGTTGATGCTAACGGCTACCACGGCCTCAGCTGCTTAAGATGCGCCGGAAGATTTCCCAGACACCATACACTCAATGATATCATCCACAGAGCCCTAGTGTCGGCAAACGTATCTTGCGTCCTTGAGCCTCCCGGACTTGGCTGCACGGACGGTAAACGTCCAGATGGGCTCACCTTAATACCGTGGGAAAGGCAGATGCCTCTGGGACGCCACTTGCGTGAGTACCTTCGCCACGTCCCATTTATCTCGTACAGTCCAGAAAGCAGGATCCGCTGCAGAATGTGCCTTCTTCTTCTTCTTAGCGAGTCGGAATGGCTGATGTGCCGCTAAAGCAAAACACGTTAAGTACGCGGAACTAAATCAATACCATTTCATTCCATTCGCTATTAAAACTGGCGGGCCCTGGTGTGAGGAGGCCAAAAAATTTATTGCACATTTAGGGCGACGCCTGCGTGACAACCGAGGCGATCCTCGCTCCGGAGCATACCTGACGCAACACATTGCCCTCGCCATTCAGTGTGGCAATGCGGCTGGCGTTATGGGTACTTTTGAGCCCGGTACGCTCCGAGGGGGGCTCTTTGATTAGCCTTATATTTAATATATTTATTATTATTTCTTCTTCTGTTTTATTTTACTTGTTTAATTTTAGTTTAGTTTTCTATTTTGTTCACTTAAAGTTTAGTTTAATTTTAGCTTTAACTTTATTTTTAGTGTATTTAAAGGTATAATTATTGTTTTAAGAACAGGCTGCGTAGTTTCCTGCTGGAGAAGGGTTTCTACTCGATACAGGAATATCTTTGGTCATAGAATTGTTACTTATAAAATACTTATTACTAATTAAATTTTTTAAACGTTAGTAATAACAAATTAGACCAAATACTAATATAATTATAGAATAGAAAGATATGAATACAATAAATAATTAAATTAAGGATAACTTAATTGACATTTGCATGCCTAGACAGGTTAGAAGTGTGATCTAAAAATTGTAATTAACAACTATTGTAACCACTTTTACAGCAAATAAATATATTATTATTATTATTATTATTATTTAAAATTATAAAATATAGGCAACGGCGTCGTAATTTTTTAAAATTGGAATACAACACCTTTTACATGGATGATCTTATTGAGAATGTATTGAGAACGTTTAACGCCATCTATTGAGAATGTTTTTAACCTCTATTTTTTTTTCATTGGAAAACGCCTCATTGGTTTCCAAAGTCAAAATATGAACTTGAAAGAAAATATTGTGTATATAGTGTGAAAACCAATTACAACCCTAGCTATATGCAATTTTTTTAAAGTTACAAATTTTTACCGGAATCTGACGTGTTGTTTCAAAATAAAACGTAGACTACGTTTGTATGGGAAAGTCTAGGGTAAGGGGATTCTTAAGACATTATTGTTTATAATTATCATTAAACTGTGTGGTGATGTGAATGTGACTAATTATGACCGCGATGACTCAGTTCCAACACTGTCCACCAGTACAAGTTGTACCTACGTATCGAAACGGGTCTAGGTTAGCTAAACAAAGCTTATAAGCTTTGTTTAGCTTGTGTAGGGTTGGATCTCATCTATCAGCACGGAACAGCACTTTTCTATGCTCCTGCTATCCTTTTCTGTCGCTCAGAAGCGTCATTTGCAAGAGCAAGACTCGCTCTAGCTAATTAGTTAATTATAGGAAAGTGCTGTTTCGTGCTTCGTTTGTTTTATGAGATCCAACCTTAAATATCAATGAGACCTCTCCAACCCGTCAGATAAGCGTGGAGAGTGTAGGCCAAATCCTCTGACTGCTCTGGATAATATATGGCTCCTGGTAGTACAGAGAAGGTCGTACTTCTGCAGTGGAGACTAAAAAAGACCTGATGATGATAAATTTTGTCAGATTTTTGTCTTGAAATTGCAGTTACCGTAAATTGCGTAATCCCGTAATTGGCGCGGAACGGGACATCTATTTTTAATATTGGCAATAATATTCATGGAATCATTTCCAGTGATATCATTGCCAATAATATTGGATATAACGGCGCAAACATATTCCTGCAATATATTGCAACTGGCGTTATATGATAACATATATCTCAAACAATTAAAATGTCATACACACATACATAACTATCGCGTATCTTTATCCCTAACGGGGCAGAAAAATGCTCTGTATTTTGAGTCTTACGGCTCTAAGCAGACAGAGCCCAGGGCCGCAACACCCAAAGGCCACTTTTAGCGTCATGGTGGGCGAGAAGGTGGAAAAAGGAACCAAAATAGTGATGCTAGCCGCATCGCCTATTAGCATGATTTGGATTTTCGCCTTCTTTGCAGCTTTTATAAAATTAAATGATAAAATATTTATAAGGCAAGTGTGAAAGGAAGAGCGGGACAGATTCGATCTGGGCGAACTTTTTGCAATCAGATTGCAGACGTTCTAAAAAAGGAGGGGTAAGAAGTACCCGTATAATACTAATAATAATAATACACTTTATTGCACCAAAACACTTGAAAAAAATTCTATACAAAAAAGAAATCAACGGTGTACAATAGGCCTTATCGCCAAGGCAATCTCTTACAGGCTACCTTTGGGTGACAGGATTGGCTGAAAAATAATAAATAGGTGGTGCGATTGTGAATCTAGTAATAACCTAATTATATGGTGATATCAAACAGTAAAAATAAAGAGAAGATGGAAAACCTTGAATATTAATGTAATAATAAATGAATATTGAATATATAAACAAAATATATACGTACCATATAACATTACACACATATAAATACGCATGTCATACACAACTAGAGGAAAACGAAGATTATGATAATTTATAGAAAATACATTACTTTAAAGTTAAAAGAAAATGCGAATTTACCTGGTTCTTGAAACTTGCCAATGTCTGAGCAAAACGGATGCGGGGCGGGAGGGCATTCCAAAGACGGACAGAATGGACAGTGAATGATTTTGAATACATTTCAGTGGAGTGAGGGGGAATTTGAAGCCGAAGATTTAGCCCGTAACCGAAGGGCATGCATGAAGAGGTAGATGAAGCGAAAGAGATCTGTCAGGATCGTAGCAAGTGAAGGTCCATAGTCTCTGCCTACCGTAGGAAACAGGCGTGATAGTATAATGTATGTATGTATATGTTGCAGCTTTTATAGCTGGTATATTCTAATTTTTTAGGGTTCCGTACCCGAAGGGTGCAAACGGGACCCTATTACTAAAAAGAAGATAAAGTTAAAAATTAAAGGGGGTCGTCATACAAGAAACGTGTTTCTTCAGCGTTTTAAAACAACGTACGAAACCCTTCATGTACGAGTCCGACTCGCACTTGCCCGTTTATTTCTTTTCTCCCATACCAGCATGGAAGGTGTATTATAAGTATTATATTGTAAGTATTTATATGTGTTAAGTGTATTATTATATATGAATGTATTTAAGTATACTTGTAAATAATGATGTGCCGTTCCCGGGAACGTTCCCAAATTCCCCGGGACATTTCACAAATTCCCGGGAATTTAGGAACGTTCCCGGGGAATTTGGGAATTTGGGAACGTTCTCGGGGAATGTTCCCGTATTTCTAGGGAATGTTACAGAATATTGGATATATGTATTTGTATTATAACCGTATCAAGTGATGCATTTACGTTAGTAAAATATATTACAGTGATAAAAAATATGTCTGATAAATAAAATTGCAACTTTCCCTAATATTTCCTTTTTTTGGGAACATTCCCGGGAACGTTCCCGGAAATCTGGGGAACGGGAACGGCACATCACTACTTGTAAATAGTACAATATTAAGTACATCTTTTAAGCGCCTATCGCAATTAAATTAATTTCTGTTTTTACTAAAGGTTGACTGGTAGAGAATGCATTAGCGTTAAGTTCACCTTTGGACCATTGTGGTCAATAAAGATTTTAATAAATAAATAAATAAGGTGCGAACACACACATACTATGGTAGTTAACCCCTTAATTAAAAGAAATAATATACAAACAATCAGTGCACCTTTAAGTCTTTAAAGTACATATTTATTTTGTCACAAAGGCGATATAAAAACATAACAGCGAGTATTAAGGCCGTACCTAAATTTTCCAGAGTCCAGTGCTGCCCCCATTTTAAATAAATCATTTCAAAGAAAACGGAGACATTATTCAAAATTTTGCTACTACCAATTCCTAGATAACCCTTCAAAGTATTTTATGAACTACTGTTTACAGTTTAAAGTGAGAACGTTAAGCTTTACTACGCACATTTGCGAAAAATGGCTACTTTTGGCTAATGTGCGTAGTAAAGTTAACATTCTCATTATAAACTGTAAACAGTAGTTCATAAAATACTTTGAATGGTGATGTGTGTGATGTCGTAGAAAGTGAATTAGGAAACACAAGCGAAACAAAGCTTATAAATATCAATGAGACCTCTCCAACCCGCCTGGCCACTCTGGCCAGCGTGGAGAGTGTAGGCCAAATCCCTGTCTAATCTGGCTAATATGGCAGTGGAGACTAAAAAAACCTGATGATGATGATGACTAAACTAGTCGACAAACTCTGTCTAATTGATCTACTTCGACTTTGTTATTTATTATTTTTTCAATCTTTCCTAACAATAACTGTTATCAAGCGCCGAGCCTTTATATATGAAAGATGAAGACTACCTTTTTCGAAGCTAATCCCATTTTCTTTGTGCATAAAGAAAGCCTTTATGCACACGTAAGTAAAAAATTGGCGCCTTTGTCATATTCCCGGAAAATACGTTTTCAATTTTACATTATTTAACCTCGAATGCATTTTATGCGATTCTCGTATTCTTTGTATGCGCCTTGTCATTTTTATATATTGCATGCTATTGAATATGGCTAAATAGGTTAAGCTACTGTATTTAATTGTATTTTCCTAACACCTGTATTAACCCTATTTATTGCAAATAAAAAACTTATATTATCTTATCTTATCTTATCTTATACCTATTACAATATAAAGCATATATTACTTTTTTTTTCACATAAATTTAAACAATTTATTTAATTAAAATTTAAAATTAAAAAAAAACTAAAATTTAAATTAAAAAACTAAATAAAGTAACTTTTATATAAAGTAGGCAACTAATTGGTAATTATTGATATTCTTTCAAAACAAAAAATCGACTTCAATACCATAAAAGCTAAATATTCAAAAAACTTGGACGACATATTTTTTCTAATTATTTTCGTTTAAAAAACCTACCACTCAATCGATTTTATTAAATTTTATAAGGGAAAGTAAACATTTATGGATGATTTCCTATATTGGCATGTCCCTAGCATTGTTTACATAATTTTATTATTATAAGAGATACGAACCTTCATATCATAAACCAGAATAATTGGTAAGATTTCAACACAAACAAAGACCAGAAAAAAGAACATAGGAACACAATCATAGCTTTTTTCACAATGTTTAACGAAAAAAGAAACCTAAATTCTTCGATCATATTGATCGAAGCCTAAATCGGTTAAGTTTTGGGGACTGCAAAACGTTGATTTTGTTTACTTTTCATGGGTATTTTAGGTCCGACCTTAAGTTGTTTCTATTGCGCTGTCGCGCTGTGCCCGAATTAGCGACAGGTAATTCGGGCACAGCGCGACAGCAATAGATTTTACAAGTAGGTACCTAGGTACCTATTTTTTAATTCTCTCTATGAGGACATAAAACGACGCAAGAAACTTCGAAGAAAGCACAGCACACCTCTCGACTCCCCTTCGCCGGCCCTGGCTGGCAATAATCGTCGGCTCGTTTGATGAGCAATCAAGCAGTTATTTACAAACAAACATTTTACAGGAAGAGAAGTGAACTGTTATTGGTCACTTAGTTGAATTGGGACATGATTACTGTTTAACATCTTGCTGAACACTCAGCCACAGTACTCAGCCAGACTAAATAAAAATAATAATTCAATTAGGTACCTATGTCGACGATAGCTGTAAGCGCCGCCGGTTTAAAATGGAAGCGTCCGATAGCGCATTTCACACTGTCAAACCATATTCACCTTTATTTATACCCATGGAACGCTTAGTATAGCTTCAACAAACGAAAGCGGCGCCGTGCAGTCTCAAGACCAAGTCTTTCTCAAGCTATACTATGGATTACGTAGATAAAAATAAAGGTGAATATGGCTGTCACAGTTGAGTGCGTCGCCAGCCGCTGCCATTTCAATATAAAGCGGCGCTAAGTGTCTCAAATAGTGTTAATCTAACAGAATACACTTATCTCTATCTAATTTTAACTCCGTACAATAAATGTAAACTAAATGAAGTGATCGGCAGAACGCAGAACCGTCGCGACTTAAATCACAGAAAAACATTTTCATCCTGATGTCAAAGATCCTTCTCTTCGTTTGATAACAAAAAGAATTGTAATTTTCCCCGAGATAAATCACACACAATAATCAATCGATCTGATGTTTAAATGTTAAGTTCAATATCCAATTCTATATTATTTTTCACCTATCCGGATTATAATTAGTGATGTGCCGTCCATTAAAACTTTGGGAATATTCCCGTAAACATTTCCGGCAATATTCTTAAAAACTTAGAAATTTTGTGCAATATTTACGTAAATATTGGGAATATTCCCTTAAATTTACGGGAATTCAATAATTATAATCCAAAACTTGTGAAGCCGTGTAGTTCCCGGCAGGGTAGAAAAGGACCACTCTAAGTCTCCCCGTGGATGTCGTAGAAGGGAAACACAAGCTAAACAAAGCTTATGAACATCAATGAGACCTCTCCAATCCGTCTGGCCAGGAAATCCAATTGAAATGCAATGATGGAGCCGGTAGGTAATCTCCGAAACGACGTAAGCCAATCAGGATTGGACTTGTTTGATTAGTCCAATACTTAGGTATGCAGCGGAGATAAGAAAGATGAGTGGAATGACAAGAAAGGATAGAATTGAAAAGGAGTATGTAAGAGGAAGTAAAAAGGTAGCCCCAATAACGTAAAAGTTACGAAGCAATAGACTAAGATAATATGGACATTGGCCATGTAATGATGAGAGCCACGTTGCCAAATGGGTGCTATACTATTTGTTGTATTAGTCGCACAAAAAAATTACTGGTGGCTGTGTGAGCAATCTGTACACCTCTTTTGTCTTCACACACTGACACCTTGAAGTTTATCGGATGAAAAAAGCTTGTCGGGAAAAAAAGTTGCATCTTAATAAGGGTAGTAACAAAAAAGTTTTATGTCATTTTTGAACAATGTCCGAAATTGCTGAAATATAATAAGATATTTTCAAAATAAGATCAATATAAGTACATTTTCTTCTTTACACTTAGAAAATATTTTTTGTAGTTGGGAAATGATATCAAAAAGAGTGGAAAATGCTTTGAAGTTTAGTTAAAAGCATTTTTGATATCCAATGGAGCAATGGAAACAATGCTTTATTTCGATAAAGCATTGTTTCCATTTTATTTGATAGATATAAACTTTTATTCGGTGTTACGTCATAACGTATTTACTCTCCCTCATTACATACCTCCGGTATTTTACAAGCATTTCATAATTATCACCTGTCCCTGTGTTTGTCTGCAAGCTAAATTAGACCTATTTCCCATTATTTGAAGATGAAACTTCACATACTTACGTAAGTTGAGTGACAATACAAGGATGAAGTTGGAAGATGGCCAAAGCATCTCTGTGATAAAACAAAAAAATAGAAAAATACAATAATTTTTGGGGTTCCCCATACTTAGAACTGAAACTCAATTTTTTTTCTAATCTTACCCGTACGTGTGGGGTATTTATGGATAGGTCTTCAAAAATGATATTGATGTTTCTAATATCATTTTTTTCTAAACTGAATAGTTGAGAAACACTTCCAAAGTGGTAAAATGTGTGCCCCCCCCCCCCCCCCAGTAACTTCTGAAATAATAATAATGAATGATAAAACTAAAAAAATATATGATGTACATTACCATGCAAACTTCCACCGAAAATTGGTTTGAACGAGATGTAGTAAGTAGTTTTTTTTTAATACGTCATAAATCCTAAACCGCAACGTATACCTTTAGAACTTTTATATTATGTTACTTGCTGCTGCGGAACCCTTCATGGGCGAGTCCGACTCGCACTTGGTCGCTTTTTTATTTAAAAACTTGTTTATAAAAATATTTTTTTAATATTTACTTACTTGTTAGTAGAATCTAGTTACTAGATCTGTGAATGTTGTACCCATATATGTTACATTAGATTTGCAAGCACGAAGTTGCATGTACTCGTAATAAACCTTGACTGAACCAATTTGAAAGGATGCGCTCCAAACAAATAGGCTTTTCAGCCGAGTGGTCTAGTTCGGCTTTAAGGCAAGATATTGTTTAGATGCATGTTGGTCTGGATGAAAAAAAAAACTTACAATGTACCAGCTGCTTCTCTTGCCGCGCAGTCGAAAGACGGTCATGTAAATGCGGCTAGCAATCCACCATTATTATTTTGATCCCTCTTTTCCACTACTCGTATCACACTAAACGAGGCTTTTACGTCCCTGGGCTCTGTTTGCCCCGTTAGGGACTAAGACGTGATATTCTATGAATATGTTGTTTTATAACAGAGTTGCCGAAAAAAATTAGCCGTGCGGTTCCCGGCAGAGTAGAATAGGACCACTCCAAGTCTTCCCGTGGATGTCGTAGAAGGCGACTTAGGAAACACAAACTAAACAAAGCTTACAAACATCAATGATTCCTCTTTAACCCGCCTGGACAGCGTAAGTGTAGGCTAAATCCTCTGACTGCTCTGTCATATATAGAGTTCTAGTAGTACAGAAAGAGTCAGGCTCTAGCAGTTAAAAATTAAATAAGACCTGATGATGATAACAGAGATGCCATGGCCAATTGGCTACCTTACGTTTTTATCATGATATCAGGTCATTGGTGCCATAATATTGCATTGACACCCAACTTACATACTCGTAAGTGTATGAAGTTTTAACTCAATCGAATAATGGGAGGTGGGTCTAATTCAGCTTGCAAAATTAGATTACGGACACAGACAACGGGACAGGTGAAACTAAATAAAAAATTGTAAAATACCAATTACATCTCTGCTTTGTTCCTGCACGTTGCAAGTCCACTTAATGAGAAATTTCGCGTCAGAATCCCTGTTGCAATTTCGCAAATATCGTTGATTAAATTATCGATAAAGGGCCAATTGGTCTGTCGACAATGTATCTCTATTTCCTCCAATTCGTACATACCAAATGCAATCAACTACTATTAGTAATTGATTTGCACATTCGCAATACCTTTGACAATTTCCCAGTACAGCTGTGTCACTCTGCTTTGACGCAAATAACGAATTTTTCCTATTGCCCTTTGACGTTGGAAGTAATACATTTTTGACGGTGGAAACTCGAAATAGAGGGGTACAGATGCAGGAGTACGGTGGGTGGCGGTGTTGGTGGGTGGTATATACCTGCGCGTGAATTTTTAGATCTTCAAATTAGTCACTCAGTATCAATAATCAAGTATCAAATTATGCGATAAAGGAAGAACTCACGTGAAAAGTCAAATACTATGGATCACATGTCTACTGTCTAATAATAGATTTAAGTAAAAATGCGGCCTCTGACGTCTTCGTGCGTCTTCGTGTTCGCGTCGCGAGACACATTCGCATTAAGGCCATACATGAATTTTCCGGGGTCCAGTGCTGCCACCATAGAATAAATAATTTCAAAGGAAACGGAGATATCATTTAAAGTTTCTTTCCAAGCTCTAGATAACCCTAGATAGCCTTAGATAGCGAAAAACTACCACTTTTGGCAAATGTGCCAAGGAAAAATTCACGTTGTTATAAAAATAATTTGAAGGGTTATGTAGGGCTTGGTAGAAACAAAATATTAAATGATATCTCCGTTTCCTTTGAAATTATTTATTTCAAATGGGGGCAGCACTGGGCCCTGGAAAATTCATGTATGGCCTTAAGGAAGGTCTGCGGATGAGGTTGTACCATGTCGGCCATTAGTTAACTTTTTACGTGATATCCCGTTTGTCACTTATTTATAATAATTTTATTATATATATTTTATTTATTATATATTATAATTTCTGTGTCTTCCGTTAGTTTCAACCAAAAAATATTCTAATTATATGGCGAAACACTGATACTTACTTTGTAATCCAGACGTGTTTCTACCAAAACTGGTCAATTTGGCAGAAAACACAAAATAAACTAGCAAACGAAGTGGTATCATTTGTGCCCCCGTGTGGTTCCGGGTTAGAATAGGACCACTCCATCTCTTCCTATGGATGTCGTCAGAGGCGACTAAAGGACTAAGCACAAACATCTCGTGCTACAATTGCATACCCAAGAAGGGTTAACATCGGGCGGTTGCCGGTTGTAAAACTTTTCACACAAATACATTCCCAAAGAGGGTTGACGTCAGGCAGGCGGCCGGTCGTAAAACAATAGCCAAATAATTTAAACTGTTCCGGCAATTTACTCTTCATTTTGGAAGATCTTTGGCATCCTTGGGTGACCATTGACATGCATGTTATATTTGGAGAAGAAAAAGCGAGAAAGCACACCCCGGACTCCGAGCAGCACAGCTGAGGATGCAACCGGGAACGCGCTTAGACGAAGAAGAAGGTCATTTCATTATCATTTGTTTGTATTTCGTTAGTCTGTGGTATTTCGTGTGTAAAGCATGGCAATACAGGTGACTTTTTTAACACCAGCCAAATTTTTTGAGCAAGTTCAGTCCATGATACTGAACTACTTTCTATAAAAAAAGTTATTAAAAATCGATAAAAAAAATTCTCTGTCTGTCTGTCCGTCTGTCCGTCTGTCTGTCCGTCTGTCTATCCGTCTGTCTGTCTGTCCGTCAGTCACAGGGCTCTATCTCTTGAACCATAATAGCTAGACACTTGAAATTTTCACTGATTATGTATTACTGTGGCGGATATAACAACAACAACTAAAAATAAAAAATAGTAAAAAAATTAAGGGGGTCGTCATACAAAAAACGTGTATTTTTTAGCGTTTTTAACTTGATCTTCATAATGGCATTAACTAGATACTTGAAATTTTCACCAATTATGTATTACTATGACCACAATAACAACAAATACTAAAAATAAAATAAAGTTAAAAATTAAAGGGGGTCGTCATACAAGAAACGTGTTTCTTCAGCGTTTTAAAACATTGTACGGTGGTACGGAACCCTTCATGTACGAGTCCGACTCGCACTTGCCCGTTTATTTATTATTTTACGGTGAACTTTTTCTTAGGTACCAACTACTCTATGCAGCTAAAGAAATAAGCCAACAGACAGTAAAATATATTTCATTTTAAATATTTGAATCTGGTGCAGTGTTACTTTTTACTCCGTGTTAAGTGGCAGCCATAGCGCAGCTTTAGCTGGCATCCTGCCAGTTTTTCCACCCAGGAAGAAGGAAGATTTACATACTGCTAATGAAATTAATTTACGAAAACAGGAACTCTATGCGCAGCGTATAAAGTTTTAAGGCCGTACCTGAATTTTCCGGGGTCCAGTGCTGCCCCCGTTTAAAATAAATCATTTCAAAGAAAACGGAGACATCATTTAAAATTTTGGTACTACCAAGTCCTAGATAACCCTTCAAAGTATTTTATGAACTACTGTTTACAGTTTAAAGTGAGAACGTTAAGCTTTACCACGCACATTTGCGAAAAACGGCCACTTTTGGCAAATGTGCGTAGTAAAGCATAACGTTCTCATTATAAACTGTAAACAGTAGTTCATAAAATACTTTGAAGGGTTATCTAGGATTTGATAGTAGCAAAATTTAAAATAATGTCTCCGTATTCTTTGAAGTGATTTATTTTAAATGGGGGCAGCACTGGACCCCGGAAAATTCAGGTACGGCCTTAACAAATAACAATGAAACTATAACTGTGACCTATTGCAACGTCACGGCAAGGTAAAGTAACACACAACGGAGCACCCACACCTTTTCACACAGTGACATCTGATAATGAAGTGACATTCGTAAGCCGGCGCTCTCCATATACGAGTATATGTCGTATTTGGATGGTATAAACCGCTTATTCACGAAACCTCTAGTTGTTTGGCATTACAGCTCGGTTTTGTTAAACAGCCGAATATCGTTCAGCTGGATTGTCTAAAATTGCGCAACGTGTTACGTTCATTTAAACCGCTAACAACGTTTCCAAACGGCGAGCGCTTTTGTGAAACAGTAGCGGTAATCCGCTGTTTGACGAAACCGTTAAACAATCAAACTGCGACACATGCATGATAAGGATTTGGTGTAGGGTTACCATAATGAAATATAACTGGGTGTCTATTAGAATACAGATTTTTTCGACATCGAATTTCATTTCCCAGACAACTATTCCACGAATAGAACTTTTCTACCACTCGCCGGCCGCTACCGCGGCTCGCTCGCTCTGCTCGCTCGGCTCGTGCGTTTGTTGGTCGCAGTACTAACCTAACCTAACCTATAGCACAGAATACATAAGAGTCAAACAGAATGGTCTCTCACAGCGTCTCCCGCAAATTGGCGTCCCCGCACCTCTCCCCCGCACTTTGTGAGCTTTGACGGCTCCAAACCAGGGTTTAATTACTAGCCGCACGCAATACGCGACGTGTGTTGTCTTGAGAACTGTCAACCAATAGTAACCATCATGGTGAGAAGGTGCGCGTATAATAATTGTTTATCCACCCAATACTCTAAAGAACGTATATTTCATACATTTCCAAATGATTTGAAAGCAACAATATAATTTCACGTTATTACCCAGCAACCATCTTGATATATATACCCTTCTCGCTCTCTCGCATTGGCGGGAGATACACAAGAGCGAGATTGTAACATTACCGGATTGCTAATAAGCAATCCGGTAATGTTACATAGGCTCCTCGCTCACAGGTAATCACATAGGTACACGCCATCTGCGTGTACCTATGTGATTAGATTTCCGCGGGTTATAGTGCTAAATGCCATTGTTGACAATGACAACTTGACATGCTGTTCGTATAAGCGTGATAAACATTTTTATTGAATTTATTCATATAATTACCGTATAGTTTTGCGCCGAATATGCAAATTACTATATTACAATAGTGAATTAGTGAAATAAGTGCGTTACATTATAAAAGACTCAATAATAATCAGTAAAGTGAACTAATGGTGAAATGGTCAATGGACATAATGAAAAATATTTGTGAAGTGATATTATGAAGCTGTTTCCGACTTTCCTGTAACATTTAATACACAGAATATTTTTTACGGCATAGTTTTCGAAAATCTTCCGGTATGGAAAAATATAATCGTAAATATGTCGAACTCGTTAGTAGGTAAGTATTAAAATAATTCTGCGGTGCGACCCTAAGTATAAAACTCACACATCGACGTGTGTACAGATAAATTGTTTCTTTGTAGTAGTAGTAGGTATATATGTTACTCTGAATCAATGGAGAGTCATACCAGTGCCTATAGGTTTGCCCTAACCTAGTAAAATGAATAGAGCATTCCTAGCACTCGCCGGCTGCTGCCGCGGCACGCTTGCCATTGCCGCTTCGTAGGCATTCTGCATTGTATATAATTTCTTTATATAGAATTGTTCAACAACTTCTCTAGCCGCATGGATGAATACAAGTCATTCATTCCATCCAGCGTATTAGGGTTCGCTGTTTTACGAGACTGAGCTGTAATGTCAAACAGCTAGAGGTTTAGTGAATTAGAGAATTATGCCATTCAACTGCGACATATATACCGAACGCCGCCTACCAGTGTTGTCAGTACGTCACAATACGAGTAACTTTCAAACTATCGCCTATCGCGGTGTATGATAAATTGTTGCAAACGAGAATTAACGTGAAAACTCGTAAATAAAAAAGGTTTGTTTTGTTTTGACTGCTTTCGTGGTCCAGCGGTCAAGGCAAACGCCTCGTGATCTGGAGGTCGTGGGTTCAAATTCCACTTGCAGGCTTGATTCACCCTTCCCCGTTACAGTCGGGGTCCAAGGCTCGGTCCTGAGTCCCTACCCGTTGTGACATCGGCTACAGCACCCCTCCGCCCCTCTTAGGCGCAGCGGGGGGTCCATGCCCATATATAAGGCGCAGCGGCCGGCGCGCGTCCTCTTTCGTCTTCGGCAGCATCTGAGCTAAGTAGTTCTTCTACCTACAAGGGCTACTCAAATGATCTAGTGCCTATAACTCACGACCCTGACTACCTAGTCTGTACCTAGTTTTCTTGTGAATCTTTGTAACTAATGTAATGTAATAGTTGTTTATTATACTTATCTCACTTGCCGATATCTGGTCTTTCTTTTATCTCATCTATCTTCCTAGATCCTAAATCTAGGCTTTACTAACCGAAACGGTACACCGTTCAGTGTGATATTAGACGAAGTGTCGAACAGCATCAGAGACACACACCAGCAACCCCCGTGGCTGCTCATGTATGCTGATGATATCGCACTTGCGGACGCGGACAGAGGGAGACTGGTGCGACGCGCAAATGCATGGAGGGAGTCGCTTGAGAACGGTGGTCTGAAGCTAAATGTGGCAAAGACTGAATACATGGCCTGCAACTCTACAGATCCCCCGCCCGTACGCATAGGTGAAGACTTGGTCAAGCGTACGGACCGGTTTAAATACTTGGGATCTGTACTTCATGCTTCCGGAGACATCGATGCCGACGTCAAGGCCCGTATATCTGCCGCATGGGCAAAGTGGCGGGAGGTGACGGGTGTCATTTGTGACCCCAAAATGCCGGTTAGGTTAAAGAGACAGGTCTACAAATCCATCATTAGACCTGTCCTTTTATATGGTAGCGAAGCATGGCCATTGCTTGAGCGACACAAACAGGAACTGCGTTTCACGTAGATGCAAATATTGCGCTGGATATGCGGAGTATCACGGAGAGACCGCGTGAGTAATACCCGCGTCCGCGGCAGCCTTCATGTCGTGACATAGCAGACAAACTGCAGGAAAGTCATCTACGCTGGTACGGTCATGTCTTGCGGAAACCGGCAAGCTACGTGGGAAATAAATGTATAGCTATGCCGCCTCCGCCGGGGCCCGGCAGACGTGGTAGACCCAAGAAATGCTGGCTTGACGTCGTCAAGGATGATATGCGTTCCAATCTTCTTACAACCAAGGATGCTCAAGATCGTGCAAGTGGAGAAGGGAAAACCGGAAAGCGGACACCGGTCTTCGCAGCGTTGCAGCTGTGGATGCAACTGGGAATACGCTGGGATGAGAGAGAGATTGCAGGTTTGATTCACCTGATTATCCGAAGGCAAGTCAAGCTGTAGGTCCCGGACACCATCTAGGGTTTGTTTAAACCTATCCTAGGATTGGTCTTGGTCAACATTTTGGGTTGCGGAGATCAGACGGCTTGTGTAAAAAAACCAGTAACCTCATCAAATCACCCAGGTTAGGTACCGGACCCCGGGTTTTGAAGCGTTACCCCTGATGATGCACACGGGAATAGGCTTTGCTGATAATGAAAAAAGGTTTGTTTCATATCAAATCCCCCATGCAATTATTCAGTACACATGACATTAAATTAGGAAGAATTTCATTGCATTAGAAAAAAAGTGCAAGAAAGCAATTAAACAAAGATAACCAAATTGGAAATATAAATCTGACTGCACCTCAAACAAAATTACTGTAGAAAATGTTTAAATGTTTTATCGTCATTAATAAAATAAAGAAAACTATTTTAGTTATTTTAGTTGTTATAAGTAAACGGGGGATATATTTTTAGGGTTTCGTAGCCAAATGGCAAAAAACGAAACCCTTATAGATTTGTCATGTCTGTCTGCCGTATGTCACAGCCACTTTTTTTCCGAAACAATAAGTACTATACTGTTGAAACTAGGTACGTAGATGTATTCTATGAACCGCATTAAAATTTTCATACAAAAATAGAAAAAAAAACAATAAATTTTGGGGATTTCCCATACTTAGCTTAACTGAAACTATTTATTTTTTTTACCAAACCCATACGTGTGATGTAATGGAATATGAAATTCTAGACATTTCAATATCTATAAATACTTATTATTTTCACGAGACGAGATCATATTTTCACGACGTCAAAAAATATTTATTTTCATTTTCACATGGAAACATTGATAATTTTCACATAATATAGCTCGAGACTTCATATTATCTACGTAGGTACATAATAAGTTTACAGTAACCAAATTTGGTAAATAATAACTTTACGATCGGGTAAGCTAGCACATAGCACTAGAACATTACATTACAGTATCGTATAAGAAACATATGCGTAATAAATCGAGCCACGGGCTATATTCTAGATCACTATTGTTTTTTACTAGCCATCTATGTCCCACTGCTGGGCAAAGGGCTCCCCTCTTTCCTTCCACAATTCTCTGTCCTTGGTCTTCACTTTCCAGTCTTTGTCGAATGCACGAAAATCGTCTTCCGATCTCGTCCTCGGTCTACCTCTTTTTCTGTATCCATCGGTTGGAACCCAGTTTGTGGCAATATGGGCCCATCTTTCCGGATGCATACGGTCGGCGTGACTCGCCAATCCCATTTCAACCTGGCTATTTTCTTGCCTACATTCGTAACTTTTTTCATGGAGCGCAGTGTGGTGTTTTTAAGTTTATCAATTAGATCACTATAGTATAATGAAATTAAATTATCAGTCAAATTAGGGATCCGTGCAAAAAATGAAAAAACGGAACCCTTATAGGATCACTCGTGCGTCTGTCTGTCCGTCCTGGACCAAATCAGGTTAAATTTGGTAGGATGGTGTACCTAATCCTATGACCCAAACACATATGTGCAAAGTAAATAAATATTTTTTTTAAATAAGGGTCATTTTCGGGAGATAAATAAAAAAATTAAAAAAAAAAGTTTTGCAATCCTTACTGTTTCCTATATCAAATAAAAGGGCACGTTATGGGGATCTCAAATATATTTTTGTTATAATTATAAAATAAATAGTTTTGATTTTATTCATGAAAGAAGACGGAAATTGACCATTCCCCCCCCCCCCCCCAGGACCTCCGAAACTACTGAGCCTAAAATTTTGAAAATAATACGAAATATAGTTCATTGCTTGTAGATTACAGGAAAACCTATGAGAATTCAATCAATTGTACCGAACCCTCTCCACGCGAGTTTAACTCGCACTTGGCTGGTTTTATTTTTTATAAAGGGGATACATGAATTTCCGGGGTCCAGTGCTGCCCCATTTGAAATAAATCATTTCAAAAGAAACGGAGATATTAAATTTTGTCTTAGCCAGGCCCTAGGCTCTGTTAACGCCGTTAAGATATCATAATAAATAAATGTAAAATAGAGCAAACGAACATCTTGTTCGTAAAATACTAAGTAGCAAAACAACAAATTCATAGAACTTGTGTGAACATACTTTAAAAGCCTCTTACGAGTAAACAAAACGATTCTCTGATGGAAGGTCATTGTCTGTAAACAAGGGAAGAAAACGTTCGAGAACAACCCAAGCGCGCAGCGCCGCAGCGACGAATACAGCTGCCGCGGTGGTGTAAGGCCGCGTCTACGTACACGCGGCGCGGCGTGCGAAGCGCGCCCGGCGGCGCGCGGCTGCCCACGTCGCACGCCGCACCGCGTGTCCTGCACCTAATGTTCACACATTAGGTGTCCACGGACACACGCAATAAAATTCCCTGCCCGATTAGAAATGCGTAAATATTTCATGATTTACACAATTGATGTGTTTTGATCAGATTTATAGGAGCATGAAACGTAAGTAGTGACGTATTTTATTTCTACTTTATTTCTCTACCACTTACGACGGGCGTGCAAGGCAGACGTGTCGCAAATTTATTTTAATTATCAACTAATAGTTTCTAGTCTATTTTGAACTCTGTTATTGGTGGATTCCGGCATCTTATTGTGCGGCGTCGTTTTTGTGAGATATTACTAATTGCTCCTGAGTGACTAGTGCGGCGACAAAATCAAGACGCGGTAACCCGCCCCTCACCACTTCGGGTAAATAAGAAAGGCTCATTATTTTCTGTACTGCTTACGCAGAGACGCACGCGCGATCTTCGTGATCATCCCGCAACACGGATATAAAATGAATGTACAGCAACCAACTAGATGTGGCAAAAGTGAAAAACTCGGTGGCTCTCAATCGAATCTCTCAGAAACAAACCCTAGTGATGACACTGCCCCGAGTCATATTACCTACCGTACCAAGCGAAAAGAATTGGACGATGACGCGTGGATAAGATCAGAGCTCTCGGACCTAAAAAAACAAATGTCAGAAATAATGACAATGCTAAAGGCCAGTAGCGTTTCTCAAGCAGAAAACATCAACATAATCCGTGAAGACGTCACCACTATAAAGACCCAAGTAAATAGCATTGGTGAAACCATCGATAATATCATCGTAGACCAAAATAACACAAAAGCAAGATTGAACAATTTAGAAACACTAACAGAAAATATAGAGAAAAAATTAGAAGTCTTAAAATGCGACATAAACAAGTTTACAGATGAAACCTCATCACTAGCTACTATCCCATCACTTGTAACAAGCTATGAAGATATAATAAACGAAGTCTATGAGCGAAATATACGATCCAAGAATATTGTGATTGTTGGTATCCCTGAGCCAACTACTGCAGGGACTGCAATAGAACGTCACACTTACAATCAAACGGAAGTTTCTAAAATTATTAAAACAATTTGCAACGACTGCCCAGAACCATTCAAAATTATCCGTCTTGGAAAATACATACCTGGCCATACTCGTCCTGTCAAAATCTGTTTCACTTCTGAAGAAATCGTAAAAAACATATTGCGAAATAAAAATAAAGCGCAGTTTGATGACATAAAAATCTTCTCCGATCGAACACCATTCCAGAAAAAGCAAATGCAGAATTTGAAAGAAGAATTAGAAAAACGCAGTACTGCAGGAGAGACTAATTTGGTCATAAAGTTTGTCAAAGGAATTCCAAAAATTATTCATAGAACGGAAGAAGAACAAGGAGAAAAGCCGCCAAAAAACTAAAAGCCTCGGTGGGCAAGGTAACTCACAAGCTCGCCAAAAACTACTCCGAGATAAAGTGAACTAAAAAGACTTTAAAATGTTTCTACATCAACTCACGTAGTCTCGTTAAACGGGGTAAACTCGATGAGTTGAAGTGTATAATTGCTGAAATCCAACCACATATTATAGTAGTGACCGAAACGTGGATAAAAAACGAAATTGATGTTCAAAAACTCCAAATTCCAAGCTACACCCTCTACAACAATTTTAGAAAGGGTAGGACAGGAGGAGGTGTTTCAATTTACGTACACAACAATCTACAGCACAGTATACTTGAGGAACACTGTATAGCAAATGACATTCATTACCTTTGGATTCGAGCCATCCAAGAATTAGCTAATAATAAAAGAAGAGATCCTGTCAAACCAAATAAACTTATCATGAATTCAAACATAATTTCGGATGAACAAGAAATCTGCGAAAGTTTCAATCGGTATTTTTCCACCATTGGTTCAACTCTTGCTAACCAAATCCCAACTAGTCGATTAGTAGTTAGCGACACATTGCGACCACCTATATCGAGAACGGCTGAGTTAACGAACTTTACACCACAGATGAAATTAGTCAAATAATTGATGATCTTGACCCCAACACGAGTTCTGGTATTGATGGAATCAGCACAATAATAATTAAACGTCTGAAAAAAATAATCGCCAACCCACTTACAGACTGTATAAATTATTGTTTGGAACGGGGAGTTTTCCCAGATTCCCTAAAACTTGCCAAAGTTACACCAATTTACAAGTCCGGTAGTAAATCTGATCCATGCAACTATCGCCCAATCTCGGTTTTGCCTGTAATTTCAAAAATATTTGAAAGAATAATTTATTCTCGTCTAGAAAAATATTTGAGTTCGATAGATTTTTTGTACAGAAAGCAATATGGTTTTAGACCCAAATCAAATACGCTTTCGGCTACAGTAGACCTTGTAACCAAAATAAAAAACAAAATTGACGAAAGACATATAGTTCTTGGTATATTCATCGACCTGAAAAAGGCGTTTGACACCATTAGTCATAAACTACTCCTTCAAAAACTATCCGACATTGGTATTACTGGAAAGGCGCACGATATATTGAATTCATATTTCGAAAACCGTAGACAAATTGTCAAAATAGGGCAACATCAAAGTTCTACCAATAAAATTGACTTCGGTATTCCTCAAGGATCGATTTTGGGTCCACTGTTATTTTTAATATATGTCAACAACATACAACACGTGGGCCTAAATGCTGATATCTCTCTGTATGCAGACGATACAAGCCTGTTCTATTACGGTCATTCGATTAAGAATATAATGTCAAAAGCCCAAAAAGATTTAAATAAACTAAATAATTGGTTCTTATCAAATTTACTTACAGTAAACACAGAAAAAACAAATTTTGTCGTATTTGCAGCAAAAAACAAGAAAATTAATGAAAAAATACAGCTTAAGATAAACAATGATGAACTGAAACAAAAAACGAGTGAAAAATATCTTGGACTTAATCTAGATCACTACCTTAACTGGAAACAACACATAAATAAAATTAAAACTAAACTGACATCATTAACTGGTACCCTGCGTGGTGTAACAAATTGCCTTCCGCATAAAACAAAATATCTTATTTATAACTCCCTAATAAAACCGCATATAGACTACTTGATCGAAATTTGGGGTGCAGCAACCAAAACCAATTTAGAAACGTTACAAATAGCTCAGAATAAACTAATAAAGTGTCTATTTAATTACGACTTTCATACACCTACAGTTAATATATACAAAGATACTAAAATAATGACGATTAGGCAAACATATATATACTACACATGCTTGTTAATATATAAAATCGTAAACAATCATATCCACACACAAATATCCTTCCGTAGAAAAAGTCAAATCCAAAAAATGAAACTACGCAGCGCAAATCATTTAATACTACGCCCGCCAAGAACAAACTATGGGAAAATGAATATTCAATATGAAGGTGCAAAAATGTATAATAAACTACCAACAGAAATAAAAAATGCTAAATCAGTATCTATTTTCAAAAAGAAACTAAAAACATACATACATGATTTCTATAATTAATTTAATAAGATGGACAGACAGTCATGACATACTTATAAACCTTGCTAAATTAATTATATATTTAAATTAAAATTGTCATAACAATCGCATAAAAAATCGCCAAAATCATTGGAGTGTTTTCGAAGAAACCAATTACATAGAAATGTATAAATGTACAAGAATTGCTCGTTTAAATCATAGGACAAACAATAGTAATTTACATATCTAAAATTAAACAAGAACGAAAATCTAACTACAAATAATATTTAACTTAAAAAAATAAAAATAAAAAACATTATTCAGAATTAAATACATATACTATACACTGTACAAACATAATGAACTTAAAATACAAACTTTACTTTGCATCGCTGACACATCTAGAATAAACATCTTTCATCCGTGTGTTGCCGGGTGGGATCGTAGTGCACAGTCAATGACGAGCGACGACGTCACTCTAATTCTACCCACCTTATATTTATATTTTTGTCAAAGCTATTTAGTTGGTTTTTATTGTTTATAAAAGCACGCTCATTGTACTATTACCTATGTAAATATTATGTTTTCTCAGTAAGTGAATTATTTCATGTAATTCTTATGAGAAATAAAGTTATTCTAACCTTATTTTATACGAATATATGGCCCCCGGGTTCTCTAACATTGCTGCATCTTTTCAAAATGTTGAGTACACCGTACGCAAATTTCGTCCTTCCATCTATCAAGCCTGGGTGGCAAGTGTAATTGTTGGAGTGTAAAACCTCTGCAGACTAATTTATATTTTTATTCGAGAAAACTGTGAATTCTGTTTTTTTTATTCTGTTTCATAATTGTCTTCTATGCAGGTCTAAAGAAAAAAAATTGAATGTACCACCTACTTCTCTTTCCGCGTAGATTGTAAAAGCCGTTCGAGGGAATGCAAATGATTTTAATAGGCGATGCAGCTAGCAACCCATTACTATTTTGATTCCCTTTCACACCTTTTCGCCCGCCATCACGATAAAAGTGGCCTTTGAGTCTTATGGCCCTGCGGCCCTGGGCTCTGTCTGCTTAGAGCCGCAAGACCAAAAACCCTCTGTCTGCCCCGTTAGGGATAAAAACATGGTAGTGCATATATAATGACGAAGCATGTTGCGGATATTTTATTACATTATACGTACAGATTTTTAATTCAATTACAAAAAAAAAAGAAATAAAAAAAAAAAAAAACTAGCCCTTGACTTTAACAAACTGTGTGATGAATTCAGCATATTTTGTTGCGTTGCGTTAACATTAGATAACTACGAATGATAAAAATAACTTACAATAGTAAATATAACAATGTTATAATTACTATTTACATCACTGATATACAAAATCCGTTTGGCTGAGCGCTGATTTGTATGTGAGGACGAACTCTTTTTATAGAAAATAGTTCAGTATTATGGACTGACCTTGCTCCAAAAATTTTGCAGGTGGATAAAAAAAAGTCTTGCAGATTCAGTTTTTGTCAATTTTTAAAAATGGTCAGATATGGGGGTTTATAACTTTAGGAAAATCATATTTCAGCCAAAAAATCAAATACGTCGAAAACCTTTTTTTTTACACACATTTAGGCCGTACCTAAATTTTCCGTGGTCCAGTGCTGCCCCAATTTTAAATAAATCATTTTAAAGAAAACGGGGACATTATCCAAAATTTTGCTTCTACCAAGTCCTAGATAACCCTTCAAAGTATTTTATGAACTACTGTTTACAGTTTAAAGTGAGAACGTTAAGCTTTACTACGCACATTTGCGAAAAACGGCCACTTTTAGCAAATGTGCGTAGTAAAGCTAAATGTTTTCATTCTAGGACTTGGTAGTAGCAAAATTTTAAATGATGTCTCCGTTTTCTTTGAAATAATTTATTTGAAATGGGGGCAGCACTGGACCCCGGAAAATTTAAGGGCATCCTTAACATTAAACGCAACTTTTTTGTCTGAACAACTTTTTTCTTTTTCATCTAAGCGGGTTCCCGGTTGCATCCTCAGCTGTGCTGCTTCGGAGCCCGGGGTGCGCTTTCCCGTTTCTTCTTTTCTTGATGTCAAAGACCTTGCGAAGTGGAAAAGAAATTACTGAAACAGTTAAAATTATTCGGCTGTAATTTTACGACCGGCCGCCTGCCTGACGTCAACCCTCTTTGGGAATGTATTTGTGCGAAGAGTTTTACAACAGGTCGCCGCCCAACGTTAACCCCCCTTGGGAATGCAATTGTAGCACAAGATGTTTGTGCTTAAGTCCTTTAGTCGCCTCTTACGACATCCACAGGAAGAGACGGAGTAGTCCTATAGGTATAGGTAGGTTGCGAGGGTTACAGCTCATAGATCCACTAGTATATAATAATCTAGGCTTGTCTGTCTACTGCCATCCCATCAACACGTCGGTCGATAGATTCAAAATCCAAGCGGACTAAGTGAAAAAAAATCTTTCGATTTGAAAAGCCGTTTCGTAGCAACGAGTCCACGGCGTAGCTCTCTGTAGCTATGCACTATGCGTCGAGGTTAAGTAAACATCTACGGCGTAGCAACGGAGTCTAAGAAGTAGGCATTCGTAGCATTTCATTGTTCTACATTTGATTGTTCTTCATTTTGTTGTGACAGATAGAAAAAAAACTGTTTTTTTTTAAAACCACATATTTTTTACGGCAACCAGGCATACGGTCCATGTATTGCATGCAACATAGGTGTACCATATGCAACATAGCCGCGTCATTAAACTATATATTTAAGGCCGTACCTGAATTTTCCGGGGTCCAGTGCTGCCCCCATTTAAAATAAATCATTTAAAAAAAAATGGAGACAATTTAAAATTTTGGTACTACCAATTTCTAGATAACCCTTCAAAGTATTTTATGAACTACTGTTTACAGTTTAAAGTGAGAACGTTAAGCTTTACTACGCAGATTTGCGAGAAACGGCCACTTTTGGCAAATGTGCGTAGTAAAGCTTAATGTTCTCATTATAAACTGTAAACAGTAGTTCATAAAATACTTTGAAGAGTTATCTATTACTTGGTAGTAGCAAAATTTTAAATGATGTCTCCGTTTTCTTTAAAATTATTTATTTTAAATGGGGGCAGCACTGAACCCCGGAAAATTCAGGTACGGCATTAATGTAAAGCTATAAGTTTTTTTAAGGACAAATCACACTGATTGATCTAGCCCCAAAGTAAGTTTTAAACTTGAGTTATGGGATACTAACTCAACGATACTATATTTTATAATAAATACATACTCGTATAGATAAACACCCAAGACCCAGGACAATTTGAAAAAGGCCATTTTCAACTTGGCCTGGGTGGGGATCGAACTTAGAACCTCCGGATTGGCGGACTAGCGTGTTGACCATTACACCACGGAGGTCGTCAAGTATATCTTAAATTATTTCAATGAGCTTGCGTTATCATGTGATCTCACAACTTTTATGGTAAAAAGACTTCAAGGCGAGACTAGCTACCCTTTACAAGATAACATTTTGAATGGATCTCATTTCTTTTTAGGCTAAAATTCCAAGATGTTTAAGATTTTCCTTCCTTTAAAAGCTAAATACTAGCTAAGTTCCAAATTTAAAGTTTCTATGACTGCTAGGTGGTTCACAAAGATGATTTGAAATTGAAGCTAAAGTGAAACCATTTTGACTCGACAGGAAGAAAGTTCGCAAAAAAATATCTGGAATAAAATTCATTGGATACAGATACAGATACACTATCACGTCTTTATCCCTAACAGGGTAGACAGAGCCAAGGGCGGTAAAGCCCAGGCCACTTTTAGCGTAATGGTGGGCATGAAGGTGGAAAAGGGAAATCATAATAGTGATGGGTTGCTAACAGCATCGCCTATTCATATGATTCAGATTCTCGCCCATTCCCTTGATCGGCGTTTACGATCTGCACGGGAAGAGAAGCAGCTGGTACATTCTATGTTTTTTCTTTTCTCCCAGACCAGCAAAGAAAAATTCATTCGAATAAATATAAATCGTAAAACTTGGATGAGTAGAAGTAGTTTAAAATTTTAATAATCGATGAGTAAGTGAGTGAATCGGTGACAGAATTGTTAATTTTAACTTCGATAAGGAGGCAAAAATAATGTGCACTTTTGGAATATTGCCAGGTTTAGTACGTCCTCTTGGTTACTAAAAATTTTGAAACCTTAATTTTTGTTTCTCTCACAATTAAGTTACGGGGTTGGCAAAAGTGCCTCCGTAAAAAGTATGTTACGGCTTGTTTGTTTGTTTTCACTCTCCTTGCCTTCAGAAATAAAAGTACTTATTATGTTATTACTGACGGTAAAAAAATATCTTCGGAGAAAAGTAAAAAAAAGAGTAAAAACGAAATTGTTTACAAAATTGTTTGGTAAACAAAAACGAAATTTGTTCCGATTGAGTTAAACATACAAAGTACTACCTACTTCCCTAACAAGCTGAATCCATTTGGAATAAAAACAAAATATTTGCTTAAGGTGAAGATATAGGCAAATGAACTTGAAGTGGCGCCCTCATTTGAAATAAATTGTTAACTCGTAAATATGGAGATAATTTCCATATTACTCTTCGTCATGCACTAGATAGCCCTTTAAATTATTTTATAAACCACCGTTGAAAGTATTTACATTAGTCCGTCTAGCTTTAAAACTTGCCTCCGCCAGAAGTGGCCACGGCAAGTTTTACAGCTAGACGGATCACCAATAATAGTTTTAACGGCAGTTCATAAAATAATTTAAAGGGCTATCTAGTGCATGACGTAGAGAAATATGGAAATTATCACCATATTTACGAGTTAACAATTTATTTCACACTTCAAGGCCATTTGCCTATATCTTCGCCTTAATTAACAATAATACTGTAATGAATTCGGAAACATCAGTTGGTTTTTCTATAAAATGAGATCACAGACTTAAAAACATGGCCAGAAGTGAACAGAGTTAGTATCTCAGTTTGCCTATAAAACTGCTGTAGGTACTGTACAGCGCTGTTTTCCCCGACGGGTTTTTAGTGTTTGTAAGTGGAGTTAATTCTTAGCATCGCTTCAGAATGGAATGGCAGTGCATTTTCATTATCAAAACATATTTACCTTTATTTCTATCTACGAAATACAAAGGTATCTAGGTTGAGAAAATAGCCCGAGAAAACAAGAATTACTTAGTATGGGCAAACAAAATAACCCTATAGCATAATCAATATTAAACAAACTAAGTATTTTTTTCTATCAGTTCAGTAGCTTAATTTATATAAAAATCTTAAATGAAATATAACGTGGAAGAGACATACCCTACCCGTAACCCGTAATAAATCGACTAACGGTATATACTAGATCACTAAAGTATAATGAAATTAAAATAACAGTCAAGAAACAAACAAAAAAGTGTGCAGCCGCCCGGGCGATTCCTATAGGAAGGTCCATTTTTTTTGTCTATTATTTTAATATGAATCGGTAGCATAGCACGACGGAAATATCGCCGCAATAAAGTCGCCCGTGGATGCAACGCCTTATGGACGTATTAAAATCGCCCAGGGGGACTGTTTAAGTATTACCACAGAATACAGTAAGAGTAAACAGAAGGGAATCTCCTAAGGTACGCGCAATATGCGTCCCCGTTCCCCGCACCTGCACCTCTCCCCCGGTTCTTGACGGCCAACGTGAGTCATCGAGGCGAAAACGGGGGAGAGGTGCGGGGACGGGGATCGGGGACGCCTGGGTGACGCATATTGCGCGTACCTTAGGAGATTCCGGCCTGTGGTATTACGTAAGCAGATTTAGCCATTTTGAAACCCCCCGTCACCTTTCTTAGCAAAAGTATGCACCTTTCTAGTCCAGGGGGGACCAGAAAGACGTAAACATTGATACAATTTTCACAAAATCTTCTTAAGTTTTTTTTATTCTTTTATACATACATACATACTATTACGCCTGTTTCCCACAGGGGTAGGCAGAGACTATGGACCTCCACTTGCTACGATCCTGACAGACCTCTTTCGCTTCATCTACACTCATCAACCGTTTCATACATGCCCTTCGGTTACGGGTACTTCTTACCTCTCCCTTTTTCAGAACGTCTATTATTTTATTTTTTTAATAATTAATAGTAGTTATTGTTACTTATGTTTGATAATGAAATAAAATGAGCACTTTTATGAGCTAGTATTATATATTGTTCGTCGCTATTATTTTACAGACGGTTCGTATAATTTCAGATCAAAAATGACTAAAATTGCAAAAAAAATTAAAAATAACTAATAAATAGGTATTGATAACGTAATGGAAATCCTGACCCGTATCCTAATGGCATAAAAAGTAAGGCTGCGTTTCCACTGAAGCGGAGCGGAGCAGAGAGGAGCTTAGTGGTGCATGTATTGACCTATCACAATACTCGAAATCTTCGCTCCGCTTCAATGGAAACAGTGGAACGGAGCAGAGCGGATTCTATATAAAATTAAGAGCATGCGCGGTTCCGGCGAACTGAATGGAGGCTTCCGCTCAACCCCAGCGGAGCAGGGCGGTGCGAGGAGGAGCGGGGCGGGGCGGGGCTGTGCGGTGCGGAGTATTCCCTATGCTTGGAATGGCATTTTATACGTTGTCGAATCAAAAATCTATGTTTTCTCTTTGAATCTATAAGGTCGAAATAGTCAATGCCACTTTATCTGATTCGTTATCTTCATCTTTCAAAGGAATAAAAATATTGCTCACTTCTTTTTTAAAGACAACATGGCGTGCGGTCTGTCTGAGAAATTGACTGTAACTGATGTGCACCGGTTTTGTTTTTACTCCGTTCTACCCCGCTCCACTCGGTTTCGCTCCACTCCATCCTTCCTCGCTTCACTCTACTCCGCTCCGCTCCGCTTCAGTGGAAACACTCACCTCTTTTTACGTCTCTTCTCCTCTCCTCTCCGCTACGCTCCGCTTCAGTGGAAACGCAGCTTTAGGCTTACATACTAGGCCTGTGTCACTCCCCATTTAGGTATCGAAAATGTACCTACATTATTACTATGTGCGCAGGCGGCCCCTCCGGGTGGTAAATTTGGTTATAAGAATCTTTTGTCCAGAGTAATAAGAATGAAATTGGCTTGCAATGGATGTCTAGGTATCTATGCGAAAAGGTGCTGAGTTCTGACGTGAGCTAAATTAAACCGTATCGCTAGCCACATTGCATCGACATGAATATGGCGTCTTCCGTCTCCGTCTACTCGGCGTCTTCCTACACGGCCATGTCCCAGATTCGATTATTCATTCATTCTTCATTCTCATAGACTAAACACGAGAGTAGTACAGAAAGGTCAATATATTTTTACCTACCTACGAGTACGTGGTTCAAATTAAATCCTACATATATTTTAACAAACGCGAATGTTGGTAAGTATGGCTGGATGTACGGATGGGTGTACGTGGGCGCACTATAAGTTTCCGGAATGAATATGAAAAAATACTATTAAAGGTACAAAATTAATTTTATTGTTTTTCAAAATAATCTCCCTTGGCGTCTATGCACTTTTTCATTCGATGAAACCAGTTTTGAAAACTTTTGTGCCACTCCTCTGTGGTGACTTCTGAAACGTGTTTTTCATACTCCTCGACAGCCTCTTCTGGTGATGAAAATCGTTGACCGCGTAATTGGTTCTTAATTTTTGGGAACAGAAAAAAGTCACAAGGTGCCAGGTCGGGACTGTATGCAGGATGACTCATGAGTTCTACATTTTTCGCCTTCAAAGAGTCGTTTGTCTGTCTGGCCGTGTGAGAACTAGCATTGTCGTGGTGCAGGATGATACGGCGTTTACGGTTATTTTTACGGAGTTCGTCAATAACTTCCGGCAAAGAAATGGTCGTGTACCAGTCACTATTCACTGTACGACGATTCTCTAAAGCAACAGTAGCCACGTGTCCAGTTTTATTAAAAAAAGAAGCAATCATCCGCTTAGATGCACTTTTCACGCGCGCCACTTTGGTTGGTTTCGGCTCATCTTGAAAGACCCATACGCTCGATTGCTGCTTTGTTTTGGGATCGTAGCAATAAATCCATGTTTCGTCACCTGTTACTATGTCCCACACCAAATTTGACGCACCTTCGTTTAATCTGGTAAGCATGGCACTGCACCAAGTGACGCGGTCCGTTTTTTGAGCCTCGGTCAAGTTGTGTGGGATCCACCGCGAGCACAGCTTTCTCACACCCAAATGTTTGTGTAGGATTAATTGTATTTGACTCATGCCTATTTCTAAGGATGCGCGAATTTCATGGTAGGTCACATGCCTGTCTGTTTCAATCATACGGCGCACAGCATTGATGTTTTTGTTGGTCACAGTGGTGGACGGCTGACCATCGCGAGATTCGTCACTGAGATTGATACGACCACGCTTGAATTCTGCAAACCAGCTTTAAACAGTTGTCTTGCATGGTGCTTCATTGCCAAAAGCTGTTTCAAGCCGAGCGATGCTCTGTTGAGCTGTCAAATTACACTTAAAATCGTAGAAAATCATACTACGAAAATTTTCCCGAGTTAAATCCATGTTGATGCAGACACACAATTTTTTATATGTCGCCACAAGGTAAAAACAAAGGACAGTCAGATGAAACAAACTGCATTCTACAGCCAAAGAGTTCTATTTTCAAATGTTGCAATAAATTTTTAAATATTGTTTATGTAAGTGGCCAGTTCCGGAAACTTACAGTGCGCCCTATGTATGGATGGTTGTATGGTTATATAGATTTTTAGATTGTAGACCCACGACTAGCTTTTACGATCTTCACGGAGGCGGAGGCGGGGGAGGCGGCTACGTTCTTAATGTGTTTTTTCTTTGTTTTTTTTCTTATCATATTTATAAAGGTAAAAGTTAAACTGCACATATCTGTTTCATTGGTAACCTTTTATTATTCTTACTTAAATTCTTTACATAATGTTTTGCACTAGAAGAAAGTGATTTCTTGTTCTTGTATACCTATTAGTTTTTTTTTCTTTGTTAGCTATCTATGTATTTAATGTATTATATAATCATACACGTATGCTGCGCAATTGGGCGCCTAAAATCCGATATTATGCTTTCCAAAAATTTTAATATAGCCTATGACTACTACTGGTATTTATTCTGTGCTATGACACTCAAGTGATTAAGATGAATCTAACCACATATAATTTATCAAAATCTATTTAGCCGTGTAGTAGTTACGAGGAAACAGAATTATAGGGACAAACATAATAAAACATCAAAAATGTGTAAGCAGCCATCTTGGATCCAAAATCTGATAGTAGTTTCAAGTTGCGCGGGGCACCTCAAAGGGCTCAGAAATTTTGTAGGTTTTTGTAACAGAATGTAGGGGTACAGCCCCCACATACAAAACTTTTGAGCCCTCGGAGGTTCTAGTGAGACGTTACGAGATGTGACTTAATTTTATAAAGGATTTATAGGATTTTAGGAAACTTTTGTAAAGCATTTATAGCATATGTAGATAAAAATTATAAATATAAACATTTTTAAACGTTTTACAAACATTAATAACTGAGTAGCAAACAAATAGTTTTTCGATGCATCCATGAAGAAAGTGAAATGTAGGCATATTTATGATGTCTACATTTCACTTCTGTTTTGTTAGTCTATGACGAATTATTCAATCGGTTGACAGATCATTCACTCACTTCATACATTATGGCAGCCGAAATTTGGCAGTCCGTATTTAATTTTCAATCAATGAAAATCTAGTTACTTACCGATGGAAAGTTATTCCTTTATATTTTGCTTTATTCTTTGAATTACTAGTGCAGTATCTCAATACGCACCAAGGCATTTTTGACTAAGTTGACAGTGTTTTCTTTAATGAATCGTGGAGTGTATTATGCGCGTATTGCTAGCGAGTGACTAATGTGAGGTGAACAGTGATAGCCTATGATGAATAGAACACTACTGTTGTATGTGGTGTCTTCTCTAGTACGTAAGTACATAGATCTCGTTGCCACATTGAGTAGATATTTCTTTGAATTTATTTTCTGAGTGAGTCTTCTGTACGTTAGTATTATTTATTCTGTGGTAATACTGAACGACTGCAAAGGCCTCGATCGAACAGTTTATATATTTATTTTATTGTTTTAAATTATTTATTAATCGCAAGACGCAGAGGGGCTACTTTTGGCGTGATGCTGGAAAATATATTTATTCGCATGTAATCGCCGAACAAGCGATATGTTTTCAACATTTATATTTTTTCATCATTTTTATCATCATCGTCACTGCCTCCGTGGTCCAGCGGTCAAGGCATTTGCCCTGTTTCCGGAGGTCGTGGATTCAAATCCCACTGGGAAGTATACTTTGTGAAAAGTTGTTTCCAGTCTCGTTAGGATATTGTAAGCTTAAATCACCTGATTATCTGAAAAGAAAGATGATTCCGTGCTTCTGAAGACACGTAAAGCTCCCGGGTCCTGAACGCCATCTAGCGTTTGTTAAAAACTATCCTAGGATTGGTTCTGGTCTACAAATTGAGGTACTTGCATACAATGTTAAAGTCTGCGGCCTTGGGTTAAGCGAAGGAGCGCAGTGCAGTGGGTTCATCGCCTTACAATGTGTACGAGTGTAGCTAAACGTTAATAGAATAATAGCAAGTTAAGTAGTTATTTTGAAGCTTATTGGATTCTTCTCGAATGTACCTCCTTATTAATTTCAACACGATTTTAACAAGCTTTAATTTATTTAACTTACTCGTACAACGTTTGCATAAATATACGAAAGTAGCTAAGTATGTATTTTTCAAATTTAAAATGCTGGTCTGATGTGAAGCTGGATGGTGACAGTAGGCTTCGTAATTTCATCTATTTTGGGTTTATTAATTATTCCTGTCAGTTTTCAAATGATATCTAGGAATTAGGGTGATGATGCCAGGTACTCAGAATTAATTATGAAAAGCAGTCATTACCTATTGTACTCGTACACCTACTTAGTGCGCCTCGGTGAACTAGGGGCAATATTTTCCACCCATGGTACACCTCTTGTGAAGTGGGTCAAAGTCATCATCGGGTCTTTGTAGTGTCCACTGCAGGAGCACGACCCTTGTGAAGTGGGTATACAGGTCGCGCCAAACTTCTAGATCGCTCTGAAGTTGCCTCACTCAGGTTACAAACAAGGACAGAATATTTACCACAGTAATATTTTTTTTAGAATGGTTGCAAGAATGTAGATATGATATATATACACAATAAACAAAAATAAAGCAAATTCTATCTGCTATGGGTATCTGTATTTTACTACTGAGATGCGAATCGCCTCAACTTCAGAGCGATCTAGAAGTTCGGCGCGACCTGTACCAAGGTTTCTTTTTTTTTTCTGTTGTCCACCTAAATTCACCTAGTTGTACCAGGAGAATATTATTTGCTTCTCGTGATCCACCTGTATTTTAATGAATGTAAACCTATTTGAATTATTGTTTCCTTTTAGGGTTCCGTACCCGAAGGGTGCAAACGGGACCCTATTTCTGAGACTCCGCTGTCTGTCCGTCTGTCACAGGGCTCTATCTCTTGAACCGTAATAGCTAGACACCTGCAATTTTCACCGATTATGTATTACTGTGGCCGCTATAACAACAAATACTAAAAACAAAAATAAGTTGAAGATCAAAGGGGGTCGTCATGCAAGAAACGTGGTACGGAACCCTTCATGTACGAGTCCGACTCGCACTTGCCCGTTTATTTCATACTGACAACGTCTTCCATTTTTTTTTCACTACTGGACTAAAGGTCAGTCCCTCCCAAATATTAGCTTCTAGGCACAATAATTTATTTTGTATACAGGGTGACTTTTTATTAACCGGCAACATTTTTGGAGCAAGTTCAGTCCATGATACTGAACTACTTTCTATAAAAAATGTTATTAAAAATCGATTAAAAAAATGTCGTTGTCCAATACAAATCAGCGCTCAGCCAAACAGATTTTGTATGGAAGGACGAAAATTTTTTATAAATTTTAATAAAAAAAATTATAAAATGTAGTTTAGTATCATGGACTGAACTAGCTCCAAAAATGTTGCCAATTGATAAAAAGTCACCCTGTATTTAAGGCTTTCTGTGTAATATGGTCTAGTTAAATGTAAAGTATTTCCTGGTGTGTGTTCTTTTGACTTGTTTAGTGTGAGGTGCCTAAATATCCTCATGAGAATTGTAGAAATATCAAAAAGACATCAATTTAACAAAACTTTATTTTGTATTAATCAGTTCACAAACACAATTAAGAGCTAATGTTGATGAGCTTATTTGATTATTGGATCCCCTGATAATACAGCTTCACTAGCTTAAAACTCGAAAGCTTTTGAAAATTGAGTCTATATTTTGTTTCTGGTCTGGGAGAAAGAAAAAACTTAGAATGTACCAGCTGTTTCTATTCCCACGCAATCAAGGGGATGGGCGAAAATAGGCGATGCGGCTAGCAACCCATCACGATTTTGATTCCTTTTTCTATCTCGCCCACTATCACGCTAAAAGTGGCCTTTGGGACTAGCTGCCCTAGGATCTGCCTGCTTAGAGCCGCAAGGCCCAAAATGCTCTGTCTGCCCCATTAGGGATAAAGTCGTGATAGTGTAAAGTACGAGTATAGTTCATATTTTGTTTAAAAGGAAAAATGTTTTATTCGGCAAAACATAAATAACCAAATTTCACATCCGTACTTAGTTCACACTTAACTAAATACAAATAATATAAATATCTAAATATAAATATATAGGGACAAATCACACTGATTGAGCTAGCCCCAAAGCACAGAATACAGTAAGAGTAAACAGAAGGGACTCTTCTAAGGTACGCGCAATATACGTCCCCGTTCCCCGCACCCGCACCTCTCCCCCGGTTCTTGACGGCCAACGTGAGAATCGAGGCGAAAACGGGGGAGAGGTGCGGGGACGGGGAACGGGGACGCCTGGGTGACGCATATTGTGCGTACCTTAGGAGTGTCCGGCCTGTGCCCAAAGTAAGTTTTAAACTTGTGTTATGGGATACTAACTCAACGACATTATATTTTATGATAAACACATATATAGATAAACACCCAAGATCCAGGACAATTTGAAAAAGGCCATTTTCAAACTTGCCTTGGCTGGGGATCAAACCCAGAACCTCCAGATTGAAATAATGAGAACAATAACTACATAAATTAGGTTCGTTGCAGAAGAGGTCTCAGCTCAGCTATCTGCTAAAGCAGTTAGCCGAAGCGCTGATCTTCATCATACGAGTAATTTTCAACTTGAATAAAATAAAAGAAAAGTAATGTGATGCCTGTTAGATGGCATAACATTTTTTAGTAGGATTATTAATTATTATTATCAATCAATCAATCCATTTTATTTCAGGCAATGAAAGTTTACATAGAATAAACATTCAGAGGCCCATCAATATATACCTTCACCTAAAATAGATATAATATAACTTAATACTACTGTATTAATAATATAACTTAATATTATGATTATTAGGGTAAAACTCGGATAGGCGCCCCGGAGGTATAGTTGCCTTGATTGCAATTACTCTAGTTTCGCGAATACAACACATCGCATGGTTATTGTATTAATTTATCGAGAGACTGCAACTACAACTTAGTTGACAGTGTTGCATGTCTCTGTGCGATTGCATGGGACGGCTAGGTGCGTTCAAAGTTTTTGCGGGATAAATGTCGTCTTCCTCGACGGGGCATATATCCTAAACGTAATTTTTTAAATATGTTTTATAATCGTAATTAATTTACATGGATTAGGCAACTAACCTCTATATATCTATGGGATAGTTGTCCTACAATTTAGAGGTCTGCAAAAATCGCCAATACTCTGGAAATATTAAAGATAATGTTTATTCCTTTTATAAATTTAAAGATAATACCTAAACCAAAGTACCTACCCATTTCAGAAATAAAAAATCAATCAATCAAGAGATTTAAAGTAATTTCAAAAAGTGGGCAACTATCCCGGTTTTAACCTACACGTACATCGACTATACAATATTCAGCTAGGTTTGCCTTAGGGCTCTCACGAGCGACAGTAGTTGTCACGCGACAAACGGCGACCGGTCGCCGACTATCGCCGATAGATGTCGCGGATATGATATGTACTGTCGCCCGCCTTACATTAAATGAAAAAACAGTTATATTACAATTAACATTATTTTCAATACTTAATTTTTAAGTAAAGAATATTGTTGGTATACTCAGTGTATAGAATAATTAAATGTTATCTAATAAAATAAACATTTCAACGGTATTAACCTGTAGTAACTTCAACTTGCCACAACATCTTTGAAATATTTACGGCAACCATCAACGGATGAAAGATTACAAAAAAATTATAATAATAAGGGGTGCTAGGTATACTTGAGTGCGTTTAAAAACCGAGCCGCAGGCGAGATCTTTAATAGTAACACATGAGTGTGTTAACACCGAATTATATGCAATATCATACCATACACTACTTTATCTTATCTCATACCTACACTGGGATTGAAGAAAAAAGTAATACTTTTACAAATTTTGTATGGTGCAATTATGAAATTGTATATTCATTGCTGGGCAGGCGTTGGCATTAAAATTGCCCGTATTTGCTGTTCGTCCTATTGGCAAATTATTGTTTATTTTGTTCTTTTTGCTTTATATGGAAATTAGAATGGAATTTGAAACCACGATTTTGTTATTAGTAGAATCGTCTATGTAACCTTTTACTACTGTCTTGAAACTGCACATTGCAGAGTTCTCGTCTCTGATGTGCAATCTGGAACAAATTCAATCATAAACGATAAGAACAACAAAAACTAACTTAAAATCGTATCATTTATGCGTACCTTAGTTTTAAGATAATTGCGACTAGTATAGCTTCATTTAAAATTGTTCAGGCGAAAAAGTCTCTGCTTTTTTTCCCGTCCTTTAATAACAGTTTGTGATTCAAAATGTTATCATTCATCATCATCATCATCAGGTATTTTTTAGTCTCCACAGCAGGAGACTCTCCACTGCAACGTGGAGAGTGTAGGATTTAGCCTACACTCTCCACGTTGGCCAGACGGGTTGGAGAGGACTCACTGATGTTTATAAGCTTTATCACGCTTGTATTTCCTAAGTCGCCTTCTACGACATCCACGGGAAGGCTTGGAGTGGTCCTATTCTACTCTGCTGGGCACCACACGGGTTAGGTCACTAGTTAATTTATTATCTATTATAATTTCATTTGTTATTACTACTTTACCCAAAACATATGTGATCAGACAATTTATTCTCATCTGACACATGTTAGTCGTGAATTTTACCAAATGGCTTTATAAAGGCCATTGTAACATCAATTACCTCCTTTCTTGTATCTGTTACGTAGTTGAGTTTGTTACCTTAGTTGCAAAGAAATAGAGTGGAACTCACCATGTATTTGGCTAATTTTCTCTTTCGTTAGTGTCGGTGCTACCCACATCGCTTTATGAGCAGTAGCGTTGCAGCCGACAGTAAGTTCTAATGTCTTCTCTTCCGCATGCAGCACAAGAGCATCGAGCTCGGGTGAAACTGGCTCCTTCTCTTTATACAACAGACAGGCTGCAGCCACAACTACGAGACTGAACTGCCCTTTCTTGGACTTTAACGGCTGGTCCCTGTAACATAGAAAAATTAAGAGCATGGTATTTATACAAATATATGTCTTTGTATAATAAAGCTTTTATTTGGCCCATATTGAGATACGAATCCCAAAATAGGGCTATATCATACTTGTTCAGACACAGTTGTCTTACAACAGCTACGACTGCCTTATAGTGGCGTAAATGAATTTGTACGCACCTTAGTACCAACATATTGACGGTCCATCAGTGTCCAAGGACGTATTCATCTTCATCAAGCTGCTGAAATTACGCGGCGATAGCTCATTCATCACTTCGAGGTCCAGCGGGAACTCTGAAGTGGCAGGTGACACCGTCAACTGCTGATAAGGACGACGGTGGTCTCGCCGGTGGCCTGACAATCACCAGGCTAAGCCGTGGCGACGGTGAAAATGATCGCACCAGGGCCTGAAAGCACTCAAGAGTGGCTGAGGAGTGGTCACCCTACTCTATCTGGGCGCAACCTCCGGTAGCAACAGTACGATAGGTGAGAGCAGTATTTACCCTACTCTCTTCTTGTGCAACCTCCGGTGGCACCAGTACGGTAGATGGCAACATTGTATGCTCCTGCACAACCTCTCTCTCCGACGCGGAGATTGCACCTATGGATGCTTCTGAGACCCATCCCATTCATTTTTGTGTAAAAGATCAAGATAATTTAGGAAAAGGGGGTGAGGTAAAGAGGACAAATGACAGAAGTAAAGTAATAGAGGAGGAGGCTGCGTCCTTCCCGCCAGCCAAGTCGATCACAACTGAAGCTCCAATTGCAATCAACTGACGTTACCAGGACCCACCAGACCAGGGCTCCGTCATCGACCAATAGAAATATAATAAAAAATGGAAGTAATAATTATCAATCTGTCAGCATATCAGTAGACCTTGGCGCATCGACGAGCCCCTTTCGAAAAAGATAGAAAGATAGAGTTAGCAAGGACGTTCTAGCAGTAGTTTAAAGCATTGATATAAGTAGAGGTAGGTAAAATTATGAATGATGATTATGAATGATAAAAGGAATACGAGAAAAAGAAAGAGCTAGATTAGTTTTTTCAACAAATAAAGTTAATATATATATTTTTAATGTTCTTGTGTTTTATTGTCGGTTCAATTTAATATTTAAATTTAATTATGCTTGTCTTTTTTGTGGTAAATACTTATTGCAACTTATTTTAAATTCATGTAAAATTTAATCACTTTATTTTAAGTAATTAACTAATATTTGAGTTTAAGTTTCATTAAAAGGATTTTTTTTAACAAATAATTTATTTAATTACCGAATAACGAATTGATGTATTTAATAACAAGTTATTAAATGTAACTCCAGGATAAATATATATATATATATACATATATATATATATATGTATATATATATATATTTACAACACAGATTACTGGTCATGCAAAAAGCAGCAGCAACAAATTTTAAAACAGGCGTTTAACAGCAGTTTAACGTGTTTTACTCATAAAATTTAAAAGTGCTGTTATAAATATAATTGTAGCAGTTGACCCTAACGTATCAGAGACTCGCTGCTACGTGTAATGGTTATTAGGTGTAAGATGGAGCAAGAATGAAATGATTATTTAAATGGTTAAAACTTAATGGTTTATTTAAATGGTAAAAAATGGTAGGTACACGCCGAACGGCTGGTTATATACTAATATACTTATTGCCTAACTATCGTCATAATGTAAAATGCTGACATGCTGACTGGATAAAATCGCTGTTCGATTACCTCGAACAATAAAATAATTTTATAAGTACGAGTTTAGTGTGGTTTATAAGGATGTTTTTTTTAATACGCTAATAATAAATTAGTAATTAATAAAGTAATGCTACCATAAAAGTTTTTAACGGATTAGCCATATGATATGATTTTATTTTTATGCGTTTTCTTTAATTATGCCTTGATATTAAAACGCCGCGTTTTGAATAAGCACCATCTGCGCTATTAGGAGTAAGGGCATTCTCTATCGAAACTTTGGTACAATCCTTGAAACTCGCATCAATAAACGCTTCGACGGGCTCGGCTGCGTCACCACTGATCCTGGCGGCGCGGCGGTGTAACAAGGTGCCACTGACGGCAAAAGATAAGTGTAGGCATAGATCTGAGATCAAGTTATCATATCTGTGCGTACACTTACCTACGGCACGAGGGCTGGCGGACGATTATCTCCATCAGACGCTCGAAGGCTCCCGTTTGAGATTGCTGCATGGCGGCCATCATAGTGCCCCTTTCATTCTTTTATCGCTCATGGGCGCCGGTTCTTCCCTGCGCAAGCGCTGCGTGACGACCACTATCACCCATACTCGCGACTCCAGATTGTAGTTAGTGTTTTTCCTACGTTATAATTTTTTATATAATGCTTCTGATTTTTATTAGCATTTAAATTTTATTTATTTTATTATATCCACCTCTCTTTATGTAGTAAATAATAAAACTTTATTTTTACTGTTATTTTTATTTAAATTAAATCACTTTATTTTATTTATTTAACAAAGAGTTTAGCATACGAAAGCGACATTAATTATATTTGCAGGTGCTTTTTATTCTATTTTAAAACTTTATTGTTTAAGTTTAATTACCATACCATATAACCAATAAAAAATGAAGTAAGTAGGTCCTAGAATATCACTGAGCCAAAGATCCACGACCGCTCAAATAGGTTTCTCTGGAACATGATAATTTTGCTAGACTAATATAAAGGTGACATTTCAGCGACCACTAGCTCCACTGCACAACGTAGCCTTGACTTATACAATCTCGCCTTACCTGCAATTACATAAAAAATACATGTAAAAATTTAATAAATATTTTAAATACTTAGTTGATTAAAGTTTGTTTACGACCTTACAATCCATTTGTTAGTTTCATAGCTGTATACGAATGGGCCGCGAATCACTTAAATAATTCCGAGACACATCTTGCTAAAAACACTTTCGAAATTCAGCCTTTGGACGCATACGCAGTACAGCGCCAAAGCTGTACTGCGAAGCGAACAAAAGCTAACATAAATACAGTACAAACATTTGTATGATAGCATAGAAACTTTTTTTTATTTTTTAAATAGTATCACAATTGTTCGATTACGTATAGGTATTATAGAAAACATCTTACTAAGTGTAAAACATTCAATCGTTAATGTCCCTACTTAGATGTCATTTTCTGGAGATAGTTTTAGCAAACTGGTGTTTATAAGATTTAAGTATTGAATCAGCCCTGGAGCTGTTCTGCCAAGCGAACAAAGACAATGTTGCATAAAGAAAGTTCAAACATTTCTAAGCTAGATGATAAATGTTTAGGTACATTTTTCGATATAATGTAAGTAGGTATTATACATACGAGTATACAGTTAACATCTTGCTGGGTTTAAAACATTTAAAACTTAATGTCTCTAATTGTCATTTTCGGGAGAGTTTTAGCAAACTGGTGTTTATAAGATTTACTGACTGAATCCATGCCGGAATCAGTTTATAAATCTTAATAACACAAGTAGCAAAGGATTGGGCTGCAAATCACTTTATCCATTCCAATACACAACTTGCTGATGACAAAAACACTCGCGCACTACGAGTACATTAACTGGCACTTACGTTGACACTATCACAAATTGAACATATAAAGCGCATGCGCAGTACAGCCCTGGAGCTGTACTGCCAAGCGAACAAAGACAATGCTGCATAAAGAAAGTACAAACATTTCTAAACTAGATGATAAATGTTTAGGTACATTTTTTGATATAATGTAAGTAGGTATTACAGCAAACATCTTGCTGGGTGTAAAACATTTATTCTTTAATGTCTCTAGTTGACGTTTTCGGTAGAGTTTTAGCAAACTCGTGTTTAGGTAAGATTTTAGCAATGTGTCTTCCCCGGATACATCACATTAAGCTTACTAACACGAGTAGCAGAGGATTGGGCTGCAAATCTCCTAAATTAAACTAAACTCCTAAACTGGTGTTTATAAGATTTAAGAACTGAATCCTCGCCGGAATCAGTTCATAAAGCTTAATAACACAAATAGCAAAGGATTGGACTGCAAATCACTTAAACCATTCCAATACACAACTTGCTGATGACAAAAACACTCGCGCACTACGAGTACATTAACTGGCACTTACGTTGACACTATCACAAATTGAACATATAAAGCGCATGCGCAGTACAGCCCTGGAGCTGTACTGCCAAGCGAACAAAGACAATGCTGCATAAAGAAAGTACAAACATTTCTAAACTAGATGATAAATGTTTAGGTACATTTTTTGTTATAATGTAAGTAGGTATTACAGCAAACATCTTGCTGGGTGTAAAACATTTATTCCTTAATGTCTCTAGTTGACGTTTTCGGTAGAGTTTTAGCAAACTCGTGTTTAGGTAAGATTTTAGCAATGTGTCTTCCCCGGATACATCACATTAAGCTTACTAACACGAGTAGCAGAGGATTGGGCTGCAAATCTCCTAAATTAAACTAAACTCCCAAACTGGTGTTTATAAGATTTAAGAACTGAATCCTCGCCGGAATCAGTTCATAAAGCTTAATAACACAAATAGCAAAGGATTGGACTGCAAATCACTTAAACCATTCCAATACACAACTTGCTGATGACAAAAACACTCGTTCACTACGAGTACATTAACTGGCACTTACGTTGACACTATCTCAAATTGAACATATAAAGCGCATGCGCAGTACAGCCCTGGCGCTGTACTGCCAAGCGAACAAAGACAATGTTGCATAAAGAAAATACAAACATTTCTAAACTAGACGATAAATGTTTAGGTACATTTTTTGATATAATGTAAGTAGGTATTACAGTAAACATCTTGCTGGGTGTAAAACATTTAATCCTTAATGTCTCTAGTTGTCGTTTTCGGGAAAGTTTTAGCAAACTGGTGTTTATAAGATTTACTGACTGAATCCTTGCCGGAATCAGTTTATAAATCTTAATAACACAAGTAGCAAAGGATTGGACTGCAAATCACTTAAACCATTCCAATACACAACTTGCTGATGACAAAAACACTCGTTCACTACGAGTACATTAACTGGCACTTACGTTGACACTATCTCAAATTGAACCTATAAGGCGCATGCGCAGTACAGCCCCGGAGCTGTACTGCGATGCGAACAAAGACAATGTTGCATGAATAAAAAACAAACATTTCTAAGTTAGATGATGAATGTTATGAAGATCGGACGCATAGGTTCAATTTTTCGATATAATGTAAGAGACATTACAGCAAACATCTTGCTGGGTGTAAAACATTTAATCTTAAATGTCTCTAGTTGTCGTTTTCTGAGGAGTTTTAGCAAACTCGTGTTGTAAGATTTTAGTAATGTGTCCTCCCCGGATACATTACATAAAGCTTACTAACACGAGTAGCAGAGGATTGGGCTGCAATTCTCCTAAATCTTGCTTATGACCTGAAAGGTGATAAAAACACTCACGCACAACATTTTACTGGCACAAACGTTGACGCGTATATGAAAACCCTTTCAGTATTCAGAACCCCAGTACTTGAGCTGCGGGAGCCTTTAAGCGATTGATCGCGCAGTTTGATAGATTAAATGCTACCCTGCTTTTAGTTCTGTAATACCGGCTTTATAAACGCAATACTAGCATTATGGATATGAATTCCTACCGCTACTCAGACTAAAGATTAAAATTTGGCTTATAGGTTTAACAGAATACGCTCGGTAAGGATTTCTATGAAAACGAGTTAGGAAGTCAAAACAATTTTAATAGCATAAAATTATGACAATATAATCATAACTTTTGTAACAAAAGTAATTTATCGAGCGTTAGGTACATTCTAGTTTATGTTTTAGGACTATGGATGCATCTTTTTGAAAGTCTACTCGTTTTATTAGCCGTAAACATAAAAGAGATAAGTACAAGGTGTTCTCTTGGTCGTACGCGGTTGCAGTATCAACAAATAATATTTCATCAGCTAAGCCTTCTGAGTATGGTCTTTTCATAATATAAGATAAAAAACTATAATTATTGGTTCCTCTTTTCACAAGATTATGAATCCTTTTCCCTCTCCTAACTTTTTTTTTCTTTGCAATATAATGTCATGTAAATTAGTGTCTGAATGATCACCATTTTTGTTTTTGCTACATTTTATGAATAAATAATTAACATGATCCATCGAAGGATTCAACTGACCGTTTGATAATAATTGTGGATTGCAGGCAAATGTCTATACATAACTATATTATCAATGCATATGATATCGCGCTCTCTCTCTCTCTCTTGGCTAGTCTTGCGATCTGAGATCGGGGAGTATAGCGCAGAAATCCCTCCCGCGTGTCAGATCGCACCTAAGTACTTTATGCTTCCTAGAGATCTGAGTAGCGGAATGGTTTTAGGCAACTATCTGTAAATTAATGTTAGTAAGCCCTCCCGCAGCTCAGAGGTACTGGGGTTTTGAATATAATAGTAAACCTTCCAGGGTTTCCATATACGCAACCTTGTCACTATCTGAAAATCAGCCTATTGGGCGCATTCGCAATACAATGCCGGCTCAGGCGCTGCGCTAGCATCATTTTCACTTCCAAAAATCTCTTGTCGTTTGATATCCGATAATTTTCTTCACTCCCTACAAATTCTTAATACTTATCTTCTGGAAGAGTTAAAGTGCAATCAACGTTATGTTCATAAAATTGCAACTGTACACGGAAAATCAATGATTTCCTGCGTCAAAAACCTACCACCACGTATGCCATTTGGTTGTCAAGGCAAAACGCGAGAGACCTACTTGTGGCTTTTCTTAGATTGCACCGTTTTTACTCTCTACAAATTTTTTATGATTTTCTTCTGGAAGATTTGAAGCACAATCAACGGTAATCAATAATATCCTGCCATTTTGTTGTTAAGGCAAAACGCGGGAGAGATGCTATTGAAGCTTTTTTTCAGAACGCACCATTCTTCACGCCCTAAAAATTCTTACTTTCTTCTGGAAGATTGGAAGCACAATCAACGGTAACCAATAATATCCTGCCATTTGGTTATCAAGGCAAAACACGGGAGAGGTGCTTTTGTTGCTTTTTTTAGAGCGCACCGTTCTTCACTCACTACAAATTATATTTATGATTTTAATCTGGAAGAGTTGAATTGCAATCAACGGTATGTTCATAATATTGCAACTGTAAACAGATAATCAATGATTTCCTGCCATTTGGTTGTTAAGGCAAAATGCGGGAGAGGTGCTATTGTAGCTTTTCTTAGAGCGCACCGTTCTTCACTCCCCACAAATTCTTTATGATTTTCTTCTGGAAGAGTTGAAGTGCAATCAATGCTATGTTCATAATATTGCATCTGTACACAGAGAATCAGAGATTCCCTGTGTCAAAGACCCACCACCACCCATGCCATTTGGTTGTCAAGGCAAAACGTGGGAGAGGTGCGTTTGTGGCTTTTTTAGAGCGCACCGTTCTTCATTCCCTACAAATTATTTATGATTTTAATCATGAAGAGTTGAAGTGCAATCAACAGTATGTTCATAATATTGCAACTGTAAACGGATAATCAATCATTTCCTGCCATTTGGTTGTTAAGGCAAAATGCAGGAGAGGTGCTATTGTAGCTTTTCTTAGAGCGCACCGTTCTTCACTCCCCACAAATTCTTTATGATTTTCTTCTGGAAAAGTTTAAGAGCAATCAACTCTATTTTCAATAATATTGCATCTGTACACGGGGAATTAATGATTCCCCGTGTCATAGACCCACCACCACCCATGCCATTGGGTTGTCAAGGCAAAACGCGGGAGAGGTGCGTTTGTGGCTTTTTTAGAGCGCACCGTTCTTCACTCCCTACAAATTATTTATGATTTGAATCTGGAAGAGTTGAAGTGCAATCAACAGTATGTTCATAATATTGCAACTGTAAACGGATAATTAATAATTTCCTGCCATTTGGTTGTTAAGGCAAAATGCGGGAGAGGTGCTATTGTAGCTTTACTTAGAGCGCACCATTCTTCACTCCCCACAAATTCTTTATGATTTTCTTCTGGAAGAGTTGAAGTGCAATCAATGCTATGATCATAATATTGCATCTGTACACAGAGAATCAGAGATTCCCTGTGTCAAAGACCCATCACCACCCATGCCATTTGGTTGTCAAGGCAAAACGCAGGAGAGGTGCTATTGTGGCTTTGAGTACGCTATTTTTCACTCCCTACAAATTCTTTATTGTTTTCTTCTGCTAGAGTTAAAGTGCAATCAACGGTATGTTCATAAAATTGCAACTGTAGACATGACATCAATGAGTTCCTGCCATTTTGTTGTTAAGGCAAAACGTGGGAGAGGTGCTATTGTACCTTTTTCTTGAACGCACCGTTCTTCACTACCCACAATTTTTTTAAGATTTTCTTCTGGAAGAGTTGAAGTGCAATCAATGCTATGTTCATAATATTGCATCTGTACACGGGGAATTAATGATTCCCTGTGTCAAAGACCCACCACCACCCATGCCATTTGGTTGTCAAGGCAAAACGCGGGAGAGGTGCGTTTGTGGCTGTTTTAGAGCGCACCGTTCTTCACTCCCTACAAATTCTTTATGATTTTAATCTGGAAGAGTTAAAGTGGAATCAACAGTATGTTCATAATATTGCAACTGTAAACGGATAATCAATAATTTTCTGCCATTTGGTTGTTAAGGCAAAATGCGGGAGAGGTGCTATTGTAGCTTTACTTAGAGCGCACCATTCTTCACTCCCCACAAATTCTTTATGATTTTCTTCTGGAAGAGTTGAAGTGCAATCAATGCTATATTCATAATATTGCATCTGTACACAGAGAATCAGAGATTCCCTGTGTCAAAGACCCATCACCACCCATGCCATTTGGTTGAAGGTTGAAGAGTTGAAGTGCAATCAATGCTATGTTCATAATATTGCATCTGTACACGGGGAATTAATGATTCCCTGTGTCAAAGACCCACCACCACCCATGCCATTTGGTTGTCAAGGCAAAACGCGGGAGAGGTGCGTTTGTGGCTTTTTTAGAGCGCACCGTTCTTCACTCCCTACAAATTATTTATGATTTTAATCTGGAAGAGTTGAAGTGCAATCAACAGTATGTTCATAATATTGCAACTGTAAACGGATAATCAGTAATTACCTGCCATTTGGCTGTTAAGGCAAAATGCGGGAAAGGTGCTATTGTAGCTTTTCTTAGAGCGCACCGTTCTTCACTCCCCACAAATTCTTTATGATTTTCTTCTGGAAGAGTTGAAGTGCAATCAATGCTACATTCATAATATTGCATCTGTACACAGAGAATCAGAGATTCCCTGTGTCAAAGACCCATCACCACCCATGCCATTTGGTTGAAGGTTGAAGAGTTGAAGTGCAATCAATGCTATGTTCATAATATTGCATCTGTACACGGGGAATTAATGATTCCCTGTGTCAAAGACCCACCACCACCCATGCCATTTGGTTGTCAAGGCAAAACGCGGGAGAGGTGCGTTTGTGGCTTTTTTAGAGCGCACCGTTCTTCACTCCCTACAAATTATTTATGATTTTAATCTGGAAGAGTTGAAGTGCAATCAACAGTATGTTCATAATATTGCAACTGTAAACGGATAATCAGTAATTACCTGCCATTTGGCTGTTAAGGCAAAATGCGGGAGAGGTGCTATTGTAGCTTTTCTTAGAGCGCACCGTTCTTCACTCTCTACAAATTCTTTATGATTTTCTTCTGGAAGAGTTGAAGTAGAATCAACTCTATGTTCATAATACTCGTATTGCATCTGTACACGGGGAATTAATGATTCCCTGTGTCAAATACCCACCACCACCCATGCCATTTGGTTGTCAAGGCAAAACGCGGGAGAGGTGCGTTTGTGGCTTTTTTAGAGCGCACTGTTCTTCACTCCCTACAAATTATTTATGATTTTAATCTGGAAGAGTTGAAGTGCAATCAACAGTATGTTCATAATATTGCAACTGTAAACGGATAATCAGTAATTACCTGCCATTTGGCTGTTAAGGCAAAATGCGGGAGAGGTGCTATTGTAGCTTTTCTTAGAGCGCACCGTTCTTCACTCTCTACAAATTCTTTATGATTTTCTTCTGGAAGAGTTGAAGTAGAATCAACTCTATGTTCATAATACTCGTATTGCATCTGTACACGAGGAATTAATGATTCCCTGTGTCAAAGACCCACCACCACCCATGCCATTTGGTTGTCAAGGCAAAACGCGGGAGAGGTGCGTTTGTGGCAGTTTTAGAGCGCACCGTTCTTCACTCCCTACAAATTCTTTATGATTTTAATCTGGAAGAGTTAAAGTGGAATCAACAGTATGTTCATAATATTGCAACTGTAAACGGATAATCAATAATTTTCTGCCATTTGGTTGTTAAGGCAAAATGCAGGAGAGGTTCTATTGTAGCTTTTCTTAGAGCGCACCGTTCTTCACTCCCCACAAATTCTTTATGATTTTCTTCTGGAAGAGTTGAAGTGCAATCAATGCTATGTTCATAATATTGCATCTGTACACAGAGAATCAAAGATTCCCTATGTCAAGGACCCACCACCACCCATGCCATTTGGTTGTCAAGGCAAAACGCAGGAGAGGTGCTATTGTGGCTTTGAGTACGCCATTTTTCACTCCCTACAAATTCTTTATTATTTTTTTCTGAAAGAGTTAAAGTGCAATCAACGGTATGTTTATAAAATTGCAACTGTAGACATGTAATCAATGAGTTCCTGCCATTTTGTTGTTAAGGCAAAACGTGGGAGAGGTGCTATTGTACCTTTTCCTTGAACGCACCATTCTTCACTCCCAAAGAATTCTTTAATATTTTCTTCTGGAAAAGTTGAAGTGCAATCAACTCTATGTTCATAATATTGCATCTGTACACGGAGAATCAATGAATCCCTGTGTCAAAGACCCACCACCACCCATGCCATTTGGTTGTCAAGGCAAAACGCGGGAAAGGTGCGTTTGTGGCTTTTTTAGAGCGCACCGTTCTTCACTCCCTACAAATTATTTATGATTTGAATCTGGAAGAGTTGAAGTGCAATCAACGGTATGTTCATAATATTGCAACTGTAAACGGGTAATCGATGATTTCCTGCCATTTATTTGTCAAGGCAAAACGCGGGAGAGGTGCTAATGTAGCTTTTCTTAGAGTGCACCGTTTTTCACTCCTTACAAAATCGTTATGATTTTAATCTGGAAGAGTTGAAGTGTTATTAACAGTTTGTTAGTTATTTTGCAAACTGTAAAATTATTACCCCCTATTGCAGGATAAATGAATGGGGCGTCCTGAGAGTTTTCTTTCTGATCGTATTTCATTTAGAAGTTCTGGAATTTGTATTTTATCCTTTTGCATTTCGTTGTTTTCCTTTCCATTCGGGTTTACCTTAAAAGACAGAAACTAATTTGAAAAAATATCTTACTTTTGTACAAACTTACATCGCGAGACCAAATTAGCCGTCAAGACATAATAAGCCCAAACATCTCTAAAACTAAGCTACTCGTATAGCCGTCTCCCGGCTTTATGGAAATCAGTCCATCTCTAATGTGATGTAAGGACGAGCATATTTCTATTTTATTAATATCCGGGGTTTATTCACTTTTTATCATTAATTTTACATTATTATTTATTTTACTAGCTGGTGCCCGCGACTTCGTCCGCGAGAAATTCAGTTTAATTGTGCAAATTTAAAATTTAGTTACTTAGTGTGTAATTTCAGACCGAGTTTATTATTGTAATTCGGCACATACATTCATCTTCGGGTCTTTTTTAGTCTCCACTGCAGGAGCATAACCCTCTCTGTACTGCCAGAGCCATACTTGGCCAAAGCAGTCAAAGAATTTGGCCTACACTTTCCACGCTGGCCAGACGGGTTGGAGAGGTCTCATGATGTTTATATGCTTTGTTTAGCTTGTGTTTCCTTCTACGACATCCACGGGAAGACTTGGAGTGGTTCTATTCTACTCTGCCGTGAACCACACGGCATCATACATTACTCGTATGTATAAATTATTTTAAATGTAAGGACACTCGTTTTTTACTGATTTATTATATGTATAGATAAATTTCAATTTTTTTTTGTATTTCTCTATTAAAATTGTAGGTTTATTTAAATTAATATATTTGTCTAATTCATCAGTATTAAATAAATTTACTAATCTCAAATTTAGATCGCTAAAAATATGATATTGAATTGATACTTATTTGTTTACTACCTAAATACGTACCTACTTATGGTTCCATACCTACTACACTATGATATTATTATATTTTCCAATCATTGTAAGTAAAAGCTTGTAATAATACACCTTACCTGTAGCATCTCTCCAGTGTTAAAACTGCCAGACTTACTTATCAACAAAATGTTTAGTATGTTGTAAGACATTTCTTTACAAATTACTGGAAGACCTTATATAGTGTACATAATATACGTATATATCTTACGAAAGGGACGAAATTGTATCTACTAGGATAAGAAAAATCGTATCTACCTCTACGTTAGTCCGTTTCTCCGGAGGTTTTGGTTTTAATAACGAGGCAATATGGAAAATTACTCATTTTTAGAATGTGTTTTTATCTATAATTGTTGTATATTTGTATTTATTATAAAATGCAATATCGCTAGTTAGTATCCCAATCTCCACTGCCACTTAACTCCACCGACAAGAGCTAACTCTAAAGTTAAAGAAGAAGAAGAAGTATCACACAAAACCAAAAAAAACTTTCTTGGGGCAATAAAGATATGTGATTGTAAAGACAAAGAAATAAGTTTTTCGAAAATATGTAATATTTTTCCTCTAAGTTTTTACTGAGAGGCCTAAGACATCAAGACAAATGTAATAAGCTCAAACTCGATGGACTTGCGTCTTTTTAATACAGGGTTCCTATGGCCACCTTTGGGCTCCATTATCAGATCAACTTTTTTTTACAATAATATTACATTGTCATCTGATTTACATTAGCATACAAAATTTCATCTCAATCGGGAACCGGGAAGTGGCTCAAATTGAACGGTCAAGATTTGACCTAATCAAATAAATTAACAACAAACAAGGCAAGCCAATTTTTTGCTACTAAAAAATCAAGGTGGTTACCGTTAGTTTTTTTTTTCGAGAAGTCGATGTCTTTACGTGAATTCGAAGTACTCGAATTTTGCGTTCACAGCTCGGCATCTTTATTAAAGCGAGGGTGTACCGTACTGACATGTATTGATTGATGATTTTGATCGATAGCTAATGTTTCTTTTATGCAATATTACTAGAGCGACTCGTGTTTTTGTAAAATCCCCATCTTTATTTAGTGAGATTGAAAAATGGTTTTCACCGTTGCGTAATTATCCGTGTTTTCGCAATATTCCTTAGGTTTTTGCGAAAGTTGTCAAATCATTCAACGACAAACTTTCAGGAAAATATCGTATAGTTCAAATAACTACTTAATATAAAAAAGATTCATACTAAATCTTTACACAGATAAAGGCTGAACTAGGCTATGTACATCTGAAACCAGAAGACTGTAATTTTTTTTAAATCTGGGTGATAGTAAATGACGTTGCTAATTTAGTATTAGTAATAACAATAAAACTTAGTTAGCCTGACACAGGTAACGAGTTAGTGTATGGGCACAGAAGACAGTAAGAGTATACAGAATAGAATCTCCTAAGGTCCCGCGCAATATGCGTCCCCGTTGCCCGTCCCCGCACCTCTCCCCCGTTCTCGCCTTTTCAAGGGGCGAGAGCGGGCGAACACACACTGCACGGCACACGCGGCTGCACAAAAACGGCGGAGAGGAGCGGGGACGGGGAACGCATATTGCGCGTACCTTAGGAGATTCCGTTCTGTATACTCTGTCTTTATTTATTGTTGCCTTGTCTTATTACTGTCTTCTGTAGTATGGGTCTGTTTACAAAGACACGTCTTTATTACTCTGATCTGAAAAAGGTTCATTGCGTTGGCAATTAGTCGCCTTAACACATCTTCCCCGTTACGCTTTTACGATTCTACGCGGCTACGCGGTACACTACACCTGACGTATCTACGCCCTCCGCTTATACGCTTTACAGCGTTAACACCGCTACGTTACGCGTCTGCGCATTTACGCCACTACGCTGCTACCCTACGCTACGCTACACTATACGCCGCCACTAGAAACTAGAATCTCGCCTAGCGCGTACGTATTACTAAAAGCGGCCTAAATAACTTGACTAATAAAATTCAAAGATACTTATTAGTCCGAATGAAGAACTAGTAGTTCTGTGTAAACAGTACACCTAGGAAGCTCTTTTTTTTACTAGCCTATAATCGACACTTCCTCCTTTCTATGAGAGGAGTGCTATTTTTCATTTAGGGACTCAGTGAAACACAAAACGTGTAGTTTCCCAACTCACCACTCGCGTTCCGACGCATTGCATCGTATTTTTGAAACCATCATGTCAGCGATACGTAATATTGTGTTATGCAGAAAATATCATAAATTTCTCAATGGTTTTCTAAACATTTCAACAAAAATAAAAAAGCAGCGTGAAACGGAACTGATACTCCATGGAACGTTTCTTTGACATTTATACGCTGCAAATGTCAAAATTACGAGTGGTTCAGACCACTCGTTGCAAATCCTTCGCATACGATCAATTCAAAAATGCGCCCGTTTGGAAACACACGTGCAAATCATTCGTAATGTGAGTCCCTGAATGAAAAATAGGACTCCTGTAGGCGAGAACTGACAGACGGACTAAAGCCAATTTTGGCCAATGTTAAAACTGAAACGCTTTGCCCGCTCGGTTAATAAATGTCACTTTTTTAGATTCTTCAGAAACTATTACTTCATTGTATGTCGATTTTTTTTTTGTCTCTTTATATTTTGCCAGCCCAAGAGTATTAAAGTAAAGAGTACAAAACTACAAAAGTTTCGGCACGATGAAAGAAACTAAGATACTCTAGGTATACCCTGAGACGGTGTTTGTAACCAGACCCTAAGTAAATTCCACATACCTTTACGAAGTCTTCGACGTGTTACATAGACCGAGAGTTTAACTTACCTGGAATAAAAATCTTGTGTAGAATTTATATATTAAGTATCTAGTTTTCGACCGAGGTCAAAAACTAGATACGCCAGCTTTTTATATTTATAACTTACAATGTTTGTATATTTTAAAAGTATATATGATATTCTAATTTACCTAAGTCTTGCAGCTTAATTTTAAAGTAATTAAACTACTAATAATGACATAATCATAATACTTAATTCCATATAATGATATCATAGAGTGGTAGCCATCTGAGAGTTTTCTTTAGCCATTTAGGTCCCATAGTTGGGCAAATAAAAATTGTAGCTTATGTTTGTTTGGATCAGAGCTTTTTTAGAGCTTCAAAATAAAATTAGGAGAAATCTGAAGGGCCTTTCTAGTATTACTTTGATTGATAGCTTGAAAATTGAGACAAACTGATTGAATATACTGACATATTGCATGTTATCGTATTAATAAATGTTCGCGTGGCATTCACGTTCGCATAAGCATTTGTTTTGCATTCACACATTCGCACGCTCGCACATTACATTGGACATTCGCTTCCACAAACACGCATTCGCATCCATACGACTATGTACCGTTTATAACTGCCCTAATCTAGATATACTAAACCCTCCAACGTCTCAGACCATATTATGCAGCTTCGCATAGTAATCAAGTAGAGATTCGAGCCAGATTAGATTCTAAATATACTAGCTCATTATAATACTCGTACCATGCAGCCACAGTAAGACTAATCATAGGTGTTTCCAAGGATTTCCAACGACTGATTGGAAGCGGTCATCTTGAGGATGTAAGTAATTATAAAAAAACTTACCGGTCTAACGTCTTGTCTGTTGATGCGCCCGAACTTTGTTCCCGTCGACGGTCTTGGACCAAACCCATGACCTTTCCGAGCCATGGGTTCTTGTTGTTTGGCCCCATTCCGGAATTCCAAAGGGTCATCGTCTCGCCCTGTCTGCCCAAGCTGTTTTAATTTACTCATTAACTTTACCGATGAACATTATTTTAGTTGATACCTCTGTGATGTGTATCCTACAAATTGAAAGAAGCCAATTAAAATACACACGACCAGAGCAAATAACATAAGATACAGTACATATGCGAACACGTAATGTTTACCTTTTTATTGTACCTAAATGATTGTTTGAGTGATGCTTGCACTGACGGCTTTAACTGCGAGGGATCCTGGCTGTATCATATTTACTTCTTAACAGTTCTATTTAGTTGGTTTATAAGTGTTATATTTACACTTAACTCTAAACTTATATCTAATAACTTATATAAAACTATATTAACAAATAGCTTATTATATCAGAGTCATAGTCCAAACGTATTTTTTTTTTTTTTTAGGTTAATTTATTAGGCTAATATCTCACTTTTATGTCTTTCCCTCACGAGTTCGCACTTTAAAGTTTGTTAACGCAACTTTATAACGCACTTTAACACATTTCCCTTGATGTCCTTCAACACGTAAAACAGTCTTCAAACGCAGTCCCATAAAGTCACATTCACTTCTTTAAAGTCCGTTCTCGGACCACTTTTGTAAGATTCTATTCTACGAACTCTACAACGCTACAATTACAGTATAACTAGTTTTTTTTCTTTTAATTTTTTTTGTATTTTAAATTTTATATTTTTTTTGTCTTTTTTTATTTTATTAGATTTTTTTTCTTTTTTTCTTTTTTTTATACACAGTTGTTTTGCTATGTACACTATATTAATAATTTCACTAACAAAAAAAGTTTGGATTAAAGTATTATGTTTTAAATTATTCATTATTATTTATAAAACACAGTACTACTCATAATTGAAAAAACAATAGTAACAGCAGTAAGCTCTGTGGCTCACCAGAGCACTGCCGTCCCTTATGTTTTCATCACTATACTAATTATTTTGTTTTTTATGTATAAAACTTTATTATGTTTGTATATTTATTATGTATAAAACTTTAAGAGTTGTATAAGTTGTATATAATAAAAGAAGACACTTTCACTTCGATGTGGTATTCGATATTTTTTGATGATAGATGAATAATGAATATATAAAATGGCAGTGGTCATTATTGCGTGACTCCTCTGGTTCAGAACATCTCCTCGTCCTGAAACAAGAAACACTTATCTACAATATTTTTTTTTTCAAAAATACTACGAACAGTACTATAATAATAATAATTCTCTTGATTTCGGACAAACTTGATCCATATTGTATTAGTAATTAACAGAGGTAACTTAATCTAGTGTCACAGAATACATAAGAGTCAAACAGAATGGTATCTCACAGCGTCTCCCGCAAATTGGCGTCCCCGCACCTCTCCCCCGCACTTTGTGAGCTTTGACAGCTCCAAACCAGGGTTTAATTACTAGCCGCACGCAATACGCGACGTGTGTTTTCTTGAGAACTGTCAACCAATAGTAACCATCATGGTGAGAAGGTGCGCGTATAATAATTGTTTATCCACCCAATACTCTAAAGAACGTATATTTCATACATTTCCAAATGATGTAAACAGGGAAGCAAAGCAACAATATAATTTCACGTTATAACCCAGCAAACATCTTGACATATATACCCTTCTCGCTCTCTCGCATTGGCGGGAGATACAAAAGAGCGAGAGGGGTATTAACAATCCGGTAATGTTGCATAGGCTCCTCTCTCACAGGTAATCACATACACGCAGATGCCAAGTAGATTTCCGCGGGTTATAGTGCTAAATGCCATTGTTGACAATGGCAACTTGACATGCTATGCGTGGAAGCGTGATAAACATTTGTTTATTTTTATAGAATTTATTCATATAATTGCCGTATAGTTTTGCGCTGAATATGCAAATTACTATATTCCAATAGTGAATTAGTGCGTTACATTATAAATGAATGACTCAATAGTAATTAGTAAAGTGAACTAATGGTGAAATGGACAATGGACATAATGAAAAATATTTGTGAAGTGATATTATGTAGCTGTTTCCGACTTTTCTGTAACATTTAATACATATAAAACAGAATATTTTTTACGTCATAGTGTTCGCAAATCCTCCGGTATGGAAAGATATACCTAATCGTAAATATGTCGAACTCGTTAGTAGGTAAGTATTAAGTTAATTCTGCGGTGCGACCCTAAGTATAAAACACACACATCGACGTGTGTACAGATAAATTGTTTCGTTTGTAGTAGTAGTAGGTATATATGTTACTCTGAATCAATGGAGAGTCATACCAGTGCTAGTGTTAGTAACATGAATACGAAAAAACAACATAACAAACTAATCATACTTCCTAACAGCTAGGTTCCCACCTTAATATACCACCGGTCACCGGATATGGTCACCGGTATCTTAACATCCACCTCAGTATGAAGGCGCATCCAGTGGCCCAGTAGTGTGGAGTCCCGTCTGTCAGTTATTACGCGCAGAATACTAATTGAGCTAGCACGTAAGCAACTTAATAGCGCCGCACACCTCTTTCTAATAATTGCATAAAAGCAGTCTGTATTGGCGTCGGCAAACATTTTTGACGCGCTACAAGAACGCGGCAGCCCAAACAATATCCTGAACGCATCATTATATTAACCGCGTAAAGCGCTGTATGTGCGCCGCGAATAGTCAGCCCACAGACTGCACTATAAGGTTACATACTTGACTGCAAAAACACGGCCCACAACTAAAAATGTTTAACTGAGTAGCTATTTTCAGTCACCAACTTTATATTTAAAAATATAATGTAGGGTAAAAAAGTATTTAAGTACTCGTAACTTCGATCATATTATATTCTATAGATGCACACTTACCGCCTTAAAAATGGCACCGGAAAAACAAGGCACAAAACAGTAGTATGCCTTGTTTCGCTCTCATTCGCTCGGTGGCCGCGCGCGTGACGTTACGTTAAAGATGCCGAAGTGCGTGATGGAAATACGGATTTATTTCCACGTTTATCTCAGTTACTTAAGGTTTTAATTAGATTAAACTGTAAGGACACTTTAGAACTTTTTTCGCAATACTTGAAATGGTATACATCTCACCATTGACATGAATATATAGACTCGGCGTCTTCAAACACGGCCATGTCCTTTTTTGTAATATAGACTAAACACGAGAGTAGTACAGAAAGGTCAATATATTACTACATACCTACGAGTACGTGGTTCAAATTAAATCCTACATATATTTTAATAAATGCGAATGTTGGTAAGTATGGCTGGATGTAAGGATGGGTGTATGGATGGTTGTATGATACAGATACGTACACTATCACGTCTTTATCCCTAACGGGGTAGACAGAGCCAAGGGCGGTAAAGCCCAGGCCACTTTTAGCGTAATGGTGGGCATGAAGGCGGAAAAGGGAAATCATAAAAGTGATGGGTTGCTAACCGCATCGCCTATTCATATGATTCAGATTTCCGACTCATTCTCACTCACGACAGACTCGCCCATTCCCTCAATCGGATTTTACGATCTGCACGGCAAGAGAAGCAGCTGGTACATTCTATGTTTTTTTCTTTTCTCCCAGACCAGCAAAGAAGAAATGGTTGTATGGTTCTATAGATTTTTAGATTGTAGACTCACGACTATCATATTTATAAAGGTAAAAGTTAAACTGCACATATCTGTTTCTTTAGCAACCTTTTATTATTCTTACTTAATTTCTTTACATAATTTTTTGCACTAGAAGAAAGTGATTTCTTGTACTTGTATATCTTTTTGTTTTTTTTTTCTTTGTTAGCTATCTCTGTATTTAATGTATTATATAATCATATACGTAGGTATTGGGTCTAAATTACATGTTTATTTAGATTACATATATGAAGATTTGTAAACGGCTTATAGTTATATAATAATTTATCAAAATCGATTTAGCCGCGTAGTAGTTACGAGGAAACAGAATTATAGGGACAAACACAATAAAACATCAAAAATGTGTAAGCGGCCATCTTGGATCCAAAATCTGATAGCAGTTTCAAGTTGCGCGGGGCACTTGTAGCCCCCACATACAAAATTTTTGAGCCCTCGGAGGTCCTAGTGAGACGTTACGAGATATGACTTAATTTTATAAAGGATTTATAGGATTTTAGGAAACTTTTGTAAAGCATTTATAGCATATGTAGATAAAAATTATAAAACTTAAACATTTTTAAACGTTTTACAAACATTAATAACTGAGTAGCAAACAATTAGTTTTTCGATGCTTCCATGAAGAAAGTGAAATGTAGGCATATTTATGATGTCTACATTTCACTTCTGTTTTGTTAGTCTATGACGAATCATTTCATCGGTTGACAGATCATTCACTCATTTCATTCATTATGGCAGCCGAAATTTTGCAATCCGTATTTAATTTTCTATCAATGAAATCTACAGTGTTTAAGATATAGCTTGATAAAAATGACAGCTGTCAAACTATGCCAAGTAGTGTTGGGACAAATATATCAAATCGAAATTTTTTGCACAAATTTTATTGATTATGAATATTTTATGTTAGAAATATAAATAACCTACTAATTATTGATTTTAAGGAGGCTAATGAAATAAATGAGAGAGGAGGTGTTCAAGTAAAACACGGCCGTGGGTTCGAAGCTGAATATATACTGAATGAATGAGTACTTTATTATAAAAAACATGGTTTTATACACAGTTTGGAAATGGTAGGTACATTATTGCCATAAGATTATGGCGAGCTAGTAGTAGTTAGTGTTCTACATAGTTTATTTTTAATGTGTGTGCAGAGAAGAAGTAGGTATTTCCTCTATGTGTAAGGGTGCACAGCCCAAATCATCTTCGCTTCCAGTGTCTGAATCATCAGAGTCATCCGAGCAATCTTCTAAATTTATAATGAACTCCTGGTCACAAATGTATCAAACCACGTTTTAAATGTGTTGAAGTTCATTTCTTCGTGATACTCATTCGTTTTGTAGACTTGAAAGCCAATAAAGAGTTAGGGACAAATCCAGAAGATGTCCCTGCATGTATTATTATTAATCGCTGACCTTTCCCTTGAGGTACTTTGGTTGACGATTGCGCCGTATCATCTGTCCAAATTTTTGACACAGTATGGTTTGCATTTAACCACGTTTCATCTAAAAAAACTACTTTGTCCCAGTTTACGATTTCTTTTACTTTGCGCAAAAAATCAGTACGCGCCAAGGCAATATCTCCTCGCTCCATCACTATTTTCCTTTTATTGGATTTTTTATAGATGAACCCAATATTTTTAAAACTTTTGATAATTATGGCAAACTGCCCTTAAACAATCCAGCGCTTTTTAGAGACGTTGATAGTTTAGTCAAAGTAGGCAGTTCACATCGCTCGTAATATGCGTAAACATGGTTTCTTATCGCATCAGCATCAAAACTGTCAATGCCAGTGACAGCACAGAGTTTTCTCCTTTTTTTATTTGGAGTAGATAATTTTTTCTCCTCCATAGAGGTCTCACCAAATTTGTCCTTGGAAATCTACTAACAGTACTTTTTCCAATCCCAAGAGCCTCGGCAACTCTCTCACCAACTTGCGATATCGGTAGTAACGGACCGCCATTTTGATACTCGCGTTCAAAGTAGTCGCGCAGGCGTACTACAAACTCGCGAGATTCACTGTTTAAAACACTCTTCTTCGTTCTTTTCGGCATTATCGCAAAAAAAACAAAAACTTTAACAATAAATATAACAACAACTTTAACAATAACTTCACACCAACTTCAAAAACAACAAGATATCGAACAAACACAAGCAACACGCGGCGCATACAAGGCGTAAGCACTCGTACTGAACAAACATACAAAAACAAAACAACGGAGGCACAGTGCGACCATTTAAAAAAAAACTATTTAAAAAATCTACCAAAACTAAGAAACGCGAAAATAATAATAGCTCAAATTAAAAATAATACTATTTTCAAAATTGTATTGTGATAATGATTATGGAAAACTATTGACTTAAATATATCGATTTGACCCATCTCTAACTTTCTTTCAAGATGATGTGACTTTATAAGAGCGTTCGAACTTTTAAAATCAATTTTTGAAATAATTTTTTAAAATTCATTTAGTTATGTTTGATGCGAAAAATATTACTATTTTTGGATTTATAAATACAATACTAAATTATAAAAACCTAAATTTATAAAAATGTTCATATATTTGTCCTATTTCAAAATATATTATCTGGTAGCCGCTAGTAAAAAGTTACATCGTTAGTTTTAATGACACCTGTCATTTTTATCAAGCTATATTTTAACAACTTGTAGTTACTTACTGATGGAAAGTTATTCCTTCATATTTTGCTTTGTTCTTTGAATTACTAGTGCAGTATCTCAACACACACCAAGGCATTTTTGACTAAGTTGACAGTGTTTTCTTTAATGAATTGTGGAGTGTTTTATGCGCGTATTGCTAGCGAGTGACTAATGTGAGGTTAACAGTGATAGCATATGATGAACAGAACACAACTGTTGTATGTGACGTCTTCTCTAGTACGTAAGTACATAGATCTCGTTGCATCTCACCTACACTGAAAAAAATGAGTTACCTAAACTGTTTAGGTAATTTAAATTCGGCTTTTAGCTCTTAAACTTTAGATCAGTTTCCAAAGCATTTCAGCTATAGCTATCTATATCTTGCTATAGCTATATATATATAGCTATCTATCTATATCTCTCAATGCAGTTTAGTAAATAAGGCTTTAGTTAAATAAGATCAAGTTTTAGTAATTGCTTCCTAAAATCATTTATTTGGTATCTATTAGCTAAACAAATGAACCATTTGGTCAAAACATCTGAAGTACTTTGGCAAACATGTTTAGTAATAACCGCTCAAGTTTATCTTATATTTATAAACCATTTAGCTTTTTATAACTGAACAGCTAGTTTGGGTAAAAGTTGTGGAATATTATGCAGAAGTTTGGTACAAATACCCGAACTACGTATTTTCCTTATCGGTTAGCTGTAATACAGAAAGTTTGGTTTTATTATTATAAACTTTAGTTAAATTTGCCTAAGTTATGTTGCACTATCAAAACTTAGATAGGTACCGCGTCACGTGATCCGATCCGTCCGCGCCACAGATCGCGCCACGACATGTTTTTATTCTGTCTGTTGTCAATCTGTTGTATTGTGTTGTGCTGCGGTGTGACGCTCCGGAAATATTTTTCTATCTATCTATAATCTAAGTAATCCCGTGGCATCTGCGGTCAACTGTGATGTGTACCTATTTAGTGCTAGCATTGAGTTATATAGGTAATCAGTGCTAGTGTCAAATGGCCGACAAAACTGTAGAAGAATACCTCCGCGCATGGGGCCTAGAAACTTACATAGATAAGTTCAAAGGTGAGTTCCAACGAGATCTATGTACTTACGTACTAGAGAAGACGCCACATACAACAATTGTGTTCTGTTCATCATATGCTATCACTGTTAACCTCACATTAGTCACTCGCTAGCAATACGCATCGATATTAATTGAAGTAAGTCACTATCACCAGAAATATCCATAAGTATATTACATTAAATAGGTATTTATTTTATTATTATTATTTATTCTATTTGATTGTATGTCTGACAGTGAGTTCTCGTATAACACCTGTGATGATGAATATCACTCTTGCGATGAAAGTGTTAACGCCTCGTTTACAACGCTCGGTGATTATGTTAATAACTGCTTCTTGAGACACACTGCTCATCTCAACATATGTCACATAAACGCCAAAGCCTTCCGGCTCATTACTCAGAGTTCGCAGACGTATTCGCTGAAGCTAATTGTTCATGCCATTTTAATTTCAGAAACCTTTTTAAAACCAGAACTCTTATCAACTTCCTATCCATTACCTGGTTTTGTACTTATCAGAAATGACCGTATAAATAAAGGTGGTGGTGGTGTAGTGATATATCTCCGCTTTCCGAAATTCAAGTTCGGGGTTCCAAGGCTGTTCTTGGTGTAGTCTATTGTCCCCCTTCTACTAACTATTTTTCGGACCTTGAAATGGCTCTAGACGCATTCGGATCGGAGTACACACATCAAATAATTTTAGGGGACTTCAATACAAATCTCATTGATGGTGGTGATTTGGCTCGGTCTCAGAAACTTAATCATATTCTGGATTCATCTGATCTTAAGGTCTTACCATTGAATGCCACTCACACAAACACTAACACTGAAGACACCTGGCTTGATCTAATAATTTGTTCATCTGCGGACCATGTTGTCTCACACGGACAATATCCAGCCTCATGTTTTTCTCGTCATGATCTCATCCACTGCTCGTATAATCTCAAACCTCCTAAGAGAATTCCCAAAACTCGGCATCTCCGTAGTTTTGCGAAAATGGATGTAGACAGACTAAAAATTGACGCTACTGAAATGGGGTGGGATAGTATATGGGCTGCCGCAAGTGTAGATGAAAAGATTGAAATTTTTAATCAGCTTTTAACTAACCTATGTGACCAGCACGCTCCTATAAGGGAAGTCAGAATTAAAAGGCCTCCGGCCCCTTGGATAGCACGTGGTGTTTGGATGGCTATGCGTAGAAGAGATAGGGCATTCCGAAAGTTTAAAAGGGACCGTTCTGATGATAACTGGGCTTTGTTTAAAGTTGCAAGAAACCGGTGTAACAGAATGATGCGAGACGCTAAACGCCGTTTAATCTCCGATACTATCTCCTCTTCTTCAGCTGCTGATATCTGGAAGTTCCTAGGAACCCTGGGTATTGGCAAGTCAAATAACTTAGATATCCCTTCTTCAATTACGTTAGACGATATCAATAAACATTTCTCCACATCTTCTCCATTGGATCGCCTAACAAAATTGAAAACAATTGCTTCTATTCAGTCTCTCCCAAGTCCCAACATTCCTCAATTTGAATTCTCTGCAGTCAGTCAGGAAGAGGTAAAAAAAATATTCTTGGCAATAAAAACCAGGGCTGTAGGTTGTGATCAAGTAAATCGCTGCATGATCGAATACATTCTTGATATTATTTTACCAGCCATTACCCACATTATAAATCACTCTCTGTCAACATCCCAATTACCTTCTCTTTGGCGGAAAGCTTTTATTCTGCCCCTTCCCAAAACCTCTAATCCTTCCCTTCTCAGCCACTTTCGTCCCATCTCAATTCTTCCGCTTTTGTCCAAGGTTCTTGAGGCTTGCGCTCATAGGCAACTCACCTCATTTTTTCATGTTAATGGACTGCTGAATCCATTACAATCTGGCTTTAGACCTGGGCATAGCACTGTATCTGCTTTACTTAAAGTGACCGACGATATTAGAGCCGGTATGGAGGACACTAAACTCACTGTGCTGGGTTTAGTGGACTTTTCTAATGCCTTTAATACCGTCGACCATGACATCCTCCTAGCAATCCTTTCCCATCATTCCATCTCACCTGCGGCAGTTGACTGGTTCTCTACTTATCTCCGTGGTCGTCAGCAGTCAGTTCGTCTCGACGAACGCACTTCCAGCTGGAGCAACATTGACACTGGCGTTCCACAAGGCGGTATTCTCTCTCCGTTACTGTTTTCAATCTTTATAGATTTCATTGCAAAAGAACTTCAGTGCTCGTATCATCTTTATGCTGATGACTTGCAACTTAATACTCAAACTGAAGTGGACCAGGTAGACAGCGCCATAGAAAGAATAAATGTGGATTTGAGGGCGATAGGTGACTGGTCTCGGCGATTTGGAGTAACAGTTAACCCCAACAAATGTCAAGCTATACTGGTTGGCAGCTCACGGCTCCTGAGTCGTATTGACAACGGCTCCCTACCACCGGTTTTGTATGACAACTCCATCATTCCATTTAGTTCTAGCGTAAGAGACCTTGGCCTTCAGATAGATTCTAGTTTTGCTTGGAATGTGCAAGTTTCTAAGACTGCTCGTAGAATCACCAATGGTTTGCGCTCCTTGTACAAATTGAAAAACTTTCTTCCAGCAAATGTAAAAACGATGCTAATTCAAACTCTAATTCTTCCTATTCTGGATTATGGTGATGTGTGTTACTCTGACTTGAATTGTGACTATCTAAATAAACTCGACAGACTTCAAAATAACTGTCTTCGTTTCATCTTCGGCCTTCGTAAGTACGACCATGTGTCGGCTTACCGTACTCAACTAAAGTGGTTGCCCGTTGTATTACAATTGTACGTAGTACGTAGTATTTACAATTGAAACCGCATGGGGAACTGCTAATTCTTTTTTTATCATTAAAAAAATAATAAGAAAATAATTTAATAACAGTCATTTGCCCGTAATCATAAATCATGTCTAGGAAATACCAGTCGGCTATGGACTTGTCCTCGTTCATGTTGTAACCTTCAGGAAAAACCATAGATTTAGAAATTCTAGGTCTATTATACAGGGTTATTTTTAATTAACCGGCAACCTTTTCGGAGCAAGTTCAGTCCGTGAAAAAAATTTCGACTTTCCATACAAATCGGCGCTTAACCAAATGGATTTTGTATGGGAGGACGAAATTTTGTTTTCGTTTTTGGATAATTGTTTTTATGGAAAGTGGTTCAGTATCACGGACTGAACTTGCTCCAAAAAGGTTGCCGGTTAATTAAAAATAACCCTGTATATATTGATAATTAAAAACTAGGAGCATAGGCTCCAAGTTTTTAATTATCAATAGTAATCTAGTTCATATAGGTATTGTATTAAATTTCATATTTTTTTTTAGGATTTGCGTTATCATTTGCAGTCTATCAATGAGGGTCGAGCATTTTTAAAGGAATTTTAAGATAAAGGCATACTTAATAATGCAGCAAGGCGTAAACGGTGTGGCATTTTAATAAATAATGAGCTACAGGGCAATCCAGACAAAATCATAACCACCAAACGTTTTTATGATTTGGCTTATCAAATCACCACAGTTTCCAAGCACGAAAATTCGGCGGTATATTTCACGCCTTTTGTCTGTTTTGGGCCTACACAAAAAACTGCAGCCAAAGGCAAATTGCTGGATACATATACCACCTCTGTGGTAGTTGTGTAGTCATTGGATTGCAGACCCGGAGGTCGTGGGTTCGATTCCCACTAGAAAATACAAATTTATTTCTATTATATATATAATTGTCTTGGGTCTGGGTGTTCTTATATGTATTTTAAAAAATATACCCCCTTATGAGGTAAGCACCCCCCCCCCCCCCCCCCCAAGATGGCCGTCAATTCTTAACTGCACCTCATTTGGCTCAAAACCGATATCTGGGTTTTTTGGGTTGCTGAACCCGAAACTGAAATCCATTTTAGAATTCAAGATATATTTTCGACCGTGTCAGACCTGACTCAAATTTTGTATTTGGGGGTTTTGGACCTCGCGGAACTCGAATTTTACCCCACCCCCTCCCTCCCCTTATAATTTCGTACTGACTTGCTTTTGTTAAAAATAAATAATTGCGAGCCTACTTTTTTTTTTACAAATCCATACTTGTATACACTTCCACGATGGATAAACAACAAATGGTTACCAGATTTTAAAATTTTCAACATAGTTATGTGTTTGGCGAATATTATACCTAAGAAGAGACTGTTTTTTATAATTTTGTTTATTCTTTTTAGGTTCTGATGAGAATCTCCTCAATATAGTGGCATTTATGGCCATACCTTATTTAATGAATACCAGCACAATTCGAATAGGAAAGACCCCGAAGCTATGGAGGCCATCAAAAATAGAATCTCAGCAGGGGTTTATCCTCCATGTTACCAGTTCGTCTGATTTGGAAGCATCGAAAACGCTTCGCAAAGAAAAGATGGTTAGGTTAGGGCTTACTGTCCAGCCGTTCATAGTTATTATAGGACCTAACTTAATAGAAATTCACACGAGATACATTGTTGTAAATGACGTGAAATATTCTCCTACCAATGACATTCGTTACAACTTTACATCAGTTATACATGCTGTTGACAGCTGCTTCAAAATTTTATTTGCTCTTAACGCCAAATACCCTGTAGAAAGTGCCCATATATGGACATTCATTCAGAGAGCAATGTATAATATCAAAACAAAATACGATAAAGTTAATAATAAAAGTGCACTGTCAATGCATTTATGACTGATTTGGGTATAAGCCTCTAAGATGCCGACGTGTTTCGTTTGTAATACAATTACAACTGATGTTGCAGCCTCAATAAAACATTTTGATTATTTTCATAGTAGTCACGATTTTTCCATTTACCGTTGCATTGACGACGGTTGCTCTAGATTATTTCATTTGATAAATTATTTTCGGAAACATCTCAAAACTCAACATCAACGTAGTAATGACCAAAGCAGTTCAGTACATTTTGTTTCTTATATTCCTGCTACAAGTAGTCTAACTGACTCCAGATCAACCATGCAACCTCAACTGTTAGTAACTGATGGTAGAAGCCAATTAGAATGTAATTCTTTAACTTCTGACTAACCTACACTTCAACCAGTAAAATCAGATTCATTGTCAATATTTATATCTTCTTTGTATACAAATCCCTTGCTCCCAAGAAATGCAGTACAGTCCGTTGTTCAAGGCATGACAAACTATATAAGAGATGGCCTAACCCCTGATATAGCGCATATTTTTGATGAAATGTTAGTATCTTTACAGAATGGTCAAGATATAAACTCATTCAAAAATATTTTTTTATCAGCTGTACAGTCACCATTACAAAATTTGCAAACAGAACATTTACGGTTGCAACATTTTTCTTTAAAAGGTTCATTCATACCACCTACACAAGTAACAATAGGTCAAAAAATTATCACGGTAAAAAAACAAGGTACAGTTACTGTTCAGCCATGTGATTGTACGGAACAATTGATACCCCTTCGAAAGGTTTTACAAATTTTTTTTTCACTTGAAGGTGTCATGTCTGAAACCTTGAATTATTATACATTGGTTATCTCTTATGACTGAAAAGAGTCTGATAGAAAACTTTGTACAAGGTAGTTTTTGGGTTAATCGTAAGGAAAAACACGGAGATAAAATGGTCTTTCCACTCTTCATGTTTTTTGATGACTACGAAAGTGGCAATGTTTTGGGGAGCCATTCAGGTATTCATAAGCTTGGCGCAGTATATGTTTCAGTGGCATGTATTCCACCACACAGAGCTTCGTCTTTAGCCAATATATTTCTTGCACTGCTTTTTCATTCTGGAGATAGGACAAAGTTTGGGAATGGTGTTATATTTCAACCACTTATTGAAGAGTTTAATTTTTTATTAGATCATGGTGTTGAAATAAGCACAGAATTTTTCAAAGGCAAACTTTATTTTTAGCTCGGTCTTATTTTAGGCGACAATCTTGGTATTCATTCAATCATTGGATTTAACGAATCATTTTCTTCCAATTTTCCATGCCGTATTTGCAATGTTAATAAAGAAGAATTAAAAAAGCAGTGCTATGAAGATGAAAATCTTTTACGCAATGCAGCCCAGTATGAACTCCAGTTGGCAGAAAATAACTTTTCTTATACTGGTATTAAAGAGAAGTGTGTGTGGCTTTCAGTTAAAGGATTCAGTTTATTTGACCAAGTTAGAGTTGATGTAATGCATGACATCCGTGAAGGAACTGCTAAGTATATTATGAGTTTTTTGATATCAAAATATGTAACTGACCTAAAATATTTTTCAATTCAGCTATTAAATGACAAAATAACTAACTTTGACTATGGACCAGACTTTAGTAGTAAGCCATGTGTTTTGAATATGACCCATATCTCTAATGGCAATGTAAGACTTTCAGCGTCAGAAATGCTGACCTTTATTCGCTATTTTGGTGTGATGATTGGTGATTTCATCCCTAACCAGGATGAATATTGGAAATTATATATCAGTTTAAGAAAATTAATTCACTTGGTAACTTGTAAAAAAATTACAATTGACACCATTGCTGTGCTTATATGTTTGGTCGGAGAACTTAATAAACTCTTTTTAGAATTATCTCACCAAAGTCTTAAACCAAAATTTCACTACCTTACTTACTATCACGCACTTATGACTAAGTTTGTATATATAGAAGCAAAACATAGAACAGCAAAAATTGCTGCACGAGCTTCTTTCAATAGGCGTAACATTACTTTGACGCTTGCTATTAAACATCAACTGCAACTTAATGAGATATTTATGACAGGTCACTTACCTGAGGCGCTCAGTACAGGTAGTGTAAAAAAATTATCAAGCGAAAAGTGTAGGGAAATTCAGCAGGCTCTAAATTTAAATTGTCAAGAACCTTTGAAACGCGTTTCTTGGGCTAAAATTAAGGGCACACTTTATAAAGCTAAATCAATACTAGTTGATGATATAAATGACTCAGAAGATATATGTTTTATGTGCATTGAAAACATTTTTGTGTATAGCATTGGCAGAATCATCTTTGAATGTTCTAGATTTGAGACTTTATATTTTGATGAACATTTTCATAGTTACCATATTAATACAACCAGGAGTGTTAATTCATTGTATGTTTTTTACGACTCCCTCTTAAGCCATGTGCCCAACCATTTAACTTTGTCTTCAAGTAGAAATAGATACATAACATTAAGAGCACAATTATGACTTTTGTAATTATCATTTTATAGCATACTTTTTATTAAAACCTATTAATGAGTGTTTTAAGAGATATATTATAAGTCCACTAGCGCCATTTTTTAAAAATTAACATTGTTCAAATTTGACGATAGATAACAAAAATGGGGGCCGCTATGGTCTACAGTTTGCATTTAAGTATCTTTTATTTACATCAAACTGACCTGACTGTACAATTGTACCAGGTCTCGATTCTGCTAAAAATTAAACACAGTCGCGGGCACTCCTGCTGGCTTACAGCAAATTGCAACTGTTCTTATTGGTTGAAAATTTGCTGTGAACCAAGAGGAGAGCTCGCTACTGTCGTCTCATTGTTCAATTGAAATCAGCAGCAATCGAGGACTGATGGTATCCCATTATGTAAATTTTATCTCTTCTAAAATAAGGTAATAATAATGTAAAAAGCTTTTTACTATTTGAATAAATGCGTATATACTAAAACCTGTGTTCTCTTTACAGAAAATGTTGGTAGCTAAATACATGTTTCGGAAGATTATTTTACTTATTTGGTTTCGCCATTCAAAATAGGAACCAGAACTATTACTAATACATTCAAACCCCCCGAGTTACAGGTAAATTTTATTTACACGAAATGTATTTAGCTACCACCACCAGAGAGCTGACTCCACTGCTAGCGTTGCTGACTGAGGTATACGTAACTTTTTAATACAAAGTTTCATATTTGTTAGGCTAGCAGACCAATAGGTAGCTAACTTTTTATGAAAAGATGTATTTTAAAATTTACTTATACAGATGTAACAAAGATTGGCCATCAATTTTGTTACATCCACTATCAGTCTGCTCCCTAACTGTGGGGGCCGCGCTTTGGCTACCAAACCTAACTTCAGTAAACTCTACTTAAACAATTCAGATAAACTAAGATTCGGGAACAAGACCTAAATAGTTGAGGAAGAATGACTAAAAAGACTGATGGAACACCCAAACTTATTAGCTAAAGTAGCTCAACTATTTGGTTAAATTTGCCTAGATATTACCTGAGATTCAGGAACAAGACCTAAATAGTTGAGGAAGAATGACTTAAAAGACTGATGGAACACCCAAACTAGCTAAAGTAGCTCAACAGTTTGGTTATCTACTTACTAACTTTTCGTTCACCTCACCTGAATAATTGAGTAAGCATAAACCAAAAAAAAATGGTAAATTTAGCTTAACGTTTCATTTACTTTAACCCAACAATTATGTAACGTTATCTATACTGTTAGGGTGGATTTACCAAATGCTTGTTTAGTAACGAGTAGCTAAACAGTTTGGTAGTCACCACAGCAACTAAACTGTTTGGTAAATATTTACTAAGCATTTTTTTCAGTGTACGAGTATGTACGTATTGTCACGGGGACAATATTTTGTTTGATTTTGCAAGGAACTGTGCATCTATAGAATATAATATGATTGAAGATTCGTAACTATCCTAGCAAGCAGCGTTGCATCAACTCTTTCAATTCTTTAAAAAAAACTACGCACGAAATTTGATAACAAAACCGCGCACAGATTTTTTTAGGGATCCGTACGTCCTAATTGGTAAAAACGGAACCCTAATAGGATCACTCACTTGACTGTCCGTCCGTCTGTCACAGCCAATTTGCTCCGAAACTACAGGATTATTTATGTTATACATACGTAGTCGTATCACGTAAATAAATAAATTTAATTATGGGGTAGATTTTTTAAATTAAAAAAGATTACAAACTATACAGGTTGATTTTGAAACACTGAGCTATATTGAAACATTATGGAATCAGAATCACAAAATACTCGTATCAAGAAAATTAATACTTTTTTTCATTAGGAAAAACCCCACATTTGCAATACATGGCTTCTTCGTCTAAGCGCGTTCCTGGTTGCATCCTCAGCTGTGCTGCTTCGGAGCCCGGGGTGCTTTTTCTTCTCATGTATGATGAAAGATGAAAAAGCCGGAACAGTTTAAATGATTTGGTTATAGTTTTAAGACCGGCCGTCTGCCTGACGTCAACCCATTTTGGGAATGTATTTGTGCGAAAAGTTTTACAACCGGCTGCCGCTCGACGTTAACCCTCCTTGGGAATGCAATTGTAGCACGATGTGTTTGTGCTAAGTCCTTTAGTCGCCGCACCCTTCCTGTCGGCGGCGCGCGGGGCGAGCGATCATATGGCGGTCGGTCGGTATCACTGCGATTGGGAATTTGCCGTTCAACTTTGAGGGCTTTTATGTTTGGTTTTATTATGAAACAAGGTAATTGTAAGAGGACATGTATATTTTATTTAGCACATAGAGTACATTCCTTGAATATAGCTCAGAGGGTCAAAATCATACTGTATGTTGAGTGATATATCTTATAAAAGATAATGAAAACCTAATGAAATATACTTTTTTATAGTTTTAAGAAAATAAGCAAAAATTGACCACCTATCTAGTATCGATACTTCTGCGTCTAAAATAAAAAAAAAATAGATTATAGTTTTTACCTAAGTACGGAACACTTATCAAGCGAGTTTAACTCGCACTTGAACGGCTTTTTAATGTAAAAAATAGTAATACGGTGGGCCAGGCACGTGCTTGAATTTAGAAAAAAAGAGGTTCTTTGCGTACTGATACTGTGCTCAACTGTGCTGTCAAATAAAGACGACATAGCAAATATCCGCTTGACAATCTCAAAAATGCCTCAGTCCTGCCTGCGCCGTGTTATTGGGGACGAAAATTTGACTATAAAGTTCAAAATCTAAAATAAATTAATAGACTCATGTCCATCGCTTAAGAGGGCGCCTGATGTCAATAATCTAAATTTTGCTCCCGCTTCCACGCACACAAATTTACTCTAGCCGAAGCGAGACAGCGAGCCATGCGGGGCGTCGGGAATCGCGGTGGGTCAATGGGGCTGGTTCTGATTTTGCGGTTTTTTTCGTTTTACAAAGAATATTTAAGAGTAATTTAAAAAGTAAGACATATGATGCCTGCCTTATGTTTAATATAATTATAATCCAAAGTTAAAAGTGCTAATTTATTGTATTTCTTAAATACTTTCTGTTTTAGTATAATTCTGAGGTGATTTAGAGGCAACTTCGCAATGTTTTTCTATCGAGAAAATTTTAAGCAATCGTGTTTTCGAATCTTATTATGTTTAGAGTTAGTCCTGAACTTTGCTGTGTTTTTATTTCAAAGTGAGTATTTCGTTAATATTGATAATATTTAAGATCGCTCTAAGAACTTTAGGGTAGTACGGGCTCTTAAGGCTGGGCCTGATGTGAATAATCTAAGTTTTGCTTCCGCTTCTATATACGCACACAAATTTACTCTAGCCGAAGCGAGACAGTAACACCATGCGGGGTGAAAAGATCATTTTCAGAGGTTTTTTTCGTTTTGTTTACAAAGAATATTTAAGAGTTATTTAAAAAGTAAGACATATTATGACTGCCTTATGTTTAATACAATTATAATCCAAAGTAAGAAGGGCTAATTTATTGTATTTCTTGAATACTTTCCATTTTAGTATAATTCTGAGGTGATTAAGAAGTAACAAAATTAATTAATAAAAAAAATTTAAGCAATCGTGTTTTCGAAACATATTATGTATAGAGTTAGTCCTGAACTTTGCTGTGTTTATATTTCAAAGTGAGTATTTCGTTAATATTGTTAATATTTAAGATTGCTCTAAGTACTTTAGGGTAGTACGGGCTCTTAACGGAGGTTCTGGAATCAATTCCAGAACCTCCCCAGCCATGTCAAGTTGAAGTTCAGGATCGTGGGGCTCTCGACTCTCGAGCCTCGTGTTAGGGTTGCTACACTCTTATTCGGGCCGGCAATCATCGGCACAGCCGGGCTGTAAATTCCAATAATTGTAAATGAATGTTCAGGGAAGAAGGCGATATAATTGATTCGGGTCGACTTGGTTGTTCGACAAATACTGCCGAACTGTGTAGGTAGCAGCCCTAAGAACTACGTTACCTTCATTGTACCTTATTGGAAATAGTACATACACGTTCCTCCTGTAACGCTCTTTACAAATCACAATATAAATAATATGCACTAAATTACATACAATTACCACGAAACATACACACTTTAACATCAAGCAATGGAGTCGCACCATACCTGTAGAATATTCAACGCCAGTATGTTTTAAGTTACAATTACCATATTATTTAACCAGGTAGAAAAAAAATCCTTGGCAGTGTAAGAGTTGCTACACAAAAATTAATTGGCACAGCCGGGCGGTAAAATATAGATAACGTGTTAATGAACTAACGCAAAACCTCTCAGCCCATGAAACTGAACAACTTTTGTTCAACAACTTTCAAAAAACCTAAAAAAAATTGAATTTTCATACAAATTGACTCGATCAGCTGATCAGTTTGTTTAAAAATTCAAATTATTATTTTTTGGGTTTCGTGAATGGAGGCATCTCCACTTAACTCCACCGAGAAGAGCAAGCTCTTAAGTTAAAGAAGTAGAAAGTTGTAGAACAAAAGTTGTTCAGTTTCATGGGCTGAGGTACCTACCATCTGAGATGTTTTTCGTTAGTTCATTAAGACGATACACGGTGTCCAGTGCTGCCCCCATTTGAAATAAATTATTTGTAAGAAAACGGAGATATCATTTAAAATTTTGAGCTAGTAAAACCTAGATACCTAACCCTTCAAACTATTTTATGAACTACTGTTTACAGTTTAAAGTGGGAACGTTAAACTTAAGTTTGCATTTTTGCCAAAGTTTTCGCAAAAATGCAAACTATAGCTACAGGCCGGAATCTCCTAAGGTACGCGCAATATGCGTCCCCGTTCCCCGTCCCCGCACCTCTCCCCCGTTTTCGCCTCTATGACTCGCGTTGGCCGTCAAGAACCGGGGGAGAGGTGCGGGTGCGGGAAACGGGGACGCATATTGCGCGTACCTTAGGAGATTCCGTTCTGTTTTCTCTTACTGTATTCTGTGCTAAAGCTTAACGTTCTCACTTTAAACTGTAAACAGTGGTTCATAAAATAGTTTGAAGGGTTAGGTATCTAGGTTTTACTACCGTTGTATAAACGTTGTATGTAGATGAATATTCGGGGAAAAAGCCGATTCGAAGCAATTAAGCTTCGGGTCGGCTTTGATGTTCGACAAATACTGCTGAACCGACAATTCCGGCCAGAATATGTGTGTAGCAACCCTAACTGGTAGTGACTCGGAGGATGGGGTCGAACATTCAGCATGATGTGATGAGATCCCTAGACATAAATATGCGTACTTAAAAGCCAGCGACCAATGACGTACTAGAGACGAGTATATTAGACTACGAATAATAATTCTCTAGAATCGTAACTAATCCCGAAAAATCATTCCACGCGATATGTACCGCAGCGGGCGGGGCTTAAAATATGAACAGCGCGGCGCAGCAGTTCGCCGTGACACTCGAGTCGTGCGGTTGCGTTATAAGAAGTTTCCTTTTAGAATATTGCTATGTTTTTGCGATAATAGATTCATTAAAAATGCCGTGAAGTGGTGTAAAAGTCATACAGAGATAAAAATTAGTTATTCAAAAAAAAAGTAACGCGTAAACAAGGTTATTTATTTTAGCGTAGCGTACTGCATAATTGGTACCATCTGCGCGTTGTACCTCACTGCTCGTTGCGTTGCCCCACCCGACCGACGACGACGCATGACCTTGTCGCGACCAATCGCATGCATCTTTGTCTATGTATGCGTTCGAGTGTTTCGTTGTAATTACTGTTCGTTTGTTTGCGTACATGGAATCAGAATCGAAGCGTTGTATGTAGGAGCGTTAGATTTCTAGAGAATTATTTTTCGATGATATTAGAGGTTTCAAGTATCGGAAGGTAAGTACACAGGATGTTGGGCTCAGAAGGACCGCATTTAAACTGTCTAATTGCAGTCCAGATGCAGTAATTGCAGTTGGCACGACTGCAATGAAACTGCAAGCCATCGGCACGCTGACTGTAAACGGACTGCACGAATGTTAAAGTCGGTGTGTAGTCAATTACAATCAAACTGAATCTGAACCAAATTGTATTTGGCAGATGAAATGCAGTTGAAATTTGACCCCTCTGTCTAGAACCTTACAGAAGAAGTCTTAGCATAGAGTAGAAGGTATCGAACAAAACAATTCCTAGCAAAATAAATTTTAGTCACGTCATTCTAGTCATGAATAGTTAAAAGATTTTTAACAAACGTGTAGGTAAGTATAAAAGGGACTCCTGCTTTTTCTCTTTGACATGATTATTTTATTTTTAATTTATGTTTTTTTTTCTTAAGTTTTATTGTCACATGTTCTCGATATTGCAATACATACATACAGGTATGTATGCAGGTATGTAAAAATAGGTACCTAGGTCTTTATATTTTTAAAGAGATGTAGTTATGACTCTTTGCATTTGTAACCGTAAGTAAATTAAAACTTTTAAGGCCGTACCTGAATTTTCCGGGGTCCAGTGCTGCCCCCATTTTAAATAAATCTTTTAAATGGTGACAGTACTGGACCCCGGAAAATTCAGGTACGGCCTTAAACAAAACATGATTTAGCTGTCACGTAAGGGGTCGGGGAAAACTTTTGGGGAAAATGGTCTTGGAATCCATAGAACTTGACTAATTTTGATGTCATTGTTTTGCGAGTTTATTGTCAAAATTCAATAGACAAGTAGATTAGATAAAAATATTTTAACAATTAAACAACTAACGCTTGAATATGAGCCAAATCGTTTGAGGATTTACCGAGATTTGAGGAATAGACAATAGTATAGATATTGTAAGAGAAATTCAGTACATAGGCGTTGTTCTAAAAATCGCAAGATCGCGCGATTTTTATTCGGATGAACGCGCGATCAAACGTCTTGATAGCGAGTGTGTTATTGAACACACCCTCGGCAACCGCGCGATTGCATAATTTTTGCCGCAATTTTCATTTGCGAGATGATCACGTTCAGGTACTCTCGACGGATTTATGACAGTTGGGACTGAATTTGTAAGTGGCTCACCAGTGTTAGCCACCAGTGTGTCAGATATGTCAAGCGTCTAAATTGGTCTAAAGGCATCCAACACAGTTTGACTACTGAATTATGACAGCTGGGATTGATTGTGTAGATGGCTAACACTGGTGTCAGATGACAAGCGGCCTATCTAAAGGCATCCAACACAGCTTGACGACTGAATTATGACAGCCGGGACCCGGGACTGTGTGTTTAAGTGGCTAACACTGTTGTCAGTTATGTCAAGCGGCCTATCTAAAGGAATCTAATTCAGTATGACGACTGAATTACGATAACTGGGACTGAGTGTGTAAGTGGCTAACACTAGTGTCAGATGACAAGCGGCCTATCAAAAGGCATCCAATACAGCTTGGCGACTGAATTATGACAGCCGCGACTAAGTGTATAAGTGGCTAACACTGGTGCCAAATATGTAAAACGGCTTATCTAAAGGCATCCAACACAGCTTGACGACTAAATTATGACAGCCGGGACTAATGACTTAAATTGCATTCCGTAACACCGCGGAGCTCGAGAAAATTGTATGCCACTTGTGATCACCCATCAAAGAGCAGATAACGCTCGGGGTTGCTTAACTTGCACAAGCGCTGTCCTCATGGACAGCGCTTGGGAGTGCATACCAAGCCACCGAGGTCTTCATTGAAGGTGGTACAAGGTATCTAATAGAATGGGCTCAAAAAAAATTTTGTGCATCACAGGGTGATTACTACTGCAATGGATTGAAAAACATTTTCTGCACCACGGTGACATGGTACAGGGTGGTCGTTTGAATCGCGTGATAAACGTAAAGATACGCCATGCTATGCGGCACTGTCTTCCTGTCGACACTATTAGGGCTGGCACAAACGAATACGATTACGAGTATTCAAATATTATATATGTCGTGGTCAGATCGTAGAATTAATCATTTCATGATGTGGCCGATCATTTCATGAAATGGTTGTACTTCATGATGTGGCTAGTTAAAACTGACCATATCGTTTACACATCAACTTTCGATGATATGTCAATCAACGTTTGGTTTTGGTTTGGTTCATGACATCAAAGGTTTAAAAAAAATTCAAATAAATAATGGAACTTTATATATTTTCCTCGTAAGTAGAATTTTAAGGTGGTACTCTGAATATATTTCAGATTGAAATCTTACCTAACGTAAAACAAACCCGTGAAATATGTTTCGAACTCTAAGGTTTTTTGACAACGACGACCTCCGTGGTGTAATAGTCAACACGCAAGTCCGCCAATCCGGAGGTTCTGGGGTCGATCCCCAGCCAGGGCACATTGGAAAATGGCCATTTTCAAATTGTCCTGGGTCTTGGATGTTTATTTATATATGTCTTTATTATAAAATATAATATCGTCGAGTAAGTATCCCATAACACAAGTTTAAAACTTACTTTGGGGCTAGCTCAATCAGTGTGATTTGTACTTATTTATTTATTTATTTATTTAATATTTATTTTGAGGTTCTTTTCAAAAATTCAAGTGTCACGACTACATTTCACTTAATGTATAATATAATTGGCACATTAATATCAGCTGTTTTAACAGAATAATGAAGCGTTTTCCAGTGAAAAAAAAATAGAAATTAAAAACTATCTCAATAGATGGCGTTAAACGTTCTCCATAAGATTAAAATTGATCAGTCAATTCCAAAAACAAACACACCATAAAAATTTTAAATGAATTTGACATTGACAGATCGATTTAAGTTATAGCTGCGCCATCTATCCTTACTTACTGTACCAATATTTTTTTAAAGAAAACACCTCATTGTCCGTGGCCATGATGCATCACAAAAAAATATCAGCGCCTCTAACGGTGGATAATGTAACTATTTTAAGATAGGATCACTAATGTTTGACCTTATCATGAAAAAGCCACGCGTTTAGTTTTTCATTCGTAGCGTCAAACCCTGATTATTCATGAATCTGGGCACATCATGATGTGATCGATCGCGAGTATTTTCCATATCATGAAAAAAACCATTTCATGAAATGGTCGGCCATATCATGAAATGATCAATTCTATGATCTGGCCACGACATAATATACCTTAAAAAAACATTTCTATATTATATAAGAAAACGTTTTTGCTTTTATTAATACAATTTATTAACATTGTATATTTAATTGAATAGGAATTAGATTTTTTTACCTACTTTTTGGCCGAGTGATCGAAGTGAAGTGAGCGAAGGTTTCCGTTTCAGCTTCGGCAATAATTCTTTCGTGTGTCCTAATAATCTGAATTCCGCAGTTTTCCGGCTTTTTTCGCCTACAGGTCCCATTTCTTAACCGATTCTCTTGAAAATTTGTAAGCAGGTTTGATAATTATGTAGAATATATCTGTCAAGACAGTTTTTTGAACTTTTTCAAAACGGCGGAAATATGAGGGTAGAAAAAGAAAAAAATATCATATTTCAGCCACTTCGAAAAGTATTCAAAAATGTCTCAAAACTTTTTTGTTACCCTTATTTGTACGAACCTTTATTTGTTAACTTTTGTGTACGAACAACCTTTTTCATCTGATAAACTTCAAGGGATCAGTACCTATGTGAGGAGCTATGCAAAGAAAGACTCGGTCTACAGTTCACAAAGCCATTAGTATTATAAGCTCAACAAGACGCTCAAAAACGTAGCGCAAGACCTTTGGAAATAGCATTCATAGAAAGTTAAAATAAAAACAGACAGTGTAGGGTTCCGTAGTGCGAATGCTACTTGCCTCACAGCACTACCCTTGTGAAATGGGATTTTATAACTCTTTCTTCAGTTACCATCGTCCTATGTGGGCTGTGACTCACAGCCCACAAGGGTAATTAGAAAAAATATTATCTATTCTAGTACCTCTTGTTTCACATAACTAACAACTTACTAATTTTCAATTAAATATTTATTTAATTTTCCTTTTCCGAGTAACGTTTTATAAGTCGGTCAACTATAAATCTTTTATTTGTAAACCCTACTTAGCTTTGATAGTTTTCCTTTTAACTTCGTTGTATATACTATTTTCTGTTATGTTTTTTACGTATCTTTGAAAGACCTATGTAACAACAGCCCACACAACAGGGGTTAGTAAAAAAGAAACCCACATCACATCACATTACATGTATAAATACTTAGCTTATTTTTTATCTTTTTCATGATTTTAATATATGGCTCTGGTAGTACAGAAAGGGTCATGCTCCCATAGTGGAGACTATAGAAAAGACCTAATGATGACTATACCACAAATTACAGCTTTCTAGTACTAATAGTCTCTGAGTAAAACCGCGGACAGACGACAGATACAGCCGAAACTATAAGGGATCCTTATTTACTCCGGAACCCTAAAAATTTGTACCAAAATATATTGATATCTTCCGTGCTCGAGAAGGCACGTCATGCTGTTGGTCCTGGTTGTCAATATTAAATGGCAATCACCAAGCTGTGTCAAATGTTCACAATCTGGCACAAACGTTGGCCAGACACAAAATACAAACTAAGAATAGTTTCAATTCTAAAATGATTTAGCAACCCTTAATCGGGGCCTCGCATAAACTTGGTGTAATTTATCTATGCAGGTCTCCTATGATTAACGGGGAGGTACTTTACTCGAGCGGCTTAGTGGCGGTATAATAGAGCACTGTGTTACGGATAATATTATATGCAACCTTTATGCAACACTACTTAGTTAAAAAGGATAAATTATGTACAGGATAAAGATAGGATGTGTGGTTTCGAAAGAGGTGAGAATTTAAGATGAATGCGAATGTGCACGTAAAAAAATAACTTGGGCACTGAGATATCGTTCTTTGGTTAAGTTGAGCATTCTGAAATGAGAGTTTGGATTTGGAATTAATGTGGTTTGGTACATTAATTACGTGTGGAATTTAGGGGAGGGAGTCAATTTGAATCTCCCTTAATCTCACATGGGGGTCACTGCAAAATCTCGTAAATATTTATTTTGGTCAGTGTGGTCCACAGGGTCCACAGCGTATCTACTACTTGCATTTTAGCGTGGACGGCAACGTGGAGCTACTAAATGTTTGTGCGCAAGCGACAACGTTTAAAGTTTAATCAAGGCAGGCTGATTATGCTGATGAGTTTACAAAAAAATAGCATGGGAAAGTCAGTTCCAGTAGTCAACGACGTGGACTAAATGAAAACTAATATTTTAAAACTGACGTGAGATAAACTCGTATCTTTTTAATATATTAATTTTTCTAGATTATAAGTAATTTAGAGTTTGTTGTGTGTTCTTAGACTTCGCTCTTATAAATATGTAAGGTTTTTTTTTCAATAAACTCAACTAGTTCCTTATTATAGCAAAAAAATAACGTATTGAATAATATTCATTTCAAAACCTCACGTGAGATGTGATTTCCGTCAATATTATCAACTCAAAATAAAGAAATTAAGTAATGAAACATCCTGTAGAGGCAATAAGTAATATTAACAATTGTTTTTGTTTAAAAATATTAGTGTTTAGTAATGTTTTACAAGATAACTGCTGTTAATTTTATAAATATACAAATTTAGTTTTTAAATGAGTAGGTAACAAATTTTATTTTACTTGTGTAAAAAGTAAAGTCTACTTTAGCAAGCATTTAAACTCGAGTAAAATTATGACATCAGCTAGAGTAAATCCCTTTGTAAGCATTACTCATTCCTGAAAATACCGATATAGTTTAATTACAGTTGAAACTATTATATAATACGTTTTAAAATTAATTAAAAGAGAGGTAATAATCAGGATTTCATTGGATTTGATTGGATATGATTGGATTTGATTTGATTTGATTTGATTTGATTTGATTTGATTTGATTTGATTTGATTTGATTTGATTTGATTTGATTTGATTTGATTTGATTTGATTTGATTTGATTTGATTTGATTTGATTTGATTTGATTTGATTTGATTTGATTTGATTTGATTTGATTTGATTTGATTTGATTTGATTTGATTTGATTTGATTTGATTTGATTTGATTTGATTTGATTTGATTTGATTTGATTTGATTTGATTTGATTTGATTTGATTTGATTTGATTTGATTTGATTTGATTTGATTTGATTTGATTTGATTTGATTTGATTTGATTTGATTTGATTTGATTTGATTTGATTTGATTTGATTTGATTTGATTTGATTTGATTTGATTTGATTTGATTTGATTTGATTTGATTGGATTTGATTTGATTTGATTTGATTTGATTTGATTTGATTTGATTTGATTTGATTTGATTTGATTTGATTTGATTTGATTTGATTTGATTTGATTTGATTTGATTTGATTTGATTTGATTTGATTTGATTTGATTTGATTTGATTTGATTTGATTTGATTTGATTTGATTTGATTTGATTTGATTTGATTTGATTGGATTGGATTTGATTGGATTTGATTGGATTTGATTGGATTAGATTGGATTAAATTGGATTAGATTGGATTTGATTGGATTTGATTGGATTAGATTGGATTAGATTGGATTAGATTGGATTAGATTGGATTAGATTGGATTAGATTGGATTCGATTTGATTAGATTTGATTAGATTGGATTAGATTGGATTATATTAGATTGGATTAGATTTGATTAGATTAGATTCGATTATATTAGATTGGATTAGAATGAATTACATTGAATTGGATAAGTTTGGATTCGATTTGATTAGATTGGATTGGATCGGATTAGATCGGATTAGATTGGATTGGATTGGATTGGATTAGAATTGATTAGATTGGATTAGATTCGATTGGATTATATTGGATTGAATTGAATTGAATTAAATGGAGGAATAATGGAGAATGGCATTTGCCAAACTATGGGACACTACACGCTTATAAAAAAAAACACGGATAGTATAGGCACTTTCAAAGAGAGCCTATTTTGCCAGCAGTGGAACTACTATACTATTCATAGTTATTGAAGACAAATGTTCGAGAATTTTTTCTTCATCACCACGCAGTGTGCTTAATGACTATTGTTGTTTTACTAAACTATATTTAAGACCCAGGCTCTTGTTGGTGTCATAATGATAAGATTGCATCAGACAAAGATAATGAAGTGGTTTGCCATTTCTCACGATGTTTTCCGTCACCGGAAGCAAAAGACAATATGCATGTGATTTAGAAACGAACAAAAAAATTATATGTAAACTTTATTGCTAAAGAAAAATACCCATATATATATATTTTCAATTTAACATGTTTCCATTGAGAAATTAATGATTTAAAAGTAGTCTTTTTCAAATTCCCTCGCAAATTTCCGAAACGCAACGCTATTGGCGGAACGAAACGTGACGACACCAAACACTGTCAAACTTAATTTTCTAAATAGTCTGTACTGTCAACCACAAATAATAAAGAAGGAGAATCTGTCACTGTCAATAAGTTTTTTGTAATTTGTATGAGGTTATTTTCATTGTTTTGCTAAATTATTAGTGTTCTTTGAGAATTATTAGCTGAAAGTCTGACTCCTGGTGAAAAAATACTTGCTATAATGATTGAAAGCGGTTTTGTTGTGGTGGATACAGGTAGATAATCTGCCTAAAATTCATGTGTTTATGATGACTATGTACTTCGCAAGTAATTCCAATGTTACATCCTTTGAACTCAGAGGAGTAAAAGCCGCGAGATAAATAATTTATAGATATTTGATAAATTTCCATTTTTCTCAGTTTTGTACTTAGGAGACAAGTCTATCAATTAATTTATAACCTAAAATATGGTACTACTATTTTTTGATTTTCTTTTTTTATTGACACTGACATTGACAGTGTGCGGTGACGTCACAGAATAAAAGCGCAAAATGGCACCGCGTTTCAGTTGTCCGAAAATGATAGTAGGTTTAATTATTTTTTTTAAGCTTATTTAATAATATTCTGTGAGTGTCATATTTTTTTTCCGTTTATATACTAACTTATAGAATCATTTAAAAAAATCAAAAAAAGACATGAATATACCCTATTGGTGGTACCTAGTTGAAAATGACCGAACATGAGTACAAACTCAGAGTACAAGTCGCGCTTAGTGAGGATTGAACTCTGTGCCTCTGCAGATGCACGGCAAGTGCCTTAACTGCTTGGCCGGTTGGACGAAACTAAATGGGAATAACTTGTAACACATATTTGGCAAATAAATATGTAGGTATATTTATCTTTGTCCCGAAATTGTACTTATCCATGCAGTTCCTACCAGTAGCTGTAACGAGGAAACCACAAACCGTGCTGTTTGCAGCCACTTGTTTCTTTAAACGAAATGCAAAATTTGGCCGCAAACCTATAACGTACTCGTAAGTAAGATATTATGAAAAGCAAGTATGCAGTTTAAAATTTTAGTAGGTTAAGTATGTTTTTTCTTCAGTTTTAAGTTTCAGATTTTTATTTTATTTCATTTTCTTTTTATATTTTCTAACAGGTAAAAAATCAATGTTTGATTGAACCTGGGAAAATACCTAAAACCAACCCGGTGTTTGGACTTTGGACTTGATAACGAAAATGCACCGAGTCACGATAACATATTAATATAAATCCTGTAAATAACACATTTCATACAAAATAAATATAAATTCAGTTTTCAGCATAGATATAGTTAGACGAAGATATATAAGCTTATGTAAGTAGGAACATGTAAGGTATAGGTCAACAACTAGGTTAAGACGGATGTTTTTAAATCTGTCAGTGTCATATGGATGAAGCCATATCTAATTTTGTTATTTTTTTCCTCAATATTGTAAGGTCTTCTAACTTATTTGTTAACCCCTAAGTACATTTAATAAACACTCATGCTTTACAAGGTAGGTATAGCAGTTTCTTTGTCGTAAACTAATTAGACAAGAACAGAGATTAAAACTTCCATAAAAGTTACTTTTTCAGCCATAAATTCTGAAGCATAGACTTCTTAAATTCCGATTAGCATATTTTTTAATAATCTTTGATACTTATACTTACATCCAAACCGTCTTTTTTTTCAAACTTTTCGTCACATAAGTGATAGTCATTTTCTTCAGTTATTTCCAAAAGACGTTTAAATTATAAAAAGTGTTAAGTTTTAATCTCTACAAAGGATAAAGGTTAACAACAAGGATCTATGATCTAGACAAGTAAAGAGACGAAAACCAACAAAACAGAACCACTAACGCCATATTAAATAACAAACTCATGGCAACGAGGTGAATGAATGAACCGAATCTCAATCCGGACGTTCCAAAAATAAGTTCAGCGAAACTTGATCGACTTATGATAGCCAATAATGTTCTGTATAATAAACTACTTGTGTGATAAAACCACATTAAAAATGAAATAAAATGTATCATAAAGATCTAAATTAGAATTTTTAAACCTCGTTCAAATATTTAACTTCTGAATACCACGATCAAATTAAACAAATTTAATTCTAAATTTAAATTTCAAAACCTTCAATCGTTGATCGAATATTTCAAATTTAAATCTGACACTTCGTGAACTTTATACCGACACCCGCGAAGATCGTGCGATGATAAATCCGCGCGAAACTTAAAAACAAACAACAACATGCAGAAAAGAGACGAACTTTTAAAGAAACACATCAAGGGAAGACAGGGGAGCACAGAGTAGCACAGAGAAACAGCACACAGCACAGAGGTCTAATAAGTTGTTTTAAACGCACCATGTTTGAAACACACAACCGACGCGAGACTAAGCTCTCCGCGGAAAGCGGAAGCTATCCAATTCGCAGGCGGCTGCAGGAGTGAGCTTCAGAGCCGCAGTGTCGCCTTAAATAGGGTTGGCTAGTCATGTCCGCATTGCATTGTTGTCGATAAAATACTATCGATACTTGACCTACTTTCTAAAATATTAGGAAAATGGAAGACCGAAATTGAATCATAAATAAAATTTAAAAAACTTACTTACAGTAAAATAAAATTGAGATTAAAAAAATTTATTATTTCGTAGCGATACCACAAAATTCATACTACGAAAAAATAATTTTAACTTGAAAGTCACTCATCGACGCTACAGTTTTGAAATAAACGCTAATTTCAGAAATACAATTATTTCCCAAAAAGCGAAATAATCTCAATTTTACATTAAAATAAGGAACTGAATTTCCAGGTAACTATTCCCATATCGACACAGTCGTTTCCCTAAGGGGCGTCCCTAGCGGCGCGCGCACGCTCCGCCCCTTGCACTTTTTTAACAAAGTAACACACTATCATACGAGTATATTAGTTCTCATTAGTTTTAACCTGTACTGCAGAAAATATAATTTCCTAAAACCAGGGAAGACAAAAAATTGTTAATTTAACACTATCCATGTTTCCAATGCAAAATACATTGCCCGTGATTCAGTTGCAACGTTGACTGACAGCAAGGGCATAATTTTCCCGACGGAAAACTTCTTTACCTACTTTAAAGTAGAAATAATATAGTAAAATTTGGTTTTTCGTTGCTCACTATATACTTACTTAGTGAACAAAAAGAAACTTTTTAAAGGAAGTAAGTTAGGTTAAACTTTTAACCTGGCATAGTTTTTTCTTAACTTCCTATTTTTATAAGTACTAATCAATGTCATCATTTTGAAAAGCCCAGATCATCCGAATTAAAAGCACAATTTTGGCCTTGCATGCAATGCACCCGACGGAAACGTACCGACTTTTAAGGCCGTACCTGAATTTTCCTGAATGTTCACATTATAAACTGTAAACAGGAGTTCATAAAATACTTTGAAGGGTTATAGCACTTGGTAGCACATTTATTTTAAATGGGGGCAGCACTGGACCCCGGAAAATTCAGGTACGGCCTTAAGTAGAAATAATTCAAGAAAATTATTTTTTTGTTGTCAACTAAGTATATACACACCGATGCTTACTACTGCATTCTTACTTAGTGTATAAGCTCCGAACGAAAAAATAACTTTTTTAAGGAAGTAAGTTGGGTTAAACTTTTTACCTAGCACAGTTTTTTCTTATATATATACAAGCACTATGCAATGGAGACCAATCTCATCACCTTGAGAAGCCCAAATCATTCGAATTTAAAGCAAACGTTTGGCCTTGCATGCGAAAAACGGCCACTTTTGGCAAAAATTAAAACTAAAGCTTAATGTTCTCACTTTTAAGCTGTAAACAGTGGTTCATAAAATAGTTTGAAGGGTTATCTTGGTTTTAATTAAATAAATAAAATAGTTTATTTAAAATGGGGGCAGCACTGGACACCGTGTATCGTCTTAAGATTCAAAAACAATTTTCAGTAATTTTTTAATAAAACAGTAGTTTTAATAGAGCAGTAAAATATTATTATCTACATTCTAAAAGGCCAGACCATAATAATTAATTTATACTTACATAGGTATGTTGACGATATGCATTTTACGGGATGCACCAACTAAAATATCTCATCAATTTGTAAGTAAATAAAATAAAATAGGAAAAATAGGTTTTTTGGATTCGCTACTGTACATGTACCTACTCACTTAGTTTAAAATCTTATAACAAATAAAAATCTTTAATACCTAAAATAATTAAGTAATTTAGGCATAACTTAACAAAAATGTTTTAACTGGTTTTAGTTGTAGTTTAGGAACATTTTTCCTAAAATACTGTGTAGAGAAAATCATTTTTTACATCCTGAAAATTATGAAAATAGAAAAAAAACGTATCTTTTTTACCATCCTGTGGGGATTGCATGCGATGCATCCGACGGCAATTTTTCTAATGAAAAAAACCTACAATACAATTATATTATGTACTCATTGCTACTACAATACTAATTAATATTTTGTGGGTTAATTATTTAAAAGTTCTGTGAATTTTCAAGTTTACTGGAACCAATAAAATTAAAATTTAGCCTGATTTAGCTAATACTTTCAAGTAGTAGGTACCTACTTAACTTAGGTATTTTCCAGAATAAAATACAATACAGTGGAGATTTCGGCTGAGAGTTCAGACAATGATCTTGCACCAACGTCGAAACACTGAAATACCAACGGGAAATACTTTAAAAACCTTTTAGGTAGAAAAACTAATGGGAAATTGCAATAATCAAAGAAAAACGAATGCAAAATTAGTTTTTCTTTTGTTTATTGCTTAACTTTCAACTTAGATAGATAGATAAAACATTTATTTTGTACAACTGTTACAGACATTATACATTACAAAAGAAATAACAATTTAAGTACATTAAATACATTCTTAGCCTAATTACAGGCATATGTATGCCACAGCAATACAAATAGGCTACATACAGCTCAGCACAATGTTGCTCCCAACCCTAGGAGCAACCGCTGATTTTCAGCTGTCACCTATTGTAAGATGACACGAATAAGCGCAATAAAAAAAAATTATTAACAATAACATAATTTTATGTCTAACTCGTTTTCTCTTCAAGGTTCAGGGACTGGTTGATTGGACTCTCGATTGCTTTACTCATGCATTGGAGAAATTCCTACCAAGTTCTCTTTTATCAGGAAATTTAGTCCACGCCCACCTTTTAAACTCCCTCTTAATCATTATCGTCATCATCAGGTCTTTTTTAAACTCCACTACAGGAGCACACCCTCTCTGTACTACTTTACTTGGCCAGAGCAGCCAGAGGATTTGGCCTACACTCTCCAGCAAACGTCAGTGTGAGCTGTTAAATTTTGATTTTACAGTAGTGACGATGGAGAATTTAATATATTATTACGTAGAAATATCACAGAGAAATATGTATGGCAGTCAGTCGTCTGATCATAATTATCTGCTTTATAGTCTATGCTGAACAAGCCCGACGCGCGCGTGCCTGCGCGTGCTTTCGTCGCGGAGAGGGACCTGTCGCGCGGACGCGGGCCTGTCTGCCCGCGACGGACGCACGCGCGGGGGCACGCGACGGACGCCCGCGCGGGGAACTTTTGTATCGAACCGCGTGGGCATCCGCGTAACGTAGCGTCAAGCCTTATAGATGTTTATAAGCTTTGTTAAGATTGTTTTTCCTAAATCGCCTTTTACGACATCCACGGGAAGACTTGGAGTAGTCGTATTTATGTCTATCGATGTTTGTCCCTCTTTCGTTCGTCACACACAAATATATGAATCATCATCATCCGAGCGTATTCCCGGTTGCATCTTTAGCGGTAGCGCTTCAGAGCCCAGGGTCCGCTACCTACTAACCTAAGTGATTTGATTAGGTTACTGGTTAACACAGAGCGTCTGCCGTCTGACCTCCGCAACCCAAAGGGTGACCAGAACCAATCCTAGGATAGGTTTAAACGAACACTAAATGACCAAAGCTTTACGTGCCTTCCGAAGCACGGAAATCATCTTTCTTTTCGGATAATCACCTGATTATCCGAAAAGAAAGATGATCCTTCAAATCACCTGATTTAGGCCTTTTTTTTGACACGCGGAGAAAATCCTTTCGGATACCTTACCGGTTACGAGATACCGGTAAGGTTGTCTGTGGTTATATGGTGCTACCACTAAAAACTCCGCGCTGTCACCTCTCAGCCGCTATCGGCCGGGGCCGTGTGCTTTTACATGCTCCACAGCCCCGGCTCGGCCGGCCGCTAACTCAGAGGCCCCGGCTCACCAACGGCCTCACAGCACCCTCTGCTGAATCCGAGGGGCCGGAGCAGCCATCGCCTTAGCCTCTCGGCCTGACAAGGACACGCGCCTGCCTTCCACTCCAGAGGGCTGTCCATTGGACGATGGAATCCCGTTTCCACCGTCCAACCAGCCCTCATAATTTGGGGCCCTGTCCCAGTCCACCTGACGGCGACCGAGGCCCACCCAGCCGGCAGCAGGGGATAGGGAGAGCGGCAACGTAACACCGACACTCCTCTTCCCCGCGATCCCTACCACGGCTGTGAGAGTGAGAGTTGACCCCTTGCCTCACAGCCAGGCCATTCCCACCTGGAATGGCCTCCACCGGGCCCGGGGAAACCTTAACCTCAACCCGGGCAATGGTTTCCTCTTAGCTTCGCCGCGGATGCCCACTCCACAGGTACTGAGTCCCCCCATCGCGACAAGATGGGAACCCGGGCGGGGGGGAGGTGATTTAAGCCTGCAATATCCTAACCAGACCTGAAATGAATTTGAAAATTCTATTGATCTTTCCTATGCCTACCAAACATCAAAATCGGACCATCGGTTCGGCAGTTATCGCGGTACAAACACACATACATACAAACAATGTGTTTTCGCCCCCAACTCGATTTAGAGACCTCGCTCGCTTCGTTCGCTCTGTCAATAAATAAACGCTCTAATTTTTGATTTACACCCACACATCTTAGGTTGAGCCGGTTTGTTGTATGTTGACGTCAAAATTGTGATAGATACCGTTGTTTTGACTTTTAGTAATATTATTCAATAACACATGTATGAAACAGACAATTGTTTGCCTGTTTCATACATGTGTTGCCAAACTGCGATTTTTTTCGGATATTCAAAAAAGCGCAAATTCTTAAAAATTATATTAGGTCCTTACATATGAAATTGCCGTTCAGTATCAAAAAAGTGAAACAAGTTTTTTTTAATGAAATTATTATTTAATCAATCGAAGTATGCGCCGTTGTTATCGATACACTTCCGCCATTTTATAGGCAGATCATTGATACCTTTGGAAAAAAATCCTGGGAGCGAGAGTCTATGAACTGTTTGAAGGCGGTTTTGACTGCCTCATCAGATTTGAAATTTTTTCCTTGTAAAAAGTTATCCAAATTTTGAAAAAAGTGGTAATCGGTTAGGGCAAGATCTGGAGAGTATGGTGGGTGACGCAGAGGTTCCAGTCGCAGCTCCTCTAACTTGGCGATCATTTGATGTGCAGTGTGTGGTCTAGCGTTATCCTGAAGAAGCAGTGGGCTAGAGCAATTCATCAGTCTCGGTTGTTTAATGGCGAGCTTTTCCATCATTGTTTGCAATTGTTGGCAATACAAGTCTGCAGTAATCATCTGGCCTGATCTCAAGAAGCTGTAGTGGATAACACCAGCACTGGTCCACCAAACACTAACCAGAATCTTCTTTTTGGTCAGTTTTCGCTAAGGGCAAGGTTTTGCCGGTTCTCCAGGGTCAAGCCATTGTGATGATCGCTTCCGATTGTCGTACAGGATCCATTTCTCATCACAAGTCACGATACGGTTCAAAATCCCCTCATTATTGTGGCGATTAAGCAAAGAAACGCAGCAAGCAACGCGTGTTTGTTGGTTTGCTTCAGTCAATTCGTGCGGTACCCACTTTTCGAGTTTTTTAATTTTTCCGATTTGGCACAAGTGGATAAGTATCGTTTTGTCACTTACGCCGAAGGCTGCTGCTAATTCAGAAGTGGTTTGAGATGGATCCGCTTCCACTATCGCCTTCAATTCTTCGTTATTCACTTGAGTATCAGGTCGTCCACGAGGCTCATTGTGTAAATCGAAATTTCCAGAACGGAAACGTTGAAACCACAGGTTGAAACCAAAAACGCACCGTTCGTTCGTTAGCGGTGCCTGGTCCATACACGTCGTTAATTCTTCGAGTCGTTTCTGCAGCACTGGTGCCACGGTGGAACTCGTATTCGTAAATACTGCGAATTTTCAATTTGTCCATAGTTGTTGTTATAGCAATGTTGAAACTCAAAAAAATGATGTTAAAACAAATGAAATACGAATTTTAAAACAATATTTTTCTGGCTTTATTTCGAAATAAATTTAAATTTGGAATTCCTAATGAAACGCAAGATATTTGATTTTAAAGTTGCCAGTATTGAAAATCTGCAATTTCATATGTAAGGACCTAATAAATATTTTCTTAAATCTAATTCTGACATAAATACGCACCTAATAAGAACTACTCGTGTGTGTTTATTCTACAGACGCACCTAAAATGGTTTTAGAGATAGGTACACGATTCTGCAAAACGTTTTTACAGCAGGAAATGCAATATGTACTATTTCTATTTCGAAAACCTGAAGACGCACATTTTATAACAAATAAAAGCTCTCTCTCTACCCATGCACAATATTTCTCTTTGCGATTCGTTTAGAATTTTCCTTCTAGAACAACATTACCCCAGCAGGATTCGTTTTTCCGTTTTTGTCCAAACGATAACACGCATTTTTTTTTTCTTTCACAGCAGATTAGGAATTAATTACCTATAGGTATTATGTTCCACTCATATCACTCTAGGAGTTACTTTCCTGTTAGAGTAACGTACACTCTCTTTACACGTGTACTAAGTAATAAATAAAAGCGGCCAAGTGCGAGTCGGACTCGCCCATGAAGGGTTCCATAGCAGCAACATTTTACGATTTCAGACGTATTAAAAAAAAAATAACTAGATCTCGTTCAAACCAATTTTCGGTGGAAGTTTGCATGGTGATGTACATCATATATTTTTTTATTTTAGTCATTCTCTTATTTTAGAAGTTACAGGGGGGGGGGACCAACATTTTACCACTTTGGAAATCTCGCGCAAACTATTCAGTTTAGAAAAAAATTATATGTGAAATCTCAATATCATTTTTGAAGACCTATCCATAGATACCCGACACGTATGGGTGTGTTAAAATTTTTGAGTTTCAGTTCTAAGTAACACCCAAAATTTATTGTTTTTTTCTATTTTTGTGTGAAAAACTTAAGGCTTGGTAGTTGGACTTGGTAGTTGCAAAATTTTAAATGATGTCTCCGTTTTTCTTTGAAATGATTTATTTAAAATGGGGGCAGCACTGGACCCCGGAAAATTTAGGTACGGCCAGCTTTACTACGCACATTTGCCAAAAGTGGCCGTTTTTCGCAAATGTGCGTAGTAAAGCTTAATTTTCTCACTTTAAACTGTAAACAGTAGTTCATAAAATACTTTAAAGGGTTATCTATAACTTGGTAGTAGCAAAATTCGAAATGATGTCTTCGTTTTCTTTGAAATGATTTATTTTAAATGGGGGCAGCACTGGACCCCGGAAAATTCAGGTACAGCCTTAAAATAGTTTCAGTATACGAGGGCAGTTTGATAAATCAGTGACTTTTTTATTATTATTATTTAATATACTTTTTCAATACATATAATATAAGTATACCTACTTAGGTACGGACAAATCACATAGATTGAGCTAGCAACAAAATAAGTTCGAAACTTGTTATGGGATACGATACTATGTTTTATAACAAATACATTTACAGATAAACATTCTGTCAATCTGAAAAATGTAATTTTCCATCTTGACCTGACCGGGGAACCCGGGACCTGGGACCTCCGGCTGGTGTGACAGCCTGGCATGTCATCATGAAAGAAACCACATGGCAAATGGGGGCTCCTCTACTTACACAAAATTACATAAATATGACTACTAGATGGCGCTGTCGTTGTTTAGCTTATCAAAAATGCGTAAAAATATTTTTGTTCGATAGGTAAGGCAATTTTAAAAATTTTAAAATGAAATGAGAAATGCAATATGCAAAACGACATTATCTCGCTCGTCCAAGCGTGTTCTCGGTTGCATTCTAGGTAAACATCTGTTGTATCACGCAATCGGGTTTTTTTCTTTTTTTAACGCCATCTAGTGTCAAGTTTAAAAGTCCTACAGGCAGACAATGTTTTTTTGTTATTATTTTCGTTTTACGACCATTATCCAGTAATAAATTGGAGAAAAATGAGTAAAATTTTTTAGGTATGCACTTATTTATTAACTTCTTTGTTAGTTAAAGTTTTATCGTGGTCGTACTTGCAAGGAATCTTGCCACCACGACACGACCAATGTATATGTATAAAATTAAAAAAAGTGGTATTAAATAGCACAAATGAAAAGGATTTAATTACCACATAGTTATAATTAATGCGTTCATGGTCGTGCTAGGTAGGTACTATGTCTAGTCAGTCTCATACATCTTGCGCAACACATACAGATGTCGCTACAGGCATCATTTAAACTAATTTAGAGATAAAACGCTATTATATTATATCATTTATATCACTTTCAAAAAAAAATAATCAAGAAAATAAATTATTTACGTTCATTCTTAGATAATTTATTAAGTTAATGTGAAAAACATGATTAAAAAATATTCTCTTCTGTATGCCTACATTTTTGAAATAACTAAAACTAAATCTTTGTTTTAAAACCATGAATCTTACACAGATGGCGTACGCGTGCTTACATTTTTGATCAAAATCATCTTATAATAATAACACACAGCAGACATGTGAAAATATATTGTATACTAATAAAATCTTTATAAAAACCTATAGGTAATATAAAGATAAGCCGGCTGGCTCTGCTAGTACTAGTACCCTGTGCTTGTAGCGCTATCTAGTATTATTACTGACAAACACTTCGCCCTTTATGTTGTCTGTCTGTAGTACTTTACTCACCACTCTCACCAGTCACCACACTCACCACTATGCTGGATGTCTATCATGACCGTTTATAAAACCATTCAGAAGCAAGGCTGTTGAGCTGCAATTCAAAAGCAAGCCTGCTGTAAATCCTACCATGACGTCCTTATAGCTAAACGTTTTTTGATTGGCTATTCCTGGATGGTGAACTGTTTGACGTCTTTGGTTTGTTTTGGTAATGAGATTCCGAAAAGTTCAAATCCTTGACAAGAAATATAATTTTTACCGGTTTTTAGGGTTCCGTAGCCATTGGCAAAAAATGAAAACCTTATAGATTCGACATGTCTGCCTGTCTGTCTGTCCATCCGTATGCCAAAGCCACTTTTTTCCGTACCATAAGAACTATACTGTTGAAACTTGGTAAGTAGATGTATTCTGTGAACCGCATTAAGATTTTCACACAAAAATAGAAAAAAAAACCGGCCAAGTGCGAGTCGGACTCGCGCACCGAGGGTTCCGTACAAACCTGCAAGGTTTAGTATTTGGTATGAATTTCAATTTAATACCTCTACGCGTTTATGAGGAAATGGGTAGTAAGTTTAAAATTATTAAAAAAATATATATTATGTGATGTAACTAAAAATTTATGGTTTTCGTAATTTTTCCTTTATCTATGCTATAAGACGTTGCTTCGTACCAAATTTCAAGATTCTGAGTTCACGGGAAGCACCCTGTAGGTTTTGATTCCCTTGCAAGTGTCGAAAATTTGCGGCATAAACGGCTGTATCTTTTGATTGCGTTGGCTTAGAAGTTTGATTTTTTCACAGCTTCAAGGGACAGTAGACCTGAGTAATTGATATAAATTTCAGCTTCATACCTCCACGCGTTCCTGAGAAAAAGGGTCTTGACAGACGGACGGACGGACGGACAGACGGACGGACAGACGGACAACAAAGTGATCCTATAAGGGTTCCGTTTTTTCCTTTTGAGGTACGGAACCCTAAAAACAATAAATTTTGGGGGTTCCCCATACTTTTTTTATGTTATAGGGCGGCAAACGAACAAGCGGGTCACCTGATGGTAAGTGATCACCACTGTCCATGGACAACTGTAACACAAGAGCGTTACCGGCCTTTCAGGAAGATATAGACTCGTTTTTTGAAGGACTCAAACTCAATTTTTTTTTATCAACCCCATACATCTATGGATAGGTCTTCAAAAATGATATTGAGTTTGCTAAATCATTTTTTTCTAAGCTGAATTGTTTGCGCAAGAGGCACTTCCAAAGTGGTAAAATGTGTGTTCCCTGTAACTTCAAAAATAAGAGAAAATATAAAAAAAATATACAATATATAGATAAAACTAAAAAAAAATATATGATGTATTACCATAAAAACTTCCACCGAAAATTGGTTTGAACGAGATGTAATAAGTAGATTTTTTTAATACGTCATAAATCATATAATGTTACTTGCTGCTACGGAACCCTTCGTGGGCGAGTCCGACTCGCACTTAGCCGCTTTTTTATTTTTATTTACGTTTAACGAAATAATTTATTTACTTTTTATTTATATAGGTATTTGAAAATTAAAGTTAATTACTGATAGGACTCGTATCTAGGCCTGTAAAACAATTCCAAATAAATGTGTCTCAGTTAAATATGTACTTTTAGGTACCTTTAATTTAAAGTGAATTATTAGAAAATCAAGTAAATTTATTTGGGGGGGGGGGGAGTGCATCCGATGAATTTGCCACAGGCCTCGAACAGTATAGTTACGCCACTGATTATACTACTTACGAGGGCTGTTTGATAAGTACCCGTTTTCTAAATATATTAATATCACTGGCCGCAAATAAGTATACCACCTTTTTAAGCCATTTTTGAGAGGCGGGAAAATTTAAAAAAAAATGGAATTCTTTTGTTTTTTTTCTCATTTGACAACGATTCAGTGAAGGCGTGTACTTAAAATTGTTAAAATGGAGAAAGAACAGTATCGGTCTGTAATTAGATTCTTATTTTTGGAAGGAAAAACATGTGATGAAATAAAAGTAAGAATGCAAGCGGTTTACCATGAATGTGCTCCTTCTATAACAACCGTCAGATATTGGTATAACGAGTTTAAGCGGGGGAGAACAACCGTCTTTGATGAGGATCGCCCAGGTCGGCCAGTTGAGGTGACTACAGACGATATGGTTAAGAAAATTGAAAATATCGTTTTAGCCGACCGCCGAATTAAACTTCGAGAAATCGTTGATGATGTAAATGTTTCAATCGAGAGGGTACAACACATATTAGAAGAAAAATTGGGTATGAAGAAAGTATCGGCGAGGTGGATGCCGCGTTTACTCACGGAGGAGCAAAAACGGAACCGACTGACTACTTCGGAGCAGTGTTTGGTCGTGTTCAAACGTAACCCGAAGGAGTTTCTGCGTCGTTTCGTGACCGTGGACGAAACGTGGGTCCACCACTACACCCCGGAAATGAAAAAGCAATCGAAGCAGTGGATTTTACCGGGTGAACCTGCTCCAAAGAAAGCAAAAACCGTCCCATCGGCTGGAAAGGTCATGGCGACCGTTTTTTGGGATTCGCAGGGTATTATACATATTGACTATTTAGAAAAGGGAAAACAAAAACAGGGCAGTACTATGCCAATTTATTGGATGAATTTGACGCCGTGTTGAAGGACAAACGACCCCATTTAAAAAAGAAAAAAGTACTGTTTCATCACGACAACGCCCCGGCTCATTCGTCCAGAGTTGTGACGGCTAAATTAGCACAGTTACGCTACGAACTAGTCTCATCCCCCTTATTCTCCAGATTTGGCCCCATGCGATTTGTGTTTGTTTCCCAACCTAAAAAAATGGCTCGGTGGCAAGCGATTTGAATCAAATGATGAAGTCATTGCCGCCACAGAGGCCTATTTTAATGACTTTCCAAAATCATACTTTTTGGATGGTTTATTGAAGCTTGAGTATAGTTGGAACAAATGTATAGAGTTAAAAGGTGATTACGTAGAAAAATAAATGCATATATACAAAAAAAAACTTTTTTTTTTCCATAAACGGGTACTTATCAAACAGCCTAGGTAGGTAATGTGATAAAACTAAAAAACGTATCTAAGTTAGATATTATGTTATATTATCTAATTTTCCAATAAAAAGTAAGTAGGTAAGGTAATAGAATTAACGTCTCAGGGTGGCGTCACTTCATTAACTGCACTGCAGTCTTCTTCTTCATCCAAGCGCGTTCCCGGTGACATCCTTAGCACTGTGGGGAGCCCAAGGTGCGCTTTCCCGCTTTTCCTTCTCCAAATATTACATGCATGTCAATGGTCACCCGAGGATGCCAAAGACCTTGTGCTAGAGAAGAAATAGCCGGAAGAGTTTGGCCAGTAAGAATATAGTGAACTATTAATAGTACAGTGTATTTGTATTATTTATTAAAGGGTTATACTTAAAAAGTAGCATTTTCATGTCAATAATTAATTTTATTCCCTTTGTACATACATACTAGATAAATAGATAGATAGATCATTTTATTGGTACACAAAAAGACTACACTAATTCAGTAGATAAACATAGATAATCTTAGAGTACCTACACTGATTATTGTCTTTCAACCATCCCACAGATTTTTTCTGAGTAGTCAAATTCAGTCAACTGCCAGTGATTTTAGGGCTGCCTCTTATGACAATGGGAGTCCATCTTGACTAAACTAACAGGCAGCACAAAGAACACTTGCATTGCAACAACTGCATTCCTAAAGATGGTTTCATGGTTGACATCGGGCAGTAGCTGGTTTCAAAACTTTTCAAACAAAATGCACTTTCAAGGATAGGATTTTTAATTTACTCTTTATTCTGATATTATTTGCTTTAATCTTAAATTCAGGAGCTGAAACAAGGATATATTATATTACACTATTCAGGTACTCAACCAAAGTAGGAAGTTAGGTATATCATACATTAAGCAAATTGAAGAAAATAATTTGTCTTATTTGTATGAAAATATGTTTCTTTAAATTATTTATAAGAAATATCATAAAAGGGAAAAATAAGAAGCAGGGCAGGAATAATAAATATTATATTTAAATGAGTATCTAATTCTTAAATTTGTATATACATATATGTATATATATGTTTATACATATAATATGAATGTCGAACACTGCTCCATCAGTTCGATGAAATTAAGTATAATCTATATAGGAATCGGAGCCAAAAATTCGATCTAGCTAAGTTTAATTGTTGAAGTACCTCAGTTTTTCAGTTTGTTCATCAAGCAAAGCTTGGTCTCCCAGGTACAATTTATTTGCGTATGGATGATGGACGAAGAAATAATAAAATCATTTAGATGTCAGCTCATTCAACGCATTCGCTGCTGCAGGCTACATACATATTGTTAAAAAAAAAGTTGGAAAATAATGTTGCAGTTAAAGTGCTAATTTACAATTCTCTCTCTCATCATAACACTTTCACAGCTACATCCTCAGCTATATAGCCTTAGAGCCCGGAGTCGTCTTTTCGATTTTTTCTCCTCCACATCGGTCTTTAGAATCCTTGTTTGTGAGACCATTGGCACGCATATCGTTCCTGATGACATCAAGTCACTGTTTCTAGGGTAACTTTTTTTTCATATCATAGGACGGCAAACAAACAAGCAGGTCACCTGATGGTAAGTGATCTCCGCTGCCCATGGACAACTGCAACACCAGGGGTGTAACAAAAGAGCGTTACCGGCCTTTCAGAGGGAGGGGGAGGGGGGGGGGGCTCCGGCTCTCTTACTCACCGAACAAAGCATAGAAGCGGTGAAGCTACTACTCAGACGTCGATTTTTTGTGAGAGTGTGGTACTCCCCGGACGAGCCGGCCCATTCATGCTACTAGCAAAACTGAGTTTTGTATATGTAGTGAAATACTGTTAAAGAGCGTTAAAATATTTTATAGTGTTCTTTTCTTTTAGATTCCAAGAGAGAACCAGTAGGTACCTAAGCAATATAAGTCTTGAGTTCCTTTTTATTATAACACATTCGTCTTACAATTTTACTGGCATAGTCTGATCTCTATTATTCAATAGAGAAACTAAAGTTATTTTCAACATTTTCATTTCAAACATTTTATTTACCTATTTATTTTTCCGTACTGACATTTTCATATGAACTTGAACTATCACTGTCATTAACCGTTGTATATTTTTTTTACGGCCCTGGATACAAGCCCCTACCCTGACGCCTGGTCATGAATATAGGCATATGCGTAGTGATGCGTGCGTGTGCATGCCGCCCCGGCCGTGTGCTAGTTAGTTTACCTTAGGATTTGGAATAAATTGCCGTAATAAGTTTGCCGCTAAGAATATGTTAGAAATTATTCTAAAATATTTAAAAAAGTTTGTAGACGAGCCAAGTCGAATAGTATTAGCAAAAAAATAAATAATGCTCCTAATAAAATTAAAGAAACATGGAGTGTCATAAATAAGGAAACAGGTAAAAATAAAACCAAAGAAAATATTTGCCGAATCAAATGTAGTGGTAAAAATACTTCAAAAACTGAAGAAATAGTAAATATATTTGATGATTATTTTACTAACATTCCTTTGGAACTCACTTCTAATGTGAGTTCTAGCGCCCAGCGTGCTGAGGCTTTGCTTAAGAGTAATGTTAGCCCTTGTGATTCTAAATTTAATTTTAAGCATGTTAGCCCTAGCGATATAATAGATGCTTTTAAACAGTTAAATTTAAAAAAATCAGAAGATCACTGGGGCATGTCAGTAGCCGTAGTAAGTCATATTATACACATAATTGCTGCCGATTTAGCTTTCATATTTAACGAATGTATTGATGAAGGCATATTTCCTAACTTAATGAAATGTAGTAAACTAATCCCCTTATTCAAAAAAGGAGAAAAAACAGACCCTGGCAACTACAGACCTATCTCTATTCTGCCAGTTTTGAGTAAGGTGTTCGAAAAGATAATGCTCAATCAAATGCTACTTCACTTTAAGACCAATAATCTTTTCCATAGCCAACAATACGGCTTTACTGCTGGAAAATCGACCACCGATGCAGGAGTAGCACTTATTACTAATATCTACGACGCGTGGGAAAACAGAAATGATGCAATTGGATCATTTTGCGATCTTTCTAAAGCATTTGTTTGCGTTGATCATCCAACACTTTTGCTCAAATTTCGTCAATACGGTTTTGATGATAAGTCAATTAAATTAATAGAATCTTACTTAACAGATAGGCTTCAAACTGTTGATATAAACGGCGTCCAATCACACGGGTCTAATGTGAAAATGGGCGTTCCCCAAGGTTCAATTCTAGGACCGTTCCTTTTCTTAGTTTATGTCAATGACTTGCCTTACATGGTTGAGAAAGAGGCTGACATGGTGCTGTTTGCTGATGATACCTCGCTAATATTTAAAATAGATCGACATAACAGTGATGCTAGCGCGGTGAACAGCACCTTATCTTTAATTTCTGATTGGTTTTCGGCCAATAACCTCATGTTAAATGCGAACAAGACCCAATGCATTCGATTCTCTCTTCCTAATGTCAATCAAGCCTGCGTTGACATACTAATTAATGGTCAGAAACTCGATCTGGTTGAAAGTACTACCTTTTTAGGAATCACAATTGATTCGAAACTTCAATGGGGCGCTCATATAACTAAACTTTCTAATAGGCTTAGCTCTGCGGCTTACGCTGTTAGGAGAATAAGACAATTGACAGATGTAGCAACTGCTAGACAAGTGTACTTTAGTTACTTTCACAGTCTAATGTCTTACGGGATACTTCTATGGGGGAGTGCAGCCGACATTCAGACTATTTTTCTTTTACAAAAAAGAGCAATTCGTGCTATTTACGGTTTAGGATCAAGAGACTCACTGAGGGAATTATTCAAGGAAATAGGTATACTTACTTTTGCATCACAATTCATATTTGAAAATATAATGTATGTAAGGAAAAATATTTCCTTGTTCAATAAAGTAAGTGATTTTACAGATAGAAATTTACGTAATAAGAATGACTTAGTTAGCCCGTATTACAGGCTGAATACAGTCAGTAAGTCTTTTATGGGGAAGTGTATACTTTTTTATAATAAATTGTCAGAATCGGTCCTTGATATGCCAGACAGAAAATTCAAAGCTTATGTAAAGAAAGTACTTTGTGAGAAGGCTTATTATAGGACCGATGACTATCTTAAAGACAAAAAGGTCTGGCTTGAGCTTGGCGCGGGTCCCTCTTAAAGGTTTGTATACTTAGACATGTCATAATTTAGGTACATTGGTACATACTAAATTTACAAATTGACATTATTTTAAATTTCGTAATTCTTATAATTCAATTTAATTATGACATAATAAACAATGTAATCTCTGTCCATCTATATAACTAATTTTAAGTTTTTAGTTTGTTAGTTGACGTCTTTGGAGAAAACGTGCAGTGCAGTTTGTTGCCGCTTCTTCTGCACTTGCGCCTAGGAAGCGGCGTAAACTTAGCTGTAAGTAACGATTTGACGTCAACATTTGTGCAAAACAAAACAAAGTGACTATTATTAAGAGATATTATAAATATCCTATGATAATAAAGATATTTTGAATTGAATTGAATTGCCGCCAATGTTTTTTACGTGATCGCAAGTTTCCGTGGGGTGGTTCTCACTCAGCTATATTTTGGCACGGTAGATATTTAATTTTGTACGTTTGTACGGAGTTGCAGATTTTTTTTTGCTATAATTGGAATGGTCCCATAGTAAAAGTTGTTCACATTGATTTTGTAGTACCTTTCGGGTTGATACCCCCTTTTTGTAACACGTTGTATAACGTCTAGTAAAATGTACTGAAACTATTTCAAGTATGAATTCATCCATGATAATGAACAACTTTCCCCAAGGAACATAGGTACCTACCTATATTAAAATATGAAAAATATTTTTTGGCTTTCAAAGTTTCAATACAAACTCGTATTATATGATCGGTCAAATTCTATGGGCCTCCCATAGAATAATCACATTTATTTTTCATATTTCGATACCTATATGTTCCTTGGGGACAGTTGTTCAGTATCATAGACTGAATTCAAACTTGAAATAGTTTCAGTATATTTTGTTAGTACAGGGTGTATATAAAATAAGAAAGATATTTCCAAAAAACTCTTTTTTTGGCACTTTGAATACCTAGCTATATACTCGTATACTCAAAAAACTTAATTCTTCTTCTGGCACAGTCGGGTAAAAAAAAATTATACGTACTAATAAAAACCGGCCAAGTGCGAGTCGGGCGGACTCGTGGACTAAAGGTTCCGTACCATTCATCATCATCATCCCAACCCCTCTTCCGCCCACTGCTGAGCATAGGTTCCGTACCATTTTCTGTAATAAATTGATTTTGTTAAAGTGATCTTCTGGTGAGTCCACAGCCGCATATTATTATAGTTATTTATTACATAAGTTTGTACCTAGTATTACCCGGTAAGATAGCTTCATCGCCGGCTCTCACCAAATTCTCTAAATTATTGTTGATAACCAAATTAAGGAATGATTCAAACGTCCACATTTAAAATGCTGCACTAGTGGCCAAAGTGTTTTTATTTTATAATAGCAGAGTGCATAGAGTACAGTCTGTCTGTACAGTCAATGCACCAAACACACTCCGGATATCCTGCACTGTTCACAGACAGTATGACATACTTACCTATCCTTAATGGGGTCGACAGAGCCTAGGATCGTAAGTGCCCTAGGCTACTTTTAATGCCTGGGTGGACGTGGAAACGTGGAACGCAGTGGACTGTTACAGGCTGATAAAGAAGAAAGAATAAAGAAACATAATATGAAGAGAAAATAATTACATACCATTTTTGTACATTCAAGGTTAGGTAGTAGGACCCGTAGCACTGTGAATAGGAGTGTAGTGTCCAACATAAGACGTATTCTTGTTCTATAATCACGTGACCTGCTGTCATGGGAAGAGAGAGTACCAACCATACCATTATAATAAAGCATAAATCTGAATTTCAGCAAATGCACAGAGCAAATGGATTCCCAGCCTAAATAAACCATTTCCGAATGTCTGTGGCTGACCATCCCTTATCTCAGGGCTGGCCAAAATATGATGTCAAAAAAATTAAAAAACAAAAAACCGCCATTTTGCGCTCAAATCTCTGTCACGTTGACAGAAGTCGCTGGACGCTGACATAATTTTATGCGAAAAGTTTTTCGAGAATTTTTTTAGCGCTGAAAATTATTCGCGAACGAATTTTATTCGCTTACCTTTCTTCGCTTTCGCGTTTTTAGCTAATATTATTTTCGCTGGAGTGTACCTATCAGAATCCGTTACAGTGTAGTTATTGAATCCCTCCAAGTTGTTTCATGATCTTTTATTGAATTTCCCCCCTTGTCTTATGAGTCATTAAGGGACTGTACTAGGCCCCACGTCGTGGGCGGATACCCCGCGATGGTTTGCCCCTAGGAGCGAGAGAGAGGGGGCAGACACTCCAGTAACGTGATCACTATCACGTATCACTAGGGCCACTGCCCTAGAGAGGAAGAAGGGAGGTTTAGACAGAGGTTTGCATCCCATAGATAACGATTTGGGCTCTGCGCCGTAGTTGTTGCAACCCGTGTTTTTCCGAACGGGATCTGCGTTGACGGCAGTTCAAAGGGCTGAGCACCGCATCCCGTGAATCTATGATTGTGGCTCTGCGGTAGCCGTTGTGCCGCGATAGGCCCGGCTTTGGAGGTGCCGGCACTAAGATTGAACTCCTGGAGTGGGAAATTATCCAAGATTGACAGACTAAACTGTGTGGAGAATGAAGTGAGAGCCTAGTTAGCTAAGTAATCATATTCTACAGACTTATTATCTATTAGCTTGAACTAGCACGTTTAAATGATCTGGTAACAATTCCTCGAGATGCTCAGTGACGGCGGTTTCATAATCGCTTTCTACTGCAGGTGCTGCCATACGGCCCCGCCAGTGTGGTTCGAGTTGGGCAAACTTAAGGCCGTACCTGAATTTTCCGGGGTCCAGTGCTGCCCCCATTTAAAAGAAATCATTTCAAAGAAAACGGAGACATTATTTAAAATTTTGCAACTACCAAGTCCTAGACAACCCTTTAAAGTATTTGATGAACTACTGTTTACAGTTTATAATGAGAACGTTAAGCTTTACTACGCACATTAGCCAAAAGTGGCCGTTTTTCGCAATTGTGCGTAGTAAAGCTTAACGTTCTTACTTTAAATTGTAAACAGTAGTTCATAGAATACTTTGAAGGGTTATCTAGGACTTGGTAGTTGCAAAATTTTAAATAATGTCTCCGTTTTCTTTGAAATGATTTATTTTAAATGGGGGCAGCACTGGACCCCGGTAAATTCAGGTACGGCCTTAATGCGAAGCAATGCTACGACTAGGTACTTACATGATGCGAGTTAGATGTCAGGAAGAAGCAGGAGATGGAAGGTGAGGTTCACGCATCTTTTATCTCATTACAAATCGTGGGCGCATGTACAATTTATATTTTTTACTTTACCACTGAAGTTACTTATCATACTTTACATATACTTATACGTAAATACATACAATGCGACATGCGCTTCGCGACAGTAGGTACCCGTAGTACCCTTATTAAAACGTGATTTTAAGTTGTGTCAGTTGTGTCTAAAAAAAAGTACAGAGCCAAATAGTACCTACTTTAATAGACGGACTACTAAATATGTAGTAATCTGTATGTATGTCCGACCCGACTCTGTTCCCTCGTTCGTAACTACTAAACGGCTAAATTATACGTGGTTAGATTCGTCTTAGCAACTAGTCTGTCATAGGCTATATTAAAATTATTGGAAAATTAAAATAGCAGATTTTTGACACGAAATAGCGTGGCATGAAAAATTTGCCAACCAGCCAACGGAGACCAGCTTCATGGGAAAACCCACCAATGTCCTCTCCGCGGCTATCTTTCAGGTTATAAATAATACCTGTACATAAGGAGCCTAAAATTTTGAAAAAAATACAAAATATAGTTCATTGCTTGTAGATTACAGGAAAACCTATAAGAATTCAATCAATGTACGGAACCCTCTCCACGCGATTTTTACTCTCACCTGGCCGGTTTATTTGTTTTTCGTGTGTGTAAGTAGCTAACATAGGTGTCAGATTTATTAAGCTGCCTAAAGGCAGCTGACATATCATGTTTTAAATTTTGTTTTTTTGTTATTTCTTCCAGCTCCATCATCAGACCCTGGATACCATCTAAAGACCAAAGACGAATCAAACGAGACCAAACGCGATGGGGTTGCGTCGTTTCATTACAAAGTTCCTATGGGAACCTACCAGCTCCATCATCAGACCCTGGATACCATCTAAGGACAAAGTACTAGTCAAGACGAACCAAACGAGCCCAAACTCGATGGGGTTGCCTCGTTTCCAGCCGTCACTTGTCCCACTGCTGGGCAAAGGCCTCCCTCTCTCACTACATACATACATTGCAAATTAAATAAAAGCATGTAAAATGAAATCGGCCAATCTGAAAATATTGAGCACCACTGGACAGCCAATCTGAAAAATGTTGAGCACCACTGGTGGTGTCGGTAACGAGTTTAATGGTTTTTTCCCATCTCTAAAAGTACCCAACGCGCCTAAAGAAGTTTTCACTTCAAAAAAACAAATTTTAATATACAATGAGCGCTAATCTGTATGGGAAGGCGAAATGTTTTTATGGAAAACTTGCTACTAAAATTTGGCTGGTGGTTAAAAAGTCAGCCTGTATATAGTCTTTTAATATTCATATACATACATACTTGCATACATACACACATGAACTCTAAAAACAATACACTCCCTTTTTTGGGCAGTTATGTATACAAACGATTGACAATGATGTGGAATAATTAAAGTTTAAAATATGTATCTACTCCATACGTTTCGTTGTTCAATGAGCGCACGGCCCAGTGGCGCTGAATGCTGCGCGGCGGCGGGTAGAAGCGATGCCGTTTCCGCGCGATACGTAGCAGAGGGGCGCGGGGTCAAATCAGATGAATGGTTAGGGTCAGGCGCCCTCTAAAAACTAGTTGTGCTCGCGAAAACATCCGTAAATAAAAGATTTGATTTGAAAAAAATTCTATGGGACTAATCTGAAACAATATCCTTTTAAACAAAATAATATTTTGTCAAACTGGTTCAGTGGTAACAAACATTTGAAAAAATTACAACGAAATTGATAACCTACTAGCTCATTTTAAAAGTCGGTCAAAAACAAATTTCCAATAGTTTATTATAATATCCTGCTTTTGAAAGATCTTTAGATTGTTATATTTTTCCTTCCAGCTTGATCGCACATCAACTTCTGATGATAATCTCAACGGCATGCACGTCCGCGGCTCCTGGAAACAGCCGTGTGACATGGTGGAGCCCGGCGTCTTCTACAAATCTAGTGCTGAGAAGAAGCAAGTGCCCATGATGGAGTCCAGGGGAGTTTACAGGACTGGCATCCTACCCGACCTTGATAGCGAAGCAGTTGCCCAATGATGTACTACGTATATATCACAATACATTATTTAGTTTATCATTCAAAGTCAAAATCATTAATTTATCTTTGGATGTTTGTATCACTTGATAGTTGTCAATTTTATCTTTCGATTTCATAAAAGTTGTTGACGTCAGATCATTTACTTACACCTAAGTTTAGGGCCGCTTCATAAGCGCAAGTTCAAAAGAAGCGGCACGGCAACAAACTGCACTGCAGCATTTTGTCCAAATACGTTAACATACAACTAAACTGGTATTAAAATTTGATATGTTGATTGAGAATTATGAATACACACATCAACACTGGAGTCGGATGACCCTTAAGTAGTTTTCAATTTGTTATAAGTAAATAAATTAAATGTAAGTCACTCAAAATTTCAGAATATTTTTGAATAATCAAATTGATGGTTCTTGAGGGTACTGCGGGTTTTAGGGTTCTGTACAAAAAATGAAAAAACGGAACCCTTATAGGATCACTCGTGCGTCTGTCTGTCCGTCCGTCTGTCACAGCCAATTTGCTCCGAATCTACTAGACCGAATCAGGAATAATTTGGTAGGATGGTGTAATCCTATGACCCAAACATATATGGGCAAAGTAAATTGATATTTCCTACATGCCTACCAAATGAAGTCGCACAATATTTTCCACCGGAAATTGAGCTTTAAGTTAATTGTAACTTGTGTGAAATTAGCAGTAGCTAAATGTTTTTTATTCTACTGACACACATGTCTGCTGTAAACAACAGTCGTCCGAGTATGTCGATCATGTAACTAACTAAAATGATGTAAGTAATTACCATATGTATATCCTTATGATTTTTTTAGGTAATAAAAAAAACAGAGGTAGAAATAAAGAACTTTAAATCCAAGATGTCTTACATGGGAGCGCAAGTAAACACCTTGTCCTGGGATTTTAATACACAAAGCGACGCACTATAATAAAGAACTTTAAATCCAAGATGTCTTACATGGAAGCGCAAGTAAACACCTTGTCCTGGGACTTAAATACACAAAGCGACGCACTATAATAAAGAACTTTAAATCCAAGAGGCTTACATGGAAGCGCAAGTAAACACCTTGTCCTGGGATTTTAATACACAAAGCGACGCACTATAATAAAGAACTTTAAATCCAAGATGTCTTATATGGAAGCGCAAGTAAACACCTTGTTCTGGGATTTAAATACACAAAGCGACGCACTATAATAAAAAGCTTTAAATCCAAGATGTCTTACATGGAAGCGCAAGTAAACACCTTGTCCTGGAACTTAAATACACAAAGTGACGCACTATATAATAAAGAACTTTAAATCCAAGATGTCTTACATGGAAGCGCAAGTAAACACCTTGTCTTGGGATTTAAATACACAAAGCGACGCACTATAATAAAGAACTTTAAATCCAAGATGTCTTACATGGAAGCGCAAGTAAACACCTTGTCCTGGGATTTAAATACACAAAGCGACGCACTATAATAAAGAACTTTAAATCAAAGATGTCTTACATGGAAGCGCAAGTAAACACCTTGTCCTGAGATTTAAATACACAAAGCGACGCACTATAATAAAGTACTTTAAATCCAAGATGTCTTACATGGAAGCGCAAGTAAACACCTTGTCCTGTGATTTAAATACACAAAGTGACGCACTATCGAGCCAGATATCAAACATGATATCTAATTGCCTAAAGCAACAGGCGGATTAAGAGGACTTCAAAAGTACATTTATTTCTAAAAAGTAAGACAATTTCGTTTATTTATTACCTAACCTGCGTGAAGGTGCACCGGTTCTGAATTCTGAATTGTTGAATAGTGCACTGAATACCCGGTGCTTCTTTCACTTTAACCTTTTTCATGCGAAGTTTAGAACGTGAGTTCTCCAAGGACGTTACTTAAGCTTGTTACGTTTTATATAATTTGACTAGCTTTTGCCCGCGGCTTTGCCCGCGTAGACTACACAAATAAGATTGTTATTTTTTTAAACTGGGATTGCAATTTATTAAAATCTAATTAATGGATTATTATTTTGTACTAACCACTAATTCAAAAATGTCATGTGTCTTGCTTCAAAAATTACGAAGATGCATACAAACTTGCAACCCCTATTTCACCCCTATAGGGATGTAATTTGCAAAATCTAATAAATGCTTTATTATTTTCTACTAACTACTAAAAGACATTAAAAATTTCATGAGTCTCACTTTAAAAATACGAAGTTTCATACAAACTGCCAACCTCTATTTCACCCTCTTAAGGTGGTACTGGAGGCGCGGGCGAACTCCACAGCGAGTTGCCTACCGACGCGCTTCGTCGTGTTGCTATTTCGTCGAGAAAGATAAAGGGCGCTAAAAAATGTAGCTCCGTCCCGACCCCCGCATGTGAGAGCTACACCCCCGCGTATGACAAAGAGAGTGCACTGAACGCCAGCGAAACGGGCCGTTATAGGCCATGAATCGTAGTTTTCGTAGTTTTCGTTTATTTCGATAAATACGATACATACCCAAATAAAACTAATACGATGAGTTTTATGGTTTTGAAATTAAAACGAAAGTACGTTTGTATGGGATTTCGTCCCTCCAGTTAACCCTTAAAGATAGAATTTCCAAAAATCCTTTCTAAGCGGACGTTTCCTTGTTTCCTGCCAAATTTCATTTTCAGTGGCTAAGATAATACTAGAACTTAGAACTCGCGATTATAGTTCCCTAAGTAACACCTAGATGTCGCTTTCCAAAGTTAGAACGCGCTATGGTTTCGTTGCTTCATAACGGTGGACATTTTTATATATATTTCAAAAACTACTGAACCGATTTTGATGCCCAACGAACTTGAAAATTCTATTGATATTTCCTACATGCCTACCAAATTTCATCAGAATCGGACCATCGGTTCGGCAGTTATCGCGGTACAAACATACATACATACATACAAACAATGTGTTTTCGTCTAACTCGATTTAGAGACCTCGCTCGCTTCGCTTGCTCGTTCAAATATTGATTTACTTCATTTCTATAAGTTTATCAGTCCTATCCAATAATTATTACTTTCAGAAAGTAAAATGAAGTCAATATCGAAGCGTTGAAAGCTACTATCGCTGCAAATCGAAAGGAACTAGACAGCAAAGCCGGCACCATCACGCAAAAGGGAAGGGATGAAAATTTTGAACACGTTTGAATTACGCCCTATTTCTTTTGCCCAGACCTTCTGATGTATTAACATCAGAAGAAATAGGGCGTAAGACTGACTATCGGTTTTAAATTGGGATTTAAAATATTTTTATTTGACTGGACAGAAAAATCTGTTATTTTTTTAAGGCAACCAGGAATGTTCAAAAAAAATAATTTTCATTCCTTCCCCATTGCTCACGCGATTTGGGAAGCTTCTATGTAAGTACCTCAGTAAAGTTCAGAATGAGAGTTCCCTAAAATTTAATAATATTGACCTAATAGTAAGCGTATCCCTATTGTATTTTCGAAATCGGAAAAACAGATAAAAGTTATGATGACTTACACATTTTCACAAAATTTGACAGTTTTGGGTCATGTTACGATGCTCTATACCAAAGAGCAATGACGAACTTATGTACGTACTCTACACATATTAAAGTTATGTTGAGAGGAAGGCTGGAGGTAAAGAGACGTTGAGGGGGAGGGGAGAGTGGAGTGAAGAGGAGGAAGGTTCCGGGTGGTCATAAAAAAAATAACCTGAACCTACCTAGCTTTCTGTCTTAAGTCTTTCCGGGTGGTCATAAAAAAATAACCTGAACCTACCTAGCTTTCTGTCCTAACGGTCTTTCCGGGTGGTCATAAAAAATAACCTGAACCTACCTAGCTTTCTGCCCTAACAGTCTTTCCGGGTGGTCATAAAAAAATAACCTGAACCTACCTAGCTTTCAGTCCTAACAGTCTTTCCGGGTGGTCATAAAAAATAACCTGAACCTACCTAGCTTTCTTTCTAACAGTCTTTCCGGGTGGTCATAAAAGAGTACCTGAGCGTACCTAGCTTTCTGTCCTAACAGTCTTTCCGGGTGGTCATAAAAATAACCTGAACCTACCTTGCTTTCTGCACTAACAGTCTTTCCAAGCTTTCTGCCCTAACAGTCTGTAGCTTATGAATGCTAACGATGGTGTGTGTAGTAGGGTACGTGTACCTAGCTGGAGGTAAATAATAATGCGTGTTCTATGCTCCTGAGTCGATAGTCGAATGAATAATTTATTTACAAAATTCGGGTTTATATACAGTGGTTAGGGACAAACAGATAGCCAAATAAGGTAATGTTCTCGTTCCTGTGTTTTGATTGGCTGGCGCGGTGCGACACTGCTCCCGTGTCCCGATATGTTTCCTAATTTGGAGTTGTAGACGAATAGCGCGTGCGATGTAAGTTGATGACCAAATATGGTGATGAATTTTCAGCGCGACGTATTCTGTAGTGGCTACAGTACTCCCTCCTTAGCGAAAGCGTACCGGTAACTTGATGTTCCTTCCGGAGCGAGTTTGTCTTGTGGCGGGAAGAAGCGCTGTATCAGGTGCGGCCGGGATGCGTAAACTGGATCGCGCGGGCGGTGTGTGCGATGCGGGCGGCTCGCTGCTGGCACGCGGCGGCGGGTCATTGACGTTATTTAACGCGCGGGCGATTGCGGTTGGAATGGGATTGCAGTGCTGTGTGATGATGATTTGTGATGACGAATCCGGGAGTAAAGTGTCTTGATGTGAACTATCTTGAAAATCTTCTATAATGTAGGCGGGCTTCAGTCGGTCGATCGAAATAGTAGATTGTCGGTTCGGTAATTGAAGTTTGAATAGCTTGTCGGTTCGTGAAAGTATTTTGTATGGGCCTTCATATGGAGTTTGGAGTGGTTTTCGAACTGCATCAGTCCTGATGAAGGCGTGACTACATGTTTTCAAATCCTTGTGAACGAAAATACGCCTGCTGTTTCGATGTGACGTCGTTGCGTTTCGTGGCTTGTTGTCGTCTATTATTTTTCGTAGTTTTTCGACGAAGTTGTAGTCCAGGGTGTTTTCTGGTGATGGCGAGGTGATGAAGAAGTCTCCAGGAAGTCGTAGGTTGCAGCCATAGGTCAGTTGCGCGGGCGTAACTCCATTTTCGCGTAGGGCGGTTCTAAGTCCCAGTAGTACTGTTCCGAGTTCGTTGACCCAATTGGTACTTGCGCTGGTGAGCTTGGCACGGAGTGCAGCTTTCAGACAACGGTGGAAACGTTCCAGGATCCCGTTCGATTGAGCATGATAGGACGAAGTTCGATTCCGTTGACAGCCCATGAGGTTCATAAGTTTGGTGAAAAGTTCACTTTCGAACTGGCGGCCTTGATCGGTAGTTACGGTGATCGGACATCCAAATCTTGTGATCCAGTGGTCGTACACTGCTTTTGCGACGTTTTCGGCTGTTATATGGTCTGTTGGTACACATTCTATCCATTTCGTAGTTCGGTCGATCATGGTGATGAGATAGCGATGTCCTTGAGCGGTGGTTTCGAGAGGTCCGACTATGTCGACGTGCAAATGCTCGAATCTGTCCGTAGGCGGGAATTCGGCTAGTTTGCTTTGAGTATGTCGATGTATCTTGCTTTTCTGGCAGGGAATACAAGTTTTCGCCCATAATCCAATGTCCGTGTTCATTGACGGCCAAAAGTACTTCTGTGCTATTATTTTTCTCGTACTGCGAATTCCGGGATGGCTTACGTTGTGAATTGCGTCGAAGACTTTTCGGCGAAAGTTCGCTGGTACATAAGGGCGAATTTGCGATGTCGACGTTTCGCAGTAGGTAGCGATGTTTGTACCGGGAATCGTGAGTTTCTTGATCGCGAGATTTGGCTGTTGTAGTAATGATGGAATAGTGCTATCTTGATCTTGTGCGCGTGACAGTTCTTCAAAGTTGATGGTAGACGGATAGGTAATTGTTTCAATTCGGCTAAGTGCGTCGGCAACGGTATTTTCTTCTCCATGGATGTGTCGTATGTCTGAAGTGAATTCGCTAATGAAGGCTAATTGTCGCGTTCGCCGTGGTGTCTCGGTCGCGGATTGTACCTTGCTCATTGCGTATGTCAGTGGCTTGTGATCAGTGAAAATAATAAGTTGTCGTCCTTCGAATGTTTTTCGAAAATGTTTCATAGACATGTAGATTGCGAGTAGTTCTCGGTCGTACGTCGAATATTTCTTCTGTGCGTCGCTGAATTTTTTCGAAAAGTAGCCAAGTGGTTGCCATGTGTTGTTTATGTTTTGTTGAAGTACTGCGCCGGCGGCGGTGTCCGACGCGTCGGTGAAAATAGCGTGAGTGGCTTCGTGCGATGGGTGGGCGAGCAGAGCAGCGTTGGTGATGCTTGCTTTGCATGCCTCGAATGCTTTCGTAGCTTCGTCGTTCCAAGTGATTGGTGTTTTGTCACGTTTCTTCGAATTGTGTAGAAATGAATTAAGCGGTGCTTGTATGACGGCGGCGTTCGGTATGTGCTCACGGTAGAAGTTGACCATACCGAGAAATCTTCTAAGTTCTTCTATTGTTTTTGGACGTGGATATTCTGTGATGACCTTGACCTTTTCTTCGGGTGGTTTGATGCCGTTTTGTGAAACTGTGTAGCCAAGGAATTTAACTTCTGTCTTGCCGAGGTTGCATTTGGCGGGATTTATAGTGAGGCCATTTTCTTCAAGTCGTCGGAGAACTTGTCGTAGATGGTCGCGATGTTGAGTTTCTGACGAGGAAGCTACCAGTAGGTCGTCGAGGAATGGGAAGACGAAATCGAGTCCTCTGAGTACTTCGTGGATGTACCGTTGAAAAGTTTGACCGGCATTCTTCAAACCTGGAACCATTTTTGGGAATTCCCATAATCCCATCGGTGTTATTATCGCAGTTTTCTGAACATCTTCTTCACGAACTGATAGTTGGTGGTAGGCACGATTTAGGTCGATGGTAGAGAATATTTTCTTGCCGGAGAGTTGGTATGTGAAATCTTTAACACGTGGTACGGGATATCGGTCTGGTTTCGTGATGGCGTTTAGTCGTCGGTAGTCGCCACAGATACGGATGTCACCATTCTTCTTAGGTACGATGTGGAGTGGTGATGACCAAGGGCTTTTGCTTGGGCGGCATATTCCTTGTTGCATCATATCTTCGAATAGTTTTCGTACTTGTTCATAGCGATGAGGCGCGATCGGGCGAGCGCGGCAGAAGACTGGTGGGCCTTGAGTTTCGATGTAGTGTTCAACAGCTGTTTTCGGGTTAACTTTTGTCGGTGTTAGGCGAGTGATGCCGGGAAATTCAGCTAGTATGTCGTGGTATGACTGTTGAACGTCGATACTTCGTATAGTCGGAGTGCTTGAGGCGCAGACTGGAGCGTGAATTTGGAGATTCGTGATTCCATCAACAAGTCTTCGATTTGTGAGGTCTACCACGAGCTGGTGGTGTTTGAGGAAGTCGGCTCCGATGATAGGCTTCGAGACGTCGGCGACTATGAATTTCCATTTGTATGGACGGCGTAGGCTGAGGTCGAGTTCGAGCGTTTTTTCTCCGTAGGTATTTATCGTAGTGTTGTTCGCGGCGTACAGCTTGAAAGGTAGAGGCGTCGATTGCTGGCCTGCTCTGCGTGGTAGGACGGAAATATTTGCACCGGTATCGACGAGGAATGATAAGCCTGTCTTCTTATCAGTGACGAATAGGCGGTATGTTCCGGCGGCGTCGCTGGTGTCTGTCGATGCGAGAGTTCTAGCTTCCTTGTGGCAGGTCGTCGTAGAACGGGCAGGTGACGTGGGACGCGGTAGTGGGATTCGTGAGCGGTGATGAAAATGTGCCGGACGGTGATGACTCGACTGACGATGTTGATGGCTGTACCCGGTGTTTGACAAAGTGGCGGATCTGACTTTCTTGAGGTGCGCGATTTCTTGTGATAGTTTTCGAAGACTCTGGACGAGCTCTTGATATTCTTGAACGGTCGTGGACATCGTAGTGCTTGGTACATACAGTGCCAGTGAAATGAAGTGCACGATAAAAGTAACGCTGGTTGCGTAGAGATGAGCTGGAGTTCCTGGTGCACGGCGCGCAGCTGGGCAGAATTTTCTTCCGGTGGCAGCTGGACGTGGGTGCGGAGGATGTGGGCTCGGTGAGTGTTTCTACATCACTTGCTTAGGACGTCGCGTTGGTTGACGCTGGAGCTGGTGGTCCGCGTGTCGCGTGACACGCGGAGTCGTCGGCGGTCACCACTGTATCACGTCGGGGTCACCACTGTAGCTTATGAATGCTAACGATGGTGTGTGTAGTAGGGTACGTGTACCTAGCTGGAGGTAAATAATAATGCGTGTTCTATGCTCCTGAGTCGATAGTCGAATGAATAATTTATTTACAAAATTCGGGTTTATATACAGTGGTTAGGGACAAACAGATAGCCAAATAAGGTAATGTTCTCGTTCCTGTGTTTTGATTGGCTGGCGCGGTGCGACACTGCTCCCGTGTCCCGATATGTTTCCTAATTTGGAGTTGTAGACGAATAGCGCGTGCGATGTAAGTTGATGACCAAATATGGTGATGAATTTTCAGCGCGACGTATTCTGTAGTGGCTACAAGTCTTTCCGGGTGGTCATAAAAAAATAACCTGAACCTACCTAGGTTTCTGTCCTAACGGTCTTTCCGGGTGGTCATAAAAAATAACCTGAACCTACCTAGCTTTCTGCCCTAACAGTCTTTCTGGGTGGTCATAAAAAAATAACCTGAACCTACCTAGCTTTCAGTACTAACAGTCTTTCCGGGTGGTCATAAAAAATAACCTGAACCTACCTAGCTTTCTGTCCTAACAGTCTTTCCGGGTGGTCATAAAAGAGTACCTGAGCGTACCTAGCTTTCTGTCCTAACAGTCTTTCCGGGTGGTCATAAAAATAACCTGAACCTACCTTGCTTTCTGCCCTAACAGTCTTTCCTAGCTTTCTGCCCTCACAGTCTTCCGGGTGGTCAGGTCATAAAAATAGCAAGAGTAGCGACATCTAAAAATAGTAAAGCTTTCTAGCAGAGTACGTTTTTATGGGGGTTGTCAGTTCTCTTGTATTTTTCGTCCATGACTAGGCACTTCGCTTTCGCTCATTTGGCACTATTTCCTTTTAGCACTTCCCTCACCAGCCTAGTAGTGCACCAGGAATTCATCACCTGATGGGGTTGCGTCGTTTCATTGCAGAGTTCCTATGGCCACCTTCCATCAGACCCTGGATACCATCTAAGGACCAAAAACTCGTCAAGACGAATGTAACGAGTCCAATCTCGATGGGGTTGCCTCGTTTCCAGTCTTCACTTGTCCCACTGCTGGGCAAAGGCCCCTCCCATCACTACATACATTGCAAATTAAATAAGCATGTAAAATGAAAACAGACAATCTGAAAATATTGAGCACCACTGGACAGCCAATCTGAAAAATGTTGAGCACCACTGGTGGTGAAAGCGGGGCTTTCAAGGGCCCCAGGATGTTCGCTCCTAAAGGGCCAACACGGGCGCGGCGCGGGGTGCGGGGCGGGAGTGCAGCGCACGCGCGAGGCGAAGCGAAACAGACCGCCAGCGCCTTCTCTGCAAAAACACTCTTGCCCAGCTATCGCCAGCGCGCGCACGTACCTATCATCATTTCGCTAACCGCAAAAAGTGTCGCGTCGCGTGTGGTTCACCATCTTGTAAAAAAACTTCTTTGGTTAAAAATAAACCTCATCATTAAATACCTTGTGTTATCATTAACACAAATTTGGCGCCCCCGGGTGGGCACGAGCCGCCGCCGACGACAACGACGAAGAATCGGCGTAGCCGCGTCCGCCGTTGAAGAGATTGCAGCACGACGCCACGCGTTCCCCGTTCCTTCGTGCCAGCCAGCCTATGACGCCATCACGATGTGGCGTCGTAAGAAAATTCAAGAAAGAAGCCTAGCGGCCGCATCGTTTGGATTAACCAAGGCGAGTGTTATTCGTGTCGTAAGCATAGGTGAAAACTTCGGAATATTTCCGAAACTGAAATATTTCAGGAATACTTCCGGAAGTATTCTCATAACTTCCAAAATTACCAGCAACTTTGGAAGTTTTCAAAATAGATTATTGACTTAGAAAAACTGAGGATACTTTTGATAGACAGTGAATATTACAAATTACCTATTTTTTATTGTCATTGGGTACCTATTATAAGTAAATTCCTATAACACATACATATTAAAATTAATATTTCAACACAGAAAATCATATTCACTTCAATCGCCTTCTTATAGGTAAACTTAATAAGTGTTAAGCTTCGTGTTTTCAAGTGCCTACCTATATACCATTTAAGAATCTTATTATTTAACTAAATGTAACAAAATTAACCTTTTGGTAAAAAAAATATTTTTGAAAACGTCCAAAATTGCCGGAAGTTTTGGAAGTTTTCAGGAATACTTCCTTAGAAGTGGAATGTTTCCTGGAAGTTTTCACCGCTAATAGCAATCCTTATTTCCTCTTTACTTATCTATAATTCCAGAGGCGATCAGCTTGGGTGAGGCATGCATCTTACATCTTACTTCATCACTAAATATAGGTACTAGCATTGTACTTGCCTATACAGTAATTACGTACCACATGCAAGTGCACCATTAATAATGCATCTCATCTTATTGCACAAGTGTACCTACCTACCCATTCTGTGTTCAAGCTTACTGCGCACGTTTGCACGTATGCACCTACAACATTAACCTTTAGACCTATTTCAATTTCTCAGTTTGCAAATTTTTTATTCCCGCCATTTTGTTTAACTACGCCATTGCAAAGCTTGCTAAGCATTGCCGTGTGTTCGGGAGGCAGCACAGGGTTGCACGTAATACATTTCACAGGTAGGTGTTTTCCAAGCTTGCAATCCATCATACCTCAACCCGCATTTCACACGCTTTTCAGTGAGAACGTGGAACTTTTGTGAACATTCGAAAGCCCTGTTCGCTGCCACCAGTTCAAACCGGTTTTGCGGTGAACAACGCCGCCGCCCCGTGCCTGCGCGGCGTCTCCTGCCCCCCCCCCCGCGGTTCCCACACCGGAGCACACAAGGAGCGTAAGCCGTTTGCGATTTTTTCTATTTTTTAACTAAATTAACCTTTAAATTGAGCGCTCCAGTGATTTGCCTTGTCATTTAATTTATTTGTTTCATTTGTTGACTCCGATCATACATCAATTTCATAATGACTAAGTCAGCCTGTTCGGACGAAGAGGATTTGTCAGACCTAAAACTAAAAAGAAGTTCAATCAAAGGTCAAATTACATAATTCCTCAACTTCTTAGATAAAGTTAACAAATCAGAGTCGTTAACATTTATTGAAATAAATAAATATATAGGGACAAATTACACTGATTAAGCTAGCCCCAAAGAAAGTTTTAAACTTGTGTTATGGGATACTAACTTAACGATACTATATTTTATGATAAATACATATATATAGATAAACACCCAAGACCCAGGACAATTTGAAAAAGGCCGTTTTCCAACTTGCCCTGGCTGGAGATTGAACCCAGAACCTCCTGATCAGCGGTCTAGCGTGTTAACCATTACGCCAGAGAGGTCGTCAATGAAATAAAATAAATGAAATAAATCTTAAGTTGGACAAGTTTCTGGAGATGCGCACTAGATTTGATCAGATGCAGACTCAAATAGAGGTTCTAGATCCAGATAATCTGTCATCTGAACTCTCCGAGAGAGATGCCATTGAGGATAATCTTCATTTGGCCATAGCCCCTGCCCAGCACATCTTAAGCCTGGCTAAGGTGGATACTCCACAAGATAACAAGGCTACACCATGCCATAGTTGCACCAGTCATCCAGAAACAATGGGATTTAGGCTGCCTCTCATACAAATTAATAAGTTTGATGGTTCCTTCTTCTGTTGGCTGGAATTCAAGGATACATATATGTGTCTTTAATACACAACAATAAGCGCATTGATCTAGTCAACAAATTTCATTATTCATCATCTTATCTGGAAGGGGAGGCCGCTCGTGTAATATCCAATTTGCAAATATCAGGCAGCAACTATGTAGAGGCGTGGAGTGTCCTTTGTGAGAGGTATGACAATAAGCGTCAGCTCACGTATAACCACCTCAATGCCTTATTTAGTCTCGAGCCACTTCAGCAGGAATCAGGCAAGTCTCTACGTTTTCTTAGTGACCACATCACCAAACATATATGGGCCTTGAAGACGTTAGGTCAGCCCACTGAGCACTGGGACAGCATCATTAGCTATATGGCAAGCACCAAACTGGACCCGGTCCCTTGTAGTAAATTGGAGGAGTATAGAAACGGCCTTGGTGATTTTCCCTCGCTCGATAACTTTAAGGAATTTCTCAAATCACGGGGCGATGTACTCGAAGCACTATATAGGTCAAGGCGAGACAAACAACAAGCTCTTAGCTAAGCCCGAGTCCTCACAAATCAAAGCATGAAACTCATACAAAGTCATTTATGATTTCAGCAATCAGATGACACATCAGTGGTCGTGCGTGGTGTGCCAGGGTAAACATCGTATCTTCGACTGCAAGGTCTTCAAGAATCTATCTACGGACGAGAAATGGACGCAAGTAACAAAGCTGAAGCTCTGCCACAATTGCTTGCGTCCAGATCACGACGCACAACGTTGTCGTTTGAGAGGTTGTCGCGTATGTAAAAGACGTCATAACACTGCACTTCATAGGCACACAGACACATCTATACCTCTTCTTTGTCACATTGTTGGCGCAGATAGCTAAGATTACGTTCTGATACCAAAGATGTTACTAACTACGCTCTTGGTACGAGTCCGGCAATCCCACCGGCAACAAACAAACACACAAACAAACCTACGCAGTCTGCTACCACCCTAGATAAGGTCCAGGGAACCTCCTAACCTAATTATGAGTTAAATTCTAATTAAAAGTAATCAAACTAATTACAAAACTTACCGCATCCATGCAGTCTTCAGACAGCCTCGCCTGGCCTTCGCATCGAGCCCGAAGTCCTACTCAGGGCTGGCGACGGCCTCAGGTCCCAGCACGGGTCCCAAGTCAGTGGTGAAGAAAATAGGGTCCCTAAACGAACCTACCCATGAGCTCATGTATGTCGCCCCAAACGAATACGTCGTATTTATAGAACCACTTCACCAGCACAACAAGTTTCTTTTATAGTCAATTTTATTCACATAACAAATACTTCCGTTCCACACGGGAAATAGGTAAAAACCAACAATTTATAGTGACGCCATGTCACGCGTTTTACATTTGACACAAATCACTGTTCTTTACGTAATACAAACAATTTCGGCTCCACGCCGTTCCAAACAAATTGGGCACACAATCAAACAACAATTAGCGACAATTCTTCACGAAATATTCGCAATATATCAAATACAAAATAATGCCGGCTTCCGGCTCTTATCGCGACGGGAGAACGCAACCTGTCATCAACAATGTCAGTCGAGACTTTTACGCAAAGACAATGATTATTTTCTGGCCGGGCAGAGACAATCCGCGCAGGGCGGGGCACAGCCGGAATATCGATGAATCGATAATCTTGCCCGTGTTTGTGGAGATCACACGCAGATGGCGCTAGTCTCCTAACAAAGCACTTTTATTCAAAACACACATGGTGATACATCTTCTTCACATCATGCCCCTGGCGTCAACAAGGACAGCCAGCAGGAGCCTGTCGTCTTGTCAATAGGAACTACTGCAGAGGTACTATTGTCAACGGCATTGATTGACATTGTTAATCCTCATACAAATAACTTGGAAACTGTGAGAGCATTGCTAGATTGTGGAAGCCAGTCTTCATTTTTCACTGCCAGTCTCAGGCAACGTCTTCAGCTGACTTCTCAACCTTCTCTAGCAACGACCATCATAGGTATCGGTGATACCAATCTCGACATCATTCCTGATCTATGCACCGCACAAATAAAATCAAAACAAGGTACATATGCTCTCTCTCACGACTTCCTAGTACTGCTTATATTACTAAAAATCTTCCTAAACGTGAAATCAATTCTCATCATCTTGATATTCCATCATCTTTTAAATTGGCAGATCCCACATTTAATCAACCAGCCCCAATAGATGTTCTCTTGGGTTCAGACATATTCTGGAACATTTTGGGATCTGAGCAACGTTCCTTAGGACATAATCAACCTATATATATAGTTCAAAGTTAGGTTGGCTAATATCGGGGCCTGTTGTTGGTAGGCATACACCCAGACAAATTCATTGCAATTATGTCATTAACGATGATAATCTAGAAGTGCAACTTGCCAAGTTCTGGGATTACGAAGACTTTCCTAAGCCCAGTGTGGTGGAACCCATATTATCGGAAAGTGAGCAACATTTTTTAAATAAAACACATCATTTAGATTATGGCAGATTCTGTGTCGGACTGCCAATGATTGCACCTAGGGATTGCTTAGGAGATTCTTATAACATGGCCTATAAACGCTTTCTCAATTTAGAAAAACGCCTTAGTCAAGATCTCAGGTTGGTGTATTCCAACTTTATCAAAGAGTATCATGAGTTAGGCCATCTCTTAGTAGAATCAAGTTGTGTTAGCCTATTCGATTCCTATTTCTTACCACATCATGCTGTGTTCAAACAAGACAGTGAGTCCACTCGTCTGCGTGTTGTCTTTGATGGAGCTGCTAAGACCACTTCTGGTTACTCTATAAATGATCTTCAAATGATAGGTTCTAACATTCAGGATTCTATTTTTAACATTTTACTACGTTTTCGCCATTATACTTATGTTTTGTCAGGAGATATTAAAAAACAATATAGACAAATTGCCCTGAATGAGTCGGATCGTAGTTTACAGAGAATACTAGGGCGAGAAAAGAATGATTTGCCTATTTAGATATTAACACTCAATACTGTAACTTATTGTCTTGCTAGATCTAGTTTCCTGGCAGCCAGGTGTTTATTTCAGCTAGGTAAAGAGTCTGTTGACCCTTTGATTAAAACTTATACAAAATGATTTTTATTGTGACGATTTGTGCTGACTCCGAAAGCGAGCTTCTCTACATAAAGGACTTTGTCTCTAAAACGTTAAGGTCTGGTTGCTTCAATTTACGTATATATCGTTCTAATTCACAAATCATCTTAATTCGGAACGTGAAAATCTAGATCATAGTACTGAGTGAGTCACGTCAGACTCTATGATTAGGTTGGAACCCTAGCACTGATACTCTACACTTCAAGATTGATAAGGATTCTTCACTTAGCCCTACCATAACGAAACGCTATATGAAGTCGACCACATTTAACATTTTTAATCCGTTTGGATTGTTGACACCATGCACTGTCAAACCTAAGATTCTGCTACAGAAATTATGGACCAGTCCCTACCAGATTGTTTTGATTTTTGAAAGCTGGTATAGAAAAATTAAATCGATCTCGTCAATACTTACAATTGATCGAACAGTTACTATTACTACTAACTATGACCGTGCCTATGATATCTATCTAAAATGCCTAATAGAGTAGTCGTTTTAGTGCATTTATCGTAGTGGGCAAGCTAGCGAGGCCGGCGAACATCGTTTCATCTCTTTTCATACTTTGGTTCACACAGCCAACTATAAGTTAGGTAAGCTATGAGCGATGCGGCTGAAGATATCCGACGATGCCAGCGATCCCATCGCGTTCACCTCGCTCAGCCAGCTCTATAGTGCGCGGTGCTACGAGCGATCCAGCGAGGGAGCTAGCGAGCTGGCGGGCGAAGAACCTCTGTTCAAATTGAACTCAGTACAAACCGAAAGCCGGCTCCAGACGGGTGGAACTTCTAATAACAAGTGGCAGGTAGGTATGTGCGTGGACGGACGGCATCACGAGATTTACTTATATGTAATTCTAGCTTTTTTTTCGCTCGGTGTGAACCACATCGCTTAGCTCATAGTTTCGTTCGCCTTGCTTCGCCTGCCAGCTCGCTCGCTCGTTGGCAGTATGACCTCGCCTGCCCTTAAATCGTCCTCAAAGTTAGAAATCCCTGTCCAATCTTGTCAAGTCGAGAAGGTCATGTTTCTCTCAACTATAATTTAGAATTTTCGGCTTTTGGATTGGACCAACAGTTTTTTGTATGATTTTTTTCTGAAAATACTTACTTAACCTAAGTTGTTTAATGGCATTTGAATCAGACAGAAAAATAGAAGAAATAACATATTTTGATAATATTCCAGCTCTTCCCCCTCTCCCTGAAGAGGACGGAACTTCGCAAATTTCAACAGAGCCCTTGGATCAAAATTAACCTCACCTCAAGAAGGATCAAAATTAACCTCACCTCAAGAAGCGAATGGTTGCCACGCCCAGATACACCGAGAACAATCTGGTAATGATCATGAAGAAAGTCTAGTACCTACATGAGGAAAAAGAGTCACGCTATATTTGCAGCTACAGCAAGGTGACCAAAAGAGGAAACCTAATTAATATCGAAATATCGGGTCTAGAGAATGATGACTCAAACGTGGATGGAGGAAAAAGAGGTGAGTGTTTTTTTACAAAAATAAAGCCAATCTTTTGAGGTTTAGTTTCACGTTGGCATCCAGAAAGATGGCACAAACTGGGTTCCAACAGATGGATACAGAAAGAGACTATTATAAGGACGGGATGGGCAGACGATAGGAAATCGTGAAAGAAGAGAAGGGAGGGATTATTTATACAACATTAGACACTATTTTATATCAAGCAAAAAACGGCAAAAAATCATGTTTGTTGTATGAGAATGAAATATTTTTTTCTACTTTAATTTAATTATTTATTTTCAAAGTCAATATACATCTTAATATTCTGTGAATATTTTAAGCGTCTACCTGTTACTGTTTTAAATATCGAGCAAAATCAGGCAAATAAATCACGATTGTTGTATGGAAGCTCCGCTTAAATATTTACTTTATTCAGTTTTTAGTATTTGTTGTTATAGCGGCAACAGAAATAGGTACATCATCTGTGAAAATTTCAAATGCCTGGCTATCTCGGTTCATGAGATACAGCCTGATGACGGACAGACGGGCGGATGGACGGACAGTGGAGTCTTAGTAATATGGTCCCGTTTTTACTCTTTTGGACGGAACTCTAAAAATTAGGTTTAGGGCTTACGCCAGCGAAGTACGGTATTGGTCAGATACAGAAGCACCACTACGACTATGTTTAGCAAAATATTTTTCGTCTAACACACGGAGATGGCAATCGGAAATATGTCTGGTTCGCCCATTGTGCCTATTAATGAGAATTTCCACATTCTAGCCTTTAAATAATCGACCTAAGATCCGCACAGGAAAAGCAGCATCAGAAAAAGATTTCTAGTTTCTGTTAGTTATTTCTTATATGTTTAATAGGTATCTGTTTAATTTTCAGGTTCCATCCCAGGTGTCATCAACCTGGATACATCATCACCTCAGTTGTTGAAGAGTCCTTACAAATCAAAGAGTCTGTCACAGTCAAAGTGTAGCACTTTGTCAAGTGATGTTAGAACAGGATATTTTAAACTTGGCTGTAATTTCCGAAGATTTGACATTTACCAGTAGTGACAACGAAGCAGGGTATAGCCACCTAAAATTACGAAATTACTTTGACTCTTATGTATTTTGTGGTTTACAATGGTGTACAACCAATTTGGAAGGAAGCGGGAAGAAAAGGACAAGTTGAATTGGGTTGGAGTGGAGTGAGGAGAAAGGGAGGAGTGCGATTGGGTTGAGGGGCAGAAGGGAGAAACGGACAAGTACGTTCAGGGAGGACGAAAAAGGGGAGAAAAGGAGAAAAATTGAGAAAGACATTTTGGAGCAAGGGACGCTATCAAAGACACTTACTATCAAAGAAAGCAATGTTGCGAGCGGGATTAAGTTTAAGGAGGAGGACTGTAGTGAGAAAAGAATGACAATTATGGACAAGGCCTGAAATGAGAAAAGGGCCAGTACGATTGAGTCGAAGCAGGCCTGTGTCACTCCCCGTTTAGGTATCGAAAATTTACCTAAATTATTAATATGCGCGCAGGGTGGTAAATTCAGTTATAGGAATCGTTTGTCCAGAGTAATAAGAATGAAATTGGCTTGCAATGGATGTCTAGGTATTTATACGAAAAGGTGCTGAGTTCTGACGTGAGCTAAATTAAACCATATCGCTAGCCACATTGAGTAGATATTTATTTGAATTTCTTTGCTGAGTGAGACTTCTGTACGTTAGTATTATTTATTCTATGGTCGAAGGGAAGGGTGGAGGTGGTAAGCCTGTTTCCAAGATTTATATCGTGATCACATTTGTAACAATTAGTAACAGAAAAAAATATGACTTCTAGAGTTTTTTCGTTTGCCCTTGGCGCCTTGGCATAAAATTAAAATATACTTAAGTACTTATTCATCAAAATAATCAAAGTACAAAAACTGATTTTTAAAATTTCCTTTTAATCATTTATATCTACATACATATGCATATTATGTAATCAAAACCTTATAACAATAAGGAATAAACATTTTTAATTAGATGCTCTTGTTTCAATTGATCCATGCCTGACCAATAGAAAATCATCACAGTGGGCTACACATCAATTTTTACCCGACTACGGCAAAGGTATTAACACAAACGGAAGGGTATAAACAGCAGTCTATAAAGTAGTAAGTATGTGTGTATGTATGTATGTGGATATCTTTGTGTGTTCCACTGTAGCATCCAAACTGCTTATCCAATGTTCACAAAAGAGATTTCAATCGATTCGTCATTATCGTCTGGGTGACAGGCTACATTTTGTATGCAAAAAAAAAAAAATGGTTGCCTGTAAAGTCGGTTTTACGGGCGAAGATTTTACGTGACAACGGCGGCAGACCGATCATAGTTGAGTGGGAGAGAGACGCAAGGCATTCGGCGGGCCTCTCTCTCGTTCGGTGACTCATCGTAACGTTACCGAGCGTTACACTTTTTCATAAGTGACTCCCAGCCGCAACCTAATTTAAGACGTTGTCACGTCAAAAAATCATATAGGTAACGAATGTTACATATAAAAAAGTACAAGTATTTGTTTTTGTTTTGACATCGAGTTGGGTATCAAATGAAAGCAGAGATATGGGATATCTGAGAATGAAAGGTCTTAATTTGCACATTTCAAAAATATAAATGGCTGCTCAATTGGACACAATATTTTTTTATATTGTATTATAAAAAAATATTGCACCAAATTACATAATCAAATAATTCCCGTAGTCGGGTACGGAAAATCTTGTATTCTTTACTTTTGTAAGTTTGTACTTCAACACTACCATTTATGTTCGTGTGGTTTCCGGCGTAGAATAGGACCACTCCATCTTTTCCTGTGGATGTCCTAAGAGGCGACTAAAGGACTATGCACAAATATCTCCAACTGTTACAATTGCATTCCCAAGGAGTGTTGACGTCGGGCGGCGGCCGTTCGTAAAACTAAAGCCAAATTGTTTAAACTGTTCCGATTATTTCTTGTTTCTGATGGTCTTCGGGATCCTTAGGTGACCTTTGACATGCCTATTATATTTGGAGAAGAAAAAGCGGAGAAGCGCACCACAGGCTGCGAAGCAGCACAGCTGAGGATGCAACCGGGAACGCACTAAGATATAAATAGAAGACCACCATTTATGTCGTGCGCGAGATCACTTGATCTATCGGAAATGTGACAGCGTTCCCACTAGAGGTAAAAACTTCGGAATATTTCCGAAACTTTGGAATATTTCAGGAATACTTCGGTAAGTATTCCTCATAACTTCCAAAATTACCAGCAACTTTGGAAGTTTTCAAAATAGATATTGACTAAGAAAAACTGAGGATACTTTTGATAGACAGTGAATATTACAAATTACCTATTTTTTATTGTCATTGGGTACCTATTATAAGTAAATTCCTATAACACATACATATTAAAATTAATATTTCAACACAGAAAATCATATTCACTTCAATCGCCTAGGTATTTTATAGGTAGACTTAAAAAGTGTTAAGCTTCGTGTTTTCAAGTGCCTACCTATATACCATTTAAGAATCTTATTATTTAACTAAATGTAACGAAATTAACCTATTTTTTGGTAAAAAAATATTTTTATAAACTTCCAAAATTGCCGAAAGTTTTGGAAGTTTTCAGGAATACTTCCTTAGAAGTGGAATGTTTCCTGGAAGTTAACCTCTAGTTCCCACACGCTCCAGCGGCGGGTCTTCTATAAATATAGATTGAGCTAGCCCCAAAGTAAGTCGACTCTCAACAATACTATATTTTATAACAAATACATATATAGATAAATATCCAAGACCCAGGTCAATTTGAAAAAGATCATTTTCCATCTTGACCTAACCGGGGATCGAACCTGGGACATCCTGTGTGACAGCCTAGCATGATGACCACTAGGCCACAGAGGTCGTTAATGCTGTCGAGTGTAAACTCTCTTACGTTGGACGCTTCATGAATGCTCAAAATATTACTACTGCCATCGCAGCACTGAGTTTCTGAGAACACAAAAAAAATATTATTTATTATTTTTAATTAGAATCGCCCCTGAGCTACTGGACTAGTGGGAAATTGGTAACAAACATTAAGGCCGTACCTGAATTTTCCGGGGTCCAGTGCTGCCCCCATTAAAAATAAATCATTTCAAAGAAAATAAAGACATCATTTAAAATTTTGCTACTACCAAGCCCTAGATAACCCTTCGAAGTATTTTATGAACTACTGTTTACAGTTTATAAACGTTAAGTTTTACTACGCACATTTGCCAAAAGTGGCCGTTTTTCGCAAATGTGCGAAGTAAAGCTTAACTTTCTCACTTTAAACTGTAAACAGTAGTTCATAAAAAATTTGAAGGGTTATAAAGGATTTGGTAGTAGCAAAATTTTAAATGATGTCTCCGTTTTCTTTGAAATGATTTATTTAAAATGGGGGCAGCACTGGACCCCGGAAAATTTAGGTACCTGCTTAATTTTCGTCGTCAAAACATATCAACATGTCTATTACTCCATTTGGTTAGGTACAAGTATTTAAATAAATGTAAACAATCTTGACATATAAAATCAAAGGTAAGTATTGATTTGAAAAGTGTATTTTAAAATAAAAAGACATGTCAAGATTGTTTAGGTACATTTATTTAAATACCTAACCAAATGGAGTAGGTAAGTAAGTATAGTAACAATACAAAGGAGTGAATTACGGATAATCAGGTAAAATAAATGATCGACATTTCACTTTTTATTCGTTTCAAATACAATAACATCTATACAATGATACTCTACGACTAAATGATTTAATTATATTGACACATGCATTAAATATAAATTAAAACAATAAAAATAGGTATCTAAATTAGTCAATGACTGGGTATTTAATAGATCACAAATAGGTAACTGCTGATAAACTGTTAAAACTAAGTTTATAAAGGATATTATTTTTATCCAGCTGTATTTATGAAGAATTTGCAACTCTTTAAATCGGTTATGTAGTATAACATTATTGATTTGAGGAGCACTGTTTTTGTCAATTGCCTAAAAATTCTGCACTCTTGAAATTGGTAGATACTAACTATGTGACTGATTTAAAAGGGCAATTTTTTTATAAATTCATATCACGATTTTTCATTTTCCAGTGCGAATTTGTTTTGACCTTTTCAATGTGAAAAAAAATATTACTTAAAAATGTCTTCCTATATTTTGGCAGAACAAATTAATATATTCGTAATGAGTGCTTTAACACAAAAAATAATATTAATGTTTAAAAAAAAAAAATTGGTTGCCTGTAAAGTCGGTATACGGGCGAAAGTTTTACGTGACAACGACTTCACTCCACTTCACTCCAAACTTGACTTCCACTTGGGCATGGTTAGCCCGCCTAAGAGCGAGAGAGACAGACATAAAAAGTGAAAGGCACGCGTGCCTCTCACTCGCTCTCATTGTGAGCGCATAACGTGAGCGGAGCGTAACGCAGTTTCTTGAAGTGTCACCCGGCTAACCAATTTATAAGACGTTGTCACGTCAAAAAAAACTAATAGATTATATTATGAAACATATCAATTCTGATAAATTAAAGCATATAAATAATATTTTAGTACTATTCTCATGTTCCTTTAAATTAATAAAAACAATACTGAGTGAGCTTACAAATTATATTTAATTTAAAATATATTAAAACAATTTGATGAGATTGAAAATAAATTAGGATATTATAATTGTAATCTACACTACCTATGTTTTAAATTACTAGTACGATTGCACTTTTTAAATAATCTATTTATATACAGTTCACATTTGTCACAATTTCCAAAATTATTCATAAACATGCAGTTAAAAAATAAAATAAAAACTTGAAGCCTTCTTCTTGTCGCTTGAGGCCTTAAAAGATAAATAGATATTCCATAGTTACATACAGGATGTTTCTGAAAGGCAAAATAAATTTTAAGGGCATGCTTAGTCCGAAATATTGAACAACTTACATAGTAAAGAAACTTCAAAAAGGTACCTGCGTTTTTATTAAACTTTCAGCCTATTGCTCAACTTGTTAAAAAAGTTCTTATTTCGAAATTTTTACTAACCTGTTTAATATCACGGACTGAGCATGCCCTTAAAATATTTTTATACCTTTCTAAAACACGCTGTATAAAGTACCTTCCAATAAATCCTTTTAAAGATGACAAGTTTTTATCCTTACTCTCCCGTATTTATTATTCATGATAATTTTATAAAGTTAATTTAATACATTGGTGTTAATTATGAATCTTAAGGCCTATGGCCCAGGCCACTAGGTACTTAAGCGTCCAGACGGAAGCGACTTGCGTCTTCTTCAGGGTCTGCCTTTCGGTATTTTCGAAATTTTGATTCTTCTAGGGAAATATTGATAGTTGCTGTGATTTTTTCTTATAAATCTTCTTCGACTAATTATTTAATACCATAACTAGTTGGATACCTAATTATATAAAACAAAGTAGCTCTGTGAGCTGTAACTCTGAATAAATGATTATCACCGTATAATAAAATAGCCGTGGTCGTGTGACCATGGAGGATTCAAGGTGGTGCGCAACTTAAAACCTCCATGGCTCCGCCATTAAAAAAAAACTGAACCGACAAAAAAAAACTTGAAAAATTTTACGAGAATCGGTTGAAATATGTGACCTGTTGAGGAAAACAGACGGACATACGAAAGCATTTTAGTTCAAGCTGAACCGAAAATGCTTCGCTTACGCTTCACGCTCGCTCTGTCAATAACGATATTATAATTAAGTAGCATGAAACCATATGGAGAATATACAACGTTTAAAGAACATTCCCGTAATACTCGTAAATCGAACCACTGTCTATATCTGCTACATCATTATACGAGTAGTATAATGAAATTAAAATTACAGTCAAAAAACAAAAATAAATTTTGGCATTTCTATTTAAAAGTGTGCTATTTAAAAGTCTATTTAAAAGGCTATTTGTATGGGAATGTCGATTTTTTTTTTGGTGTTTTGACTGTTATTTTAACTTCATTATATTTTCCTGATATAGCCCGTGATTCGATTAATTACTGGTATGTCCCTTCCACATTATATAGCAGTACGAAATACCGATATTACAGCGCTCTAGTTTTTTTAAATTGCTTGTAGGCCTAAATATGTTTTTATTTGATAGTGATAAATGAACAACGAATGCTAAATCGCTTACCGCTGCCGCTAGCACCTTGCTGTGAGATCGTTTTAGTATAAAAAAGGTCAAATTAATTTGTTCACAAATCAATTTTTTTTTATAAAAATACCTCACAAACTTATATTGCTTTTAATAATACTGACTGTATACCTTAGATCTATTTACATGAGGTGTATGTTATAGGTACCTTCCTGTATTGATTTCAGATATTATTTAATATAACACCATCAATTTATAAAAGCAGTTTTAGAGATCTCGCGGACTAGTCCTGGTTTAATACCACTGGTCACATTAGACCAGATGATAATGCCGAAGTGGACTTAGCTGTATGTACGGCTCCGGAGCTCGCATATGCGCTTACCGGATGCATGTGTACGTCCTGGAGACACCTTGATCACAGAGTAATAATATACTACGTACAACCTTGATATCTTTTTCTGAAATGACACTTTATTCCGAAGCGAAATTTGAGTCTTCTGATAGAAAAGGTCTTGTCATAATATATTTTTTTCTATTATTGTATTAAATATGTCATTATCAGGTCTTTTTTTAGTCTCTACCTACTGCTGAACCACGACCCTCTCTGTACTACCAGAGCCATACTTGGCGAAAATAGCCAGAGGATTTATACTCTCCACGCTTTCCAGACGGGTTGGAGAGGTCTCATTGATGTTTGTAAGCTTTTTTTTAGCTTGTTTAAAGTTATGTAAATAAGTCAAAATGTCCAGTCTATTGTTTTAATTATCCGCTATGATGATTTTAATAAACCGTATGTAATATTTATAATGATATTTAATACTAGCTGTTTTTTTTTAGTACAACACCTTTAATTTTGATAAGTGCTAGTCCGCGAGATTCCTAAATACTTTTTCTGGATGTGTCGATTCCTGATTTTGGTTTATTTCAAATGGCACATTCTCTTGTTTTATCAAATTTAACAATGGAGCGTTCTTTTATTTGACGGTTATTATTGAAGACTTTTCGACAAAATGTTGTTTTACCTAGAACTTATTTTAGTTAAAATTTATTTTACAGGTTATTTAATACTGAATAAAATATCACCAATCATTAGTTTATATGGCGAACGTGTGCTTCAGTAAACAATTTGTTCAAAATGGTTTTTTGAAATGACTATCTAAGTTACAAAACAATTAACATAAGATATTTAATTTATTTATCTAAATTAATTATGAGTTTAATTTTACATTTTAAATCAACTGAATATTTGGAATCAAACCATAGGTTGTTATTATTGGTGTTCTGTTAGAAAGGAGAATAATACAATGTTATGAGTGAGTATATTATTAAATTAAAAACGACTCATTCTTTGCCAGATGGCCGTACCTAAATTTTCCGGGGTCCAGTGCTGCCCCCATTTTAAATAAATCATTTCAAAGAAAACGGAGACATCATTTAAAATTTTGCTACTACCAAGTCCTAGATAACCTTTAAAAGTATTTTATAAACTACTGTTTACAGTTTAAAGTGAGAACGTTAAGCTTTACTGCGCACATTTGCGAAAAACGGCCACTTTTAGCTAATGTGCGTAGTAAAGCTTAACGTTCTCACTTTAAACTGTAAACAGTAGTTCATAAAATACTTTGAAGGGTTATCTAGGATTTGATAGTTGCAAAATTTTAAATAATGTCTCAGTTTTCTTTGAAATGATTTATTTAAAATGGGGGCAGCACTGGACCCCGGAAAATTTAGGTACGGCCTTAATTTAAAAAGATACATTAGAATTAGAAGGTAGGTAGTAATTTCAAAACACCGATTTTGCAGATCGTACACACAATTGGAAATATTAGTCACTTTACATAATACGACTAATAACATTTCATTATTTGATATCCTAAATAAATAATTCTACTTATTTAATGAGTATCTACTATTTACATCTTTCTCTGATAAGGACTAGTCTTGCAGTTCACTTCCCTTTTCTTTTACTCCACAACTTCAAAAATATCTCAATAATATTTCCAAACAAAATAAATTACATCTTCTTAGTCTTTCACACGTCCACGTATCTTAAAAAATAATAAAAATACCACAGGAAACAACTTTTTTTTACAATTTTCTCGTCTTGTTTAGTTATAAAATTGAAGACAGTTGAAAGACTTGATCGACACTCAGATAGAAGCATAGAACAAAAGAGATGTTACGTAGTCGATAGAATGGATATCAAATTTCCACAAAATGATTTTCCGAAAATAAATTATTTTTTCGTTCAGCTTAAATGGCTGGTCATGCGTAGTGGGGGTAGGAGCCCAGATGTGACGTCACGTGGGGGGGCGCCATGGAGTGGGGAGAGTAGAGGTTACCGCCGCCTCCGCCCCAATTCCCCCAGGAGGCAGATGGGAATATCGACGCTGTAACAATAAAATTTGCTGGCTTCAGAGAAGGAAGCCTGGAGCTCACAAAGGCACTTACTAAAGTTACTTTGTTCAAAGGAAAAATCTGATTCTTCGAGATAAATAATAATGGATTGAATCTTAGCAGACGCAGCATTTATCAAATGTAAAGAACTATTGAGACTTAAAAAAAGGAGGTCTCCATTTTACATTTCCTTTTATTTTTCTACAAAAAGGCGTGGTCTCAATAGTTCTTTGTATAAAAAAATATCAATTTGTGTTGTATAGTTTCTTTACTTTAGTTCTAATTATGTTTTTAAAATGCTGCACTAGCTCTAGTCATTTATTTATCTGTAATTATTAATTTATTTTCGCTTTTGATTAATATTTTGCAAAAAGTACTTTTTGATTTTGGTAACAAAGTGCCTTGGTGAGCCTAAATAAATTATACTAATAAAAACACACCACAATAATAAAACAGTAATATTATATAATGAACAGACAAGATACGATAAAATTATGTATTTTTCGACATTCGCATATTGAAAAGATTTTACAACATCATAGTCTAATAAGAACAGAAATAATTTCCAAAATCATCTCAATTTTTTTATTATTATATTTATTTTGTGCAACTAAATGACTTTGCTTTCAAGCAAAGCAATATGTATGTATGTTTACTTGATTTTTGTAATTTGCACTTATTTATATAAGCAGAAGATCGCACTGATTGAGCTAGCCCCAAAGTAAGATTTTTGTATTAACGATACTATGGAGGTATTTTATAACAAATACATCTATATAAGTATTAACTATATATAAGTAAGTAGATAAACACCAAAGAGCCAGGATAATATAATATTTTATATATTGCCTTGGCTGGGGATCGAACTCGGAGCCATCGGAGTGGCGGACTAGCGTGTTTACCATTGCGCCACGCAGGTTGTATAATAATAAGACATTTTATCACAATTCATTTGTAGTTTGGTCAGTTTGTCTTTTGTTTGTAAGAAAAGCAAATTTTTTAAACATTTATTTTTATTGTCTAATCCGCTAGTTTAGTTAATTCCCGTTCCTTTTTCCACATTTTCACTGTTTAAACCTTCCCTGGACTACGACAAACATTTCAAAACCAAAATCAGCTGAATCGGCCCAGCCGTTCTCGAGTTTAAGCGAGACAAACGAACAGCAATTGTTTTATATACATAGTGATAGACTTAAATGCAGTTTTTCTGTATTAATAAATATAAAATCACGTTCAAAACGGAATCAATGACAAGTGACATTGTTTTGTGACTTTTTATTCTTTTAACATTACAAAATAATTTATTTTTGATTCTGAATACTACTGTATACTATGTATATTTTTTATTATTTTGAATCTTCTTTTTGAATCACGGGTCTTTCCACCGCGGTCCTTTGATTTTTTTTTAGTACGTTAGACATACTGACGTAATGGAGTATCATTTACGTGATTTAAAATATTTTTGTTTTATTGAATTGACGAAACAGAAAAAAAACTGATATATTTTATGGTTAAGAGGAATGTTATTCCTAACAGCAGAAAAATAATCAAGCCTTTCATAATTTTCATTTCAATTCCCTCCCCTATTGTTTACTGTACAAAAGTCGTGCGTGTGACATCGTGTAGTGCGCCACAGAGTATACTAACATGTGAAAGTTTTATATTATATGTATGTTAGTCTATAAGGTATATGTAAATTGTAAATTTTCATTTCGTTGCCTGAAATAAATGATTATTATTATATTATTGTTATAAAGTTTAAATAAATATATAACCAACCAGATCCACGTTAACCCTTTAAAGGCAACATAGTTTATTCCATTAGTCGACCGTGGTGTCACTCCCAGAACATCCCGAGTGGAGTACCGAGCTAATATTTGCGTTAGAGAGTTAGTGCAGTGAAATGCACTGGAATCGAAGGGTGCATAGCATTACTGGGCCCTTAACGGTGACATGTAGTTCAGGGTTAATTTAAATATTTGCGTGATATAGCGAAACTACTAAACATTTATTTACAACATAAATATTTAGATATGTTAAATAATTTAACGTAAATATTTATATATGTTAATTTTTTAGGTTATTTAAAATTTAAAAATATTATATATAATAACAATAAACCTTAATAAACTAAAATTTACTAAAAAAACGAGTAAAATAATAACTACTTACCACTTTCTTTTATTTAACCTATATTGTTAATAAAACTTAAATATATATCAAAAATTAGAATAAAAAAAATATGAATAAAAAAATTCACGCAGGTCATTGCTCTGCGGTAGGACTACAAGTCTGGCAGCATTGTTGGTAAAAATAGAACAGAAAATACCGAGGATTTGATTTATTTTTACCTTAATTTTTGACGACGAAATTTTACTATCTATACTTTATCCATTATATGGTGAACACACTAGACCCCCGGATGTTTTGGGTTCAATCCCCAGCCAGCCAGGGCAAGTTGAAAAATGGCCATTTTCTAATTGTTCTGGGTCTTGGTTGTTATCTACATATGTGTATCTACATATAAAATATAGTATCGTTAAGTAAATAGTTATTATATGTATTGTGTTGTATGTATTCTTTACTAAGTTCTCAAACAGTGCATACTAAGTATTTCTCCAGCCTAAGTTTTAAAAATTTTAGTAGTTTGTAGCTTTTTAGAATAATTATTAAGTTATATGATCTGAATTAAAATTAAATTGTGCATATCAATGCTTCATCTGAATTTGATATTACATCAATTTTTACCTTTTTTTGTAAATAAACTAAAGTAGGTATCTAAATCAATCAGAGTGCGTCTTACCTTATGCGAGTATTTTTAGTAAGTATAAATAAAGTGTCTCAAAAATTTGGGTCATAGGAAGAACTTCTATAAAATATGATTTACTTTAGATGATTTTAAAAACAATTTCCGTAAGAAAATTCGCAACAGCGCAAGAGCATTTCTTTTTACTTTTTTAATTCTTACCTGTGGACGTTGGCATCGCTGCGTGTGGGGCCATGAAAGACGAGAGTTTCGCTGAGTGGTGGTATGAGCTCATGAACAGATCGCTCTGGTACTTGTAGGCGGGGTCGCTAGCTGCGGGTTGCGTGGCCGCAGCCAGCCCTTGGAAATCAAACTTGTAGGCATACCTCTTGCCGTGCACTTTCGTCATTATGTTTTTGTCGTAGTAGTATCTGTACAAAAAGTTCAGGATTTATATAAAAAATAAAAAAGTAAAAATAATATTTGATTCCAGACTACATACATATATATTATATTATTTCAGATGTTGAATTTAAAATTGTTGTTGAATTTTGATCGCGTTACTCGGATATGAAATCAAGCATCTGCAATTAAGACAGAACTGATCGAATAGGAAACAATATATATATATATATTTATGCTATCTGCTACATCTGATTTTAATGTAGTCTGAAGCCATCTTAAAAAGTATAAAAATTAATCTGAGCCAAACATAATTATAACCGAAAACTCGCAAGCAGCGTCGCGTAGCATAAATCGGGTACCCGCAATCGCATCGCAATTCGAATCCACATGGCAGTGCGCCAGCCAAGTTTCGGACTGCGCACTGATTACCGTGTTGTTTGTTACCTCAGTGCCCTGCTAAGCTTGTCATAGTTCATGTTGGGTTTGGACTTCCTCTCCCCCCACCGCCGGGCGACCTCGTCGGGGTCTGTCAGTTTGAACTCCCCGTTGGTTCCTTCCCAGGTGATGCAGCCGGCGTTGCTGGAGTCGCTCAAGAGTTCTAGGAGGAACTGCCATAATTGGATTTGGCCTGAACCTGCAACATACGATTTTCCGTTTAGTTAAAAAAAACCGGCCAAGTGCGAGTCGGACTCGCGCACGAAGGTTTCCGTACAACTATCACGGTTCATGAGCATGAGACACAGCCTGGTGACAGACAGACAGACGGACAGTGCAGTCTTAGTAATAGGGTCCCGTTTTTACCCTCTCTGCTAGCCGCATCGCCCAGGGTTCCGTTTTTACCCTTTGGGTACATAACCCCAAAAAAAAACTATAACAGCGCTTAAACATTACGCCACCGCGGCAGCGGTTTTGTGGCGTCACGAAGCTTTTATTTAGTTTGACCTGTCCCGTTGTCTGTGTCTGTAATCAAATCTTGCAAGCTAATTAGACCCACTATTATTTTCATTATTTGATCGAGTTGAAACTTCACTTGGTGACAATGCAATATTATGGTACCAATGACCTGATCTCATAATGAAGCATAACCACGGCATTTCTGTGAAAAAACGACATAACCCCACCGAGTTTGGACTCAATTGTTTGGTCTTGAGGAGCACTTTAAACGTTTATTGTTTAAATAAAAGCTTCAGTAAAATAAATAAATAAAAGGGCACGTTTTGCGTTAATCCATGCATTACATAATTTAATAAAATAAACGCTTGCTTTAAAAAAATATTTATTATTTGTTGGATGTTAGTAGGTATTTTTTACACCGCCGCGGCAACGTATGTGAGGGCTGATGCTACTTGTTATCCTAACGATGACTATCAGGTACACCCTTAGATTTTCAAGTTCATTTTTTGAATATCGTGAAATTACAAGATTCATCAGAAATCTGACATGTCGTTTCAAAATAAAAGCTAGACTACACGTTTGTATGGAAAAGTAATTAGACTTAAAATCTGACACCAATCTTGGCCAAGATTGTTTAAAAAAACTACACACATGAAAATACACTCTTTTTGACTTGATGTTGTCAAAACCCATTCTTTTCAGTCTGGGGTAAAAAGTACTTAATCAAATTGGTAGTAGGAGTAGCTACCCTACCATTAGCGAGGTGCGTAATCTGTTCCTGTAATTCTTCGAAACGATAGTCGTTTTTTATCGCCTCGGCTGGAATTATGACGAAATGGCCGTTGATTGCAGCTTGGAATATATATATTTTTGGTTAAAAGTAACGTGAGATATAGATCATATATATAAAATGATAAACTGGTAACTTTCGTAAAAAGTCAGCTACTGGCCGTCATGTTATGGCCTCATCTGGAGGCTTCCCTCAGCGAATGTGACTCGCGGCCTCTTAATTAATTAAATAAAAAGATTCCTTTTCAGACTAAATTAATAATGTATAATGCGCTTGCTGAACCAATAGTGGGATACGGACTGACAAGTTATGGCAGAACTTTCAAAAGTAATCTTAAGGCCGTACCTAAATTTTCCGGGGTCCAGTGCTGCCCCCATTTAAAATAAATCATTTCAAAGAACACGGAGACATCATTTAAAATTTATTTTAAATAGGGGCAGCACTGGACCTCGGAAAATTCAGGTACGGCCTTAATTGTTTATACAAACTTCGGGTTAGAATATTAAAAAAAGCGGCCAAGTGGGAGTCGGACTTGCCCAGGAAGGGTTCCGTAGCAGCAAGTAACATTTAACCATTTATGAAATATTAAAAAAAACTACTTGCTAGATCTCGTTCAAACCAATTTTCGGTGAAAGTTTGCATGGTAATGTACATCATATATTTTTTTTAGTTTTATCATTCTCTCATTTTAGAAGTTACAGGGACGACCAACACTTTGGAAGTGTCTCTCGCGCAAACAATTCAGTTTACAAAAAAATTATATTAGAAACCTCAATATAATTTTTGAAGACCTATCCATAGATATCCCACAGGTATGGGATTGACGAAAAAAAAATTTTTGAGTTTTAGTTCTAAGTATGGGGAACCCCCAAAATTTATTGTTATTTTTTATTTCTATTTTTGTGTAACAAAGTTTCAACAGTATAGTTTTTATAGTTTGGAAAAAAAGTGGCTGTGGCATACGGCAGACATACATGACGAATCTATAAGGGTTCCGTAATTTGTATAATATTATACCTACAAGTTTAATACTTGTGCAAGAATATTTAAATGACGAATTAGGTCTATTAATATACTGCAAACCTAACTATTAAAATTTCTTCTGACACCCCACACACTGACATACAGACAGATATACTCTCGCCTCTTTATAACGAAAACCTCTGCGTAAGGGGGATAAAATGTAATAAAAAAAATTACAAAAGGTGATCAAAGCTTCTACACAGTGGTGTTGAGAATTCTCTATAAGGTCAAGCGCCAATTGGTGGTTAGAACACATGGTTAGCTGTTGGAAGTGTTGATTCGCTAGTAATCAGGGTATTAACCCAGTCCCCCGAACAACTGGCTTCCTGCGTAGAAACGGATCACCCGATGTAACATTTCAAAATGTATCTATTAAACACAAATGTCAAAAAAACTTTGATACCGCGTTTCAGAACTTTGACGTAATTTCCAAAAAAATACACTAGTTTCATGTTATTTCATTATTGATATAGGTAGTTTGTTTATAGGTAATGTTACTGTTGTAATTTTTATGTTGTTTAAATATTTTTTTCATAAAGAAATATCAAAAAAATATACAAATAAATCATGATGACGCAGTGATGCCATCTGTGATGATCTATTAAGGTCCAAATGCTTTTTAAAGCACAGACACAGAGGATTATTAGCAGTACTTTTGCTTTAGAGTTTCACGCAAAATTGAATTCTATTGCGATTTGATGTAGGGTAATTTTTTTTATTTAGCGGTTGCTCATCTTAGGTATAAGATTTCAGGATTGAGCCCATACCGTATTGTTCGATTTGATGCACTGATAAGTACTTATTGATCAATCAGAGTGCTTAGGTACATACTTATGGCAGATTATTAAAATTGATATTAAATTACTTTTTTTATTGAATATTCGTGGACTTAAGTATGTACATCACAAATTACAAATGAAAAACAAATCTTCAAAACAGTGGTTCGGATAAAAGTAAAAAGCCAGAATGTTTTTTTTTCAATGTAGGATAAATACTTAACAAACAAAAGCCATAAAATACTAGCGTTTCGAAACGACCACTGCTGGGAAGTTACGCCGAAAGAAACCCAGTTCAGCATAGGTCCCTACCCAATACCAGCACAAACGGAGAATGCCAACTATACGTAATATGCCAAATCCTTATTTCACCACTTCCGTGAAACACCAACCTCGTAGAATACATCAAATAATTTACGCATCTAGTAAAATATAGTAATATTTTATGATAAATACATTTATACCCGTAGATAAACACCCAAGACCATTCACACACTAGGATATTTTGAAGAAAGCCATTTGCCAACTTGACCTGCCTGGGTATCGAACTCAGAACCTCTTAGTGGCGAACTAGCGTGGTTACCAATACGCCACGGAGGTCGTCATTATCAATATTATCAAATCATTTTATTTATTTATCAAACGCGCGGGCGCGTGTCCCTCTTAAAGGTTTGTGTACTTAGACATGTCATAATTTAGGTACATTGGTACATACTAAATTTACAAATTGACATTATTTTAAATTTCGTAATTCTTATAAATCAATTTAATTATGACATAATAAACAATGTAATCTCTGTCCATCTATATAACTAATTTTAAGTTTTTAGTTTGTTAGTTGACGTCTTTGGAGAAAACGTGCAGTGCAGTTTGTTGCCGCTTCTTCTGCACTTGCGCCTAGGAAGCGGCGTAAACTTAGCTGTAAGTAACGATTTGACGTCAACATTTGTGCAAAACAAAACAAAGTGACTATTATTAAGATATATTATAAATATCCTATGATAATAAAGGTATTTTGAATTGAATTGAATTGAAACTTTATTGTCCAAAGTAAAAATGGCGGACTTAATGCTAATAGCATTTTCTCCAAGTCAACCGTAGGGATAAGCAGAGAAAATTTTTATTTAATTTATACTGCTAATGATCTAATTATTATACTACTAACAGTATAAAATAATTTGTAAAATTAATAAAGACGTAAAATTATAACCCAAAGTTAAGGTTATCTGTCGAATAAAGTATAATCGGCGTAAAAAATCTACCCCCTTAAAAAAGAGATTCTCAAAAAATTTAACCTATATAGCTAGATTTTTCATCCCCGAAATCTAAATTATAACGAAATTTTTAAAGCCCTTTCCGAGATCCTCATTCTCTAAACGGATCTCGAGGATCTCGAATTAAGTACGCACTATATCACCTATTATTTTAAACGAGCGATGCGAGTATATATATAAAACGAGGATCACGAAAACTGCTTCAATAATTTCGATGAAATTTAGTATGTAGTACGTAATTTATCAGAAGGGCAGGCCTAATGAATTATATATATATATATCTCACCTATTATTCTAGGTTATTATGCTAGGTGGTCAGACGACGTGAGCAAGGTTGCAGGAAAACGCTGGATGCAGGCCGCTTCCGATCAGTCGTTTTGGAAATCCGTGGGGGAGGCATATGTCCAGCAATGGACTTCCTGTAGCTGATATGATGATGATGACCTATTATTCTCAATGACCAATACGAGTACCTATGTACGAGTATAACGAGGATCTCGGAAACTTCATTAATAATTTCGATAAAATTGAGTATGTAGTGCATAATTTACTCAGGTAATTTATCAATTTAGAAAGGCAAGCTTAATGAATTTGACAGTACTCCTCAACCTTGAATATACCCGTACATAGCATTGGACTATGTAATTGATTTAAGAAGTGCAGATTTTTTTCTGCACACTATTACACACACACATTGGCATAATTATTATTGTGCATCGTAGATGCAGATATGATGATGACAAACTAGTTCCGCGCGCACAGCCAGCACGGAACCAATTTATTTATTATTTATCTACCGACATTTTATACGCGTCCACTAAATGTTAATTGATAACTTCTCATTATAAGTGAATTTTGTAAGTTCTTTTATGAGAATAAATAAATGTCTTTGACCAGAGATTTTTAAATGAACACATCGGTATTTACATCGACAGCTTCATGAAGGAATGACAGCAGGCTGCTATAAATAGGGATCAGTGGAACAATAAGAGGGAGGCCTTTGCCCAGCAGTGGGACACATCAGCTGGCTATTAAATAAAATAAAAATAGAACAAGTAATTATTAAAAAAACAAAAAACCCGACTGCGCGATACAACAGCAGTACAATTACCTATGCCTAGGCACTTACTGTCTTCTGTGGCTTAGGTAAGACGCAACCTGGTATGCGCTTGGTGAAACGATATTATATGTTGTTTTTTAGTATTTCTCATTTCAAATTTCATTAAACATATAAGTTGTATATATTTTGTAATTCTTGAATAAAATCCTTTAATTTGAAATCCCATTCGTTAGGTTTGAAAATATTTTTTATGTCATGCAATTTGGCGCCTAAAATCTGCCATTTTGATTTCTAATAATTTTTAAATAGGCTATGACACCCAAGTGGTTAAGACGAATGTAATTACGTATAATTTATCAAAATCGGTTTAGCCGTTCAGTAGTTACGAAGGAACATAGAAACGGCTATAAAAATCGTTGTTATTTAGCATTTCTCATTCCAAATGTCATTTAAAACTACAAGTTGCATATATTTTTGTAATCCTTGAATAAAATGCTTTATTTTAATATAACACACGAAAGGTTTCGAAAAGAAAAAAAATTATGGCCCGCAATTTGGCGCCTAAAATCCGCCATTTTGCTTTCCAATAATTTTAACATAGCCTATGTCACTCTAGTGGTTAAGACGAATCTAACCACGTTTAATTTATTAAAAATCGGTTTAGCCGTTTAGTAGTTTCTAGGGAACATAGAATTGGACATATAAATCGTTGTTTTTTAGCGTTTTTCATTCCAAATTTCATTTAAAACTATAATTTGCATATATTTTTGTAATCTTTTAATTACAATCCTTTAATTTGATATCCCCTCGATAGTTTTTGAAAATAATAGATTTTTTATGCCGCGCAATTTGGCGCCAAAAAACCGCCATTTTGATTTCCAGTAATTTTTATATAGCCTATGTCACTCTAGTGGTTAAGACGACTCTAACCATGAATAACTTATTAAAATCGGTTTGGCCGTTTAGTAGTTACTAGGCCACATAGAATTATAGGGACAAACATACAGGTCAAACACATAACTTAACAATAATTTCGGCTTTGCCGCAGTCTGGTAAAAAAAGGTATTTGTCGCAATAAAAACCTTCTTCCTTCTTCCTCAGCCCACGTCAACCAATAAAATAAGTTTTTATTTCAGGCAACTTTGACCAGATCTGGTTAAAGTTGCCCACGATCATAAGGAATGCCCCAGATCGAACGGAATGGCGTGCATCATTAGAGGCCTACTTGAGTGTAGACCTCTAATGATGCACGCCATTCCGTTTCAAGACCGATTTTGAAATCGGTCCACAGTTGGCGAAGATATCGCGTATCAAACAGACATAAAAAACATACAGTTGAATTGATAACCTCCTCTTTTTTTAAGTCGGTTAAAAAAAACAACAAATTGTATACACATGTAAATTACATACCAAAATAAAGAACCTACAGCGCTTATAATAACACATAGGTATATGGGATGGAGTTATCTTCGCAAATCGTAGGATATAAAAAATTCTAAAATTGATACACTCCTCCTTTTTTGAGTCGGTTAATAATTGCAACTTTTTTTTTTTAGATTTTCAAATAGTTCCAAACAGTAAATAGAGGAAAGTGGTTGAAAGTTGTAGGGTATTTAGCGATATAACCAGCAATGCTTATCCTTACTAATTATAAATGCCAAAGTTTATAGAGATTTATGTAGGTATGGATGTTAGTTCCGTTTTACCACAACAACTGAACGAATTACAATGAAATTTGGCATTTTGGTAGCATATTACAAAAAAAAATTTTTCGTCAATAATCTTACAAGTAAAATACAAAAACGAGTACGATTTGTAAATATTACCAGCACCGATTGAATAAGACTAGAGACCAGTGCTTCCGCTTTTAGGTATGGTACACATTACATACCATCATAATTACTAACTACCTCTACTAAAAGTACTAAGTTTTATTTTAGATGTACCCCGATAAGTCTTAATTTTGGATATCGAATTTGGTAGGTATGTAGGTATTTGTAAGTGTCAGTGAATGTAAAGTAAGTCTAAAGGTAAGTCTAAATTGTAGTAAACACTAATTTATTCAAGATTAAGAAGTACATTTGCAATTTTATTACCTTACATACCTGTATTAATGTATAGGAGACTTTTTATCCCGGAAAAACGAGCGGTTCCTATGGTATACCGACAACTAGTTACTGATAATTACATTCTAGATTGCTTTTTAGTACGAGCTTTAGCAAAAAGCTTTACGTGAGTCAATTATGCCATTACTGGGAACTTTAACGCCATTTTTCTGCTTCTTGAGAACCGAGGAATAGTGACGGCAATGAGATACCGGCTTTCATGGATCTAACCATGCAACAAGCGCGTAGGTTTAAACATGAATTGTACTGCGTACTCTTTTACACTCGTAAGTTATCACTATACATTATCAGGTCTTTATCCCTAATGGGACAGACAGCATTTTTGGTCATGCGGCTCTAAGCTGACAGAGCCCAGGGCCGTAACCCAAATATGACTTATGGTGTAAAGTGACGAGAAGGTGGAAAAAATAATCAATATTAGCTATATACGAATCATGTGAATATGCGATGTAACTACATGATTTGCTTTTTTACCCATTGCGTCCTTCGATCATATATTCTATACGATCGAAGATTCCGTCGGTCGGTTTTTACGATCTGCGGGGGAAGTGGATGAGCTGGTACATTCTAAGTTTTTTCTATTCCTTCCAGACCAGCATGGAACTTAAACATAGAAATTTCTTTTGTAATGCATTTACGTATTATAGAATTAGCAAGCTGTCTACTGTCAAGCTGTTTACTGTCGTAGCAAGGTATATAATTATTATAACAAAAAAGTTTGTTTGAAAGGCACAATCAATGACCTTCCATGGAAGGTCATTGGGCACAATAGTTTGTAGCAAACAAGATAGTCGTAGCAAGATATAAGATTATTTTAGCAAGCTACAAATGGTCGTAGTAAGGTACAAGATTGTTGTAGGAATCTACAGATTATCGTAGTAAGGAACATGATGGTTGTAGCAAGCTACTAATTGTCGTAGCAAGGAAGAAGATTGTTTTAGCAAGCTACTAATTGTCGTAGCAAGGAAGAGGATTGTTGTAGCAAGCTACAAATGGTCGTAGCAAGCTACAATATTGTTGTAGCAAAGTACAAGATTGCTGTAGCAAGCTACACATTGTTGTAGCAAGCTATACATCGTCGTAGCAACTACAAATGGTCGTAGCAAGCTACAAATTGTCGTAACACGGTACAAGATAGTTGTAGCAAGCCACAACTGCAAGTAAATCTACTAGGGAGAAGCTTCAAGATTTTTAAACTGATTGTACGTTAATTATTACTTACTTGATTATCCCTTGTACGTTAGATAGAACTTAGGGGGGACATGGGACCCAAAAACCACATGGCGTGATGATAGACGTAAAAGTTGAAAAGGTCTTCTCTGTTATCACGTAATCGCAAAAATTTTGTATCTATAATTTTATACTTTAAATAGTAAAAAAATAAAGATAAAATTTCTAAACACAAAAAATATAACGGCTCGTTCACACGTCCAATGTTTTCGTGTTACCCTCACAGTTGACTTCGCTAACCTATCCCCTATAAACTCGGGTTTCACATAGTACAGTAATGTAGGGTCCGCGGGGTCGTATATTGGCGGCTATGTTGTAGTCGCACGAGCGGAACGCGCCCGTGTGGAACCAGCCTTGTACTGTTTACAGAAAAAAATGGGAATATAAAAAAATAGGGCTTTATTTTTTATAATAAAGCAACTAGCATGTCAGATATTATTTGTTAACTAAATTTTCAGTCAGTGCGCCGGCTGTTTCAAAAACTCCGTGTTTGTGGCGTGCCGACAGTATGCACATCATTTCAGCAAACGAACTATAAACTAACGAAAGCGAACAGGTATACAAAAATTTGGCTAATCGTTAAAAAGTCAGCCTGTATAATAATAAAAATCTATTCTGTACTGTATTTACGTTAGTTTTTTTATTTATTTATCAATATTAAAAATAAGCATACACTGATGTATAAAATGGTGATAAAACTAAGTAGGTACTGTTGCCGATGCTACCGCTAAGGGCAAGTGCACACGAGCGTGGCAAGCAGTGATTTATTCGTTTCCACTGTTTCACGTCACAACGTTTGCAATGGCGCATCTCGCCTCATCTGATCTATTGTCCTCATGCCTCATCGACTTTGCCTCGCAATTAATGCCCCTATCGGCAAAATATTGTGCCTCGAGGCAGTAAGTTGTGGGGAAATGTGGCTTTGTATGTTGCTAGGATAGAAACTGCTGAAAAAGATAAATAATGACCATATATGGCCGCGCTCATAAGTTTCCATGCCATGATTATTAATTAATTTTAAATGTATTATTTCAACTAGCTGTTTTCCGCAGCATTGCTCCCATGCCAAATGGGGGGGGGGGGGGGGGTAGCCCTGTGTTTTGTGTCGCTATTAATAATTTAAAATGTCAATTAAATTTGAAATAAAAGATAAATTTTATTTCTCAAAATGTATAATTTTTAGAGATAAAAATCTAAGTATTTAAATGCCAATATAATGCAAAAACTTCAATGCTATTTGTTTAATAGATTTTGTACTATCAACGAATTAATAATTCCTAGATTACTGTAAAATTTAAAAGAAGCATGTTTTATGAGGTACTAATCATAAAACCCAGATCATAATCAGATTTTAGTCATTTGGAAAAATGTTAATAAAATTCATAAGACTTTTTTGTTACCCATCTTATGAAGCTTTATTATAACTGTTTTTGTCTTGATCAACTTTTTCATCCGATCAACTTCAAGGGGTAAGGGTTTTGGGACTATGCAAAGACAGACTCGCGAGGTCTACTCGTATAGCTCACAGAGCCACGTAATAAAATACCCCGAATCAATTTGCGGAACATTGGGAAAACTCAGGTGGACGTTGATGTTGATGTTAGACGACCTCCGTGGCGTAATGGTTAACACGCTAGACCGGAGGAGGTCCGGAGGTTCTGGGTTCGATCCCCAGCCAGGGCAAGTTGGATAATGGCCTTTTTCAAATTGTCCTGGGTCTTGGGTGTTTATCTATATATGTATTTATTATAAAATATAGTATCGTTGAGTTAGTATCTCACAACACAAGTTTAAAACTTACTTTGGGGCTAGCTCAATCAGTGTGATTTGTCCGTATAAATTTATTTATTTATTTATGTTTACGAGTTTTTGGAAGTGCTATTATGTACTTTTAGCACTCTTCTTCTTCATCATAGCGACTTCCCGGTTCCATCCTCAGTTGTGCTAATGGGCTTCCCACTTATCTTCTCCAAATATAATATGCATGTTCAATGGTCACCTAGGGATGCCAAAGCCCTTGCGAAGTGGAAACGAAATAGCCGAAACATTTTTTACGATTTTGCTATAGTTTTACGGCTGCCTGTCTAACGTCAATCGTCCTTGGGAATGCAGTTGTAGCATGAGATGTTAATGCTTAGTCCTTTAGTCGCCTCTTATGACATTCACAGGAGGAGAGTGGTCCTATTCTAGGCCAGAAACCACACGGCTGCACTTTGGACTCTCTAAATAAGTAGAATATGTGAATGTCCATCCGACGATTGTTTGTTTTTTTTTGTATGTGAAATTGTCTGATAATGCTCTCAGATTTTTAAGCTTGTCAATATGACGACCTCTGACTATATTCATATTTTTTTTAATTAAGTTCTTGGTTGATTGCATCCATATTTTTAAACATTAACCTCCGATTTCATAAAAATTAGCACTGTTTTTGTATAGTATAATTTTTATATGTCAATCTCTTAAAAAGTTAGCACGTGTTAAATTCGTAGCATACTCACTATATGACTGATTTACGAGGGCAGTTTTTTTATTGAATACGAGGGTAAAAGCACAGATCTAGATATTTTTTTGTACTTTTTTATCTGTGGTAAAAATATGTGAAGGCTGGTTATTTTCTTATTGTTAACATACATATGTGTTCATAATTCAATCAACTGATTCGAAAAGCAAAGTCGAAGGCTCAGTTGGTTGAGCACTAATGGACGTGTGAAGTGGTGGAATCCAACACGCGGCGAATTTTTGATGGCACAAGCACAAAGCAAGTAACGGAACCTGCACAATGAACCGTCGCGAAGTAAAAAAATGTAAATCAATAAAAAGCAAATTTGTTCTGCCAATAAAAATTACCCAGTCAAAAGGCAGGTAATGTCGTGACGCGGACCCGTGAGAACCATTCTTTATAATTACGGCTAGGGCTGGCACGCGCCTGTAATTGTCTTCGTACGATTGCGCGGCGTCAACGGAAAGATTTATCGGCGCCAAATTACACGTTTTAATTCGAAGGGTCAAACGGTCATTAACCTTAATTATTTTTTTATTTTCAATATTTTGGGTTTTAAGAAAAAAATATAATAATACGATCCATTTTGTGTCTTATTGCTGGGCAAGCCCTCCTCCACTTCTTCCATCCAGCCCGGTTCTGCGCTATTAAAGAAAAATGTGTTTATGTTTGTTCTCATTATGGAAGGCAGTGTATAACAAGCCAGTGTAAACAACTTTTACCAGGTGACCAACCCAGGAAATCACCAAAAAGTCACAATGAAAATCAGCTTTTCGCATTACAGCAATTTTATTTTGATTTGTGTAAGTGGGCAAGATTTGTGCCAGATTTTCATGCGTGGTAAAGGGACCATCTTATTTTGACAGCTGAGACCAGACTTGCTTGCCCAAGCACGTAGGAGTTTATTTATTTATTAGATCTTTATTGATTTGAAATGATTAAGGTCACCATTTTTACCATAGAATGAAAGGTGGACTCTCACAATTCTCTGGGTGGACTTAATGCTAATGCATTCTCTACCAGCAGTTTAACTATATTTTATAAGTTCAAGTACACTTGAAAATTTACAAACAAATATGTAAAAAAAAAGAAAACAAAAAAAGAAAAAAAATTACTAAAGAAATTTCTTCCAGTAGACCCGCGAGAGAAAAATGGAATGAAAGAGGTAATTGTTTAATTCAGTTTAGTCACCAGTTAAGGAAAGTATTGTCATACGAACAGTTGTTCAAACCTCCTTTGATCTTTTATAAAATCCAACACAAATGACTAATATCGACTAGCTAATACCGCACCCCATTATTCTTGATTACGACCGTAGATGAGAGATAGCGATACGTATTCAATACTAATACTTAATAACGATATAATATCGCAATCTACATAAATTTAGTACCGTGATAAGTGAGTGGCGTGCCCTCGTTCGATGTAAAGTAGTTAGCCCATTAACATTTTGATTTTCATAAGGGCCGATCACAGACAGATAAAAGGCGTAATATACATAGGTTCGTGACGTAGCGGTGTTCCCACACGAATGACGTGTTATCGACGCCATCTACTTGCGTGCGGTGGCGTATTGTAGTAATTTAAGTCGGGATTGACAACCCTGCTGCGTGCGAAGTGGTGTAAAGTCAAAACAGAAGGAATGTACTAAGTTCGCATTGTTTGTTTTGTTACGTAAGTGATTGAGCCAACATTGATGTTAGTTCTAGTGATGAGGACCGCGAGATCCTTACATTTTTAAACGAGATTATATTCTACTTGAAATTCATTCTTGAGCTCATGTGTTTCGCCGCTATGTATGTATGTAGTTATGTCAATGTTACCTTGATAAATTAGGTATCGTTGGAAGTGTTTTGGCTATTCGCTGGTAATAGACTATAGCCTATAATTATATTACTCTGGCAACTATTTCCATACTATCTGTAACCATAAGTAGATCTACAGTAAATGTACCAGCGGCGGTGAAAGAACCGCTATACCCTCGAATTGGGTCTATTTTTATACGGCTATTAGTCTATAATGGTCGATAATTCGTGTTAGTGCAAAGATATAATGGCAAGCAATGCACGGCATGTGGTAGGTAGGTATAAAGCGATGCTTGCCTTCTTTAACGATGATAAGTGATGGCTCGTTAGATTGCTTTTAAACCTAAACTTAGCATCTTGAAGAATTATTTCAGCTGTGCCATGGAATATTCGATTCCCAAACGAGATTTCGAAAACCAGAGATAATAAGTGTTCGTTTTTTAAATTGAGGGATGGTAATAAAATTGTAAGGCTTTATCGTGATCTCGCGTGCCAGTCACGCGCGTCTTGGTCACCCTATTTCCTCACGGGTCACCTTCCACCCTGACCACTTTTACCTGGAGGAATATCGATGGATACGTGGAAAGGTCATCGAACCTTCTGTGTCGGTTTTTTAGGTTCCGTACCTCAAAATAAAAAAATAGAACCCTTATCATTCTTGTGTGTCTGTTCGTATGTCACAGATAAATTGCTTCAAAACTACTAGACCGATTGAGTTGAAATTTGGTACACATATGTAAATCGGTGGTCCAAAGTCGGATTAAGTGTTAAATTTGAAAAAAATATCCAAATTATATCGTGACGCTACTCTTGTGATATTATTAAAAAAAGAAACTTGTCTACGACTCAGTTTTAAACATACGCTCGAATTTTTACACCCCTCATTACTTATTTGCGACACTGTAATAAACTACTACAATGTCTAAATAAATAAAAATAAATATATATATATATATATGGACAAATCACACTGATTGAGCTAGCCCTAAAGTAAGTTTAAACTTATATTATGGGATACTAACTCAACGATACAATATTTTACAATAAATACATATAAAGATAAACATCAAAGACCCCAGGACAGTTTGGAAATGACCGTTTTCCATCTTTCCCTAGCTGGGGATCGAACCCAGAATATTCGGAGTGGTGGACTAACGTGTTAACCATTGCACCACAGAGGTCGTCATTATCAATACATTGCCTGGCAAAGGCAATAAAAAAAATCAAATTAATTAATTAGTACGAAATTATTTAATTTGGTACTTTCGTACTGCATCTTGAAAGCTTTAAACCTTATAAAATATTAAAATTACCTGAATTTGCCAAGCGACTGCTCGTTGGACCAAACATTTGATATGGATCTGAAACAAATGAACGATATTATTAGACGACTTCATTGATCCGAATTATCGTGTTTCACTTTAGTAAAATCAGCCCAGGACAACTTGGCACCGTTGATAATACAATACAATACCCTTTATTGCACAAAAGAAAAATACAGGACATAATTATCTTAAGGCGAGGTAGGTCTATATAGCTCACAATATTGAGAGTGATTTTGAAAAAATTCTGTAATTAAACTACTACAACTTATTTTTTGAAAATTTCACTTCAACAGGGACACAAACTATTCAAAACACGATTGAGCATTTTGGGCTAGATAGAAAAAAATCACAAACGCACCTCTAAATTTACTTCTAAAAAAATAATAAGTATTTTTTTTTTCTTGTGAGCTGTTAACCTACAGGCGCCTTTAAAGCTAGGATATGCGCAAAAGTGGGCCTTATTGCTAGGCAGATAAATTATATATCTCGTGACGGACTAGTGCCATCCCGCTCGTTATTATTACGTAAAGCGAGATAGTGATAGATGATATCCTCTCGACAAACGTCGCCAGGGCCATGCTAAGGCGGCAGGCGGACATTTTACACCACAAAATAACATGATAGTTGTCCGTTAGTGTCGTCTTATTTCAATGTCGAAGCAAATTAGACTTTGCATAATGTCGTAGCGCTCAGTGTTGTTGACACAGCAATGCGAACAGTAGCTACGTACGTATGTGTATATATGTACGTACGCTTTTGAAGTAAAGGTCCAGGTCGAGTAGGTATTGTAATTTAAAGCACGCATGAAGTTTAAAAAAAAGTTCCCACGTGTGAACTTTTTTCTTAAACAGATATCTGTTTGAAATGGTCTTAAGGTCCTTAGGCAGGGCGTTCCAGAGTCCATTTTCTTATAGATCAATTAAGACTAATTAAGTTTAAAGACATTTTTAAACTTTTCAGTTTATTTTGGGAATCACAAATCTATTCCCAGCTAGAATCTTGTCTGCACGATCTCAGATAACCGCCATCGTAAAAGATAGCCGTTGCCCCGGCAACAGGGCACCAACAGGCCGAAAAAACTGATGCAGTGCATAGATTGCATTACAAGTAGTCGTAATTAGAAGGGGACTGCATGCGAAATTAACATAGATAGACGTACGTCGACAAGCCAGGCCGTTTTAAGAGATCCAGTAGGTTCCATACAAAATGTAAGTGAAACTAGTGGCTGTGTGAGCTGCAAACCTTGTGAGTCTGTATTTGATATGATGATGATATACGGTGAGCATTTATTCAGTTTTAAGCTACAAGAAGGCATGGTTTTAGTAAGATCCCCATGTCTTCGCCATTTTGAAAAAAATCCAAGAACTGAATTGACAAAAGAATTATAGCTATCTTATTTATCTGCTCACAAAATTTCAAGAGAATCTGTTGAGAAACAAGATCTTTAGAGGAGAACACCCGGACAGCTGGACATACGAAAGCATTTTTTCCCAAGCTGAAATGAAGACACTTCGCTTGCGCTTCGCACTCACTTCTCCTAAGGTACGCACAAGCGCAATATGCGTAGCCGTTCCCCGTCCCCGCACCTCTCCTCCGTTCTTGTGCCGCCGTGTGCCGCCGTGCACACGTCAATGGGTGTGGGTTCGCCTGCTTTCGCCCCTCGACAAGGCGTGGACGGAGGGAGTGGTGCGGGGACGAGGAACGAGGACGCATATTTCGCGGGACCAGGATATTCCGTTCTGTATGTAATACTCTTACTGTATTCTGTGTCGCTTTGTCAAAAAGGTCATAGCTTGTTAGACCCACCCGACACCCGACCAGCACCACCTCGTCGCTCGGTGTCGACAGGTGGTTCACGGGTGGACGCCGCGTTGTCAACCAGTAAATGTCGCGTGGTCAACGAGTGGACATCGCGTTGCTCGCGAATAGATGAGTAGTTTGTAAGGGATCTTAACTTTATTCATTTTAAAAACAAAAAGTTACGATCGACACGTTTGAAAGAAAGGCTCGTAATGAAGGGAGGGGAAATCTGAGGGGGGTCTTCGCGCGTCAACCACTTGCGGACAGTGCGAGATGATCCATTAGGGACCTGCGCGTGGATAACGCAAGGTAAGCGTGCGAGCAACGGGTTGTCACTAAGTGGTCCACGCGTGGTCAGCCCGCAGGTAAGGCGCTCCGGAGTTGAAGTAGTGAGCGTATACGTGGAGTACTATGAGAGTACTCCATATAAAAAATACTAACCGTTCGAGTACTAAATCGGATCTCAATCAACTGGTTTCGTTCTAGTAATGAGCATTGTGTATATACAGCTTTATAGTATGTAGCCCGATTCTTGTTGGGGCTAAAAAGATCTCGTTAAAATCACGTCCCTCCACAATTTTTGACCATAAAACCAGCATAATTTACGGTAGGTGAGTATGCAAATAGTAGTAATAATTCGAGCATTCATATTGAAACAAAAGGCCCCTCTCGGTCTATTGTTAATGTTATAAAGTAGTGCTGTAATGATACTTTAGAATAGAATGGCTTGTGACGAATTTCGAGCCTCTAGTTTGAGTTTGGGCTCTTTGCTTCCCTCGTCTTGAATTGATGTGGACAGTCGGAAAAATATTGCTGGGCTCTCCACATCTACAGTATAAAAAATATATTGTATAATTTATATAAGGTTTGTTAAAAGGTAGAAAAGATGAGATCAGTATAATTGTACGATACCTACTTTGAAACTTATCGAAATAGAAATCTTAACTATATCGAAATACGAAAAACTATATATTTTTTTAAATAAGTACTTATATTTTTTTGTTCGTTACAAGTTGTTTAAAATCATGGACTGAGCAATGTCAGTTAGTTTCATTTCGATACAAATTTTGTTGTAAAATTATTCGATACAGTATTTAATAAGTGTTTTATTTTATAAACTATAATCAGAAAACAGATGTTTTCAACTAACTATATTATTAATTTCGTAGATAGAAATAAATATGAATATGGTTTGACAACGAGAGTACGCTGCTGGCCGCTGCCATTCCAGTCTGAAGCCGCGTTTACCTACAGTGTAAGCAGAGTAAGAAGAGAACTATTGTTACTACCTGTGGGGACTGGTGCGCGGGAGGTGATGGGCTTCTCTACGCGTTGGAATCAGGACGTGTTGCGCTTGTGTGATTAAAAATATTTGTATTAGTTTCGTTTCACTTCTGACCCTGTTTAATTCTCTCTCCGACAAGTCTTGTAATAACTCCGAGTATTACTTACGCAAATAAATATGGAAACAGCAATTTGTTCTTTCCAAATCGTTAAAAATAAAAGAGCCTAGGAAGTAATTACCTATGTAATGCCTGTACCAGACGTAACAGAACAATTTGTAAACTAATTTAGTCGTTCACGGCGAAAGCAGCACTCTATTCACGAAATAGATTTGAATACATTACGCTTGTTAGCATTTTTGCTCAGAATTATTTACGAGTAGTAGTACTGTAGTTGATTTTTTTTAAAGTAGTTATTGCATTGCACGGAAAAGCAAGATTTTATTTCACGTTTAAGAAATTCATGGTTTAGTTTTAACTTTGTTTATTTCTTTTATTTAATGACACACATAACAGAGTACAACTAAAATCAAGATAAATGATAAGAAGATAAACAAATCTGAAATCTTACAGCCTAGGTTGCATTCCTCAAAAGTGTGCTTTACATAGTAACTGAACTGTTCACCGCTGCACTAGAAGATGCCTTCAAGCTCCTGGAATGGAAAAGACTTGGCATCAACATCAATGGCGAGTATATCACTCACCTTCGATTCGCCGACGATATAGTTGTCATGGCAGAATCCATGGAGGACTTAAGTACTATGCTTGGAGACCTTAATAGAGTTTCCCAACAGGTGGGCCTTAAAATGAACATGGACAAAACGAAAGTAATGTCGAATGTCAATGTTGTGCCCATACATATATACATACAATAAAATGACATCGTCGGCATCGGCGTCGTAATCGGAATACGACGTCGGCTTGAAATCGACGCCAGTTGCGCGGTAGACCTACTGTTTCTGTTGGGAGCTCCACCCTCGAAGTTGTAGACCAGTATACCTACCTAGGTCAATCGATCCAGGCAGGAAGTTCCAGCTTCGAGGAAGAGGTCTTTCGTCGAATCCGACTCGGCTGGGCAGCGTTCGGGAAGTTACGCAGTGTCTTCTCGTCCAAAATACCTCAGTGCCTCAAGACGAAAGTTTATAATCAATGTGTGTTACCAGTGATGACTTATGGCTCCGAAACGTGGTCCCTTACTATGGGTCTCATAAGAAGGCTCAAGGTAGCTCAACGCGCTATGGAGAGGGCTATGCTTGGTGTTTCTCTACGTGATCGAATCAGAAATAAGGAAATTCGTAGGAGAAAAAAAGTCACGGACATAGCCCAGCGGATTAGCTCGTTGAAGTGGCAGTGGGCGGGACACATAGCGCGACGAACCGATGGCCGATGGGGCAAAAAGTTCTCGAATGGCGAGCACGTACTGGCAAGCGAAGCGTAGGACACCCACCCACAAGGTGGTCAGACGACCTGACCAAGGTCGCTTGAAAACGCTGGATGCAGGCCGCTCTAGATCGGTCATTTTGGAAAACCTTGGGAGAGGCCTATGTCCAGCAGTGGACGTTATGCGGCTGAAATGATGATGATGAAATGACATAGTAACTAACTTGAAGAGTTACAAACAAGTGTGAATTAAACTTATCTCCCATTATACTCTTTGCTATAGGTTTTAACTATTTTTAACAAATTTCCATATGAGCTCAGACCAAATAAAAAAACTGAGTTATATTTAGTTTTGCGAGGATTTAAAAAGTGGACCCTCGATTCAGGTGCACAAAGCTATTGCGAACTTAGCCCACGAGTAGGACAAAATAGGTTAAGTAAACTAAAAAATTGTAAAAGGGATCATGAGGGATTGAAGCATCAACTAAAGTAAGCAAACTAAAGTAGCAAAGCCTCAAAACTATAAAGTAATAAGTGTTTATTACCTCATAGTTTGGAGGCTCGACTTTAGTTGAAGACTGTGACGTGTTATTTCTGGCCTTTAGAATTCCTATTCTACTTTGAAAAATTTTTAGCACAAATACGAGAAGAATGGTTGACGTCAGGCAGGCAGCCGATCGTAAAATTTTCGCCAAATCGTTTAAACTGTTATATAGGTATATAAACGGCTATTTTTTTCACTTCGCAAGGTTTTGGCATCCTTGGGCGTCCATTGTCATGCATGTATATTATATTTGCAAAAGAAAAACCGGGAAAGCGCCACCTGGGCTTCGACAGAAACTTAAGCATAAACTTAATATAACCTTTACGGTTTAAGACTTTGCTACTTTAGCTGGAAGCAAGGGGGTAAATATATATATTTAACTCGAAAACGAAAATCAATTTAAAAAATAATTTTTGTGAATTTTTTAAAAACTACAGAAATTGCATCTAAAATTTATTGTTCAATATAGTTAGTTTATGATTCGATGAAAAGTCTTTCTATATTTAAATGCAGATGAACAAAACAGTCAGAGAGTGGGGAAAAGGAGGCATTCAGTAAACGCGGCGAAGCGTTACGGAGATTAGCACTCAGTCGCAGACTTATAAATATAATCATTTCGGCCATCCGTCCGTATGCTGATCGGAACGTGCCGCCAAAGTGGCACTTGACGTCGGGGGCCTATGTCGGCGTTTTACGATAGGCACAGAATATTTCTTTTTCTGTGGCGCATTTATAAAGAAATTCTATTACTTGTTCCATTTTACTCGTATTAGCGATTAAGTAAATTTTACAAGAAATATTTGCCGCGAATAAGTAAATTCTACAAAACATAACAAAAAAGTTGCAGTATCCCGTACTAACTTAGCGGGCGTTTACAGTACGGGAGAGTAAAAACTGTTCGCTATCCCATGAAAACGCACGATGCACAACGCTAATGAGCGATCAATTTATTAGCGATTTTTTTTAAAGAAGCATTAGCAAAGAAGTTAATTTGTCGACAATTTCTTGAATTCTAATTGGCTTCTGACGGCGTTTTATATGACGTGGATTACTAATTTTATGATCACTGAATTTTGTCATTACATAAACGGCAAAGTACATAAAATCACATTTTGAAAGACAGGGCAGTGGAGGTAGGCCTAAGGCTGAGACTTCGTTAAAGAAGGATGTGCTGTCCTTTACCAACCAATGAAAGGTATTTAGAAATTAAAAGAGATAGGGATAGTAGGTAAACGTCTCGTGACATGAAAATAATTTTGATTGCCAAAATACTGTACATGCTTAGTTTCAATGGAGGCCTTGGCAGCACCGCTTTAGACTGGAATGTCAGCGGCCGGCAGCGCACTCTCATTGCCAAACCACATTCGCCTTTATTTCTATCAACGAATATGCATAGTATAGCAAGAGAACAAAATACAAAAGTCTCACTGCGGCACTCTCGGCACCGCGCGACCACTAGCGACCAAATCTTTCTCAAGCTATTCTGTGCATTTTGTAGATAAAAATAAAAGTTGACAGTAAAGCGAATTGGCGCTAAAGTCTAAGTTTGCCACTTCGCTACCGCGTCCGCTCCGCCGCTGTAGCGGGGGCCTGCAGTCATTTATCATAATCGGCTCGATTAGATCGCGCCTCGCCCTTTAACCACCCTCGATTTCACTGTTATTGTGAACTGTGATTTGAGCGATTTGTTATCCATCGAGTAGTCATGACTTGCTAGATTCATCTTCTTTAAATTTCGAAGCTTTACAAGCTGTATTTAACTTTCAATGTTTGCACGAATTCATGATGACTGGCAATACTATTTCTGTCTTGGCAGTGATACCTAATGGTGTAATTTTCCAATTTCAAACACTAGTTAATAGTTATTAGTGTGCAGGTTTCCTTATGATGTTTACCTTCACTATCGCTTTTTTGCGCTTCTACCCGGTTTAAATGTACTCTGCCTCCCGTTTCGATGAGACCAACGTTGGGATGGTTGTATAAAAAAGGCAAGTTTTTATGTATTGTAGTATTCTTGATCCGTTGACGCCGTGTGGTGACGGCAGAGTAAAATACGAATTGTCACCACTTCTTTTTCCACGAGTGTCGTAAGAGACGATTAAGTGCAAAGACTTTATAGCTTAATCAGTGGGATTTGTCCTTATAATTATATATATTTATTTATGCCATCGGCGAACACCAAACCGTCTGACCAGCGTGGTGATAAAGGGCAACTCCTTCCTTTATTGAAAGAGGGCTTCAGTCCAGCAGTGGACTGTTGCTATAAAGTAAATACTAGATCCGCTTGGTCGAACCGAGCCAAGACACGTATTTTAATAGGTAGTTCATTCAAATGTATTGCAAAATGTACGCTGTATTTAGAGAAAATCCAAATTACTTCCGATTTCATGCATTCTGAAACGTAATAACTAAATTATGGAAAAGAAAAACAAAAATTTAAGAAAGTGGAAAATGAATATTCCTATTTAGGCATTCGTTGAAACGAAAACGACTCGTCGAAGTTTCAAAGTAATTGGTAGGTACTTGTTGACGTAAACGTAATATTTGCGCATACATGATCGGTTTACAAAGAAACATGGCTGACGTTTACTTTGCAACTTTTGAAGAAAAAATACTTTTTTTGGGTAGGTATAGGTGTCAAAGGATATTGACAGTGTTTGGGAACCACATGATTGAACTGTTTGAACCACAAATATAAACTTGGTACCTATCTCAGTACCTTTTTTGAACCATAAACTTAGATATCTTTTTGACAGATTTCACCTAGTATACTCGTTGTCGTTCACAAACGGTAGCTATTTTATCTTTGAGAAAAAGTTTTTCCAAAGATCTTGGACGAAAAAAAAAAACAACCGACTTCATTTTTGTTGACAAGTTTCTTCCATACTTAGGTATCATATCTTCACCAAATTAATATGGGACCAATTAGATAGTAAAGGTTTTCAAATAAAAAAAGAATCGTCAAAATAGGTTAACAATTGGCGAAAATGTTGCTACACACATAAGCGGGCTGGCATTGGCGGTTAGGCATATTTGGCAAACAACAAATCGACCAGAAGCAATTATATATATATCGGCTTTTTGCCTGACGTCATCATCATCCGAGCGTATTCCCGGTTGCATCGTCAGCGGTTACGCTTCAGAGCCCGGGGTCCGCTACCTTACCTAGGTGATTTGACGAGGTTACTGGTTTTTTACACAGAGCGACTGCCGTCTGACCTCCGCAGCCAAAGGGTAGCCCAGAACCAATCCTAGGATAGGTACAAACGCTAGATGGCGTTCGGGGCCAACGGCTTAATGTGCCTTCCGAAGCACGGAATCATCTTTCTTTTCGGATAAATAGGTGATTCAAGCCTGCAATATCCTAAACAGACTGGAAACAACTTTTCACAAAGTATGCTTCCCAGTGGGATTTGAACCCATGACCTCCGGATCACAAGGCAAACGCCTTGACCACTGGATCACGGAGGCAGTATTTTTGCCTGACATCATCTACATATATTCAACGTTACCATCCGGTTGTGCCGGTTAACTCCAGCCCGCTTATGTGTGTAGCAACCTTAGTAAAGACTGTTGTGGCTGGGCAGTCATTGAGCTACGTCAGGTGCCTTTAGACAGTTAAAAAAATCTGAAAGCAGCTATTAATACACTTGATAACAGTGTGTAGTTTTCAGGTTACAAAGCAACGTTGAATTCGAAACAATTTGCTACTAAAGGGACAATATTGTCGGAAGAGCGCGGCCCGCCCACCAATTTGGACTCAAATCGAAATCGTGATGAGTTCCAATCCTATTTGGCTGACATAACTTCGTTTGCCGGCTGCGGATCAGACACCGCGGGAGCTGAATGTTTGACGTCTCTTTGTGAAAGGTGAACGTAATTATGTAAAGGTAAGTCAACTAAAGGCACGAAGCTCAGGTGAGAGTTTGCTTTCGCAAAGTGTTAGGAGTGTAGTGACGGGTTTTCTTAAAGAGTGAACGAAACAATTTGCCCTCCTACGTTAGTCATATAGTGAATGCTTACCCTACTAATTTAAGGAGTGCAGACTTTTTATGCAACTAAGCGTAAAGCAGTGATCTTTAAATCTATTGATTTACGTTTATACTATTACTAGTGGTTCTCTAGGAACAGTAGACCTCGCGAGCTCTAACAACTATGCAATAATCGACACTTTCCCCTTTTCACTGACTTAGTAAAGACATTTCAGTAAAGTCCGCCCATATATAACGCTACTACAGCAAACTTAACCCTTTTTCCCTCTCCACTCGTCCTTTTTTGACTTTTTTTCAACATCTTATGTAGAATGAAGTCCATAAGTCGGCCTCTCAAATTTGATTGAAATCCGTCAATAAAATAATGCTACTGCAAAGTTCTCCCCTTTCCCCCTATTTCTCCCCCAATCAAAAACCGCGGTCGAAACATTTTTAAAATAAATCAAGGAGCTGGTTTGCCAAATTTTCGTCAAAATCGGTTTCAAAATGCGACCTTTAAGCGGGAACAGACAGACGGACAATAGCATTTTTGGCCATTCTCGAAACCGACACGCTTCGCTCGCTAGGCCAATAACTGATTTAAGGAGTGCACATTTTTAGGGTTCCGTAGCCAAATGGCAAAAAAAGGAACCCTTATAGATTCGTCATGTATGTCTGTCTGTCCGTCCGTATGTCACAGCCACTTTTTTCAGAAACTATAAGAACTATACTGTTGAAACTTTGTAAGTAGATGTATTTTGTAAACCGCATTAAAATTTTCACACAAAAATAGAAAATGATAATATAATTGAGGTTTCCAAAATTTTTTTTTTCTAAACTGAATAGTTTGCGCGGGAGACACTTCCAAAGTGGTAAAATGTTGGTCCCCCCCCTGTAACCTGTTCTAAAATAAGAGAATGATAAAACTAAAAAAAATATACGATGTACATCACCATGCAAACTTCCACCGAAAATTGGTTTGAACGAGATCCAGTAAGTAGTTTTCTTTAATACGTCATAAATCGTAAAATGTTACTTGTTGATACGGAACCCTTCATGGGCGAGTCCGACTCGCACTTGGCCGCTTTATATGAATACAGCGGTTAGATTTAGAAATATTAATGTACCATTTTTTTTTATAATTTACCTATAATTATCTGATTACCAACGAAATAATAGTATTTGTTTCGTTTTAAAATCTGAACTGGGCTCTCAATACTTACGGATACATTTCTAAAATACCTAAATGTAGGAATTCATAAAGACGCAAAAGAGACTTGGCTCATTAATTTTTCGTGTTTTTGAAACATATAATGACTAGAGTTACTTAGTCCTGAACTTTGCTGTGTTTTTATTTCAAAGTGAGTATTTCGTTAATATTGATAATATTTAAGATCGCTCTAAGTACTATCAGGGTCATACGCGCTCTTAACCTATAAGAAATGTTAACCGAACTATTTGAAAATACTTTCGCATGTGGGATTTAGAATGCCACCTTCAGCCTAATATCTACGACACCCCAAGCAAACATTCCATCTAGCTGTCAGGAAAACGCGACATATTCATAGTGCTGTTTGCGGAAACTGTTGACCGACGCCGGGGGCACCCACTATATTTGCGATATCGATCACAAGTGTACCATTTTATTCGAATTAAGACCGACGTGGTTTCGGATAACATACTAATATTATAAATGCGAAGGTTTGTATGAAGGTTTGTTCCGCTTTCACGCCAAAACGGCTGAACAAGCTAGCTTAACTATGAATACCTGAATACCTGTGGTATTGTCAAATAACCTTTGACCAAGTGGGTAACGCTGCAGGCAACAGCTTTGTTTTAAAATTTTTAACTTTATGAGAAAAAAAAATGATTAAATTTAGTACTTTTGTTTTAAAAAGTTTTGAATGCGTTATTGTAGCCACTAAGTTCAATTTTGAAACGAGCAATTTGCATAAAAAAGTAAATTGCAAAAGCCAAAGTGTATATTGTCTCTTTCTAGATTATACACTCTATAATCTTTCTATATAATTTCTATATCATCAGATCATTTCGGTCGGAGGGGAAATAGTGACACATGATTAGTCCACCTAACTAGAAATATACACTTGATCTACGCAGAGGAGATGCAGCTGTTTATTATCATCATCATCAGGTCTTTTTTGTCTCCACTGCAAGAGCTCGACCCTCTTTGTACTACCAGAGCCAAACTTAAGCAGAACAACCAGTGGGTTTGGCCTACACTCTCCACGCTGGCCAGCTTTGTTTGGCTTGTATTTCCTAAGTCGCCGTCTTCGACATCCACGGGAAACCACACGGCTAGATATTAACCTAAAAATACATTTTATTAAAGCAGGTGTTTTAAAACATATCTGACGTTAGAAAAGACGATTCTATTTAATTTGTTTACGTGCATCATTGTTAACCAGTAAATTGGGTGAAATATTGTAAGCGGGTACGTACAGTCGTACAGTCCACCAAAACAAGCATTTAAATTATGAGACAACCTTCAAGTACTCGTAGTTACCTCAATGTATGGTTCCTATTCAATCTCATCTATCCCACTGTCTATTTGTCATCCAAAGAGATTGCCTATAGGCGACAAGGCCGCCATTGTATACCTATGTACCTACATATTGTTGAATATTATCTTTAAGTACTTTTGGTACAACAAAATATTACTCACTTACTTAAAAATTCGTATTCTTCAAGTATATTAAGTCATGTTTCCCAATAAACCAGATAAACCAACCACTTCCAACCCTTATAGCCGAAAAAGTATAGATTAAAACCACAATATATCTGGTGTTTGCAGTAACTAAATCAGACCGATCCTAATGGGCGATAGCCCTCGTACTCGGCCCTTGAACTCGGTCCTCGAAGCCCTTCGGACATTATGCCTGATTGGCGATCCAAACGAACTCAACAATGTTACAATAAAATAAAAAAAATGAAGCTGTATAGATTCGAATGGTTTTGGCTTAGCGGTTGAGATATTGGCCGTGAGACTAATAAGTAATTTTTAGTCTCCACTGCAGGAGCACAACTCTTTCTGTGCTACTAGAGCCATATATAAGCCAGAACAGTCAGTAGACTTATCCTACACTTTCCACGCTGGCCAGGCGGATTGGAGAGGTCTCATTGATGTTTATAAGCTTTGTTTAGCTAGTGTTTACTAAGTCGCCGTCTACGACATCCGCAGAAAGACTTGGAGTGGTCCTATTCTACGCCGGGAACCACACGGCTATAAGATGGTAACACGAAAATCTGATGCCCATGCTTAAGCCACTGGCCGTTGCCACTTTCTAGTTATCATGAAATGTTTTAAAAGTTAGTACTTCATTGACCAAGTGAGGGCGAAGCGTCTCCGTTTAAGATGTCTGTTCCTTCCTATTGTCTCTCTGGCAGTCTTCTACATGTCGCATTTCTGAACTAATACTCATGTTATTTTGTGTGTAGGTTCGATAGTTTCTGCTAATTCAGTTTAAGCAAATTTTTCAAAATGGCTTTCCAATGTGGGTTGAAAACGTAAAAATATTAGGCTGACTCGCAAGGTCTACAGTTCCTAGAACCCCTAGTAATAAAATAAATTTCTTACTCAGATGGTTGACTTAAGTTGACTAAGACAATCGGTAATATAAAAGTGATGACTGTAGATATACGCAATATATCCTTCTGTGACTTATCCTTTTTGTAAAGTTAGCCTTTTCTCTCCTAATTACATACCCATTACAACACTAATCTCAACTACCGAACCGCACATGCAATTCGAATAATATCCTTAGTCCACACGCAATAAAGTCTTTTATCCCTCAAACATTACCCAATCGTATCCTCTTTTCGTAAACGCTCTTCTAATGGCAACTGAGAAGCTAGCTTCGCGTAAAGGAAGCCCGTGCATGCTAAAACATATCCTAATTCGTTTCACGATGGTATATTTTTGCTTGGATAGTAAGAGTGGAGGGTGAGTGGGATTGAAGGAGTTAACGCGTGACGCACAAAAGGCCAAATCACGGCCTCAGGCCCCGGCGTCAAAGGCCGAATTTGTACTCCAATTATGACGCGTCGATCAATAACGCTGGTCATTTCGTAAGGGTTGATTTATGACCTGAGTGTTGTTTAAAACCTGAATAACATTAAAGGTACGACTGATTTTGGGGGGATTGACTGATTGAGGAGCTTGCTGGCCCGGTGGATGTACGCATTCAAAATTTAAAGAAAAATGAAAATTACTTTTATTTCATTTACAACAAAGTGTACAAAAATACATTGCTAGGACAGTCTATTAAGCAAAGTATGCTTGCGTCAGACAATCCTGCTCTTTGCATTGCTAGCGTTTTTGCAAGTTAAGCAAATCTGGGCGTGATCCGCACTTGGATAGGGGACCACAAAAACGTCTCGAACTCCTCCGTACTTCGGAAGGTACGCTAAGCTGTGGGATCCCGGCTGTCATCTTCGTCATCAAGCTATTCCAGATTCAGATGCCTTAAGGCAGCTTGGAAATATCTAACACGGTCGGCCTACTTACACACGTAACATAAGCAATTTGAATCTACATAATGATAGTTTAGAGGACAATATAACAGGAATCTCTTATGAGTTTGTACAACTACCGCTGTCCTCTACCTCCGGAGATACTGGGTTCGATCCCAGAAAGGACAAAAAGGAAAATGGCGTCTTCCAAGTTCTACTTACCCAATTTATTTGAATTTACCATATAAATCCCGAATAAAAAACACGGCTGCTGAACTAGCTCCAAAAATGTTGCTAGTGTTTTAAAAATAACCCTGTACTACTATATGCCAATATGAATTGTATAAATTCCATAATTTACAACGTTCACTAATTGATTCCAGTATAAAAAAAATATTAGCCGCTAGCCAGAGCAGTCAGAGGATTTGGCCTACTCTCTCTACGCTGGCCAGACGGGTTGGAGAGGTCTCATTTGATGTTTATAAGCTTTATTTAGCTTGTGTTTCCTATGTCGCCTTTTACAACATCCACGGGAAGACTTGAAGTGATCCTATTCTACTCCGCCGGGATCCACACGGCTACAAACCACGGAAAATTAAATATGGAAGACCTAAAAAAAAGCAGACTACTCAATTGCAACGAAAAAAATTATGAATGTTTTATTCCACATAATGGATAGCCAACAGATCATCAAACATTAGGAGTTTGGAAATAAAAAGACAAGACATTCGCACAAATGGTACAACCGCCAATTTGGAAAAATTATGAGGCTACCAAACAATGGTGTGGAGGCAATAAAATAATAATAAAAGGATAATTAATAGATTGCAGTGCATTACGACCCCTGGGAGTCTTTAGTGCAGTTCAAGCTTATGCCGCATCGATCCGTCAATTCGCCTCTTCGATAAAATTATTTACGTCGTCGCTGCGGCGTAATGTATACGCTCTAACGTCGACACAATCGACTTGTGGCAGGTAAAAATTGCCGACAAAAAGTGGTGCGCAGAGTAGTTGAATTGAATTGAATTGAGATAGTATCGAATGGTCACAAACTCAAATAGTCTACAGAAGAAACTCGGCTAAAACGCAACTCTGAACTTGTTTTGTGTAAATCCAACTCGTGTAAGTTGCAATTAGTTAGTAGCTAAAATGTTATTTTGTCAAAATTGCAGCATGTCAAAGATGTTATTTAGTCTACTGATCTAGTAAATTAACTTTATGCTAAAGGCAATCAAGAATGTGACGGGGTACCGCATCATCTATTCACATGATTCCTCTGATAAATTACTAGCTGTTCCTCGGGAGCTTGCCCACGTTTTCAAAGGGACGGTAACCCTGAGTTTTGTATCACTATTAACCCTTTAACCGCGAACGTCGGATTAATCCGACAAACAATTTCGTGCCCATTTCGCGAGCGTTGGATTTATCCGACGAAAAACTATGGATATTCACAATTCCTCACGCTGCGAGCACGACAACTGATATAAAATCTCGCGGTGAAAGGGTTAACAATTCCCACAAAAAACCATAAATTTAAAGTGATTAAAAATAATAATTCTGTATCAATCTAGTTAATAGCTACATGCCAAATTTCCGCTCCAGCCGTCTTCGCAACCAAGTTTCACAACTAGTTGCGATTGAGGAATTTATATTCTTTATACGCTACTAGTTTTGCTTAAAAGCTTTTGTTTTTTGTTCGCAACTACACGTCATGGTAATAAAGTTACACAACCAGATCATTTAAATTCGTTTAGCCGTTTTGCGTGACAAACATCAATACATGCACACAAATTTTCGCATTTCAAATCTAAATATATACACGATTTTGTATACAGGATTTTATATAGTGTGAAGTGTGTGTGAAGTACACATAGTTAGGTGTCCTGAGAAGGACATAAGGTTTCATTCCGGAAAAGTGAACTGTTCCCGTAGGATTTTATGTGTATATAAAATCCTACGGGAACAGTTCACTTTTCCGGAATGAAACCTTATGTCCTTCTCAGGACACCTAACTATGTGTATGCGAAATTTCAAGAAGATCGGTTCAGTAGATAAAGCGTGAAGAGATAACAAACAAACAAAAATACAAACTCACTTTCGCATTCATAATATTAGTTAGGATAGGATAGGTGGAACAAAGACTCGGGTGTTAAGCGGCATAGTGCGCAATCCAGGCCCCCCTGCATTAGTCGTGTTCGTGATTGCAGCGCTGCGATTCAATAAACCATGGCCCGCAGATATGTTTTGACGTTTCTATCTGCAATCCTCATTATTGGGTTGTAATAGTTTTATTATTGGATGATTTATTATTTAATTTATATATTTATAGATTATAGACTCGCTGATTCTCCAACGAACTCTTAGAGCTGCTTTAGATTGGAATGACGCAGCTGGCAGCGCATTTTCATTGGTATACCATATTCACCTTTGTTTTTATGTACGAAGTGAATAGAAAGCTTGAGAAAAACCTCGATGCTGCGAGTGTATATTTAATAATATTTTTTTCGTACAATTCGACGGTCGGAGGGGAAATAGTGACACATGATTAGTCCACCTAACTAACGCCTCTTTAGGAAGATAACTTGATCTACTCAGAGGAGATGCAGCTGTTTATTATCATCATCATCAGGTCTGTTTTAGTCTCCACTGCAAGAGCTCGACCCTCTCTGTACTACCAGAGCCAAACTTACCCGGAATATTTGGCCTACACTCTCCATGCTGGCCACACGAGTTGGAGATGTCTCTTTGATGTTTATAAGCTTTGTTTAGCTTGTGTTTCCTATTTCGCCTTCTACGACATCCACGAGAAGACTTCAAGTGGCCCTATTCTACTCTGCCGGGAACCAAACAGCAATATATTCTGCAGCTGTTTTATTCTATACTTTGACGAATATGAGTATTGATTATATCTACTATTTTTGTGTAAAGCCAACAAAACCTGATTTTTGTTTCCAAAATCTGTTGACATGTTTCCCTCATCCCCCAGTGTTCGTGCTGACTTTGGGCGCGTCCGATCAAACGCGAGCAAACAAGAATGCAAACACCATTGTTTTCCAAAGGCCCCCGTGTGGCGTGGCATAATTGACTGCTTGTCACTCTTATATAGGTTACTTTGACATTTACTTTTTTTGTTATTTTGGAGGGTGAGTTGAAAAATCCGCAGTTATAGTACATACATATCATGTCTTCATTGCTTTTTTGGTACGCAAGGCTTATAGTCGCTTACCATAAGGTGATTGACTTGACTAAGATTAATAACGGAAATTAAAGGAGTGGTGCGGGTTTAAACTTATTTTACAAAAGATAAATATTACTTTATAAATGTTACTTTACGAATGACTGCTACACTGTACTGTAACAGCCACTGTTACTGTTGTTGGTTACGGCTTTTTATACACTATCACGTCTTTACCCCTAATGCGGCAGACAGAGCCCTCTGGATCCTGCGGTCCTGGACAGACAGCACCTAGAGCTGCAAGACCCAAAGGCCACTTTTACTGTAATGATGGGTGAGAAGATGGATAAAAAGAAATCAAAATATCGCATCGCCTATTTACATGACTCAAATTTTCGCCCTCGGTTGGCTTTTATAATCTCCGCGGGATGAAAAGCAGCTGGTACATTCTATGTTTTTTCTTTTCTCCCAGTTCAGTATAGAAGAGCTTAAGGTTAAAGTCGAAATTTTTTATTCAATGTAGGATAAATATATCACTTATTGAAGGTCATTATTTTTAATTATTTTTAGTGCAAAAGTGCTGAGATTTTACATCTACTTTTTTGGGTGAACAATGACATGCATGCATAGGTATCATAACGGTTCATAATATTAAAACCGTTGACTCACCCTGTACAGTGTACACTCGCCCTGAAGATAATCGTGTGAATCGGTTGAAACCTGGTCGGCCTTTTCCGACTATATTCCGTGAGTCAATCATTTTAAATAATTAATTTTATCTCTCGTTAGTTTTGATAAAGACATAAATATCATCTTTCGATTTGGAAGGACGAAGAAGCTCAGGCACCCTGAAACGCGCTGATGAGAACGAGTAAAATGTAAAAAAGACCCTTCAAATGCTCATCGCATGTTCGAAAGACGTTTGTACGAAAACGTACAAAAGTATACAAACAGAGAATCTGTTCGTCGGCGCCTCCCCGCGACACGTTTTTGGCATTTTCGTGACGAAATGGCGTCGATGACAGTTTTACAAACAGTTTGTAATGCGAGATTTAAATGATTTGGGGAGGAAATTTATGGTGTAGTACAGGTAAATAATATTTATCAGCTTTTCGAATTTCATTGTAGGAGTAACATGTCGAAGTAACGCGCCAGACATAATTTATAACATATCGGCTTATAAGAAGGACTGGAGAACTGTTGCCACTAACAGAGGTCCAGTGAACAAAACTCCCCACGGATTCCCAAATTAGAATACAAAGAGGTTTAAAACATCATAATTGCTGGTGGACGGTCCCAACCACAGAAATCCAAACGAAAGCAATCCGTGTAATACGAAGCGACTATAAGTCGCCCGTCAGTCGCCGTCAACTGCCACGCGACCGCCACGAGCGCAAACAGTGCGCGCCAATATTTTCTAATGAAATAGAGACGTGATGCTTGTCACTTCGCCATTTTGTTCTTTATGGTTTATGGCTTTTCGAGACTGTATCAACGTCTAATAATAAATGTTTAACACCTACATATTAGTACGAGTATATAGGGTATGTGTATATAATATACAGGGAACATATTTTACTAGAATACCGAATTCTTCAGGCTTACATTCACAGTGCAAGTTTCTTGCCTGTTGCATACAAATTGTATCAACAGATAACTTGCATGCGTATACAATTGCATTCCCAAGAAGGGTTAACGCCGGGCGGCGGCCGGTTGTAAAACTTTTCGCACAAATACATTCCCAAAGTGGCGGCCGGTCGTAAAACTATAGCCAATAATCAATTAAACTGTTCCGGCTATTTCTTCTCCATTTGGCAAGGTCTTTGGCATTCTTGGGTGACCATTAACATGCATGTTATATTTGGAGAAGAAAAAGCAGGAAAGCGCACCCCGGGCTCCGAAGCAGCACAGCTGAGGATGCAACGGGGAACGTGCTAAGACCAAGAAGAAGATTACTATTTTATACAACATTTTTTATTTTATTTTATTATATATTTTTTTTGGAGCTAAATTGACTATGTATTTAGATTATACATTTTTTGGTATAATTTTCATATAAAAACGTGATTGCATGAAATAGTAATATCTCTTTTATAGGTAAATTTAGGCAAATTAAGAGGTATGTTTGTGATTTTAAAACACGCACAGTATTGCAAATTGTGAATCCATCTCGCCTTAAATAGTATATTGATGGTTGAAACTAAGTGTTCCCTACAATTTTTTTATATACCAGCTATTGATTCGTTGATTATTTTTAGTAGCAAATTGGCTCATTATTTTCCGTTTATCAGTAAAAGAGTCACGTAGAGGGGTGCGTTAGGCTGTGCCTAAATGAACAATCTTCGTTAGTACGTTTCTCTTAAATGTTGACGGAAAAATGATTAAGATGAAGATATATTTTTTATATAAAGCTATTTACATTCATATAATCTTCCTTCTTCCCCTGTTTCAACGCGTATCAACCCTAGTAACTACCAGTAAATTAGATACATCCCGACTCCCTCTTTCTCTCTTTCTTCTCTCCCATTCCCTCGATCGGCTTTTACGATCTGCACGGGAAGAGACGCTGGTACATTCTATACTTTTTCTTTTCTTCCAGACCAGCAAAAAAGAATATACCATTAGGTAGGTACTTTACAAATTCATTATGTAATTTATAATTTATAAAAAACCCACTTTGTAATTTGCAAATGTAAAGGGTATATTTTAGTAAAAAGACATGTTATGGCATTATATTTGGAGAAGAAAAAGCAGGAAAGCGCACCCCGGGCTGCGAAGCAGCACAGCTGGGGATGCAACCGGGAACGCGCTTAGACGAAGAAGAAGACATGTCAAGATTGTTGACATTTCAAATATCTAAATGAAGTATACATGTATTATAATATATTTTAGATTTAAAAATAATTACTTATTATTTGATTGACTTCTGCCCGTTATGCCTTTTATTATATTCTTTCGCTGATACTTGGTTGACTGGAAAAATCCCATTATAGGATAAGTCTGCCATTGTACACATTAGGTATATTAATATGACTGTAACTATTTCATGTACAATAAAGATGTTCTCTTGTACAACAAGAACAACAACAGCTATAAGAGAAAAAAAAAACTGTAGTAAAGTTTGTTACTTATTCATCTGCACTTGCACCTAGGAAGCCATTCTAATGGTAAACAAAGTATGCAAGTATTTTGAAACTGAGTTTTCTCAATAAAACAGTTTGTTCGCAAAACGGAAACCGATTTAAATTTCTCGCATTTTCATTTCCCTGGCCAAGGGTCCGAGAATATGTTTGAGCACAATGAGGTTGGGACAACACGCTGTATGTGCCCAGGGTAACTGACCGTGGACAACAAACAGTCCCGTCCCCTGGCGAAAATAAAATTTATAGTTCGTTACGTTTCAGATGGACATTGCGATTCGAATTTCTTGGCGTTTGTGATTGATTATAAATTAATATTGAAGTGAAAACTTCTGGAGCGTTGGGCATTTTTTGAGATGGGAAAAACAATGTACTCGCGACACTGTTACCGTAACCGACACCACCGTGTTCAAGTGCCACTGTTTTTATTCATGTGTTTTTAATGTGGTTATGCAAGTAATAAGCTATTTACATGCCTATTGTAATTCTAATTCATTTAGTATTTTTGGCATGAAAGCGGAACAAACATCCATACAAACTTTCATATTTATTGCAAGCTTTTATTAAGCTTGCCCTGTTTGTCGTTGTTAATACGAGTATGTTTGGGATCTTGAAAGTCACTTTCCGGTTTCCGAATGAGTTGAATTTTTGTATGCTAATGTAAATCAGATGATAATGCAAAGACGCAACCCCATCGAGCTTATTATCTTGATAAGTTCTTAGACCTCACAATAAAAGCTTGTGTGTAACATTATAATATTAAGTAGGATTTAGAAGAAGAAAGATCAAAACTTAGTTTTTTAACGAATTTGCTTATTCTAGAACTAAAAGTAAAAATATTATTGATGTATGCTATAAGAACTTTATATCGTAAGTAGAAGACTCCCTTCATAATGACGTAAGAGCATTTAGGAGACTCATTAATAGTAAAAAAGGCACTAATACAATTCCTTTAACAATGAAATACGAGGGAAATTCCTCATTGAATCCATCAGAGGTGTGCGAGCTATTTTCCAAATATTTTAATTCTGTTTTTGAAAGGGATACAAATGACCCAAATCACGTTTCGTTTCAAAAAAAATACAAAGTGACAGTATACTAAATGATATTAACATCAATCAAGACGATATTTTAAATAAAACTATAATAACAAGTTAGATATCCAAAAGGGTCCTGGTTCTGATGGAATACCAGCCACGTTTGTTAAATCTTGCGCTCAGGAGCTTAACATACCTTTACAAATTTTATTTAATAAATCTATCAAATCTGAAAAGTTTCCTGCGATTTAGAAGAAAGCTCATGTGATAACTATTTACGAGTCGTGTGATAGGAGCCATTGCACAAATTACAGGCCGATCAGCATCTTGTCATGTATTGCGAAGCTGTTTGAAAGCATTGTGTATTGTGTTAGCGTCATTTACAATCACGTAAAGCCTTTTTTGCACTCGCAACAACACGGATTCATCTTAAATAAATCTACTACATCCAATCTTCTTGAATATAAAAACTACGCAGTGTTTTTTCTGAGAGGCGCCAAGTAGATTCCGTCTATTCGGACTTTCCCAAGGCTTTTGGCAAAGTTAGTCATGCATGCAATACCGCCTAACAAATTAGAAAGCTTCGGGATGCATGGCAATTTTCTTCGTTGGTTGCAATCGTATTTAAGCAATAAGAGCCAACTGGTGGCAGTTAAGGGTTAACTCGACGCAATAAAAATTAACTTGTTCTACTGTATAAAATCATACACAATCTCATTGATTCTCCTAACCTGATTTCCTTTCTAAATTTTAACACTAACACACAATTATAATATTTTTGTTCTTTACGTCGTCGCAAATAATACGTCATACTATATCCCAATTGTAAGAATATGTCGCCAATACAACGAAATTATCACGTCCAACAGAGATATTGATATTTTTCATATGACTTTGTATCAATTCAGGAGGCAAATAAACGCAATCTAGTCTAGAATTACTAATACTACTTCTAATTCAATCATAGTTATAATTAAACCTATCTATTGAAAATAAATATTTCAGTATTTGCTAAATATTAGCGCTCTCTAGTATTATATAGTCTTAATATAATGAAGCTATTAGGCACACATCCTTTGGTTTATAATTTAGAACAATATTTAATACGCTTAAATACTAATCCTCCATTTGATTGTCATCTGTTTTGTGTGTTAACAATAAATAAAATAAAAAATAAAAGTTTAGCTTGGTAAAAAGATAAAATATTTTTATAGCAAGTTAGTAGATTTGGTAGCATCTTACTAAATTACTATTATATATAGGTACTATAGGTTATCGAGATTTTATCTATTGACGTCCCGTATAAGTTGACCGATCAGCTGATCCGGGGTTATATGAAATACTTTACAAAAATTTTGTATTTAGATAAATGGAAAACTACTATTATTTAATAGTAGTTTTCAAATATCATGAATGCCAATTTTTTTCTGTTTCTTCGCTGTTATTTTAATTTCGTTATACCTACTATAAGGATCTAGTATAGACCGTGGTTCGATTTATTACGAGTAGGTATGTCCCTTCCACTTTATATATGCACGGATTTCACTGAAATTAAGCCAGGGGAAAGAAGACAATGTCAGTTATTGCATGGTTGTAAGAGCTCGCGAGGTCTACTGTTCTCACAGAACCAATAGTGTATTTATCTATTTAACATTCTGAAGGGAAAAACATGTTTGAGGCAACGACACAAAATAGGAGTCTTACCTGGTTGACGTAAGTGCGTGTGCGCCTCGAGCGTCGTTTTTGACATTGCCGATAGTGAATTGCTGCCATAGCCTGAAACAAAACCATACAGTTTTTACAAGCTTTTATTTAAATCCTAACGTAAATGTAAATCTTGAGAGCCGAATCGGCTGCAGAAGGTGCTGAGCTTGCCAAGAGGCGCTTATATGTAGCTCAGTAATGATTACATATTTTTGCCGTTTGGTGTGGAAACGTGATCGTTGGGCTCCAGCGCCAGGGCCTTCCTAAAACAGATAAATCCGCTGTTTCTTTTCTCAACGAATCGGCATAGCTATTCAGAGAGGAAACGCAGCCAGTGTTGTCGGGACCATGCCGCATGGACAATATCTTTTATGTCATTTTATAATAAGTTATCATTTAGAATAGGTATTTATTTAAGGCTTAGTTTTTAGTTTCATTTTTATTTTAATTGTATTATTTACCTTAAGGCCGGTTGTAAAACTATAGCCAAATCAAAGCTGTTTCGGCTATTTCTTCTCCATTTTGCAAGGTCTTTAGCATCCTTGGGTGACCATTGACATGCATGTTATATTTGGAGAAGAAAAAGCGGGAAAGCGCACCCCGGGCTCCGAAATAGCACAGCTGAGGATGCAACCGGGAACGCGCTTAGACGAAGAAGAAGAATAGGACAACTCAATCTCTTCCTGTGGATGTCTACTAAGCACAAACATCCCGTGCTACAATAACATTCCCAAGGGGGGTTGACGTCAGGCAGGCAGGTGGCCGGTCGTAAAACTATAGACTGATCCGGCTAGTTCTTCTCCACTTTGAAAGGTCTTCCGCTTCGTTGGATGTCCATTGACATGCATATTATATTTGGAGAAGAAAATGCGGAAAAGCGTGCCCCGGGCTCCGAAGTAGCACAGCTAAGGATGAAACCAGGACCGCGCTGAGATGAAAGGAAATAATCTAATACCTGTTACGAGTATCTTATATATAAAATCACTTTCCTCACTTATATACTCAACTTTTTCTTTTTTTTTTAAATTAAAGAACACTCAGTTCAAATAATATTAACTTTTTTTTTAGCTAATGATTTTTAAAATAGCTAGCGCCACGGGTGGTATCGCCCAAATAGGGGAGAAATCTCTAGAGAGCATTTATTGTAAAAGGATTAAAATATTTGGATAAATAGTGTTATTCCCGATTATTAAAAAGGGTGATGAAATGCCTGAAAAGCTAAATTTATTATGAATGAATTTAAGTAGGTATATAGTTTTGTTCTGAAACCAAATAACATTATAAAAAGTAATAAAAAATAGGGGATTTTCCGTTTACATTAAAAAATAATCCAATTCAAAATCTACAAGTCAAATATAAAAAGCTGCATAATATAATAAGAAAATTTATTAGGCAGTAATTTTTCATCTTAATCGCGGTTTTCTATTAAACACATTTCATTATTAGAATTATTAATATATCTTCAATACGACACAATAATACAATTTGCTCTCATTGTGCTCAAAAGATTGTATAAAACAATCATTCGTCAAATGCCGAATGAGTAAGGACAAAGAAACGGCAAATTACAGATTTTTTCCAATCTCCCGACTCGTATCTACGAGTAATGCCATTATTATGGGACAAAACAGTAATTCCACCATGCAAGCAATTTTGAATCTTACTAGTCGAGTATATACGAAATTATGGTCGAGAATTGTTTGCGTTCGATTTGTGACTGGCAGTCGATTAAAAATCGCATCCAGTCGCTTCCCGATTTTCATCGACGATGACCCTATTTGTTCGTTGATTGTCTTTGATGCGCATTGTAGTGAGTTCGATTACTGATTGGGAAAAATCTTTTTACGTTGACAGCTTGTCAGGATTTTTTTTATCTCCCGTTATAAGTATGTTGATAAGTTTCGGAAAATATGCATATACATTTTTTTATTTAATAATAAATCCCTTGATTCTAAAATAACTAACCTAGTTTTCTTTTAAAGTCGTAGGTACTATACGAGTATTTTATGCATTTAGGGATTACTATCAATGAAAAATTTTTTTTAAGAGTTCAAAAGACTTGTAGAACAAAAGACATCTCTTGTAGAATATAAGTAATTATAAAATATTGCTAATATTAATAATTTACTTATCATCACCATCATCATGTCTTTTTTAGGCTCCAACGCAGGAACACGACCACCCTGTCTGAACTACCAGAGCCATATATTAGCCAGAGAAGCCAGAGGATTTTGCCTACACTCTCCACAATTTGTATATATTAATTCTGAAAACAGTATGTCAATAATATTGTAAAAAATCATCGATTTACTTTCGCTAGACTGATAGTTCTAAATCTCAGTACAAAGCCTAAACTTAAGGCCCCGCCAGTTCAGAGCCAAGAAAACATTTGACTGTTTTTAAAAAATCACTGTAATTAAACTACTACAGTTTATTCCTCAAAAATTTTACATAGGAATTGCAAGGCTTTTTTACAGACACCCACAATATCCAAATCACGATTGAGCATTTTTGGCTTGATAGAAAAAAATCACAAACATACCTCTAAATTTGCCTTTATAATACATATTACTATTTTATACAATCACCTTTTTATATGAAAATTATACCAAAAAATGTATTATCTAAAAAATATCTATCCGTTTTGGCTACAAAAAAAATAAATAGTTTGGAAAATCCAAAAGTGCACGCCTCATAATCTAATTTTTTACAATTAAATTGATTTTTTATAAATTATAATTAAACGACAGTACTTAGAACGCTAATATTAACTAGGAATCAGCACAGTGTAATACTTTATATATTAAAAACAAAAGTATTCCGGTAAGATGAATTTTTCGTCCAATTTCTCTGCCACATACATGGTCACATAAACACAGACTCACGGACGTCCAAGAATGATTAGTTTTAATGTTATTATTTATTATATTAAACAAATTAATTGTTTATAAAATGTACCATATGTGCTAGACAGATTATTTAACTTCATATTAGTGCACTCATATTATCCTGTAAGTGTTATATTAAAAAAAAAAAGTCATTTAAGTTTCGAAAGACTGGGTTTTTTGACATGTCGAGAGTAGAGCACTACCTCAACGCTCCGCTTATGAGGCATGCAATAAATATAATACAAAAAAATAATAAATAAAACACTGTGAAATATTCGTCGAGAGCCAATAGTAGGTATAATATTTTCATATAAAGTGATTGTCTAAAATAGTAATATGTATTATAAAGGCAAATTTAGGCAAATTTAGAGGTATGTTTGTGATTTTTTTTTCAATCAAGCCAAAAATGCTCAGTCGTGTTTTGGTTATTGTGGGTGTCTGTGATTTTTATGTAATTTTTTTGAGGAATAAACTGTAGTAGTTTAATAACAGTGATATTTCAAACACGCACAGTATTGCAAATTGTAAACCCATCTCGCCTTAACTTGCCTATAAATTGTTATTATAGTGTTAATGATTTACTAACTGATATAATAGAAGAAATACTTTGTTTTTATACTATATTATAGCAGGTAGATAGATAGATTAACTATGTTTTATAGCATTTTATAGCCTATCTGACATACAGCATACCGTTGAACATGATTGCACGAAACGAAATGTGAAAAATGTTGTAATACATTTTTGGTAAATAAATGTATCTTTATCATCTATGAGCGAAATCCTTAAAATAATAATAATGTTTTCCTACAATACTTCCAAAATATCAAAACAATTCCTACCCTTTAAAAAAGCCAAAGAAGCGTAAATCATGGAATCAAAAATACACCAAAATCAAAGCCAGTGTTGCTGTGACGGTAACTACGCGTGAAATCTGATTTCAACATCAAAGAGATGTAATCCTGATGCCAGGGCAGACAAAAAAGAAATCTATCTTTATGGAGATAAAGTAAACAGTTGAATGACTGCGTGGAAGACAGCCTGAGGCATTGTTCACCCTAGATATAGGCAATTGTTGAAATGCCGATGATATAAAGCTAATGGTAATTAAGGGACAAATGGGATACGGTCGAAATGTTTTTCTATTGAGGATGGATGTGGAGGCAGCCAAGTTTTGATAGAGTAGCCGGATTTGTTGCCATAAACTGACGGAAAACTTCTCATATTGAGACTTGTCTGGAGATCGCCACAGTACATTAAAAAAAACAGCTTGATGGATATTAGCTTTGGGAGGTGTGAGGCCAAATGTCTAGTATACGAAAGAGAGTGACTAGAGAAAAAGAAGAGAATAGGTGGATATTAGCTTTGGGAGGTGTCGTTAGATTCGTCTTGATTTTGAGAGTGACACTGGGTATATAAAAAAAAAATCAAAATGACAGATTTTTGATGCCATATGATGTCTTCAAATTTATTCTCGAATAGATTTGAATAGATTTGTCGCCAGAAGCTCCCATAAGCAATCAAAGCCTACACCAACCTTTGATTGTAACTTGTTAGAAATAAAGGATTTCCCACGTTTTATTAACTTGTTCCTGGCTAAATACGCAGTAGCGTCAAGCCATAAAAAAAAATCTTTGAGATAGCTAGTCTGTATATTCTATGTTCATAGTAAAATATATTTTTTTAAATAAATAAAAATAAGTAAATAAATACAACGTCTAACTATACTAAAACTAAATTAAGGGTGAACCAAATCCACCCTTGAAATAGTTTCGGTATATTTTGTTCTGTATACAACGTGGAAGGGACATACCCGTAATAAATCGAACCACGGGCCATACTAGATCACTACATTATAATAAAATTAAAATAACAGCCAAAAAAACAAAAAAAATTTTTGGCATTTACATAGAAAAGTGTACGGCCGGTTTGTATGGAAACGCCAAAATTTTTTTTTGGTTTTTGGCTGTTATTTTAATTTCATTATACTACAGTGATCTAGTATAGCCCGTGGTTTTATTTATTACGAGTATGTCCCTTCCACTTTGTATTTTTTGTAGCAAATATTTTTTTAACACAAGCCAACATTTTCAATTCCATCCCTAAGCTAACACTCAGCACAACACCACAGCATCCAAAAAGACAATCCCCAAACCCTTCACGCGTAACAAACGACACCCGGAGCGCCTCGTTATTATGACCCGGCTCCGCTTGCGAGTATGACACCACTTTGATCTCCCTTAATGAGATATCTAATTTGTGGTTGACAGTGCCTTGCTTGTCTTCACATTGGTAGAGGCGGCGCGAAATTAAAAAATATTTGTCATTAACCGACTTAAAAAAGGACGTTATCAATTCGTCGGAATCTTTTTTCAGGGTTCCGTACCCGAAGGGTGCAAACTGGACCCTATTACTGAGACTCCGCTGTCTATCCGTCTGTCCGTCTGTCACAGGGCTCTATCTCTTGAACCTTAATAGCTAGACACCTAAAATTTTCACCGATTATGTAATACTGTGGCCGCTATAACAAAAAATACTAAAAATAAAAAAAGTTGAAAATTAAAAGGGATCGTCATACAAAAAATGAGTTTTTTTAAGCGTTTTTAACTAGATCTTTATAATGGCATTAACTTGCTACTTGAAATTTTCACAGATTATGTATTACTATGGCCACTATAACAACAAATACTAAAAATGAAAATAGATAAAAATTGAAGGGGGTCATCATACAAGAAACGTGTTTCTTCAGCGTTTTAAAACATTGTAAGGTGTTACCCTTTACGTACGAGTCCGACTCGCACTTGCCCGTTTATTTATGTATGTTCCCCGATTACTCAAAGAGTATACTAACAGGCCGTCGCATAGTTTTATCAAAATTGGTCATGTAGTTTGTTTCTTAAATGAAAATAACAAAAAAATATGTCGTCTAAGTATACAATTGTTTGATTATTTAGCTTTTCTGATACCGAAGTCCATTTTTTGTTTTGAAAAAAAAAAACAATAATTATATAACTTTGTTTAAAAAAATATATAAATGGGTGCCAAGTTCCGTAGACAATACTGTAATTAATTTATAAGAATAATTTAAAAACAATAACTTGCGTATAACATAAAGATGATAAATTGATTAGCCAAATGTCTAATATACGAAAGAGAGCGACTAGAGAAAAAGAAGAGAATAGGTAGAAGAAAAAAGAGGGATTTTTTTAAGAATAATAAACTGATTTACCCTTCAAGTATTCATTAATTAAAAAGATACAAGGCCTTTTCTTTAACTGGGTGCAAATATTTAAGGGATAAATTTTGGGTCATGAGATAAAAGCATGGGTTAAAAGTAAGAATGGCGCCTTGATACCATCCAAACATAATTGTTTGGTGTAGTAGTTTGGGGCTAGTGTCATCGATCACCCATGCAACTCGATATGGCGTCTATAGCGGAGCATTTGTGCGAACTATTCCGCAAAAAATCACTCATCTTCCATCAGTGGACCTGGCCTCGTATGAATTTGTCACCAGAAGCAATCAAAGGACTTACACTACTCTTTGATTGACATTTTAGGTTAAGGGTTAGGAATAAAAAAACGAAACTCTAAAGATAGGCTCTAAAGGACTCCGTATTCAGGGACGTAAAACTAGTGACTCTGAGCTATAACCCTCGCGACTCACCCTTAAACCGTTGAAGTTTATCACATAAAAAGTTTTTCAGACAAAAAAGTTGCGTCTTATTAAGGGTAACAAAAAATATTATGACATAGGTATTTGAAAATTTTTCGAAATGGCTGGCTTATTATTTTCTTTAAGTTTTAAATCAATATACATCCGCCATTTAAAAAAACATCAAAAACTGAATCGACATATAAAATCTATATTATTGTCGAACCTACTTATAAAATTTCACGAGAATCGGTTGATAAATGCGACCTGTAGGCGAGAACAAACCGACAGACAGACTGACAGACCAATGCATTTTGGTCTCTCCCGAAACTGAGACACTTTGCTCGCTCTGACCGAGCGAGTAATTCTTTAAAAAAAACTCATCTTCCATGTTTGTCTAGAAGCAAAGAATATTCTTAGAAAGCCAATCCAGAGAGTAAGCAACAATCTAAGAAATCATGTAGTAATCCCTTACGAGTACTAATTCCATTTTTCATATCTGCATGCCTTTGATCTGGCAGGCAACGGTTTGCCAACTATGGATGAAAATCCAATGCTGATTGGATACATTGCTGCTTTTGTGAATTTTTAAATCAAATTATTAACAAATCATCATCTTTAATGTCGCATAGTGTATTCCCAGCCTAACTGTGGTAAAAAAATATGCTCACTATCACGATAAACGTGGCTTTTGGGTCTTACGGCATGAGACTGTTTATTTGCCAAAAGTGGCCGTTTTTCGCAAATGTGCGTAGTAAAGCTTAACGTTCTCACTTTAAACTGTAAACAGTAGTTCATAAAATACTTTGAAGGGTTATCTAGGACTTGGTAGTAGCAAAATTTTAAATGATGTCTCCGTTTTCTTTGAAATGATTTATTTAAAATAGGGGCAGCACTGGACCCCGGAAAATTCAGGCACAGCCTTAAAATGATTCCAATTCTCGCCCATTCCCTCGATAGTAGAAGCAGCTGTACATGCGGTACATTCTAAGTTTTTTCTTTGCTTACCAGCAAATATCCACCAGATACAAAAAATATCCATTCTCCGCACATTCAGAGACACAATTGAACAAATCGCAGCCTCCCCACCATCTAGATGCACAAAAACATTCAGATTTTCATTTTAAATTACAATCCTCCACGCGTATACATAACTACGCTCCATAGGGCGCGAAACAATAGGGTGCTTATAGCTTCCCTCCTCACGCCTGAAGCGGTTTCCTCCATCGTCTATCTCCCTCACTGCTGCCGCGGTTATTGTGCGAGTGAAGAGTACAGATGATCGCGACAAAAGCCACTTTAAGCTAATTTTCGCAGCCGCTAACTCAGTCTGTGCCACCGAACCCCGGTTTGAGAATTGGTTTATTTTTACTAAGCTCTATTTTTTTTTTTTCCTTTCTAACTTTTTACCTGTGCTCGTTTGTAAGTTGATAAAGGAAATTATTTAATACGACTTTGGTACTGGCGTCAAAACTCAAATTCTATTATTGATTTTTTAATGAGTGTCTTATCAGTTATATAAAGTCTAACAATATAGGTATACTGAAACTATTTAACTGAACAACTTTCCCCAAGGATATTGCAAAGACTTTAAACTGTAAACAGTAGTTTATAAAATAGTTTGAACGGTTATCTAGGGCTTCACAAAGACAACACTTTTCCACGGAAAATTCATGTATCTATATATAAGTATATAAAAATGAATGTTTGTCTGTATGTCCTTTATAAAATCGTAAACGGCTTGGCCGATTTCAATAATTTTATTTTTGTTTTTTTCGTTATAGTTCAGGGATGGTTTAGGAAAAAAAACTTGGCGTAGCATTGCGCGCAGGGTACAGCTAGTTTAAGATAAAATGCGTCCAGCCTTATAGTGGACAGTATATTTTACTTTCAAAACAATTCAAAACTATAACGTAATTTTGGTTTCGATGCAATTGAAAATGATTCTTTTGAAAAGTTATTCTTCTTCGGAAGGAGCTCAAGAAAATTCTATGCCACTTGTGGTCACCCATCCAAATGTGGACCAGGCCTGGGTGGCTTAACTTGCGAAAACGCTAGCAATGCGTACTCCCACCGAGCCACCAAGGTCCTTTTCGTAATGAATTATATGTATTAATGTAAAAAGTTCAATTAAGATTAGCATATAGTAATCTGTGATTTCCTAATCATATACCTATATACTAATAGTTTTTAAGTAATCCTTTACTTAAAAACTTTAAAAATTAAATTGGGTATCTAAAACTACAAGAAGTTCTTATATTCACGTACCTTCCTACTCATAACTATACAATTGAATCACTTAGCCATAACGACATAGAATTCGTCACCGTGCCACCTCACAAATTTTAGTTAATGAATAACAGAGCTTTATAGCTTTGCGACTTATTTAAAGTTCGTTTACAAAGCCGCGGGGAGCGAGGGGTTGTACTCGGTATTCTTAAAGCAGTCGATAAATTTAAATAATACATCGGCTCTACCTTCTTGTCACAGAATTAATATAAGTACAGAACGGCACTCGTAGCGTCCCCCATAATATGGCGTCCCACCTCTCCCCCGTTCTCGGCGACGTTTGATGGCTTTGAGCACTGAAACTCACACATTGACGTGCGCATGGGTGTGCACGGATGTATAGTTTCGTTTGTAGTAGTAGTAGGCATAAATGTTACTCAGCTTGTATGAAGCGCCCTACATGTGTTCTTGTGGATCCGCATTATTAAGTAAAACATATTATTACAAATAAATAATAACCCAACGTAACTGAAAAAATACCAAATGTGGCTTATTGAGGAAACTACCCATCAAAAATCCGTTGAATAATTTCAAGATTCAATTCAATTCAATTCAAAATATCTTTATTATCATAGGATATTTATAATATCTCTTAATAATAGTCACTTTGTTCTGTTTTGCACAAATGTTGACGTCAAATCGTTACTTACAGCACAGCTAAGTTTACGCCGCTTCCTAGGCGCAAGTGTAGAAGAAGCGGCAACAAACTGCACTGCACGTTTTCTCCAAAGACGTCAACTAACAATCTAAAAACTTAAAATTAGTAATATGGATGGACTGAGATTACATTGTTTGTTATGTTTGTCATAATTAAATTGAATTATGAAGAATTACGAAATTTAAAATCATGTCAATTTATAAATTTAGTATGTATCAATGTACCTAAATTATGACATGTCTAAGTATACAAACCTTTAAGAGGGACCCGCGCCAAGCTCAAGCCAGACCTTTTTGTCTTTAAGATAGTCATCGTCTTGTCTTTAAGACGACCTCCGTGGCGCAATGGTTAACACGCTAGACTAATCCAGAGGTTCTGGGTTCGATCCCCAGCCAGGGCAAGTTGGGAAATGGCCTTTTTCAAATTGTCCTAGGTCTTGGGTGTTTATCTATATATTTATTTATCATAAAATATAGTATCGTTGAGTTAGTATCCCATAACACAAGTTTTAAAAACTTACTTTGGGGCTAGATTAATCAGTGTGATTTGTCCCTATATATTTATTTATTTATTTATACATAAGCTTTGAATTTTCTGTCTGGCATATCAAGGACCGATTCTGGCAAGAGCTAAATAAGTTACCACGATAGAAAATTTATTTCGTCTTTAAAGCTTGTTCTATTTATAAAGAATAAAATGGAGCAGTTGTTTTTTCACATTATAAAAATTTCCATAATAAATAAATAGATAAGGCCAAATCACACTAATTGCGCTTGCCCCTAGTAAGTTTAAGTATTATGGGATATTAACTTAACGATACCTACTATATTGTATAATACATACCAACATGTATAGATAAACACACAACACCCAGGACAATTTAAAAAAAACCGGCCACGTGCGTGTCGGACCACGCATAAAGTAGGGTTCCGTAGTCATTTTTGGCACCGCGCTGTTTTGCATTTCTTGCATCATCATCATCTAACCTAACAGTAAAATATGTAAAAAAACTTTTTAAGTTTATACTGTTCTTTTGGAAAAAAGTATATATTTTTATTTTATTTATATTTTAAAAGTATTTATCACAGTATACCCGAAACAATTTTAAATAAGAGTTTCCGCGCCTGTTTCTTTACGTGAGTGATTTGAAGTTTATAGGTCCAAGACTTTAGAAATTACAGGGGGGGGGGGGGGACACCGTGTAAACGACTTTGGCGGGCTATATCTCGCAAATGGTAAAGCTGATAAAAAGTGTTGTATGGAAACCCTACCTTATTTTCATAGTCCTTTCCAACGATACCCCACACAAGAGGGTGCACTCAAAAAAATAATTCACCCCCCCCTTTACATGTATGGGGAGGTACCCTTAAAAAAGGGTAATTTTTTATTTTATTTTTAAACCTGAGATCTATATGTGAAGTATCCTCGAGTCAAGTTACATGCAAATCAGTCCATAAACGTAGAAGATATTCTGCTGTGACAGACTAGGACGGACGGACGGACTGAACGATCTTATAAGGGTTCCTTGTCGGACTACGAAACCCTAAAAAGGCCATTTACCAACTTGCTCTGGATGGGGATCAAACCCAGAACCTATGGATTGGCGGACTAGCATGTTGACCATTACGCCACGGAGGTCGTGTTGTTATGTTGTGGTCATTGAACTACTGAAGTCTTCCTAATTCCTAATAAGGAAAGCGTAGCGTCAAGTTATTATCTTCACACTTGTCGTAGTATTTATTATACTCGTACTTTCGTAGCTTGCTACGAGACGCTATGAGCGCATCAGCTACGAAATGGCTACGCCTAAGTTAACAAGTGCCTTGGAAGCTTATAGACAGGTGTATTTTTGAGCGACTTTAAAAAAGGAATACTGTCTCAATTCGATTTTTTATGTATGTTACATAATTGTGTTATAATTTAGTTAGATTAATTTTATCTTTATTTTAGTTGTTAATTATTTTATGTATTCTGTAAAACTGTGTGTTGATCTTTCAAATAAAATACTATTTCATATATCGTATAAGTATACTTATTTTAAATAAAACCATCTTTCCATAACTAAGTAGTTATTATTATTATTTTTATCTCTTTATTTAATCTTATTCTTAGATTAGGTTTAATAATATATCTATAAAAAGTAAAATACAAAACATAATACAAAGAACAATCTACCCGCTGGCAGCGGGCAAGGCCCAATTTGCCCAATTAGCTACCGGTGGTTAGGGCCACAGAGAGAGAGAGAAACCTCCTAATGCGTGTCGTGTCATTGGTCAAGACTCGCTATAAGACTGTTCGCTGATACGAGTGTCGGAACAATGATCGTCAAATCAACATCCCACATAGCAGTTACCTCGTGGGCCATGCCAGGGTACTTGCTGAGCTTTTTCTTCTCGGCCTTTAAGATATTCTCGTCATGCGGGATGGTGATGTCAATAAGCACTGTCTGACGCATTAATCGATCTGTTAGCACTATATCAGGTTTATTGGCGACAATTGTACTGTCCGTGATGACAGATCGATCCGAATAGAGCGTGACATGACCATTTTTTGAGAACCGGCACCGGTGAGTACTTATAGTACGGTACCTCAGATTATACAAGCCTGTATCAAAGAGCAAGCTGCTGGTGTATAATTTTGGTTTCTAGGTTATGCCTGTGCAAGTACTCGCCGTTAGCAAGATAAGAACAACCGGAAATTGTATGCCCGATCGACTATCCGGGGCGTCGAACGACATGCTCGACAGACTGTACCATATTTCAGGATATATCTCCTGTAGTTGTTTCAATTGTCAACATGACTTCAAACCTTCGGTTTTCCCAAAGAGGTCACTAGAACATAGTTTGTTTACGGATTCGAGATGATCCACATCGGGCCCTGTTAAGCTCTGATAGAACCGCCCGTGGAGCTCCTTGCTCTTCCATACGTTCTTGCGATCCTCGGTACTTAGCACCGTTGGTTTGCACCAGTTTTGATTTGCCAAGGGGAGCAGCGTTAGGCCCCTGTCTACTGCCACATCATCATCATTATATAACTTCTCCATTTTGTAACCTTTTTGGAAAATTCTTTATTTATTCATCTATTGTCACCAGTGAATATCTGATTATGGAATCGAGAAATCGAGGGAATGGAAAAAGCCTAACCTATTACCTAAAACAGTAATTTTTGGGTAAGATTGTTTAAACGATGACAGTTCAACCAGTGCGCAAGTTCAAAAAAAATGTTCAGTCCATGATATTATAGTCAATCTGTGTGTACGTAAAAATATCGCACGGTTTTACAATATGACCCCCTAATCGGTCCCAGGGGTGCGGCGAGCAAATCGCTCGTAACGATTGTCTGGGGTTCGAACCCGTCACGGTTCGACGCGAGCGGCGCCGGGGGCCGCGCTTGTATTTCATATTCGCTGTTATTTGTCGAATGTTTATGGAGTAAGTGATAATTAGGTTGGGATTAATTACTTTTAAAGTGTTTTGTTTGTCTTTAGTTTCCTTTAATTACGGCTTTTCTCCTAGTTTTTGGACCATAATTAGATGGAGAAATTACTTTTAAACTGTTTCATTCTGTTAACATTCTGTACTTTGTTAGTGTACCCATTCCTTTTACTTTTATTTAATTATATTTAGGTTTTTAGCTTTAGTGTTTGTAAGTACCTTTAATATATTAAGTATATTGATTCTGTTAACACAATCATTAAGTTTAATTTTTTTTTGTCCCATCTTAATTTATAGCTAGTACTTAAAATAATAGAATAGAAATATCAAAAATGTTCAAATTTTCGTTCTGCGATCAGATTGCAAATGTTCTGAAAAAGGGAGAGGTAAGAAGTACCCGTAACCGAAGGGCATGTATGAAGAGGTTGATGAGTGTAGATGAAGCGAAAGAGATCTGTCAGGATCGTAGCAAGTGGAGGTCCATAGTCTCTGCCTACCCCTGTGGGAAACAGGCGGGATAGTATGTATGTATGTATGTTCAAATTCAAGCATTTGTTAAAAAAATAGCTCTAACAGTTTTTTAATGTCGCTGTGGAATATGAAGTGTCTTTTTATTACCCATCTACGGCGAAGCTATAAGGAGGGTTATGTATTTCGCCGCTATGTTTGTATGTTTGTTTGTTCTTTTATCTCTCGTATCATCTATGGTGTGCACTTATGACAAATGAGATATTGTTGGAAGCGTATTGGCTGGCCGCCGGTTATTGGATATATGACGTCACACGTCGTCACAGTAATATAACCTATAACTCCTTTCTACTTCGTCACAGAATACATAAGAGTCAAACAGAATGGTATCTCACAGCGTCTCCCGAAAATTGGCGTCCCCGCACCTCTCCCCCGCACTTTGTGAGCTTTGACGGCTCCAAACCAGGGTTTAATTACTAGCCGCACGCAATACGCGACGTGTGTTGTCTTGAGAACTGTCAACCAATAGTAACCATCATGGTGAGAAGGTGCGCGTATAATAATTGTTTATCCACCCAATACTCTAAAGAACGTATATTTCATACATTTCCAAATGATGAAAACAGGTAAGCAAAGCAACAATATAATTTCACGTTATTACCCAGCAACCATCTTGATATATATACCCTTCTCGCTCTTTCGCATTGGCGGGAGATACACAACGCGAGATTGTAACATTACCGGATTGCTAATAAGCAATCCGGTAATGTTACATAGGCTCCTCGCTCACAGGTAATCACATACACGCAGATGCCAACTGGATTTCCGCGGGTTATAGTGCTAAATGCCATTGTTGACAATGACAACTTGACATGCTGTGTGTAAGCGTGAATCGTTATAAACATTTGTTTATTTTTATTGAATTTATTCATATAATTACCGTATAGTTTTGCGCCGAATATACAAATTACTATATTACAATAGTGAATTAGTGAAATTAGTGCGTTACAATATAAATGACTCAATAATAATCAGTAAAGTGAACTATAGGTGAAATGGACAATGGACATAATGAAAAATATTTGTGAAGTGATATTACGTAGCTGTTTCCGACTTTTCTGTAACATTTAATACATATAAAACAGAATATTTTTACGTCATAGTGTTCGCAAATCTTCCGGTATGGAAAAATATAATCGTAAATATGTCGAACTCGTTAGTAGGTAAGTATTAAAATAATTCTGCGTTGCGACCCTAAGTATAAAACTCACACATCGACGTGTGTACAGATAAATTGTTTCGTTTGTAGTAGTAGTAGGTATATATGTTACTCTGAATCAATGGAGAGTCATACCAGTGACTTCGTCTAAGCGTGCTCCCGGTTGCATCCTCAGCTGTGCTGCTTTGGAGCCCAGGGTGCGCTTTCCCGCTTTTTCTTCCCCAAATATAACTTGCATGGTCACCCAAGGATGCCAAAGACCTTGCAAAATGGAAAAGAAATAGCCGGAACAGTTTAAATGATTTGGCTTTAGTTTTACGACCGGCCGCCTACCTGACGTTAACCGTCTTTGGGAATGTATTTGTGCGAAAAGTTTTACAACCGGCCGCCGCCCGACGTTAACCCTACTTGGGAATGCAATTGTAGCACGAGATGTTTGTGCTTAATCCTTTAGTCGCCTCTTACGACATCCGCAGGAAGAGATGGATTGGTCCTATTCTAACCCGGAACCACACGGGTTAACCTATAACTCCTTTAACCGGCTTTATTCAACATGGCGCTCTCTATTAGGCCATTAAGTAATAATTCCATAAATATATACATTATTAGCTGTTTCTCCCTGCTGTGCTTGTATTAAGTACCTGAATTTTCCGGGGTCCAGTGCTGCCCCCATTCAAAATAAATTATTTTAAAGGAAACGGAGACATCATTTCAAATTTTGCTACTACCAAGTCCTAGATAACCTAGATAAAATGGGGGCAGCACTGGACCCCGGAAAATTCAGGTACGGCCTTAATTGGTTTTAAGGACTTTTCAGCAAGAATTTTCCCACCGTCGGGTTTTAGTTTTTAAAACTACATATTGTTTCATATACCTACTAACATATTTTAGATTTTATTGTACTAAAGTAATTATTTTCTATTACTTGGTACTAAGTTTTAAAAAACAAACATTCCTCTTAATGAATATCTATTTCGCTGCAATTTGAAACAATAATGACTTATTTAATAATTAAATATCTCATTTACGAGTAGTTCACCATTCTCAAATCTCAAAATTTCAACTCAATCCGATTGAAAAATCATGTAGCTAAAATGTAACTGGGAGGAAATCTCAACAATATGGCAGGACGAGCGAAGCGTGGCGATAATGGAGCCGCGCGGACCCGGGATGATAATCATCAAAATATTGCGTCACTTACCGAAATATTGTAAGTGTCAATCAAAGAATTACGCTTCTATTGTTGCATAGCGCGGCGCGTGCAAGGCGTACGCCGCGCGATTACGCTTGCGTGCGCCATTTTAGGGCCATTGTTTTTTTTTTATGGGTAAATGTGCGTTTTTTACGGTCTGCGCTGTGTCAGGTATAGAAATGGTATGTAATTATGGGTAGAATAAACGTTTGTTTTGAGCGACACTACTAGTTGGCCGAAATACCAAAGCTACGTATAACAGATAAGCCAAACAAGTTGTAGATATTCTCTAGCAAGTAAACTTGTTTCATGAAGTGACTACATCCCGTTTTTCACTTATTGTGAGCTTTCTTTTATCTTACATTATAGAATAGAAATGGATTGGATATACTTTGAGAAAAACACATATTAGGAAGTGTAATATGTATTATATTCTCTTAACAGAAAAAAGAGAATTGGTCAACAAAAAACTTTCGTTTTATATACTCTTTATTTTTTTAGAATAGGTTGTGAATCTAAGGATGAAAATTAATATGTCATCTTTACCGCTGCCTCGCGGGCTGCTTGCAGCACGCCACACCCGAATCATTAGTAAATATTATATACGTACAAATGTTTATTCGTATAACATGAAAACAATTATCTTACAACAGCAATCAGCAATAAAATAATGTATATGTTATAAAGTAATTTTTCAGATTCTGATTCATTTAGTGATGGTAGATAGGTACTTACTTATACTCGTAGCATTTGTTTTTATTAAAACCTTGTACGCATTTACAAATTCTGTATGAAATAATATAAAACGAAAAATAGCATACCTTGTGAACCCTGTGATGTGGCATGTGAAGACCAAGAACTTTTGTAGGATGCATCTGAAAATAAATATCATGGATCACAAAAAACACACAAAATCAATCAATTCAAAGAATCAAGTATAATATAATATAAATATAATATATACTTATAAGTAATTTATTTTTAGTATTTAAGTTGTATTAGGTTTTTTTAGTTACTTAGTTTTAATTTAGTTATTATTTATTATTAGTGTTGTACATGTATTTATATTTATCAGTAATAAAGACATAATACACTGTAAAAAAAAAAAAAACAAGAATTAAATATTTATTTCGTGATTAGGCTTTTGCAGGCACTTTGACCTGTCAATAAGTTTAGTTATATATATATATATATATATATGTGTATCTTATATTTAAATAAAAATAATTGTTTTTATGGTTCCGTACAAAAAATTAAAAAACGGAATAGGATCACTCGTGCGTCTGTCTGTCCGTCCGTCTGTCACAGCCAATTTGCTCCGAATTTACTGGACCGAATCAGGTGAAATTTGATAGAATGTTGTAGTCCTATGACCTAAACACATATGTGCAAAGTAAATAAATATTTTTTTAAAATAAGGGTCATTTTCGGGGGACAAATTGGGAAATTTGAAAAAAAAGTTTTGCAAACCTTACTGTGACATATATCAAACGAAAGGGCTCGTTATGAGGATCTCAAATATATTTTTTGTTATTATTGTAAAACGAATAGTTTTGATTTTATTCATGAGAGAAGACGAAAATTGACCATTCCCCCCCCCTGATCTCTGAAACTACTGAGCCTAAAATTTTGAAAAAAATATAGTTCATTGCTTGTGGATTACAGGAAAACCTATAAGAATTCAATCAATTGTACGGAACCCTCTCCACGCGAGTTTAACTCGCACTTGGCCGTTTTTTTAAAGAAAATCTACTTATGTTTACTAGCGTTTCGGCATGACTACTGCTGAGAACGCCGAAAGAGACTGAATAAGGCAGTATCGGTCACCTACTTGCCACAAAGGCTAAGTCATGGGTTAGTTAACTAAGATAATATAAATAATACAAAGTTATCACAATATAATTGATTAAGTTTGCAAACGAGTGATCAAATTCAATTAACAGAATAATATACTGAGTAGTCTCAGGAGATCTTATATGGAGCCGAGCTGTCAGTCCCTGGCTGACCTTAAGTTTTTTTTGTGTATTACTATGTACAAATATTGATTTATCAAGCGATACCTAAAGTGTGTCTTATTGCTAATACATATATTTAATATATTATCTAGTAAAGATAAAATTTCGATAAGCCCGCTTTTGCAAGCCTTTATTTAGATAAGTACGTGGATTTTTCGGGGTCCAGTGCTGCCCCCATTTGAAATAAATTATTTGAAATGAAACGACGATACGGGCTTCAGATCTAATGGAATTTTGTATACAAACGTAAATCAGGTGACAGTTCATATTATTATGACAAAAAGCTAGTCTGGATATTATGAAATGAAGTGGAGGCGGAAGGTAGCCATAGGTTATTTGTAATAAAACGGCGCAACCCCATCGAAAACTTTATAGTTATCATTTGATTTGATAAGTATTGCTTCTTGAGCAATATTTTCGCTGAGCCTACCTTTTTGTGTTGCTGCAGAATACATACACACATCGCATCGCTATAAAATTTGTATGTAAATAACGTAATATCATTCATTTATTTTGTGTGTGTGTTTGTGTGTATGTGCCGTTTTCACAAACAAGTGATTTATCTATCTCTCTAATAAAAGCTTGTAAATACAATAATAAAAAACTTATAAGCGTCTGTTTACGGTTTTCTGTGATATTTTAAACTGTATCATTTATATATCGTAATGTTTGGGGGCAATAATATATGTATGTATGTTTCACTAACTGTGAATACCTTGCCAAGGTTCATGTACTTACCTACTAACCTTACTTATAAGTGCATGTAAGCGAAAACTAAAGAAATAAAGAGTTCATTTTAGTTAGTTTGGTATGTCATTACTAATGTTGTTATCATTTTTTCATTAATCTATTTGAGAGAGAAAAGTTAACAAGGAACAATGTTATTGTATACAATAGTGTAGTATCCAGGATTTTACTTTGTTTTTTGTTTTTTCGGGTGTGTAAATGGCCAACATTAGTGTCAGATTTTTGAAACCGCCTAAAGGCATCTAGTATAAGAGTAAGTAAAGCATCCAGGGTTAAAAAATAAGAAAAAGGTTTGTTTTGACGTTTAGTAAAACTTGACTTGTTGGAAACTAGCGAATTATAGACGAAGAAAGATGTTTGGACACTTTAGAAGCATGAAGAATACTCCACCGATAAGAAAGTTAAAGTTCTAAAGCCTAAGTGATTGTAGGGCTATGTTCAGACTAGATTTCCGAAGTTACACATTGCAACATAGCAACCTTAATTGTCCATAATTTTACATCAACCTTTTCATTATAAACAAGTTTTTAAGTAATTGTTTATACTCTAACAAGAGTTAGTTTAACATTTCGAAAATGGATCAATTTGTTTTTAATCCCTTAATATACTCCTATCCTCCTAAAAGAGACAGAAATGAATTATTAATTGTAAAACACCCTTCTTAGGACTGCTTTTGCACAAATAAATTATACTTCTCTAGCACCAAACTATATAATATCTTAGAAAATAAAACTAAAATTAAGCACTTAAATTATCGTTAATATAAAATAAACAACCTATATTAGATTGGATGAAGGCGTTTGAATATAAGGATACAGAAAAATATTTTAAAAACGTTATCTAAATATAAATTAATATATCCCTCCCCCCCTCTGTAACTATTACATACGTACACAAATACCCAGACAGTCAAAGCGTACATACACACACACACACACATACATACACACACACGCACACACACACCAGACATAGCCCACACAAAACCAGTTTAGTAATCTTGTTGTTAATGTAAAATCCAAGTTTTCGTAATTATTTAGACAAAGTACACAAACTTAGTTTTTTAAGATTAAATCCTCTAATTAGTAAGGAACTTACTCCTAACATACAGGTTTTGCCTAGTTTAGGAGACATGGCTGTAATTAATATTATGTAAAAACTGTTATAGTCAATAAATATTTATTTTTATTTTTATCTAATACGAGTAATACCGCTCGCCGCGCGTGGACCCCACACGCGAAAAACCATCATTCTAATTTTAAGTAAGTGGTGCTACCATAAAAAAATAACATTTTACTTCAAACGATACACGGAGTCCAACATTAAGCTTTAGTTTGCATTTTTGCGAAAAACGGCCATTTTTAGCAAAAATGCAAACTAAAGCTTAACGAAACAGTGGTTCATAAAATAGTATGAAAGGTTATCTAGGTTTTACTAGCTCAAAATTTTTTAATGATATCCCCGTTTCCTTACTAATAGTTTATTTCAAATGGGTGCAGCACTGGCAAAATCAAAATCAAATATTTATTCAGTAATTAGGCCTTAGCAGGCACTTTTACACGTTAATAATTATAGTGTACATTACGTGTAATGTTTATTTATATTTAAAATATTTTTTTCGGACTCCGTGTATCGTCTTAACCTTCTTGTCGGCATACGTAATATATATATCTATGCAAAATAACAGATTTCTAGCACTAACAGTCTCTAAGTTAAGCCGCGGAAGAACAGACGGACATACCAAAACTATATGAGTTCCGTCTGTGACTTCATAAAAAATATAGTACCTAGTTTTCAGTAACAAGTAAACTTCAGTAACAACTTGCCCGATCAGCTGATCGATGATGACGGGTCGATAAAGTTCATATTAAAGTTACCTAACGTTTCATGTTGTATTTTGCTTCGTCGCATTGTAACCAAAGGGAAAAAAATCTACGGAAAAATATTGCTATGAAAGCTGAATGCAGACAACCTTTTCGGCACGCTGCCGAGGGGTGACATTTCATTGGGATTACACAATTTGTTAATTTTTTATTTTCACTTACTTATTATGATTATTATTTTTTGATCAGAATCAGTCTTATTATAAATAAACCGGCCAAGTGCGAGTTGAACTCGCGTGGAGAGGGTTCCGTACAATTGATTGAATTTATATAGGTTTTCCTGTAAACTACAAGCAATGAACTATATTTTGTATTTTTTTTTTAATTTTAGGCCCAGTAGTTTTGAAGATCAGGGGGGGGGGGGGGGGGATGGTCAATTTTCGTCTTCTTTCTTGAATAAAATCAAAACTAGTTATTTTAAAATAATAACAAAAATATATTTGAGATGCTCATAACAAGCCCAACCCAACCCTAAAACGCATTACAGATAACGCAGTGTCGGAGGGATGTTCAATGGGTCCAAAATACCCCTTTGTGCAGGTGTGCTATAGTGGCAATGTGAAGCCATTTTCACACTTGAAGGGTGTTTATCACTTGATGTGCATTTGGGGGTGGCGATTTCATGTTAGAAAATAAGGAAATGACGTAACATTTTTATCTTGAACATATACAACTATCGCTTTGTAAGTATATAGTTTTGACATAAGAGTTACAATTTGTGACCTTATTTTTTACAAGCTTTTACTTAGTTTCACCTGTCCCGTTGTCTGTGTGTCCGTAATCAAATCTTGCAAGCTAATTTAGACCTACTTCTCATTTTATTTGATTGAGCTGAAATTTCACATACTTAGGATGTAAGCTGGGTGACAATGCAATATTATAGTACCAATTACCTGATCTCATGATGAAGTCTGCATCTAAAGATATAAATGCAAAGATACGGCATCTCTGAGATAAAACAACATAACCCCACCGAGTCTGGGCTCATTGTCTTGAGGAGCGCTTTAAGAACCCATACTACCCCACAGTACTTAGAACCATCTTCTTTTATCAATATTAACAAAATACTCACTTTGAAATATGAACACAACAAAGTTCAGGAGTAACTCTAGTCACTATATGACTCAAAAACACGATTGCTTAAAATTTTCTCGATAGAAAGAATTGCGAAGTTGCCTCTCAAATCACCTCCGAATTATACTAAAAGGGCTAAAGAATAGTACTTATTTGTGACCCTCTCGTCACGTTGTAAATTTTTAAACGATTAGCATCTGGTCAATATGATCCACTTTTGGATTTTTTTAATCAATATATACGGACCAATCACACAGATTGAGCTAGCCCCAAAATAAATTTGAGACTTGTACTATATTATACCGCTATAACAAATACATATATAGATAAACATCCAAGACCCAGGCCAATCTGAAAAAGATCATTTTCCATCGACCTGAGTGGGGATCGAACCAGAGACCTCCGGAGTGACAGCCTGGCATGATGACCACTAGGCCACAGAGATCGTCAATAAATAGGTATGCAGGTAGAGAAAAACGAAGAAAGTCGTGGAAGAATTGTGTGAAGTAGGTGCGTGGGAGGCTTGTAAGAATATGCTGAATGGTGAATAGAAATAATTGTATAATTTACTTAGAGAGTCGTCCCAAATAGGCTAAAAAACTGGATGATTTTGATAAGTGATATAATTAGGTATCCTGTTTATTTTATCTGGCAAACCCGAGAAAATATCTCCTAATTAAATCAGTTTGATGTTGTGTAATGTAGTTTGATGTTTTTAATGCTTATATGCATATACATATAATCTTGAATAATATGTGAAATAGTTAAAAAAGGACAATCATAGTACAGTTGTAGCAGTGACGCAGTCTAGGCGCCGTCCGTCATTCAATCGGCTGAAAAAGCCAGTGGATTCGTTCAGATTTGTCACCAGAAGCTCCTTTGAAGGAAACTAAGGCCACCCTTTGATTGAAACTTTTTCCCACGTGTGTGTGGAACCAGTGGAGCGAGCCATATCTTTAAAAAAATAGACAGCACTAATAAAATAGAATAAGTTTTTCGAAAAACAAAACACTTTTTCGTACAATTTTATTGGGAAGTCTAAGTACAGAGGAAAGTTAATACGAGTGCTGTGTTATACTGTGCCACCTCACGTAGTGCGCGACGCGCGCGGTGGCACAGGTATCTGATTGATCGTCTGTACTAATCAAGACATATTTGAAATAAGCTCAAACTTGATAGGGTTGCGTCGTTTTTATTAATTAAATAAGTATTTAAGGCCGTACCTGAATTTTCTGGGGTCCAGTGCTGCCCCCATTTAAAATAAATCATTTTAAAGAAAACGGAGACATCATTTAAAATTTTGCTACTATCAAGTCCTAGATAACCCTTTAAAGTATTTTATGAACTACTGTTTACAGTTTATAATGAGAACGTTAAGCTTTACTACGCACATTTGCACACAGTTTATAAAATACTTTGAAGGGTTATCTAGGACTAGGTAGTTGCAAAATGTTAAATGATCTACGTTTTCTTTGAAATGATTTATTTGAAATGGGGGCAGCACTGGACCCCGGAAAATTCAGGTATGGCCTTAAGGACAAATCGCACTGATTGAGCTAGCCCCAAAGTAAGTTTAAACTTGTGTTTTGGGACACTCACTCAACGATACTATATTTTATCATCATGATCACAATATTTAAGAACTATGTTCTTGTCGGTGAAGTATATGCCATGTTTAAATGAATGAATAACTCTTTATTGCACCTAAAAAAAAAATAAAAAAATAAAAAAAAAACACAAATTGTAAATATATATACATAGGTACAATGGGCAGTCTTATCGCTGACAGCGATCTCTTCCAGACAACCAGTGGATGGAGAGAAATGTAGGCACGTGAAAAAGAAACGGTGTTTCTCTATCTATTAATAAAATAAAAATTAGATATAAACTCAAGACCCAGGACAATTTGAAAAAGGCCATTTTCCAACTTGCCCTGGCTGGGGATCGAATCCAGAACCTCCGGATTGACGGACTAGCGTGTTCACCATTACGCCACAGAGGTCGTCGTATTACAGAGTTCATATAGCTACGAGTATATTCCGGCTCCATCATCAGATCAGCTTATTGTTAAAATAATATTGCATTGTCATCTGATTTACATTAGCATACAAAATTTCATCTCAATCGAAAACCGGGAAGTGGCTCTTTAACTTGCAAGATTTGACAAAAACAATTAATTAGCACAAACAGTGCAAGCTAAATAAAAACTTGTTAAAATAAAAAACTTTTTTACGGATATAATACACTGTATATGGAAACAATATTACTTAAGTACTTTGATATAGGTAGATATATATTTAATATGCAATGTTTAACGTAAGTTTTGTATTTGTAAATAAATAAATAAATAGCAGAAATCCAAATTAAATAGTATTAATTGTAATAAATAATGAGATAATTATTTTGTAAAGTGTCATATTTTATTATTGGTATGTAACGGGAGGGAGAAGCGGGGGCACCTGACACAGGTATCTCATACAATTACAAAAGATTTTTGATATATAAATAAATAAATATTTTAGATTTTTATTTTATTTTTTAGATTTTGATTTGTCTTATGTGTTCGTCTCTGTGTGTGCTACAAACATTTTGTACCTAAATTAATAAAAGAAGAGAATTCCTATTATGAGTGGACTATCTACATTTACGGTGCTTTTTAAAATGTAGAGAACGGTTATAATCGTTGTCTTTCGAGTGTGTAAGTGGCCAACACTGGTATCAAATTACACAATGGTGAAAACCGGGAACAACGGCTTAACCTGTCTTCCGAAGCCCGGTAGATTTCATGAAATTTTTACTGCCATTTGTTGTCACCCATCCAAGGGTGCACCACGTTTGCTTAACTTGCGAAAGCGCTACCAATGCGTACTCCCATCGAGTCACCGAGCTTCTCAGTTGTGACTTCATAGGTAGCAATCGTACTTTGTAATATGAGCAAAGAGCGTAGTTTTTTAGTAGCTGCAAGTTTATAACTTTGTATCCTGTATCATTTGATTTTTTGTACCTAAATATATTTTATCTTGGGTTGTGTTTTGAAAACGACCCCTGCCCCATTGAACTCTTGGCACGAGAGCTGATTTTCTCAAAAGAGGTTATTACTTTCGTCATAGTATTATGGCTTTATCTTATTTTGGTTTTAGAATCAATCTACTTAAGATGTGTAGGGTGTTGATCTATAATGTTACTTTAGCTTTTTTAGTTTCTAAACTCTTAAAGTTCAGTTACAAACAGTTGTAAATCCGTCATTTTACACCTTTATCCCACATTGAATCTAGAACCATAAAACCAATTTATCCACAAACCCCCCGCTTACTTACGACACATAAATACATAGATACAAAGCACACAAATTCACCACACTACACTTCACACGTCACGTCACAAATAAAAAAATATATATTCACCAGCAAACAGCATAGAGAAATTGGTAAATGTGCCCGACCGACTGAGGTAGTCGGCTGAGCTTTTTATATCGAGCATTCTGAGGCACGGACGCTACGGCATCGCCATGCGGGCGCGAGGGTAGCACAGGCACTCTCCAGCCGGGCCCGAGGCGTGCCAGCCCTGGCCACGCCCCTGACCCTCCCCACTCTCCCTACAAACCACCCCACCAATCGCACAACACTCCAGCTAATCTTTATCTGAGGAAAATAAACAGGGCGGGATAATGACGCGCTTCGGCGGCGTAATCAGAGCCTTTGTGGACGAGCCCGACGACGGTTTGCCGAACGGCGACTTTTCGATATTGCGTCTTTTAGAGGCTTTTTCATTATGGCGGTATTGGCAGCGGTCGCTTGCTCGTTTGTCAACCGTATTGTTTTTTATTTCGACCCGCTTTTCACCGGACAATGCGAGCATTGTCTGCTTTTTGTTTATTTTTAAAATTGCCGCAGCACCGCGGTTGCCTATCTTGATAATTGTCCATATAATTGGCTGAATTTAGCCATATTGCAGACTGAATTTGGGAACGGTGTTTTGTTTGGTCTGACGTGAATGAGTTGTTGAATGGAAATGTTTTTAAATATGTTTATTATTTGGTAGAAATTGCGTGTCGTGTTTAGTCTGCTGACGAACTCTACTAGGTCAATTTTCTTGACCTTTTACAGTCTTGCCTTTTGTTTGATAGCAGAAACTTAGATGTAGGCTTTTTTACAACCAATAATGCATGCTATGCCAACCCCACATAAAGATTGGGTTAAGGATAAGGCAGAAAAAGAAGTGCATTCTGATAGTAGAGGCTAGAACAGAGATGGAAGTAGACTGTAGAATAAACTTGTAACAACTTATTTGTTACATTGATTGTTTGTGTTGGTTCTGATGTTTTTTTTTTAAATAAAAAAAAGCGGCCAAATGCGAGTCGGACTCGCCCATGAAGGGTTCTGTAGCAGCAAGTAACATAATATAATAGTTCTAAAGGTAAATTGCGATTTACGAATTATGACGTATTAAAAAAAAACTACTTACTAGATCTCGTTTAAACCAATTTTCGGTGGAAATTTGCATGGTAATGTACATCATATATTTTTTTAGTTTTATCATTGTCTTATTTTAAAAGTTACGGGGGGGGGGGGACACATTTTGGAAGTGTCTCTCGCGCAAACTGTTCAGTTTAGAAAAAAATAATATTAGAAACCTCAATATCATTTTTGAAGATACCCCACACGTATGGGCGTGATGAAATAAAAATTTTTGAATTTCAGTTCTAAGTGTGGGGAAGCCCCAAAATTTATTGTTTTTTTTTTTCTAATTTTGTGTGAAAATCTTAATTGGGTTCACAGAATACGTCTACTTACCAAGTTTCAACAGTATAGTTCTTATAGTTTCTGAAAAAAGTGGCTGTGACATACGGACGGACAGACAGACATGACGAATCTATAAGGGTTCCGTTTTTTGCCATTTGGCTACGGAACCCTAAAAATGCCTAACGCGTCTAAAGTAGTTTTCACTTCAAAAAACGATTTATCAAAACCATGTCAAAACATTACTACGAGTAGTTGTACTAGGTACCCTACCACTTTCCTACAGCCATCTTTCGGAGACAAAAGACCAACGTGCTGGAAAGCACTGGATGCAGGCCACTTTAATATCAGTTATTTTGGAAATCCTATATAGGAAGGCCTGTGTCCATCGTTGAACGTCATGCGGCTGAAATGTTGATCATGATAAGACCAATATCTCAAACTCCTCAAGATCCCAGTATTGTCCTCATAGAAAAGTTGTTCGTTTTGACGGGTTACTGCCGTTATAGGTATAACCGACAGCCTCTATATACAGGCTGACATTTTATCCACCTGCAAAATTTTTGAAGCAAGTTCAGTCCATGATACTGAACAACTTTTTATAATTTTTTTTATTGAAAATTGTTAAAATTTTATCGTTCTCCCATACAAATCAGCGCTCAGCCAAACGGATTCCGTATGGGAGGACGAAAAAAAATTATCGATTTTTAATACCTTTTTTTATAGAAAGTAGTTCAGTATCATGGACTGAACTTGTTCCAAAAATTTAGCAGGTGGATAAAAAGTCAGCCTGTATAGGCTGTACGGAAACAGAAGTAACAGCGAAGCACGTAATACCTCCTCACCCACTAAGCGGCGTCAGCTATTTAAAAGTAGACTATTTTCTCCCTCACATGCAAGGGACTTGAATATGCCCACGAAACCAGGTGAGCCAGGTGATGAAATGAATCACAACTTCAAACATTTATTGATAGTAGGTACATTTATCACCCCTGTATACCTGGATATGCATATAATATTTGTTAATTGACAAACATTATGAGGAATCCCTGCGACCAATAATTACTGTCTACATGAGCACAGAATACAGTAAGAGTAAACAGAGCGGAATCTCCTAAGATACGCGCAATATGCGTCCCCGTTCCCAGCACCCGCACCACTCCCCAGTTTTCGCCTTGACGACAGGCGAGAGCGGGCGAACACACACTGCATGGCACGGGTTGGCCCACAAGAACCGGGGGAGAAGTGCAGGTGCGGGGAACTGGGACGCATATTGCGCGTACCTTAGGAGATTCCGTTCTGTTTACTCTTACTGTATTCTGTGACATGAGTTTCTTTCGGCGTTTCTTCATAGCAGTCGCGGTCGTTACGAAACGCTTTACTCCGCTTTTATTAAAATAACGATAATTATAATTTAAATATTAATAAACATCACATGTAGGTAATGTATACCAAACTTATTGGCGTGTATAAGTGCCTGTACGAAATAAACATTTGATTCTTGTTTCTACATACGGGGATACAAATATGTAATAAAACAGCATCACTGGTAGATAACAATCTACCAGTTTAAACTCAAAATCGAAGTAGTTAACCGAAGCGACGACTAATCTCACTTGAATTGAAAGCTACAGTTAAAAGCCCGCTCTAAATGAAACTGGTCGTTTGAAATGTCAGTGACAGGAAAAGCTCGTATCTGTGTCATAGACCTTCGGTGTGTTAGACAGGACATTTATACCTACTACTACTAATTTAATTTCAAGATCGCCGCGTCGATTTGGGAAATGTTATCCGACTAATTGAAAAACCTTGATTTTTGTATTTTAATTAGTTTTTTATCCTATCATTTCGTTTTTCGTGTGTGTAAGTGGCTAACACTAGTGTCCGACTTTTGATGCTGCCTTTGGGGATCTGACATAGTTTGACGACTAACACACATTAATGCCACCCGGGACTAACCACTTAACGCGCCTTCCGAGGCATGAAGATGTTTTTATGCTTGAATCCAAGTGCGGACCAGACCCAGTGTTACTTAACTTGCTAAAATGCCAATAATGCGTACACCCACTTAGCCACCGAGCATTGCTTTGATTTTTTCCCTATAGAGTGTGTAGCATTATAAAAAAAAAATGTTTTTGAAAAATTGGATGCCGATTTCGATTGAATGTCGAATGGCAAGATAGTGTTATGGAGACGATTCCGTATAGGCCAAAGAGAAATCTCTCCTTGACATAATACGGAAAGTTATCGCTTTTGGTAGTTCTTAAGTCTGTGGTATAGTATTTTACGATTTTGAGACTGCAGAGATAGTAAGTGCCAACGTCATTTTGTAAGGCACATAGTGCACTTTTAGACTAAATACATATTAGTATCAACTGATCACATAGGTGTTGTTACACCCCTGGTGTTGCAGTTGTCCATGGACAGTGGTGATCACTTACCATCAGGGGACCCGCTTGTTCGTTTGCCGCCCATAACATAAAAAAAAGGTGGCAGCACACAAATTATTAGCAAACCAGCGATAGGTAGGTAACATCAGGCCTGTGTCACTCCCCGTTTAGGTATCGAAAATATACCTACACTAGCTGTGCCCGCGACTTCGTTCGCGTGGTTGTCGGAATGTTATATAGCCTAAAGCCTTCCTCTATAAATGGACTACCCAACAAAAAAAGAATTTTTCAAATCGGACCATTAGTTCCTGAGATTAGCGCGTTTAAACAAACAAACAAACAAACTCTACCGCTTTATAATATTAGTATAGATTATTACTAAGAGCGCGGCGGCCCCTCCAAGTGGTAAATTCAATTACACGAATCGTTTGTCCAGAGTAATAAGAATGAAATTGGCCTGCAATGGATGTCTAGGTATCTAAACGAAAAGATGCTGAGTTCTGACGTGAGCTAAATTAAACCATATCGCTAACCACATTGAGTAGATATTTCTTTGAATTTCTTTCTTGAGTGAGACTTCTGTACGGTGTACTAGTATCCTGTTCTGTGGTAATATAGGTTCAAATCTAGGTAAGTAGTATTTGAACCTATATTAACAAGTATCAAATTTTATTTTTGCTCCTACTTTGGTCCTACTTGTCTTTGCACCACCTTTTCGGTTGACCGTTTACAATTTTTGTATAAAAAATAAATAAAAAAAGTAAAAAACGCCATATAGCGCTATTTCAAAACATGTAGAGATAGCAATTTTTCTCTTGAGTCATTCTGATATTTTATTAGTTGTTGGGTCTTGCAGTTCTAAACAGACAGATCCCAGGGCCAGAACACCCAAAGGCTACTTTTAGCGTGGTGATGGGCGATAAGATAAAAAAATGGATAACAATAGTAATGGGTTGCTTGCCGCATCGCCTATATATGATTCGCATTTTCGCCCTCGATCGGATTTAACGATCTATGTGGGAAGGGAGTACATTCTTAGTTTTTTCTTTTCAGTATGGTAGAAATAAAGTTTAAATTAAAAAAAAAAAACTGAAGGAATGTTTGTTTGCCCGTGTGTGATATGGAACGGCTTATCCAGAAAAGTGGGTTACCGCGCCTATGGACTCCTGCAAAAACAGTAGTGCCACATAGTACGCTTTTATGTAACATTCTTTATATATAGAGTGTATAGCTATAGTATGCTCCATGATCCAAAAACTGTAGATAAGTTATCCAAAATCTTTTCACACCCGGGAAAAGCGAGTGTGTGCGTAGTGCATACGACAGCTGTGTATATGTGAGTGGTCCGCCATGATCGATAAGCGTTTTGCCGTTCCTGGCGCTTCCGGCGTGCGTTGCCACCCTGTACCGGCGGCGTTAACTCAACTACGGTACGATTAAGGCTTTCGCTGCTTTTTTAACTAATGTTGTTATCTTACCAAATTGGTTGGTTTGGATAGTTGGGGCTTTCTTTTAACATGAAACTCTCTTAAGAGTCGCCTTACCCTAGACAGAATCAGAGTTTCCCATACAAACGTAGTCTACGTTTTATTTTGAAACGACATGTCAGATTTCGGTAAAAATTTGTAACTTTAAAGAAATTCCATATATCTAGGGTTATAATTGGTTTTTACAGTCAATATATGAACTTAAAAGAGAATATAGTGCATTATAACATTTTTTACCATTAGTATGGAAAACTTTTACACCCATATATTTTCTTTCAAGTTTATATTTTGACTGTGAAAACCAAATTTAACCCTAGATATATGCAATTTCTTTAAAGTTACAAATTTTTACCGAAATCTGACATGTCGTTTCAAAATAAAACGTAGACTACTTTTGTATGGGACAGTCTAGGATAAGGGGGTTCTTAAGGTCATACTAGTAGACATTTTACACGATTGATCCTACAAACTGGTAGTTTTTGTTACTGGTAGATTTTGTTCACGGCAGTGGTAATGACTCCGTACTGTAAATTTCAGGCCCTCGGCCAGGTCAATATGTAAAAATATCATTTTAAGCGGTTTTTTAGCTAACTAAGTATATACTCGTAGTATCGTTATATTACTCTAATAAGTAATATAAGTTTTGAATCCTTTTTCCACCTTCTTGCTCACCTCTTCATCTAAGCGCGTTCCCGGTTGCATCCTCAGCTGTGCTGCTTCGGAGCCCGGGATGCGCTTTCCCACTTTTTCCTTTCCAAAATATAATATGCATGTCAATGGTCATGGGGCTCGTCGGCTGCGCACCTCCTCGAGTGCCAGGGTCCACTGATATCCTGACAGATTAATTATACTATATTTCAATTGTCGGATGACAGAGCCCTGGACTGGTGGGCCCTGGAAACGTCAGTTGTGGAGATTGTAATTGGAGTTTCAGTTGCAATCTCCCAGCTGGCGGCTAGGACGCAGCCCCCTCCTCCATTCCCACTCCCTGTACCTTTTATCCTGTCATTTTTCCTCTTCGTCCTACCCCCCCCCCCCCCACCTCGTTTTGAACCTATAATATCTTCCTTTCACACAACCTAATCCCATTCCCCTGTGCTGCCTTTGTGGTCGGGTTGGCGCAGTTATGGAGGAGAAGATCACCCGCGTGTTCTTGCCGTGCGTGGGGACCCGTACGGACGGATGAAGGTGTCCAGGAGGTTGAGCCAAAGGGACTGCGGCAACACACCTCTTTGGCCTGGCTATTCGTCTCACACGGGCGGGCCCTGTCTAGCCAACAGTGGTTCCAATCGGCTTTAACGTCCGTCCATCAGACGACGTTGGCGAGCACTCTGAAGGATCGCGGCCTGCAGTCGAAGGTGGTGATGTGTGTCGCGTGTTCGCGCTGTTCGCGTGACCGTCACCGCCGGGGTTGGTCTCGTAGGTTGCCCCGGAGGAGTGCTATACCCCCTTAATAGCCCTAGTGTCGAGCAGACATTCCCAGTTAAGGGCTCCGTGGCGGGTGGGGAGTTAAGGGGGTGAAAACTTAGTTTCCGTATATTATGTCTTTCAATAAACATAATCGGTTACACGGCGCAAGCTTGGATGGGAGAGGAGTGAGAGAGGAGAGACAGGATGATAGCTTGGCGGCTTCGAGCTGCCTGCTAACATCGAGTGCCAAGGAGGGGACGACCAAGTGCGGAGGTAATACTTTGCCTGGTGCAACCTCCGCGGCTAATTTAAGGACCCAGGGACAACCAGAAGTTGTTGCGACCGAGCGGAGGGCCGTCCCTGATCTGGGGCCACCTGGTGAGATCCTAGCACAGGACCGCCAGGAGGGACCTAGTAAAGGAGAGGGACCTTGTGAGGAAGCAATGACTGAGGATAGTACCGGGTTAGAGTGGCGAACGCAGCGTAGCAGGAAAAACCTTAGCGGCTCTGCAAAGCGGCGTTTGATGAGGTTGAGAAGGGAAGGAGCTGTCGATGTATCGCCAGCTAAAAGGAACCGGGAGGTAAGCGACGAGGCTGCCGAGGCAGCTGCTGGGGCAAAAAGGACGAGGACTGAAGCAGTCAAACCTTACAATAAAGCCGCAGCAGCCGTCAGGATGGTCATCGTCCCTATAGACTACCCGGCTCAGCAGTTTCAGGGTGATGGATGGACTGCACTTGCGCCTGTTCTATACCCGAAGATTGAGGAGGCAACCGGACTACCGGAAGTCTACATGAAAGGAGTGGTCGCAGGTGCCATACACGTCTCCTGTAATGAAGACAGTACTGCGAAATGGCTCTGCGACGTTATGAATGGCGAGACAGTTGGTGGCTTGAAGGTTAAGGTCTTGCATGCGAAGGACCTTCCAAAGCCAATAAATATGGCATGGAAGACGACCAACTATGTCATCCTTGATAATGCAAGAGTCCTTCGGGTCTTGCAAAAATATCACCCGACCCTAAAGGCGGCTGATTGGAAGGTGGTGGACACGCTGGTTGAGGGGACACACGTAAGGCGTATTGTGCTCATGGACCAAGCCTCTGCTGACTTCATCAAGTCCAGGGGGTACAGGCTCTACAGCGGGATGAGCATCGATGTCTTTAAGGTAATTGAGGACTCCACAGCCACGACCGCTGAGGGGCCAAGTACCTCTGGCAAGGGGCGAGATGGATGTCGGCAAGGGGGAAATGGGCGGGATGCGTCTCAACTTCCACGGGAGCTGCCTCCGCGTCCGGAGGAGCAGATTGTGAGGGAGCATGAAATGCAACCTCCTACTGCTCTGGTGATACCAGAGGTTGCGCCCGGAGGAGGTGGGGTGACTACCACTCGACCACCGCTGGACCTACGCAAGAAGGGTCGATACGACCACGAGCACCGTCCCCACGGCCTAGCCTGGTGATCACCAGGCCACCGGCGAGACCACCGTCGTCCTTATCGACGTTGACGGATGCTGCTGAGCAGTTGACTTTGTCTCCTGCCACCTCGGAGGGACCGCTGGACCTCGAAGGGTTATACGAGATGGATGCGTCCCTGGACGCTGATGGACCGTCGGGAGACCGACAATAATGTAGACGTCAATATGGCGGTACTAAGGTGTGTACAGATTAATCTACACCACTGTAAGGCAGCCGTAGCTGTCTTTGCACGACAACTGCGGCTAAACAAGTATGATATAGCTCTTATTCAGGAACCGTATATATATAAAGGCCAAATAAAAGGCTTCGGTAGGTTAACGAGTCGGATTTATTCCTACTGTACTACTAATGACACAAGGACATGCATTTATATCAAAGAGGGTATAAATGCCATGCCCTTGATTTCTCTATGTTACAGGGACCTGACAGCCGTCAAGGTCCAACAAGGGGCAGGTCAATCTGTAGTTGTAGCTGCAGTCTATCTGCCGTATGAAGAAAAGGAACCGGTTTCACCTGAGCTCACCGTACTTGTGCGGCATGCGGAGGAGAGAAAGCTGGAACTTATCATAGGGTGCGATGCTAATTCCCATAACGTGATGTGGGGTAGCACAGACACGAATGATAGAGGGATTAAATTAGCCGAATACTTGGTAAGTTCACCTCTATTTCTTTGCAACAAAGGTAACAAACCGACTTTCGTAACAGCTACGAGAAAGGAGGTAATTGATATTACAATGGCCTGTAGGAAGGCATCTGGTAAAATTCACGACTGGCATGTGTCGGATGAGTTTACATTGTCTGATCACAGGTACATATGCTTTAGGTACAGGAGTGAGAATATTTTAAAATCACAAACTGTACCAAAAAGGAACCCAAGACACACGAACTGGGTGTCATATAAAGAATCATTGAAGGCCGAACTAGGGACTCCGGGATCCAAGCTTAACTCTATAGTTGACCTGGAACTGGAGGCTCAACGTATTGTGGACGGCATTAGAAATGCATGGGTGGACAATTGTCCACTGCGTAAACCGAGGGCACAAAAAGATCCTTGGTGGACTCCGGCATTGGAAAGAATGCGAAGGGAGACAAAAACGCTCTTTAATGTAGCTAAAGCCAAAAAGGACTTTAGTGACTATCACAAGGCCCTCACCGATTATAGCAAAATGGTGAGAAAGGCAAAGAAGGGTGCCTGGAGAGGACATTGCGACTCTATCAGTTCTCTACCTGAAGGAATGAGACTAGCTAAAGCAATGGCTGTCACTAAGGCGGATCCATTGTCATCTGTTAAGAATGAAAATGGTGCGCAAACGGAATCTGGCGTAGAGACATTAAGGGTGATGTATAAAACTCACTTTCCAGGTTGCATGGAAACAACTATTGATCAGCAGGATCTCAACAAGGTGGAATCTTGGGGGGCTAGAACCTTCAGGAGAGACTGGGAAGTGGCCAAGAAGGTGATAGATGACGAGAAATTAAAATGGGCCGTGGGTACCTTGCAACCATACAAGGCCCCAGGGCCTGACGGCATCTATCCAATATTCTTGCAGAAAGGAATCTCTGTACTTAGTCCACATCTCTGCAGACTTTTCAGAGCCTGTATTGCTTTTGGACATATTCCCAAGTCATGGAGATTAGTAAAGGTGACGTTCATTCCAAAGCCTGGAAAGGCGACATATGACGAGCCAAAGGCCTATAGAGCTATTAGTCTTCAGTCGTTTCTGCTGAAGACATTGGAGAAAATGGTGGACAGATACATCAAAGATGGCCCACTGAGGAAGCACCCGCTTCACAGAATGCAGTGTGCCTACCAGCCTGGCAAGTCAACAGAGACAACTCTGCACTATGTAGTGAGTCGGGCTGAGAAGGCACTAGAGGAAAAGGAGTTATGTCTGGGGGCCTTTCTCGATATAGAGGGGGCATTTGACCGGACTACTTTCGAATCCATCAGCAGGGCGGCGACGAAACATGGTATACCGGACACTCTCTGCAAATGGATAGAAAATATGCTCAAGAGTAGAATAATCACATCTGAGCTTCTAGGAGAGGAACTATCAGCATTGACTACAAAAGGTTGCCCACAGGGCGGGGTGCTTTCACCGACGCTGTGGAGCTTAGTTGTGGACTCTCTGATAGCTTCTCTTAACAAAGGACCGGTCACAGCGGTCGGTTATGCGGATGACATCGCCATTCTTATAAATGGGAAAGTTCCTGATACGGTAAAAGGGATAATGAACAAAACTTTGCGGGAGGTGCAAGAGTGGTGTAATAGGAACCACTTGAGTATCAACCCAAGCAAGACAACAATTATCCCATTTACAAGGCTCCGGAAACTGACATGTTTGAATAATATCAAAATGAACGGTACGGAGCTTAAATTGTCCAAGGAGGTAAAATATCTAGGCGTTACGTTAGATAAAGAACTGACTTGGAACATACATGTTAATAATATAATAACGAAGGCCACTAGAGTATTGAACATGTGTCGGAATACCTATGGTAAAACATGGGGCCTAAAACCTTATATTTTACGTTATATATATGAGATGATGGTAAGGCCAATTTTGACCTACGGGGCACTCGTGTGGTGGCCCATGGTAAGACAGGTAACTTGTAGAAATGACCTCAGAAAGTTCCAGCGATTGGCATGCTGTGCAATAGCTGGGGCGTTCTCTACAACACCGACCGCATCCTTGGAGATCATCCTTGGACTGCCACCACTATATCTATACGTGCAAGGTGAAGCCTGTAAAGCACTCTACAGGCTAACTACAGCTGGTCTGTGGAACAGGCACGCACCAAGGACAAGGCATACGCGAATGGAGACGACGCATGAGCTCGAAAGGATGTTGGACATGGGAAGCGATAAGATGCTCCCTGTGTACAACTTCAAGAGAAATTATAAGATATATGTCCCTACAAGGGAGGAATGGAAAGAAGAGCTTCGACCTTCAAATCGAGATTGCTTGACCTGGTACACGGATGGCTCGAAGACCAACCATGGAACAGGAGCGGGCATCTTTTCAAAGGACAAACAACTGCATCAGAGCATGGGGCAGTATGCTACCGTTTTTCAAGCAGAAACATATGCGGTAACTGTATGTGCTAAAATGAATTTAGAAGGAGGCCTAAAGAACCGCCAAATCTATATTCTGACAGACAGCCAGGCAACCCTCGCGGCCCTTAGTTCCAGCAGGGTCGGCTCCAGACTGGTCTGGGATGGAGTACGTGCCCTAAATCAGCTGGGCAGGCACAACAAACTGGTGCTGGTCTGGGTGCCGGGTCATGTTGGCATCGAGGGAAACGAGAAAGCTGATGAGCTGGCAAGGGAAGGGTCAAGTAACACGCCTATAGGCCCCGAACCCTTCTTAGGACTATCATATGGAATGGTTACTAATGCCATAAACGCCTATGTCAGCATGAGACACAAGGCTGAATGGAGTGATATAAGTGGACACACCCACTCCAAAGAGACACTCGGCGAGAATTTTGCCAAGTGGTACAAACGGTTAAATAAATTTAACAGAAAACAGGCAATAACTCTATTGGGAGCATTGACTGGACACTACCACAATCGCAGTCATCTCTTTAAAATGAGACTTGTTGATAGCCCAAAATGTCGGGCATGTGAGGATTCAGAGGAGACAATGAGACACATCATGTGTAGCTGCGACTCGATGGCTGGTAAGCGCATGGACCTCTTCGGATCAGCATATCCTAAGCTAGAGGACTACAGGCACTACGCACCAGGTGATATTCTGAAGCTTATGCAGTCCTTCTTCAGAAATCCCGAGGCGGGTGAGTAAGGCAAGGGGGTAAGTACAATATAACCCAAAGGTTCGACGTGCTTCCCATCGTGGACCCCAATGCAAGATAAGATAAGAATGGTCACCCAAGGATGCCAAAGACCTTGCAATATGGAGAAGAAAAAGCCGGTTAGTTCAAATGATTTGAAGACAACCTTCTCGCCCACCATCACGGTAAAAGTGGGTATTTGGGTTTTTCGGCCCTGGGCTCTGTCTGCTTAGAGCCGCAAGACTCAAAAATGCTCTATCTACAAAGGTAGCCCTAATAACGGAAAAGCTAAGAACAATAGACTAGGATGGCATGGACATGTAATGAGTAGCCACGTTACTAAAAAGAAGCTAAATTTGAAGGTTACTGGATACAGGAACAGAGGAAGACCAAAGAAAAGGTGGACGAAATGCGTCAAGCATGAGATACCTAGATATAAAGAATGTAACAAGTGCCTTGACAAGAATACAAGAAAATGGAAAAGAATCGCATGCTGTCCCGACCACACGTAAAGTGGGATGAGGTGAGGAAGAAGAAGAATATAATGGACTAAATTTGTACTTTCACCATTATACACTTCGCAAAGGGAAGTAACATAGGGCTCACAAACAGTACATTAATAAATAAATAAATATAATAAATATACATTGTGTGTGATAGCTCACAGTACCTGAGAGTAGGTCAATTAGGTCATCATGACTGATTTAATGCAGGATATTACGTCATTGTTGTCAGTGGTAGTGATGTATGTTTAATTGAAGCCACCCCGGCTTCGAATACCAATATAATAGAATAATCTTACCCATTAATTCATACTGATTAATTGAGTTAGTATCCCATACTAGAATATAAAACTTGCTTTGTGGCTAGTATTCTTATTTGCTGGCCAAGAAAAAAGAAAAAAACATAGCTGCTTCCCTTCCAGTGCAGATGGTAAATGCTGATCTAGGGCACGAATCTAAAAATTTGAATAGGCGATGCGGTTAGCAACCCATCACTGTTATGATTTCCCTTTTTCACTTTCATGCTCACCATTACGCTAAAAGTGGCCTAGGCCTTACCGCCCTAGGCTCTGACTGCCCCGATAAGGACGTGATAGTATATCTGTGACAGTGGGTCACGTGATTGACCTAAGAATACGTACTGAGACTGTGCGGTCTGTCCGTCTGTTACAGGACTCTATCTCTTGAACCGTAATTGAACAAATAAACACTTGAAATTATCACCGATTATATATTACTGTGGCCGCTATAATAACAAATACTAAAAATAAAATAAAGCCATTGATGATGCAAACGAAACCTCTTTGTGTCGTTTGGACCATTAATGGTGCAAATGAGACCAAAACTTAAAACAAAATATTTTGAAAAGTCAAAAAAAATAACACACTCATTCGAGCGTTCGTGTATAATCCTTCTTTTGTGCTTCGCCGCGTAGCACTTGCTTCGGCAAGTAAGGGAATGCTCATCTCAACATAACGTTGTTTACGTATGACAGCACAGCAGCACAGCCTTACACCAGTTAATTTAAAATTAATACAGGCAGGCGGCGCACAGGAAATGAGCTTAGGGGAGGCGGGAGTTAGTGGATTCGACGATTGCGTAAAATATGGAAGGTGCAGAAGTGAAGGTTGTCGGGACGATAAAAATACGTAGAATTTGCCAGCAGATTTTTTTTGAAGCCGATTGATATTCAGATACAATTTCACGTCTTTATTCTTAACGGGATAGACATAGCCTAGAGCTGTAAGACTCAAAGGCCACGTTAAGCGTAAGCGCATGGAAGAAGGATGACAAAATAGTAATGGCAACCCTCGTCTATTACGATGGTTTGGATTTCCGCCCATTACCTTGGTTTTTTTATATAAGGAAAAATCACACTGATTAAGCTAGCCCCAAAGTGCCCAAAATAAGTTTTTTAAACTGGTTTTATGGGATACTAACTCAACGATACTATATTTTATGATAAATACATATATATAGATAAACATCCAAGACCCAGTTGAATTTGAAAAAGGCCATGTTCCAACTGGCCCTGGCTGGGGATCGAACCCAGAACCTCCTGATTAGTGGTCTAGCGTGTTAACCATTTACGCCAAGGTCGTCGATTGGATTTTACGACCTGCGCTGAAAGAGAAGCAGCTGGTAAATTCTAAGTTTTTCTTTTCTTGCAGACCAGCATGGAAGAAGCCGGTTGAGAGAGGCGACAATGTAAGGAATAATGTCAATAAGCGATGCGGCTTAAAATCTGTCGGTTAATTTTTCCCATATACATTTCATCATAACATACTTACTCGTAGTTACGGCCCAGACAGTTTCCTCCATAAAGTAACAGTATGGTCTTCCGATAGTTCCCTTTTTCAATGTCTATCTAAATTGGACTTTATCATCATTTCGTAGTCCTTAATGTTGCTTGACTGACACTGCAACGTGGACACGTTGATACTTATGTCGTGCCGCTATTAGAGTGATGGCTATGTCTTGTAAGAGATAAAGATGCAATCAGTTTCATAGCACAATAATGGTCAAACAAAAAGAAAGTTTTTATTTCGTAGTTTTTCGTTTTAAAACGTTCTTTTTATAAAAAAAAAGTCACGTACTAAAAGGTAACAAACTTTTATAATATTAATTAATTTACGTTACTATGTCGGAACACTATCTAAATCGAAAATATGTGATAAAAAGTTTTCGCCACAAGTGGGATACAAACCTCTCCCCCTTAAGTCATCCAACTCTTAACTCTAACGTTATAGTAATACACGACACAATACGTTGTATTGTGTCGTGCAAACAACGTATTGTGTCAAGAATTAAATGCATGCCTCAATTGCATAAACCTTGTATTACTGGGTCTAACAAAATATACTGAAACTAATTTTAAGGTGGATTCAGTACATGATACTGAACAACTTTCCCCAAGGAACATAATATCGAAATATGAAACTAATTTTTGGCTTTATAAACAAACTTGGATCATCTGATCGGTCAACTTTTATGGGTGGCCAAAAATTAATTTTCATATTTCGATGTATGTTCCTTGGGGAAAGTTGTTCAGTATCATGGACTGAATTATCCGTTGAAATAGTTTCAGTTTATTTTGTTAGACGTTATATAGGGTATGTAATAAAGAAATTGGTCAGGATGCTTCAAAAGTCACAACAGATTGATAGTGCACTAATGAATGCTATATTAGGAGTGAGCATAATCAAATCTGAAGGTTTATCTAAATTAAAAATATGTGATGAATGGGAGCATCACATATTTTTAATTTAGATAAACCTTGATAATTCTCTGAAATAGCAAAAATAAGTTTGTTTTCCTTCAAAAGAATCTACAAAATCATACATACTCGCTACGAATATTTTTTGGGCATTTTGGCTACATCAAACGAAATGTGTTGCTTGGCTAGCAATAGCAAACGAATGTTGCAATCGGTGAGTTTTACTTGAAGAAGTTTCTGGAATCTGTTCAGCCAGTCGTATAATACAAAATGTTGTATTATAATATGTACGTCCTACTGTATTTTCCAAATAACATTGTAAACATGAGCTATCGTTCTGCGCTTTCGGCATTTTACAGAGGGGGTTAGTGGAATCCGTGACATAATTCGATAACTGATGCAAACGGCTTTTTGATGCTAGTTTTGGAATTTAACATCGTTTCTGTTTTTAAATCAACAAATGAAAAAAAGTACTTTTCTATATTTTTCATTATTTCCATTAGATTTCGAACTGATGATAAGTTGTTAAATATCCACTTTTATTTCTTTGCTTCTAATTTTAAAAAAATCTATAATTCTAAATTTCATTAAACATACGGCTAGTACGAAATAAAAGAGAATAGTCGCAAACGTTGTAGGAGCAACTCGTCTGAAACAGTCATTGTCTAAAATTATATTTCGTAGTTTTAAAGCTACGATCGATCAAAGCACAGACTCACTCGTAGATTACATGGTGCGACTACGTCCGGTCGTATAGGGCACATCGTAGTCGCGTACGACCTTTGTTCAGGTCGTAGCACGGACATATCGTAGACGCGTACGATTTGAAGCAAAGGGGTACGATGTTTCTACGATAGATCGTAGAACACATTTTGCAGCCAAATATTTGTACAAAACTTTAATTGATTACACTTATACGAGGATATAAACAATACACGTTGAGGTCTATTCAAACAAATTCCCTTTAAATTCCAATAAACTTGTATTGAAATACTCACATTGGTATATTAGCGTTATCTTTGGGCAAGCACAATAGAAGGATGTGTTGACGTGTTTGTGAATTCACCAACTGTGAAGAGAGACTGCAGGCGAATTTGAAAAATACGCGAGAGAAATTTGAGCGTATCAGCTCTATTTATTATTTTCTTAAAGCTGATGTGGGAGAGAATAGTAAATAGAAAGTTGAAGAAGACAAAAGACAATGTGCCGCCACGTGTGGTTCCGGGTGCGAATAGGACCACTCCATCTCTTCCTGTGGATGTCGTAAGAGATGACTAAAGGACTAAACACGAATATCTTGTGCTACATCTGTATTCCCAAGGAGGGTTGACGTCAGGCAGGCGGCCGGTCGTAAACTATAGCCAAATCGTTTAAACTATTCCGGCTATTTCTTCTCCACTTCGCAAGGTCACAAGGTCTTTGGCATCCTTGGGTGACCATTTCACATGCATATTATATTTGAAAAAGAAAAAGCGGGAAAGCGCACCCCGGACTCCGAAGTAGCACATCAACATGCATGAGGATGTAACCGGGAATGCGCTAGGATGAAGAAGATGTGGGAGAGAATGATAGAGAATCTAAATCATGTCATTAGGGGATGTGGGTTGTAAATAAAAATCGGCTAACCGCACACGGGCTCTGAAGCAGCAAAGCTAAGGATGCAACCGGAAACGTGGTAAAATGAGAGACTTTCGTTTTTGTTCAAGTTGCTGGTATACTCGTATAATGACTTGTTTAAATTATTCACACAATAAAAATAGAAAAGCTCTTTCCCATCACTTCTTATTCCTCTTCTTATTATTCAGTCCCTCAATGCTGAGGACCTTGACCACATATTTGTTTCCAGGCTATTCGGTCGTCAGTAATATGGAACATCTATATATATACGTATCTATATCTAGCCACTAGTGTGACGATATAAATTAAGTAATTATATATCAACGGTTTTTGTGAGGAGCTCGGTAGGAGTACGCATTATCGCATGTTAAGCAGCCCTGGGCGTGGTCCACGCTTGAATAGTTGACCATAAGTGGTATAAAATGTTCTTGAGCTCCTCCGTGTTTTAGAAGGTACGTTAATAATCTTATACCAGTGTTGGCCACTGATTTGTTATGTTTTTCTTGTAGTACATTGGTGTCAGAGTTTTCAAGCTACATAAATGCATTTGACATGCCATACAACATCCACTGGTGAAAACGAATAACAAACAGACAACGGTTTATGTTACAATAAAGAAACGTATTTTTTATTCGCTCTAGAACAAGTATATTTCAATTTAAATAGTGAAGTGCCATTCCTCTTACAGCCCTTGGATTGAGCTGTATTTTACTCAGGTATTTTACAATATTTAATATGAAAAGTATCCGACATCACTTTGTGCGAATGATTATGATGATAAGATTCAAATAAAACTTTTTTAACATGCTGGTCTGTTAGTATAGAGAAACATAAACGATAATATAATCCTGCTTCTGTATGTAAGTATGTACATTCTATGATAATTGATAACAATGACGACTTAAAGGTACTGTTTAGCAGAAGAGGCAGCATGCTGCCTCTTTATGATTGTATGGTTTTAGCTCAATTGAATAGTGGGAAGTGGGTCTAATTTAGCTTGCAGAATTGATTACGGACACAGACAACGGGACGGGTGCAACTAAAAAAAAAGCTTGTAAGAAGAAGAGTTTTTTTTTTTAAAAGAAGAAGAGGACGTAAGGCGTACACCTTTAGCTGGCGTACAGAGGCGGCCACGACTAAAAACTTCGCAGCAATACTTTAATTAGTTCACGGAGTTCAGAACTCGGCGCAAACTGATTAGCAGGATGAATTATTTCGCTCGAAGCGCTTTATGTTTTGAAATGGTTGTCTGGTAACAATGGTGGGTTGATGAGTTGATACATACTTAAAAGAGATGCTCAGACTGTCAATTTTAAACAAATTTTGCTATTCTAATAAAAAAATATCTTCGACTTTTTCATACAAAAGCGCTTAGAAAAATCGTATGGTAACGTACATATGTGTTAAATATCATCAAAAAAGTTAAAAAACTAAATAGAACAAAACGCAACCGCAACACGGCCAACACCGGGGGAATAAATTCAAAAATTCAAACTGAATGACTATTAATCGAATTTCTTTGTTCTCATAATTATCCACATCATTAACGGCTAATATATTTTCGTAATCTTCTTTCTTGTATTATATCAGACCTAAGTTATACCACACAATAAATAATACTAACGTACAGAAGTCTCACTCAGCAAAGAAATTCAAAGAAATATCTACTCAATGTGGTTAGCGATATGGTTTAATTTAGCTCACGCCAGATCTCAGCACCTTTTTGTATAGATACCTAGACATCCATTGCAAGCCAATTTCATTCTTATTACTCTGGACAAAGGATTCGTATAACTGAATTTACCACCCGGATGGGCCGCCTGCACGCATAGTAATAATGTAGGTACATTTTCGATACCTAAATGGGGAGTGACACAGGCCTGGTTATACAGTCCTTTTATTTATTTCCCAGTATAGTTTAACCTTTATACCTAGTAGTAAGCAGATAAGGAAGTCTTATTTTCTAGGATGTATGAAAACTTTTTTGAGAACCTAGTATTGGGTTTAAGATAGTTTAGATAGACAAAGGACTTATATTTGTGGACCGAGTCATTCTTTTAAGTAGTTAAGTATTAACGACCTGGATGGCTAGAAAAATGGCATTATTACAGAAAGGAACTTATGTATAGTTTACGATTTTGATTAATTTAACATGGTAGACTAGTAATTAAACTCCTATATGAAAAGTTTTTTGTATAGACGGGCTGAGTCGCCCTTTCTATGTCGACCGTATATTTATGCTTAGCACTTCCTATATATTTTTAATTAAAATAAGAATAATAATAATTTATTTGCTCAAATATAGTACATAAGATGTCAATTGCATAATTAGTATCATGTATCCAACCTAAACTAAGGCATGCAAATTTTTATGTAGTCACATGAATTATCTATTTAAATATTATTTACATGGGTACAATTGAAAACACAATAAATTTTGATTAAGAACACAATTTCATAAGTTCCAATATTATTTTTTGCGCTTACTGAAGTCTATATATTCCGATATAGAGTAAAAGTAATGCTCTAGTAACCATTAATAGTAGCAATGCTAAAGAACATTATAAAAGTCGTCAACTGTCCATACAAAGTGACGCAGTGCCGTATCTAAACATCAATGAGTCTACTCGTAGTGACCCACGCACACGGAAATGGCGGCGGCGACACTTCTGATTGCTATAGCCACATCAGTGGCTGCGGCCGCAAATAATTTATGTAAAATTAAATACAATGGTTTGTCATCAGTTTTATACTACTAATAACGATAGGTATATACAATTTCAACTTATATTAGGCACATTATAAATGGTGAGTTAGTATAAACGCATTGCACACAACTCGACTCACATTCATTAGGTACGCAATATAATTTTCTTCGCACTTCGATTACAAAATACTTGAGCTGAAATAGTTTGTTTGTTTGTTTGTTTATAAAGCTTTATTGTTCACAAAACAGAAGCAGATATAAAACAAAAAAGTAAACATACAACGGCGGACTTATCCCATATAGGGATCTCTTCCAGTCAATCGGCCAGTAATTGAGAGGAATGTTTAACTAATATGAGTTTGGGGCAGAAGTGGCTAGTACAATAATAGAGTATAAAAGATAAACAATATATAAATATAAACCTACACATATATTAGTACAAATAAAGTTACATATACGTATACATAAACCTACATATAATATAAACTAAAAAAATAAAAAAGGAATCAGGTAGCTCAAAGAAACTCACAAATCCTGAAAGGTATTCAAAATTTTGTTTTTAAAGGAACCCAAAGATGCCATTTTAGTATAGTCAATTGTCAATTGTGTAGTTCAGTTGGTTGAATAAGTGGTTTGTAAGTTCATTGACTGAACTTGTCCTTAAAATGTATGCATAGAATCTCACATATTTAAAATGACGTCAACTGTCCATACAAAGTTACGCAATTTCATTTCTAAACATCAATGAGTCTACACGTAGTGAACCACGCACTCGGAAATGGCGGCGGCGACGGCCCCGTCCGGGACCCGGCGGCACACTTCTGGTTGCGATGGCCACGTAAAGAATAGGGATGATGACTGGTTCAAATAAGTAATTATTCTTATTAGTTTGTCTTTTAAATTATCCAAAAATAATGGACCACATTTTTCAGTTCATCACAAAAGTAAAAATTCACACTAAGATTTTGGTACGGAGATACGGAGCATCTAAGATAAGTTTCAGAGTTGAGGCTTGTGACGTCGTTGTGATTTCGCATTATGTCACGAAGCTGTGAAGAAATTTAAATGCGTTGTATCTTCTGCACTTATTGTTCTTTAGAAAGAGAAAAAATTACGTGTAAAATATTTTTTGATTTTCTATTAATAAATAGGCCTAAAATACTTTACCTACTGCCAGTTCAACCAGAACTGGAAATTTTTAGCTAGTCACAGTAGATCTACCAAGTAATTTCTAACAGTAATACTATTTTAAGGGGTTCGAATCAATGATACTAGAATTATTGTCAGAGAATACATACAAATGCCATCAAATAAGACTCAGAGAACTTGCTTCGCTTAGTCGTTCAACTGTCTGATTCTGACTTTCCATCATTAATGTTAGCTTATAAACTGTGATTCTGACTATCCATCATTAATGTTAGCTTATAAACTGTGGCTCTGACTTTTCATCATTAATGTTAGCTTATAAACTGTGATTCTGACTTTCCATCATTAATGTTAGCTTATAAACTGAACACGTGCAATGAGTAAATGTGACATAAAATACCCTTTGTATGTGCGGCGAACTCGTCATGGGACCACGTGACATAAAGAATCTTTTGTGTGTGTCCGCTCGGTGTCGCCCACGGAAATAGCATTGGCGGCCGGCGACATGACGCGGTATCAACCTATTGCTGGAAAATGTTGCTAGTTTGAACAGAACTGTGAACTGTACAGTTTTAATCATGAAGCTCTTGACTAACTGGAAATAAACTATTTAAGGGTTAACGTGACGTAAAGGACATTTTGTTAGTGTCCGCTTGGGTAGCACACGGAAATGGCAGTGGCGGCCAACACAGGGACCGGCAAAACTATTGCTGGAAAATGTTGTTAGTTAGTTTGAACAGAACTGGAAACTGTATGGTTTTAATCACGAAGCTCTTGACTAACTGGAAATAAACTATTTAAGGGTTAACGTGACGTTAAGAACATTTTGTGAGTATCCGCTTGGTGTAGCACACGGAAATAACAGTGGCGGCCGAGACAGTGACCGGCGACACGACGCGTTATTAACCTATTGCTGGAAAATATTGCTAGTACGACTCGTACTGTAAACTCATGATGTACTGTTTGAATACAGATATATCATCATCCGAGCGTATTCCCGGTTGCATCGTCAGCGGTTACGCTTCAGAGCCTGAGGTCCGCTACCTAACCTAGGTGATTCGACGAGGTTACGGTTATTACACTGAGCGACTGCCTTCTGACCTCTGCAACCCAAGGGGTAGACCAGAACCAATCCTAGGATAGGTACAAACGCAAGATGGCGTTCGGGACCAACAGCTTTCCGTGCCTTCCGAAGCACGGAATCATCTTTCTTTTCAGATAATCAGGTGATTCAAGCCTGCAATATCTTAACCAGACTGGAAACAACTTTTCATGCTTTCCAGTGGGATTTGAACCCACGACCTCCGGATCACAAGGCAAACGCCTTCACCACTAGACCACGGAAGCAGTCTAATACAGATACTACTATCACGACTTTCCCCTAACAGAGTAGACAGAATTTAGGGCTGCAAGACTAAAAGACACTTTTAGCATAAAGGTCGGCGTTAAGGAGGAAAAAGGAGGAAAAAGGGATAAAAATAGTGATAAGTTGCTAGCTGCATCGCCCATTAAGGCCGTACTTTAATTTTCCGGGGTCCAGTGCTGCCCCCATTTAAAATAAATCATTTCGAAGAAAACGGAGACATTATTTAAAATTTTTCAACTACCAAGTCCTAGATAACCCTTTAAAGTATTTTATGAACTACTGTTTACAGTTTATAATGAGAACGTTAAGCTTTACTACGCACATTAGCCAAAAGTGGCCGTTTTTCGCAATTGTGCGTAGTAAAGCTTAATGTTCTCACTTTAAATTGTAAACAGTAGTTCATAGAAGGGTTATCTAGGACTTGATAGTTGCAAAATTTTAAATGATGTCTCCGTTTTCTTTGAAATGATTTATTTTAAATGGGGGCAGCACTGGACCCCGGAAAATTCAGGTACGGCCTTAACATGATTCAATTTCTAGCTCATTCCCTCGATCAGATTGTACCTGCATGGAAACAGAATCAGCTGGTACATTTGACGTAAGAAGAACTATATTTGTAATTACGAGCTCATGACTTAGTGGAGGAGGAAAACCCAGAAGAAAATGTTTCGATCAAATAAAGGAAAAATTAAACGTGAAAATATATAAGGAGGTTTAAAACTTGGCGGAAGAAAGAGAGACATGGAAAGCACTCCACCGACAAGAGTCCAGCTCTTAAATATAAAAAGAAGAAGACTTACTGGATATAAACTTCAACAAACAAAGGAAAATCTTCCAACTTACTGAAAATACACTTCAACAAAAGGACAATCTTTTGTATGTGTCCCCGTGGTGTCCCCCAGCGGAGACACCGACCGGTGACACCGGTCAAAGTCAAAGTCAAATTTTTTTTATTCAATGTAGGATAAATACCTATATCACTTTCTATCAGCCTATTTCTGGAAAATACCCAATTTGAACAGAACTGTAGCCTCGCTATACACTTCTTCTTCTTCTTTATTCCTAACAGGCAAGCAAGAATTCCAGATGCTTGTAATACGCTATTTTGCAACAAGTCAAATAAGATCCTTTTTTTAATCGTCAAAAACAAACATTTTCTATGGGATTTGTATGAAATATCTATTTATGACGTCATAGTTCCTTGGAGTCAAATAACGTTCTTAATATCCGTTTTTCTGCATTAATAAATCTAAAATCACGTTCAAAGTGGATGTGATCAATGACAAGTGGCATTATTTTGTGACGTTTTATTCTATTAACAGTACCAAATAATTTATTTTTGACCCACCAAAATACCCATTCGACATTTTCGCGAAAAGCTATGCTGCAAATGCAATATATGTTTACTCGTAATTAAATATATAATGATGTTAGTTAATAATTTGTACTGATTATTATAATTTAAACATGTTAATATTTTTTGGTTTGTTTTGTTGTATACCTACACCTATATTGCAAAATAATAACATAAAGTATATACATAAATAAAAACTAGTAGGTAGGTATGTACAGTATTCTATATCTATGCATTTCACATGTCATTCTCAATGCAAATTGGTACCCTGTACCTATCTTGAGAAGAAGGAAGAAAAGGAGAATTCACACTCAAAAACTCAAAACACTCCATTATCTCTGCCAAAAATAGTCATTGTGTGCGTCTGCCCACACAATGACACACGTTATGATGACCTCCGTGGTGTAATGGTCAACATGCTAGTCCACCAATCCGGAGTTTCTGGGTTCGATCCCCAGCCAGGGCAAGTTGGAAAATGGCCTTTTTCAAATTGTCCTGGGTCATGGCTGTTTATTTATATGTGTATTTATTATAAAATATAGTATCGTTGAGTTAGTATCCTATAACACAAGTTTAAAACTTACTTTGGGGCTAGCTCAATTAGTGTGATTTGTCCTTATATATTTATATTTATTTATATATATTTATTATAAATATAGTATCGTTGAGTTAGTATCCCATAACAAAAGTTTAAAAAACTTACTTTGGGGCTAGCTCAATCAGTGTGATTTGGCCTTATATATTTATTTATTAATGACACGGTCAAGAGCTTGGCTCTTAAATGTAGACAGACACACCTATCTTTCGGGTAAAATTTATTCAAGAGTACAGCGCCCTCTGTGTAATAAATTTTGACGTAACACGGACTGCAAAGTCCCCCAGCCAGCAATGCGGGGCGACCTCTGACAACATTCCACTGAACTAGTAAATCGAGGGTTTCTCCCCGCGAATTATGTTTCCCACCCTCCTTGCATGAACCCACAATGGTGACTGTGCTGCTTGTGGTTCTTAAAAAATCGGAAAAATTATGAACCCGATTCCATTTGACCTCTATGCTTTCTAATTAAATTCTATTGACTGCGGTTTTTTACTGGCGTGTTAGGTAGTTTTAAATAATTAATAAAAAAAAACCTGTAATTGAGTTACCTATAACTTTTTTACGATAGAAAAGTCTACATTGTTTGCTAAATGTAGCAATAAAAGTAATAAATATACAAGGTTCCTTTTAAAGGGGCTACATGAATTTTTCGGGGTGTCAAATAAATTATTTAGAGGGAAACTAAAATATCATTTAAAATTTTGTTTTTAAATTCTTTCTTCTTTCTTTCTTCAAACTATTTTATGAACTACACGTTAAGCTTTTCTACTATTTTTTTCGGAAAACGGCCACTTTTGGCAAAAATGCGTAGAAAAGCTTAACGTTCTCACTTTAAACCGTAAACAGTAGTTCATAAAATAGTTTGATGGGTTATCTAATCCTTAACAAAGACACAATTTTAATGATGTCTTCGATTCCTTTGAAATGATTTATATCAAATGGGGGCAGCACTGGACCCCGGAAAATTCATGTATGGCCTTAACGTTGTCACTTTAAACAGTAGTTCATGAAATAGGTTGAAGAGTTATCTAGGGCTTGCTAAATGATATCTCCGTTTCCTTTAAAATAAATTTATTTCAAATGAGGGCAGCAATGGACCCCGAAAAAATCATTGTATCCCCTTAAATACCGGCAACGTTTTTGGAGCAAGGTCAGTCCGTGATACTGAACTAATTTCCATAAAAACAATTATCAAAAATCGATGAAAAAAAATCGTTCTATATAAAATCCAATTGGCTGAGCGCCGATTCGCATGGCATTCCGTTTTTTTTTTGTTTTTCGATAGTTATTTTTATTGAAAGTGGTTCAGTATCACCGACTAAACTTGCTCCAAAATTGTTGCCAGTGTTTAAAAAGTAACCCTGTATAAAGTTATTTTTAATTAACTACAAATATTTTACGGGATGATACACTACATCATTTTGATCAACTTTCCCAATACATGTTTATCCAAATACAGGAAAAAAATCATTTCCCATTAATCTAGTTATTATGAAGTGTTTTTTTTTTTATATTTAGACAAGTATACTTTTATTGAAAAAAGTTGTTTAATGATGGGGTGAAACTGTACTGAAAACTACTCGCGATAAAAGTATTACGAGCACATATCTATAACAGTGTAACTAAATACGGTTAACACATAGATACCTACTTGAAGCTACTCGGATAACTTATAAATGAGACCAACCCGGGATTTATAGTTATCACCCCACTGCGCCCGAAGGAGGGTTATGTTTTTCGATTGTATGTTTGTGTGTAAGTAAATTTCTTTGCCACGCTCTACAGCCTAAACGGCGTGATGGATTTTCGTTTTGCTACTGAGAGTGACACTGGGTATATCTAAAATGTTAATAATCAAAAATGGCGGATTTTCGCCCGAAATAATATCTTCGAAATTTTTTTTTATTCAAAGCCTTATAGATTGGTCTATCAAATTAAAGGATTTTATACAAGGATTACAAAAATATTTACAACTTATATGTTGGCAGTCGGGTTTTTTGCTTTTTAGGGTTCCGTACAGAAAATGAAAAAACGGAACCCTTATAGGAGCACTCGTGCGTCTGTCTGTCTATCCGTCTGTCACAGCCAATTTGCTCCGAATCTACTGGACCGAATCAGGTGAAATTTGGTAGAATATTGTAATCCTATGACCCAAACACATATGTGCAAAGAAAATATTTTTTTTTTAAATAACGGTCATTTTCGGGGGCAAATTAGGAAATAAAAAAAATAACAGTTTTGCAAACCATACTGTGTCATATATCAAATGAAAGGGCTTGTTATGAGGATCTCAAATATATTTTTGTTATTATTGTAATATGAATAGTTTGGATTTTATTCATAAAAGAAGACGAAAATTGACCATTCCCCCCTCCCCTGATCTTTGAAACTACTGAGCCTAAAATTTTGAAAAAAATACGAAATATAGTTCATTGCTTGTAGATTACAGGAAAACCTATAAGAATTCAATCAATTGTACGGAACCCTCTCCGAGCGAGTTTAACTCGCACTTGGCCGGTTTTTTAATAACTACTTGTTGATTGTACTGTTATTTGGATACTATTGATGAAAGCTAAAAGTGGTTAGTTAAACGTACTTATAAACAATTTATATGTTTGCCAAAGGTTATCATACATACTAACTATTCCTCGAAGTAAGTAAATACCCATATTGTGTTGTATTGGAAATGTTTAAAAGTAAGAGGCATTCTTAATGTAACATGAACGTTTACTCGACGCTGATGTGGAAATCAAGTAGGTAGGAAGGAGGACGGGACAAGGGAAATATAAGAAGTGCGCAAACGAGGTGAAATATATTGGATTCTGTTCCTTTCATATCAGGCTGGTTTCTTCTTCTTCTTCTCATTCTTCAGCTTGTAGAGTAGTTGTGACTCCAACATTAACATATAATCGACGTACTTGGTACCCCATGGAGAATACGAGAGGTACCAATCCTTGTATATTTGATAATCTGCATCCTCGGTGCATGTTGCTCCTTCGCAATCCATTACAGCATCACACACTTCCTTTGGCTGCAGAGGCTTGCTGTACAGTTTCGCGACTCTCTCTGGACTCATCAAAGTCTTTAATCCTTTTACGATTGAATATATACTATATCCCCTAATAACTTGAGCAACACTGTGCACGTTGAAGTCACGGTTCACGCCATGATACTCCATCAGAATTTTGGACATAATAAAAGTAATACTACCGTAATCTGTCCTCGGAATCATAATTTGCGACGGAAAGACTTTATACATAACAGCACCTTTGGACAACCATGGCTCTGTAGCGGTGCCTATAACCATTATCTTGTCATCGAAAGCGATTGGCTTGACTATTTCTTTGAAAAAGTCTTTTTGTAATCTACTTGGGTCAAACATTTTTTCTTCTTTGGGCACCTTTTTGTAAAATAATTTATCAGCATCGTTCACCATGATAATCGTTGGTTGCATCATTTTGCTAACTTTGACAACAAATTGATACATTCTCTTTATTTTTTTCCCAGGGTATTTGTTGTAGACATTCATGGGTGAGAGGTCAATAAGAATAGAATTAGTTTCTGTTGCTACTGCATATATCAGGGTCCTCTTGCCTGCGCCTTTAGGACCCACGAGCAATTGTGTTCTGGTTGCATTCGGGCAAGAACAACCAAGTGTCAAAACACATCGAGTTCTTACAAGGTCTCTAACGTCTCCAATACAAGGTGGCGGAAATGACGGTGTCCATAAAATCGCTCTCATGTCTGCAGCGGCATAATTCCGGTCACCCATAAAATCATCTAATGTACATTGTGGATATTTCTTGACAATCTCATTATCTACCAATTCTTGGAACATTGTTGCAGGTCTTATTTTTTCTGGCTTTGGTGGTTTGATTTTCTTGGGCTTTTTTCTTTTTCTGGTTATTGGAGGCTTGGCACCGCCTTGCGCAAAGTCGTTCACAAGGGCTTTTCTCAATATATTTAATTCTAGTCTCATCACTTCATCGACAAGTGGACGTAGCTGGATTTGTATATCCTTATAAGCATTTTCAGTTATCAACTGCAATATGTAGCCTTTAATTGCATCAAGTGGAGCATCTACAGTATCTATATCCCTCCATTGATTTTGATAAAGAAACCAAGCTTCTTGTAATGCTTCTAATGTATTTCCAATATACAAATTAATGCCTGGATCGTTATCTGGGTTAAGACGTGACTTTTTATAGTCGAGTAATCGTTTCTTTTCTTTTTCCTTTGCTTCCAATTCAAGACGTTTTTTTTCTTCTCTTTCAAATTTCTTTTCTGCTTTTATTTGTTCCTTTGTCTTTGGAGCCCCAGCTTCGGCCTTTATCCTTTTTTCTTCAGCTATGCGCCACTCAATGTATTCTTCTATAGTAAAAGTATCTCCACGCACTATTAATATAGAGCCTCCTTCGTCGGGATATGGGAATTCGTCAAATACCCTTACCTCTTTATACCATTCTCTAAGCCATTGATTTATTTCTGCTGTGATGTCATCCATAATATCACCTTCCCGTAATTTGAAGACTCGAGCATTCTCTTTCATATTTCGTTCCAGGAAATCTTCATAATATTTTCTCCTAAAATCTCTACGTTTTTCTTTAACTTTCTCCAACTCTATTTTAGCTGACGGAGGACTCCACGATGGCATAATCATTCCAAGTTTTAATCTCAGTTTATAATCCCTTAAATTTTCTCTTTTTATTTCCATAAAGCGTCTGTATGCCATTTGGATTAATTCTGCAGCTCTAACTCTCAATTCTTCTCGAGCCGGTGGTGCTTTGAGTCCTGCTAATTCTAGATAAAGGTTCTTGTCCTTATGTATTTTATGTACTTTTTGTCTAGTAACATATCTTGACCTTTCCATTCTTTGAATATTGTTAATATGATTATTATACTCTTCTAATTTTCTTAATTCTTCTATTTCTGCCGGAGATAAAACTACAGAGGTCTCCGAAAGTATAATTTCATCCCCCAAAGCCATTTTTTTTCTTATTTCTGCTTCTTTTTCTTCTTGAATACGTCTTTCTTCTTCTAAACGTTCTTCTTCTCTGCGTTCTATTTCAGAAGGTGTTGGAGTAGGATCACCTATTCTGTTACCAGAAAATATTTCATCGATGATATACTGCATTTCTTGTTGTCTTATTTCAAAAGGATAGAAAAATGGACACATTATTTCAATATCATGAGGAATCATCAACATTTGTTGAAGGGCATTATCTGGGTAGGTGAATTCAAACACTTCTACTTCTTCAAGTGTAAGCTTTAACTCGAGTAGTCTGCATGTGATTGCGTCAATGATTTTTTTGATGTAGTCTCTTCGTTGGGCTTGTTCCATTTGGTCGTAGCAGTCGCAGAGTTTGTTGTAGATGTCGCAGTACTTGTTGTACACTCTGCCCACCAGTTCTACGGCGGTGCCTTGTGGTTTGATCCCCACCATAGCTGAGGCCAACTCTTGTAGCCTTTCATCTTCAGCAAAGGCTATGGCCATTTGCTCTTTTAATTTTAGCCACCGTTCGTAATATTCCTTGTTCGCCATTTTGATTTTGTTTTATGATGCTATAGAAATAATATTTTTTTATGCATATATGCAGAAAGCTAAAGGTGTAAAGATTAATATAAATAAAAAGTTACATAATTATAAAATATTTGATGTCAAGAATTATCGGATGACAGGTTATTGTCATTATGAAAAAATCTGAAAATCAAATAATGCTTTGTTTCCTATTTCTAAACGAGAGTCTTTTAATCACAAGTTCTTTGAGCTTTTTAACCCACGACGCAAAATCGGTTGGAGTGTTATCACAGATCTGTATCAGGGATGTTGCGAATATTCGCATCCGCATCCGCAAATGCGGAGCTTCCGCAAAGATTTGGACATCTGCATCTGCATTCGCATCCGCAATAAATCAATGCAGATTTTCATGCGGATGCAAATGTCATACGAGTTGCGACAAGAAAGAAAAGGTGCGGGCCTGTGAATGGCGCGTGCCGTTCGCGCGAAAAAAACGGTGACAAGATCCGACGCGTTTGTTGTGGTGCGTATTAAATGATCTAAGGGTGCATCAATTGTTTCGTGTAAATAAATCATTACGTGTTTGTTTGTGCTGTGGATTAGTCATCGTAGTACGATGATCGTACACACAGATATTTTGAGTGCATATATAGTGTGATACAGTGACACTGTAATTGTTTATTGAAAAATCTTTTTAATAAGCTCAGCTTATTAAATTAAAATCACCAGGTAAGTGCAATTATGTTACACCGGTAAAATGTTTTGTTGCAGGCAAAGGTTATCGTTTTATAACAATATTCGTTTTTTTTCCAGCGAGGTTCCCTTTATTGATAGTTTGAGGACAATGGACAATTTAAAAAAATGAGTGAAGTTAGAAATAGGGGCATTAATATGATTTAAAAATTATTTCATTCACAAATTATTATTTCTGTAATACAAAAGTATTATAATACAAATTTGTAATACATCAATAAAAATGATTATAATACTTTTTCATTGTTTTAATTCTGCATTTATATACTATATTTATATAGGATGCGAAACATCCGCATCCGCATCTGCATCCGCGGATGTGAGCCTCTTAAAATCCGCATCCGCATTCGCATCCGCGGATGTGAAAAAATCGGGATCCGCAACATCCCTGATCTGTATGGATCAAAGGTGTTATCTAAGACCAATTACCCATAGAGTCTACTGTGGTATGGTATACTCAATGGGTGTAATAAGTTTGGCACGATGGGTTGCTAGCAGCATACCATATTAATGTGATTCAGATTTTCGTCCATTCCCTTGACCGGCTTTTACGATCTGTGCAGGAACAGAAGCAGCTAAATAAATAGATAAGCACAAATAACACTAATTGAGCTAGCCCCAACGTATGTTTTAACACGCATTATCATCCGATGCGCATTACTATCTAATCAACTAACTCAACGATGTCATATTTTACATCATCCGAGCGTATTCCCGGTTGCATCCTCAGCGGTAACGCTTCAGAGCCCGGGGTCCGCTACCTAACTTAGGTGATTTGACGAGGTTACTGGTTTTTACACAGAGCGACTGCCGTCTGACCTCCGCAACCCAAAGGGTAGACCAAAACCAATCCTAGATAGGTTTGAACAACCGCTAGATGGCGTTCGGGACCCACTGCTTTACGTGCCTTCCGAAGCAAGGAAACATTTTTTTTGTTGAAAATCACGTGATTCAAGCTTGCAATACCCTGACCAGACTGGAAACAAATTTTCACAAAGTATGCTTCCCAGTGGGATTTGAACCCACGACCTCCGGATCACAAGGCAAACGCCTCGACCACTACACTACGAAGGCAGTCTATATCTAGATGTTATAAGTATAAATATAGATAAACACACAATAAAGACATATTTTCAAGGTAATGACACTCGTAATTTTCCAACTTGCTTTAGCTGGGTATCGAACCCAGAATCAGAGTGGCGGACAAGCATGTTAACCGCTACGCCTCAGACGTCGTCAGGTTGATACATACGTTTTTTCGAGTATAATCTTCGCGATAATTGGTGTTCCACTATCGCTCAGTATCCAATTAAGCAGAAATCTGGTGGCGCGCATCTTAAGGGGTGTGCACAATGGATCAGCTCGGGGGCTACAATAAAAATATTTTAAGTGCGCCTCCGTACGTTCCATTGAACGCTGGAATCGCCTCGCACGCGCTCGTCAGTTACTTCCGGTGGAGTGACGCGTGCCGCGGGTTGCCGCGACTGACAGGAGATAGCGGTGGGCGGATGATGAAGCGGAGCGATTTGAGAATGATATCTTTTTAAGAAAAATATCTTAGTTTACAATAATGTAATAGCTTAATCGAATATTAGTTAGTAGCCGAGAATACAAGCTTTTTTTGAAAATATTTTTTTTGTAAATACCTTTAATTTTGCGAACGTCATTTTCTTTTTGCACGGAGTCCCTAGAGCGGATTTTTGGTTTAGTTATATCATATTTTTTGAAATGAAAACTTCTTTAAGCGCGTTGGGCATTTTATGAGATGGGAAAAAACCATTGAATTTTATTCAGAGCTTATCGAGTCAATAAAGGATTTTTTTAAAAGGATAAAAAAGTATACAACGTAAACATATGTTTAAATGTAATTTGGAAAAAGAAAAGATGAAAAACCACATATATCTAACCTCGCTCATTTTGCATGTAGTCGGGATTTTTTTTCTAAAAATAACTTGTACCACTTGTTCAAATTATAAGGGCATCTGACATACAACAGTCGGTACTAACGATTTAACGTGCATTCCGAAGCACTGAGAAGAGAACCATTTTTGTCACCAATATTCTCGTAAATATGTACCACGCCCACGTAGGCATTATTTTTGCTTACGCTTGCCGATCCATTGAGCCAAAAGATTTTGCATGTCTTTGAATAGTTCAAATAAACTATTTACCTATCTATCAGGATTTCCACGATGTTTTCCTTCACCGGAAGTAGTTAAAATGAAACTGACCATACATGAGTACAAAATCAGAGTAACAAGACGCGCATAAATCAAAGAGTTTGGTAGTAGAGGATAGAACTCATGTCTAAATCGCTTGCCCACCCACTACCGCTTCATATACGGCACTGAGGACGGCAAACTCGCTAACTTTTATCACTATGGACCACAAGAGACAGCAGCGTCGCCGCGTCGTCCAAAATGCAACGTAACAATGATTTATACATCAACCCTCCTATGTATTCATTACGGGTGTAGAAATTTAAGCCATTTATTTTGTTAACTCTGCCCCGGCCCATAAAGTTTGGGAGGGTGCACCAGATCGGGTGGATCAGGGTGGATCGCAATAGTTTGTAATCTTAATGTTTGAATTGATACCGCTTATTTATTTGTGTTGGTGTTAATGGGAGTTAAGTCAGCAGTATTTACCCTTAACCGACTGCTCCAGAAGGGGGGTTATGTTTTTCGACTGTCAATTTATGTGTGTATAGTTGTTTAGCACGCTTTGCTAAAATCCATCAAGCCTGATGGATTTTAGCTTCAGAGGTGTCTTTAATCGACTTAATTGTGAGTTTTTCCCAAAGAGGGTTCAAATTCAAAATCAAATATTTATTCTGTTTGGGGAGTGTGGGAGTTGTTGTTGAATGTTTTTTTTATTTTTTATTAATGATATCTTATGAATTTTATGAATGTTAAAGAAATGTTAGCTTTAACTCCGTTTATTACGCGCCATACGACTAAAATGTTATAATAAAATGTTGAGTTGAATGCACCCGAATGTATTACGTACCGAAAGTGCACTAAACTACAAAATACCTAAGATTGTGACACCGGCCGGCTCGCCGACGTCACAGGTGTTCGGTTACACAGAACATATTCAGTAATCAATTAAAATAAACGGGCAAGTGCGAGTCGGACTCGTACATTAAGGGTTCCGTACCTTCGTAGAATGTTTTAAAACGCTAAAAAGTCATGTTTTTTGTATGACGACCCCCTTTAATTTTTAACTTTTTTTATTTTAGTATTTGTTGTTATAGCGGCCATAGTAATACATAATCTGTAAAAATTTCAAGTATCTAGTTAATGCCACTATAAAGATCTAGTTAAAAACGCTGAAAAAACACGTTTTTTGTATGGCGACCCCCTTTAATTTTCAACTTTTTTTTATTTTTAGTATTTGTTGTTATAGCGGCCACAGTAATACATAATCGGTTAAAAGTTTAAGTATCTATTACGGTTCAAGAGATAGAGCCCTGTGACAGACAAACAGACGGATAGACAGCGGAGTCTCAGTAATAGGGTCCCGTTTGCACCCTTCGGGTACGGAACTCTAAAAACGAACTACATAAGTATATATATGTAAGCTGCTTGGCTCGTTTTCTCATAGGTAACATAACAATATCTATGGCCGTGTGGCTTACGGCCTAGAATAGTACTACTCCATCTCTTCCTGTAGATGTCGTAAGAGGCGACTAAAGGACTAAGCACGAACATGTCGTACTAAAACTGCATAGCCAAGAAGGGTTGACGTTCAGCGGCGGCCGTTCGTATGATATAGCTAAATCGTTTAAACTGTTCCGGTTATGTCTTCTCGATATTGCATGGTCTTCGACATGACCAGACATTTTGACATCACAGATCTGTTTATATTACTTTTTTTTTATAGGGACAAATTACACTGATAAAGCTATACCCAAAGTAAGTTTCAAACTTGTGTTATGGGATACTAACTCAACGATACTATATTTTTTAATAAATACACAAATAGATTAACACCCAAGACAATTTGAATAAACGGGCAAGTGCGAGCCGGACTCGTACATGAAGGGTTCCGTACCACCGTTTAATGTTTTAAAACGCTGAAGAAACACGTTTCTTGTATGACGACCCCCTTTAATTTTTTACTTTATCTTATTTTTAGTATTTGTTGTTATAGTGATTATAGTAATACATAATTGGTGAAAATTTCAAGTATCTAGTTAATGCCATTATAAAGATCGAGTTAAAAACGCTGAAAAAAACAGGTATCTTGAATGACGACCCCCTTTAATTTTTAACTTTTTTTATTTTTAGTATTTTTTGTTATAGCGGCCACAGTAATACATAATCGGTGAAAATTTCAAGTGTCTCGCTATTACAGTTCAAGAGATAGAGCCCTGTGACAGACAGACGGACAGACAGCGGAGTCTCAGTAATAGGGTCCCGTTTGCACCCTTGGGGTACGGAACCCTAAAAAGGCCATTTTCCAACTTGATAAAGAAAGTCCTTCAATTTGTATGAAAACCTGGCGTGCCAATTTACAATACAAATATTCGATAGGAAATTCACTTACAAACGGAAGCAAACTCTTTTATTACTACCTCCAACGTTTTTCGATGAGTTTCTACAGCTCAAAACGGCAGATTTAGGTATTTTACAGTAGAGATTGAATGTCCGATTTAATGAATTGACATACACGGACTAAAAGTGACGATAGTTGCGTCTGTACGACATATTATACGGCGTTTCGTGAACCAAAGATTTCCTTTGGCAGAATTGGTCCTTAGGGCCCAACGATCGATTTAGGAAGTAAGCCATCAAGATTTTTGATGTAAGTTTTTTGAGGTTCTGGGACACCAGCTCAATCTTGATAGATGCATTAGTTAAGCTACTATGCCAAGTTTAAGCTACTATGTAAGTTGAATTTGGCATTAAGTCATACGAAAATAATACATTTTCGTATGACTTAATGCCAAATTCATATTTGCACGATTAACCCATCACTATTATGATTACCTTTTTCCACCTTCATTCCTACCATCATGCTAAAAGTGGCCTTTGACTAACCGCACTCTGTCTGCCCCGTTAAGGATGAAGACGTAATAGTGTATCTATATCTGCATTAAAACTTATTGTCTACACTCCCCTTTGAAGCCAGTCAATTGAAGCACTCGTTCTCATGAGATGATTCCGACACGGTAATTCGGTGAATCGGACACGGCGTCGATCCGGCGCCACCCACCCGTTTACGGAGGATCCACCGGAACCGAACGGAATGATTGACTGGCTAATAGAGAGGGAGCGTAATCGGGATTACGATGGTAATACTTGATTACCGATGTAATGCCGTAATTGATGCTTTGGGATTGGGACGTTTTGTATGATGATTGTGGCGTATACAGATGTTATTCAGTGCGTTTTCATAATTTTTTTTTTTTTTTTTTTTTTTTTTTTTATTAGAAATTTGAGTGCGTTTGATCTCTATCTAGCCTGATGGGAAGCTAAGATGAGGTCTAAGGTGTATCACGCAGACTCAAAAAATGCCTGTTCACTCTTGCCTTGAAAATCCCTAAATTATATGTATGGGGAAACATCGACGCAGGGAGGGAATTCCACACCTTAGCGGTTCGCACAATGAAGGAGGAGGCGAATCGAGAGGTACGATGAGGAGGAATATCGACCACAAATGGGTGGAATCCCTGTCCACGTCGTGTTGTCCGATGGTGGAATGGTGCAGGGGGAATTAAATTATGTAATTCCTGCGCACACTCCCCGAAGTGCAACCTGTAGAAGACACACAGACTTGCTACCAGTCGGCGATGTTCGAGGCTGTGGAGCCGTCCTGCCGTAAGCAACTCATCACCAACGAGTCTTCTGGCACGTCTGTCGATAGCTTCCAGGGCTTCGAGCTGATAGCGGGCAGATACATCCCATAGGTGGGAGCAATACTCCATACATGAGCGGACTTGAGCTGTGTAAAGGCTCAACAGTTGGTCAGGGGTAAAATATCGTTGGACCTTGGAGAGGATGCCCAGTTTTTTAGAAGCCGTCTTAGCCCTGGACTCAATATAGCTACCGAAGTTAAGATTTGATGAGAGATCGATACCGAGAAGTTCGAGATGACGGGTGATAGGAACAGGCACACCCCGGAAAGTGGGAGCCAAGTTGAGAGGGCTCTTTTTAGCAGAGAAGAGACACGCCTGTGACTTAGAGGCATTGAATCTCACAAGGTTGGCATCACCCCAATCGGAGACAGCTTGCAGAGTAAGATTGGTATGGTATTTCAGGTCATGATACTGATTATAAAGGCTGTTATAGAACTAGATTAGCTTGAATAGCTAACATAAGACAGAAATTTAAAATACTAAAGATAACAATTTTTTCATAGATAGGTACTGAATTTCTTTTTCGTTATTCGATTTTTTCTTGGGAATACCTATCCAAACAATCATCAATCACACAATCAGTAACATCTATCCAAAAAATGGGGCAAAACGAAATCACTAATTTAATTTCATGATTAACTCGTAAATAATATTTTTAATGAAAATTCGAAATTTATTGATTGAATTTGCCCAAGATAATTACGTCTAAAAAAATATACTGGAACTATTTTAAGGGTGACTTCAGTCCATAATTCTGAACAACTTTTCCCATGAAACATATATCGAAATATGAAAAATATATTTTTTTTACTCACCGTACAAACTTGGATCGCTCAACATGTATGGAAGGCAAAAAATTATTTTTCATATTTCAAAATGTTCCTTGGGGAAAGTTGTTCAGAAACAGTTTCAGTATATATTGATAGACCCTGTATTTTGTTAACTTAAAGATTAAACCATCTGTAGTGAGCCGATCCAGAACGAACATGCAAACTCGACATATAAATAAACTAACAAACGCATCATTAAAAATAATATAGAAACGCGTTTCAACCCTAAAATGGCGATACCATGAGGAAAATCTCGATGCGTCACGGTTGTCGCCGCAATTTGCGACTATCCGTGGCGGGCAGCTATCTGTGGCGGCGACTGTTACACACGCGACAACATTCGATACGGCTGGTCCCCTTTGAGCGCAAATGATTTTGTATTCAATTCATGGTTATTTACTGGACCCTTGAGAATTATGTCACTTTTATTTAAGTAATATTACATTATTATTCTTAGTTACTTAGTTTGGCGCTCTTGAAATAAGGATGTAATTATTTATATATCCGAAAAATAATTTTCTGACTTCATATACAGACGTGCGATAAACTTATGAATGTACATGAGGTCGAGTCTTTATTTATTTATATTTCGCTATACATTTTGTAATGTACTTAAAACATTGCTGCAAATAATAAGCTGTCGAAAAAAGTACATATCCTGTACGAACTCATTTTTGTCTTTACAAAACAAAAGCTAAAATAATATCTGTATATGTAGATATGTCTACGCAACTTACTATTTGTGTGATAACGAACAATGTATACGTTTGCAAAGGGAATGACAATAGAGGTCTAAAGGACCCCAAGTGCTCTTCATTAACAGGAACGCGCGGCGCGTGCAGGGTTACGTCAATACTTGGCACTTATCATTGTTGTAATGTATGGGTAATTGTACATTTAATGGTATTGGGAAACCATCGAGATATTTACATTATTTTTATACCAGGACAAAAGGATATATTTTTCACAGTTCAGTTTAATGAACTAAGTCATGCGATTTGTTTAATATTATGTTTTCCATTGTTTGTTTTTTTTTATTGAAACTGTATGTCTTCGATAAGCAGATGTAATGTATGCCGAAGATATGAAATAGATTAACATAATTCACACTAATCAAGCTAGCCCCAAAGTAAGTTTAAACTCGTATTATCAATCAATCAAATAATCAGTTTAGGCTGCTGGTATCATCTAAAACGTAGGAAGAGGCAATCAATTAAACTGGCTATAGCATGAATTTTTTCACATTACCGAACCTTGTAACGATGCTGCATATTTCATTTATCCTGCATGTTCTTATCCAGATAATTTCTCCATCATCCCATCCTGTCCGCTTTTCGAAACTTCATTTTATTCCGAAACATTTTCAAATTCATGACATATTCCTTCTTTATCATTTGACTTATACCTACTTTATCCTTCCTCCAGATCACACAAACTAGAGCTATTATCTAATTATATCTGTAAAAGTCCTATATTTTTTAATTTATAACAGTGCTGTAACAGTCGAGTATTAAAATATTTAAATCAGTCTTTTGCCAATCCTTCTTATCGAGCCGAAATAGTTTCACTGTAGCTTCAATTTCAAATCGCCTTTGACCAGTATGTGGCCACGGCGATCCCTCTGTCGTTTTTGCTACTCCCTGAGAGTTACATTTATCTCTGCTTACTCTACAAATATTTCTATGTAGGGCTCCCCAACAAGCTGAGACAGGAAACTACAACCTTAAAGACACAGCAATAAATTGGTAATTTTTAATTTTAATCTAAAAAGTACCTTAATACTGAGTGACTTTTTAAACACCAGCCAAATTTTAGGGGCAAGTTCAGTCCAAGATACTGATCTACTTTCTAAAAAAAGTTATGAAAAGTCGATAATTTTTTTTCAATCCTCCCATACAAAATCCGTTTGGCTGTGCGCTGATTTGTATGGGGAGGTGAATTCTTATTTTCCTTTTTCGTTAATTGTTTTTATGGAAAGTAGTTCAGTATCAAGGACTGAACTTGCTCAAAAAATTTAGCTGGTGGTTAAAAAGTCAGCCTGTATAGGTTGTTAGTAGTATATTATTTATAACTCTATGCTATAGGTAGGTACATATGATGTAGGTAAGTATTACCAAAAAGTTTTTATTGTGAGACCTAATTACTAATCAAGGCAAATGTTATAAGAACAAGCTCCATGGGGTTGCGTCGTTTTATTACAGGGTTCCTATAGCCACTTTGCGGCTCCATCATCATATTATTATCACCTTGTTATCAGTTAGATTTATTTAGAAAGAAGATTAACAAATGAATTTAAAAAAAAGAAGAAAAAACTAACTAAAACTATTTAATTAAAACTACTTATAAATAAATAAGACCAGGTAAATCGCTGCCCCGTGGTAGTGTACCTAGAAGGCTGGCAGTATTGCCACGTTGTATGGCAATGCTAATCTTTTGAGCAAGATAGAGGCTAGCCCTCTGGTCATGTGTGACGTCTGTCGATTTTCGGGCGACAGTATTAAATATTTTGTGTGCTGATGGTCCCCACGGCCCTAGTTTCAACCCCAAACGGCTCAAATAATCAGCTTGTTGGTCATTTGATTTACATTAGCAGACAAAATAACATCTTAATCGGAAACCGGAAACCCAAACAAATAAATAAATGATTATATTTTGTTGGTTAATAAAAGCTTGTAAAATGTATGTACGGTGAGTGAGCCAACCACATCGGAAAATATATATGCAATATTTTTAGCTAAATAAGTAGAGCGCAACAAAACCGTTTGATGTAAAGTTGAATAATGCATAGCATAGCTAATATCATAATTACGTTTCGATCAAACGCGCCAAAGACGAGTACACACGTGACAACTGCGGCCCTCTCAAGATTAGTGATGTGACGTTCCCGCGAACGTTCCCAAATTCCTCAGGAATGTTCCCAAATTCCCGGTGAACGTACCCGGGAATAGGGAATGTTACGGAATATTGGATGGATATGTATTTGTATTATTATATAACCATATCAAGTGATGCATTTACGTTAGTATAATATATGTGATAACAAATATGTCTGATAATTAAAAATACAACTCTCCCTGATATTTCCATTTATTGGGAACGTTCCTGGGAATCTGGGGAACAGGAACGGTACATCTATACTCAAGATCCAAAGCAGCAGTGACAATCACTACGGCAATTTATGCAATTTGGTCCTCCAACAGTTAACTTATCTCCGCCTGTGTGCCAGCGAAGCGAAAACACAAAGCGTAAGTGAGGACGGACAATTAAAAGTTACCTTTGTGGCCCAAAGCTCAAAGCGGTGCTTATTTCGCTTGGTGGTGCGCGAGCTTTGATCTGGTGATTGGACGCTTGGGAGATTTATGTGGTAAGTGTTTGATAGTAGTTTTCATCTGGTGTAATTTAGCGTGCTTTTTGTAATCATTTTGAGCAAAAATCAGGGCTGATGAAAATTTAAATAATCAATCGAAAAATGATTTATCAATCAGTAAACTACCAATGTAGTTAGTACTTAGCCTGTTTTCTCCCCAATAGGTGAGATATAATTTTATAATCAAGTTAGTTTCGGAATTCAATACACAAGTGTAAGGGATATATATATCGGAGAAAGTGTCAAGTCGCCTTCATTGCTGTTTAAATAGCGTTTAATGTTAAAAGTTGATTGTCTTCAATTTAAATATTTAGTAAAACCTTAATTTAATTTAATATGATTTCTGAAATGGTTTATATTGTGTAAAATCCAACCAATTTATTAAAAGTTATGATTTTTGCAATTTACATCATAGCCAATCAGAGCAGAGGGCCAGCCCGGAGTGAGGTCAGGCACCATCTTGATTTTTCTCGTGAAGATAGTCAGTTGTGTGGTGTAGCGTACGTTTTGAATAATAATGTTGGAGGTGGATCCTGGAGATGTTTGGTATTTGGAAGAGCACGAGCGGTGCCCTGAACCCACTGCTCAGATTTAATTCAATGGCTTTAAAATTATAAACTACGAAGTGTAACAGTGAAGTGACAAAGCATTGTAACAAAACATGGAATAAAATTGTACGAAAAGCCAATGAAAAGCGATTATTTATTTTGTTTTGGGCTCGCATTTAACCCTGATAACGCCCATTAAACCCATGATGATAGACGATGTCGAGAAAGATATGCTTACTCCGATATATATATTTAATAAATCAAACCGCGGTCTATACTAGATCACTATAGTATAATGAAATTAAAATAATATTCAAAAACAAAAAAAAACGCCGCACATCGTTTGCTAAAATCTTATACAAATACTTAGTATTGTCCGAATTATAATTTTTTTTAAAGATATTTACGATTAATCAATTTAATAAAAATGAGAGCGCCACTTCTGGTAAGAAAAGAATGAGAGATCAGTAACATAGGTATCCATCACGAAAATAAAGCTATCATACCAAAGTAATTTACTACGACAATAACACAGGCTGAATAAACTCAGTAATTTATTCCCCATTCCCTCCCAGGGATAGGTATTATCTGTGATGTAAATAAGGAGTCCCGGCTCGGTTTCCTGTCTCCCACCTATGACGTCACGGCTGATTAATGACGTCATAAACTCGCCTCGTTAGCGTGGGCATAAATCAATTCGGATACGTTTGAATTTTGGACGGCGTGTGATTATACTTTTAATTCTTGCTCGATTAATTGGTAAAATACTTTTTAATAAAATGCTATAAAGTCATAGAAGGCAATGCCAAATATTTTAATTTAATATTTACCTATAATATGAATAATTTATCTTTATGAAAGGCCATTTTTAAGTCAAAGTCAAAAGCATTTATTTATCTATGGATAATTCCATCTTTTTATTTTATAATAGTTGTGGTCTTTAGTTAGTGCTACTTCCTAAGCGCAAGTACAGATTAAGCGGCAACAAACTGCACTGCAGCATTTTCTCCAAAGACGTCAACTTACAAAACAAAACAAGGCGACACCTCATTGTGAGGGTTCCTCAGCCCGTCAATACGAACAACTATAGGACCACGGAATCAAGAATTGTTTGATATCCCATATTATATAAGGGTCTTATCAAATATACTGAAACTATTTTAAAGCTTGATTCAGACCATGATACTGAACAACTTTCCCCAAGGAACAATATCAGAATATAAAAAATCTTTTTTTGCTTTCCCTATGAACTCGGATCAGCAGATCAATCAACTTGTATGGGAGGTTAAATTTTTTTTTCCTGTTTTCCTTGGGGAAAGTTGCTCAGAAACATGGCCTGAATTCGCCCTTAAAATAGTTTTAGTACTTATATTTACTTAGACTCTGTATGTTATCCGGTCAGCTGAACTCATGTGTGAGCAAGCAGAAATGTTTTTCCAAGATCTTGACATAGGCCCCATAGGAAAAGTAACTCATACGAAAGGGCTGAGTGATCCCTTCAAGTGTGTGTCGGTTGTACACATGGATCTAGTTTTTTTTCGTTGTACATTTACACACTGTCCCATTACCCTAGACTTTCCCATTCAAATGTAGCCTAGCTTTTATTTTGAAATGTCATGTCAGATTTTGGCTGTATTTTTTTTATTCCAAGGAAATTGTATATCCCTTACAAGTTTTCTACAGTCAACAAAACTTGAAAGAAAATAATAGGGTGTAGAACTTTTCCATACTGATATTCAAATATAATATGATACACTTTTTATCTTTCAAGTTCATATTTTGACTTTGAAAACCATTTATATGCTTTAAAATATGTGATGAAAAAATCCGCCTCGAGTGGGATTCGAACCCACGACCCTCACGTTAACGCCATGAGCAGGCTTGTGTCACTCCCCGTTTAGGTATCGAAAATGTACCTACATTATTACTATGCGCGCTGCCGGCCCCTCGGGGTGGTAAATTCAGTTATACGAATCGTATGTCCAGAGTAATAACAATGAAATTGGCCTGCAATGGATGTCTAGGTATGTAAGCGAAAACGTGCTGACGTGATCTAAATTAAACCATAACGATAACCACATTGAGTAGATATTTCTTTGAATTTATTTGTTGAGTGAGACTTCTGTACGTGAGTATTAGTCTCTATTCTGTGCCATGAGTAACCATTTATATGCCTAGATATATGCAATATTTTGTAAATCACGAAAATTTGCAAAATCGGACATGTCGTTTTAAAATAAAAACTAGACTTTGTTTGTGTGGGAAAGTCTGATTCTGTCTAGGGTAAGGGAACTCTTACGATCTCTAGGTTGCGTTGTATTCAAAATAATTTTTGCGTTGTATTAAAAATAAACAAAAAGGGGAGGCTTTTGCCCAACTATGGGAGATAAATGGCTTTAAAAAAAATAAAAAAAGGACTTACCTGTACATTTAGTTGCTCTCAGCGAATCTGAGAGCGTAGGCGTAGAGTAGCCCTTCCCGATACTGCCAGAGAGTTTTTCTGAACCTGACGATAATAAAAAACAAATATTGAATCATACTGGCATGATATGTATTAGGGCTTCAGTCCATTTGCTGAAATTCAGATGCTGAATTTATATACATTGCTGGTTATGTAATTATTACATTTTGACCGATCGTTGCAAAAAAGGCAATGTATATAAAATCAGCATCCTACATTCAGCATAGTGGACCCCTATTCTTAACGTTACTCAGTAGATACCCTCTCTCTCTCTCTCTTATCGAGTACGTTAATAAGACAACACTGGTGTCAGATTTTTCGAGCTGTCTGCTGGCACCTGACGTAGCTCAACGACGGTCATCTAGTGACAACAGTTATTATTTTATTATTACAAACTAGTGAACCAGTTTGCAGGTTTCCTCACGATGGTTTTCTTCACCAGAGGCAAGTTTAGTATGGGTAGTTATATACGAGTAACGTCATTTACCATGGAGGACCTTAATGAGGCCAACGACAGAGGAATCACCGCCGTGGCCACATACTGATCAACGATGATTTGAAATTGAAACTAGAATGAAAACATATTGACTCGACAAAAGAATAATGGAATAAAAACCGTCAAGATATGGATCGCGCCAACTTGTGGGTCATCATTCCAATGAATGCCTAGGTGAGCTCAAATACTGACTCTACATGATGGCCATTATAGATTGGCCACAACATTCGCCGCAATGTTGGCCAACGTATAGAGCCGCCATTACAATATTCGCCACAATGTTGATCAACGTGTAGAGCCGCCATTACAACATTCGCCACAATGTTGACCAACGTATAGAGCCGCCACTACAACATTTGCCACAACGTTGACCAAAGAGTAGAGCCGCCATTAGAACATTCGCCACAATGTTGACCAACGTGTAGAGCCTCCATTACAACATTCACTACAATATTGACCAACGTGTAGAGCCGCTATTATAACATTCACTACAATGTTGACCAACGTGTAGAGGCGCCATTACAACATTCGCTACAAAATTGACCAACGTGTAGAGCTGCCATTACAACATTCGCTACAATATTTACCAACGTGTAGAGCCGCCATTACAACATTAGCCACAATGTTGACCAGCGTGTAGAGGCGCCACGCAAATAACCAATCACCTTGTGTTGTAGCTACCAATTAAGACAAAAAATAATACTAACAGCCGTTGACACCGTAAAAAGTTAAGAGATAAAAAAATATGATTGACTCAGACAAATAAATAAAATAAAAATCATAACATGTTAACGTACCTATAATTACATTCATATAAATAAACAACCGTACATACATCTCCCACGATAAAAAATCTAATGTATCATTGCACATTCAATATGTTCAAAGCCATTTATTTGTCTAAAATAAGGGGGGATCTCGAGCGGTCACGGGTTTCGCATAAATCCACAAACGGGGTTGCTGAAGCACAATTAAGTTACTATTGTCCTGGTTTGCGTTCCCATGAAACTAGGCATAACAAAAGAGGTTGTCATTGCGCGCACGCATCTACCGCCGCGCCATCTATAGCACGCAGCGCCATCTACAAAACTGAGACGTCAATGGAACTATTATCATTTGATTTATAATTTGACACGCGCGGGTGGTTTCTGATTGTGCAATAATTGTTTGTTTGCATTGGGGTAGCCGGGATGATACTGTGAGAATTCGAGAGGTCGGATTATTGGCTTATGGTTTGACTTAATGTTATTGGTGTACAGTTTTTTTTCATTGTGTTGACTGTAATGTATGCGAGTATGGTGCTGTAATTTTAGTTTTTAAAATGTTTGTTCTATATTGTATTTGAGGGTAAAATCTAGTATTTATTATAAATGTTATTGGCGAAGTTTTATGATCATTGTTTCAATATTTTATTATATTATCATCATCATCATCATAAAATCATATAACAATATAAAATAAAATCAGAAAATTCATTGAGGAAAATTATATTTAAGAGCTATTCTCTTCTTCTTCGTCTAAGCGCGTTCTCGGTTGCATCCTCAGCTGTGCTGCTTCGGAGCCCGGGTTGCGCTTTTCCGCTTTTTCTTCTCCAAATATAACATGCATGTCAATGGTCACTAAGGATGCCAAAGACCTTGCAAAAAGGAGAAGAGATAGCCGGAACAGTTAAAATGATTTGGCTTTAGTTTTAGGACCGGCCGCCCGCCTGACATCAACCCTCTTTGGGAATGTATATGTGCGAAAATTTTTACAACCGGCCGCCACCGACGTTAACCCTCCTTGGGAATGTAATTGTATTACGAGTTGTTTGTGCTGAGTCCTTTAGTCGCCTCTTGCGACATCCACAGGAACAGATGGAGTGGTCCTATTCTAACCCGGAATCACACGGGGAATTTAAGAGCTATGCTCTTGTCGGTGGAGTATGAATTCTCTTCCATTTGTCTCTCTCATCTGCCAGTTGTTTTACTTCGCTGTACGACACGACATTAGAAAATAAGAAATTAGTTTAATTTTAATTATATTTTTATTTTTTAATAAACATGTATTACGAGTATACCTGTCAGTTAGTTCAATCGTTAACACAATGAAATTTTAAAGTTTTAAATGCTCTTCAAGACGAATCAGTTGAGCCCAAACTCGGTGGGGCTATGTTGTTTTATCACGTAGATGCCATGGTCACCTTCATCATGACATCAGGTTATTGGTACTATAGTATTGCATTGTCACCCAACTTACATAAGTATGTGAAGTTTCAGCTCAATCGAATAATGGGAAGTGGGTCTAATTTAGCTTGCAAGATTTGATTACGGACACACAGACAACGGGACAGGTGAAACTAAATAAAAGCTTGTAATATAATGAATGCATGCATAAACGCATAGAGGTAATTATAAATATTTGTTTTTATCGAAAACTAGCTTTCGGCCGCGGCTTCGCTCGCGTTTACCACGGGAACATTACATTTTTCCGGGATGAAAGGTATTATATTCCCTATGTCCTTCTCTGCACTCCTAACTATGTGTATGCGAATTTTCATGAAGATTGGTTCAGTAGATAAAGCGTGAAGAGGTAACAAACAAACAAACAAATATACAAACTCACTTTCGCATTTATAATATTAGTTATGATAGTCAAAAGCAACGGACGGACAGTTTACGGTTTTGCGGCTCTAAGTAGACAAAGTCCAAGGCCACAAGATTCAAAGGTCACTTTTAGCGTAATGGTGGATATATACTTATAGCACGGCATATCTTAATATGCCTTGCTTTAATATACGTGGCCCCACAAAATACACAGAAACTATGTTAAGGTTGTATTTAGTCCATGATACTGAACAACTTTCTCCAAGGAACATAATATCGACACATGAATAATAATTTTTAACTACGTACAAGTTGACCAATCAAATCATCCAAGTTTGTATCAAAAGCAAAAAATATTTTCCATATTTCGATATATTATGTTTTTTGAGGAAAGTTGTTCAGTATGACGGACTGAATCCACCCTTAAAATTTCAGTATATTTTGTTAGGCTTTATATTATATGACGTATATAGCTACGCGTCTGTGATGGGCTTTAAAGATAGTAAACACTGGTCAAAATATACAAAACAAAAGTCACCATGATCAAAAGTGGCGCGTCCATCACTTCAGTCAACAACAAATAAATCATTCGCTAAATTGTTGTGCGTCGGAACAGCACAACGGGGCGACTTTGATGACTCACGCAGGGGGCTGAGGGCTAATATCGTCTGACACTTTAGGGCCAGGAAAAAATAGATCAGAGTTTTGTATCGAGTTCAGGTAAAACAATAAACAATAAGTTAATGATAACGAAGATAATGATAATGTACCTATGAATAGTGATGTTAAGTCTTCTTCTTATCGAGTCGAACTGACCTTCGCTTGAATGCATAAATAATTAAGTATAATCTCGTGGTGTAGTGGCTGAAGTAGTGGTTAACACGCCAGTCCTACACTGTAGAGGTTCTGGGATCGATCCACAGCCAGGCAAGTTGGATAATTGCCTTTTTCAAATTGTCCTGGGTCTTGGGTATTTATTTATATATGAATTTATTATGGAATAAAGTATCGTTGAGTTGGTATCCCATAATACTAGTTTTAACTTAGTTTGGGGCTAGTTCAATCAGTGTGATTTGTTTTTAGGTATCTGTTTGTTTGTTTATTTGTATTTATTAAAAATAGTCAAAAACAACGGACAGAAAGAAATGAAAGCAAGAGAAAGGCTTTGGCTGAAAGGTCCAGCTTTGGGGCAGAAACGGCTCGTTATAATTTATAATATAATAATTAGAAATTATATTTATAGTTTTATATTGTCATCAAGGAATTCGAACATCTTTTTAGACTATCACAGAAATGAAAACATACCATAGTTCTACGTATTTTATTAATATGATCTAAAGTTTAGGAAGATCACCGAGGAGGTGACAAGACGACATGGATATCTTCAAAAAGGAATATCAACAAGCTGATTTAGATAGAGATCAGTGGAAGAAGAAAGGAGAGGCCGTTGCCCTATAAAAAAATAACAAAACTAAAACTTTTAACACAAATGCATTCCCAAAGAGGGTTGATGTCAGGCAGGCGCGGTCGTAAACTATAGCCAAATCGTTTAAACTTTTCCAGCTATTTCTGGTCGATTTTATATGGTCTTCAGTGATTATTGACATGCAATACTATATTTGGAGAAGAAGAAGCAGCTTCGGATACAACCGGGAACGCATGAAAATATAAAAGAGGAAAATAAAAACATCAGTGTCATCTTTTCATATGAAAATCTATAAGTTTCCAAGATTTACCTGCACATACCCACCCACCCTCTCTCTAATGAATATAAATTGTAAAACAACAAACGCCCCAGCCCTTTCGCTTATGCAATAAACATTAAAAAATCAATATACGCGTATCAGCCAGTTGTAGCATGATTTATTGATATATATTTTATCGCGATAAAATCTAAAGTATGGGCTTGTAATTGATGACAATTGTACCAAATATTCAGATATAATACTATGATAGCTATGGTAAACGCCGCCAGGGGGCGTAGCAATCATTTTCATGTTAACAACTCTTTATGGTCTAGAGCCCTCGTCACTTATAAATTTTAATATGTTTCTCTTAATGGCCAAGATTAGGCGGCGTTCGTTGCAGGGCGAGTGGATTTTTGCACTGATTTGAATATTATGGAAATAAGACTCCTGCTTGCCCGTTGTTTAGTATTCTTGGAGGGACTCACATTTATCATGTAGAGGTGTTTAAATGCTGAAAGTACGCACCCTCAGTTTGGCGGCGATCTAGGTAAGCATGGAAATATTTTTCATACCAAAATGTACGTTAATTGCCTTTAAAAATAAAGAGAGAAACAAAAATTAACGCACATTGTCTTTTGTCCTCTTCTCTCTTCTTCATCTAAGCGCGTTCCAGGTTGCATCCTCAGCTGTGCTGCCTCGGAGCCCGGGGTGCGCTTTCCCGCTTTTTCTTCTCCAAATACAACATGCATGTCAATGGTCACCCAAGGATGCCAAAGACCTTGCAAAATGGAGAAAAAATAGCCGGAACAGTTTAACTGATTTGGCTACAGTTTTACTACCGGCCGCCTGCCTGACGTCAACCCTCTTTGCGAATGTATTTGTGCGAAAAGTTTTACAACCGGCTGCCGCCCGACGTTAACTCTCCTTGGGAATGCAATTGTAGCATGAGATGTTTGTGCGTAGTCCTTTAGTCGCCTTTTACGACATCTACTGGAAGAGATGGAGTGGTACTATTCTCACCCAGAACCACACGTGGCGGCACATTGTCTTTTGTCTTCTTAGTTTAATTTTTTTAAGGAGAAACTCGGTCTACTAAGTAACTTTTGTAAAAAAGTACTAGAGAAGACACCAAATATCACTGTAGGGTTACTCCAAAAGCGGTACGCAAGAAGTACGTTACCGAGTATCCGCGTTTCAGTGTCAAGTAACATTGACCCTTAAGACATAAAATTAAAGTCTAATTTGGTTTGACTTATAAATAGGACGTCACTATCGTACGACTGCCGTATTATTTTCTAAGCTTTTATTTAGCTCACACTGTTTGTTGTTGTTTATTATTTGTTTGGGTCAAATCTTGCAAGTTAAATTTGAGCCACTTCCCGGTTTCCGATTGAAATGAAATTTTGTATGCTAATGTAAATCAGATGACAATCCAAGCCAGAAAGTGGCTCTAGGAACCCTGTAATAAAACGACGCAACCCCATAAATGTTTGGGGTCATTACGTTTGTCTTGATAAGCATTGGCTTCACAATAAAATCTTGTATGAAAAAATGTTTTTTCCTAGAAACTTATGTTCCATTCAATGCCTCTATTGCGCCTAGTATTTACGACAGTTTTTAAGCGAAAACTATAAGAAAAAATAGTAAACCTAAATAGAAATGCCTTGGTTTGTATTAAAATAAAGAATAATTAAACAAACACGGCAAAGTGTAAAGAAATAACTTTTCATCGGTAAGGAACCATATTTCATTGTTTAAAAATTAAATACGTTTGTAAATTAAATATTCACGCCGCCTTATATTTAAAAATACAAAAAAGACAGCAATGTAAGATAGCTGGTCTATTTATTCTATGTCAATGTTTCTAAATGAATAAACCATTTTTTTACTCCAACACATTGCAAAAGTGAATGGTGAATATGCAAAATAGAAATTTATTTTTCGTATTTCAAATTAATTAGCTGTGTGGTTCCCGGCAGAGTAGAATAGGACCACTACAAGTCTTCCCGTGGATGTTGTAGAAGGTGACAACTAAACAAAGCTTATTGGACATCTGTTAACGCCCGACCTCAAAGATAATGACGATATAGAAAGAGAGAGGAGGGCGTTGTCAGTAAGGGCAAATATGTTGGCACGCAGGTTTGCACGCTGCTCACGTGATGTTAAAATCACTCTATTCAGAGCTTATTGTACTTCTTTCTATACGTGTAGCCTGTGGGCTAACTATACTAAAAAATCTTGTAATGCCCTTCGTGTGCAATACAACAATGCTTTTAGGGTGTTGTTGAGGTTGCCTCGCTTTTGTAGTGCATCAGGGATGTTCGCCGAGGCTCACGTAGACTGCTTTTACGCAACAATGCGTAAACGGTGCGCATCCCTGGTGCGCAGGGTGCGGGAGAGCACCAATGGCATCCTAAGCATGTTCGTGAGCAGATTAGACAGCTCATACGTAAATCGTTGTCGTGCCATATCCAGTGGGGTGACACGGGTGTGACATGTGTTTAAATAATATATTATGTGTGAAATTAATTTTATTACTAATATAGTGTATAAGCATTTTACTAACATCTATGAGTTTTAATTACTTGAATAAAGAATTTTATTATTATTATTTGATTGGAGCGTGGAGGGGTAGGCCAAATCCCCTGACTGCTCTGGCTAATATATGGCTCTGGTAGTACAGAGGTCATGCTCCTGCAGTGGATACTAAAAAAGACCTGATGATGATGATATCAAATTATTGTGGAAAGTTATTTGTTATCGTTGACTGTAGCTGATTTTCAGCCAAGAAACACCAAAAGCGTTTCAACAAAACTTTCTATTAGAAAATAAAGTCAGTCAAAATAGAAAAATACAAACAGAAAGCCTCCAATACAAAATGTATTCCAATAGTTTTCATTTTAAATGTCCTGTATTGAATACAAAACTAAATTGAAAAGCGGAGGAAGCTACCAAGCCTCCACTGCCGCTGTGTTGAGAGGTCAGTACAATGCCGTTCTATTTAGATTTTACCCGACTGCCGAAGGAGTGGATTTTTTTTGAGCATGTTTTAATTTCTTACTAGTTGATCACCAACCCGCCATCTCAGCGTGGTGATTATGGGCAAATCGTCCCATTGATCAGCAGTGAACTGTATTATATATCAGTCCACTGTACAGTTCACTGTAGGACATAAGGCTATAAAGATTGAGAAACATTATGTAGCTAATTGCCACAGATCTAAGATTCCCGGTCAGGTCAAGATAGAAAATGATCTTTTTCAGATTGACCTGGGTCTTGGATGTTTATTTATATATGTATTTGTTATAAAATATAGTAACGTTGAGTTGGTATCCCATAACGCTTGAACTTACTTTGGGGCTAGCTCAATCTTTGTGATTCGAGACGAATTCTAAATATATCTATAAGATCTATATAAATGAAAAAAGAAACTGACTGGCTGACATATTGACTGATCTATCAACGCACAGCTGAAACCGCTGGGTCTAGAAGAATGAAATTTCGCACAAGCGTTCCTTATATAACGTAACTGTGTACTGAGACGGGATCTTTGGAAAAAATTAGGGTTGAACGTTTGTGTGAAACTTTGTCAATTTTGAACTACATAAAAAATTACATATGAGCTCATGGGTCAAAATAAAACTTTATTGTATCACTATTTCAAAAAATAAATGTTCTTTTAAAGGGTAAAATAGGGTCCGTCCGTAATTTTTTCTTTAAATTAACCAAGCGTGCCTTGCCGTGGGTATTAGCTACAAAATGTTGTATTGAGCGTACTATTGCTACGTCAAATTACATTCTACTAAAATTGCATACTATTTGGGACGCAAAATAATTGTCACAATTAAAAAATGCCACAGAAAAATTGTCCAGCACTCAATACAGAAATAAACTAAAAAGTTGCATAAGAAGCAAAACCCCACCGCCGCCGTGTAACAATACAGTGCCTCCGCTCCCATTTATAATTTTTTTCTTTTTTTTTACTTTTTTATGAATTGCGGCTGGTTTTTAATGGCAAAAAGTTATTGTCTTTTTCGTTCCTCTTTTGTGAGATGGCTTTTTCTCGACCTCTTTTATTCAAAAGGTTTTACGAAATTACTTTGTGTTCTTCTTTAAATTTTATGTGATTTATTTTGCGATGATTGTAGAAGATATATTTTGGGAATCTAGGATTTTGTTGTAGACCCAAGATTTCACGAAAGACTCAAATGGCGATATACAATAAGCAACCACATTTGTATACGATGTAGGTCTTCCAGTTGATCTATCATGTTTCTTAGAACCAAATTCTTTATTTCATTAATCCCAAATCATGGTCATAAGTGGTCATTAGATCATTTACACAATATGTGTGCTTTTTTACAAAGACACTGACTCGAGCCTATCTCTTAAATATGAGAGATTTTAAATAGAAGAAAAAAGAAAATGCCAGTCACAAAAACGAAAAAAAATAAAAATAAAGAAAGATCTGGATAGTTTCAGAACTCATACAAAAAGTTGGCATACCGTCGTAACCCCACCAAAACAAATAATTATAAAAAAAAGAAAATAAGAAAAAGGGGAAGAACGAATAAAATCCAAAATGCATTCCGAACAGTTAAGGCCCTGGAAGTACTTCCGGCTCCATAATGAACTTAAGGGCTGGTACAATTTTATTTTCACAACTATTTATTGAACCATCATCTGGGGGGCGGACTGTGGGCGGAGGCGTAACCATGGCAACGCGAGAGGAAAATCCTGCCCCGTTTCGCTCCCTTGAGCGAGATTGTTATCTGTGCAAGATGCTGCTCCCCACCTTCCTCTTTATACCTACAAAAGCCTAATCTGAAAGGGTTTAACAAAGACTTTTTGACTGCCGAATATGAGTTATATTTCTTTGACGCTGAGGTTCAGTTTTGCTTGTAAGGCACGGGGAATCGATTTATTCTGTGTATGTGGAGATATGCGGAGTCTACAATAACCTTTAAAAATGCCGATAACGCGAGAATGGTGTCGCTAAAAATTTAAGATGTCACCGATGTCACTGAACATCTCGTCAGTTATGATATGAACGAATAGGTATTATTTATATTTTGTAACGTTATAAATAAGTTCTTGAATGTTTAAGCAAGATAAGATTAAAGGTGAAGTAAAGAATAGATCAAATTTATTTTAAAAAAAAAGTGACTTTCATCCCTGGTCTTTTTCACTAGTTCCACTTCACCAAAACTCACTTTCTGAATGCTAATGCTTAATTTATTGACAAAAACATTAAATTGAGGAGTTCCCTCGAAGATCCCCATCATCAGATTTTCACCTGGTGACAATGGGACCAACTTGTATCACAGAATAAATAATACTAACGTACAGAAGTCTCACTCAGCAAAGAAATTCAAAGAAATATCTAGTCAATGAGGCTAGCGATATGGTTTAATTTAGTTCACATCAGAACTCAGCACCTTTTCGTATAGATACCTTAAACATCCATTGCAAGCCAATTTCATTCTTATAACTCTGGACAAACGATTCGTATAACTGAATTGACCACCCGGAGGGGCCGCCTGCGCGCATAGTAATTATGTAGGTACATTTTCGATACATAAACGGGGAATGACACAGGCCTGCTTGTATGTATATGCTTTTAAACAAAAAATAAATTTTTAAACCGGTTAGTTATTATTTAATTACACCACAGTCACAGACATTATTGTCACTATGTAAGTATATAGATCCTCACAACTAACTTGTCATTGCATCAACCAATAGTTCTTAGCCAGTTGAGGCACTTCCAGATTGGCCAAGGTCGCTCGCTGCCGAGTGGTAGCTTTTTCGCAGGTAGAACTCATGCTCGACTTGGTTACTACAGTGGTTAACTTCGCTTAATAAAGTAATAAAAACTTACTAAATTAATGCATACGGAAAATAACGAGAGAAAAAATTAAATGATGGTGGACGAAGATCACACCGGGCAGTAGGAGTGACTGACAGAAACGAGACAGTTCGAGAAAAGTGTCGTTTTTGCCAGAGCAGAATAGGACAACTCCAAGACTTCCCGTGGATATCTTAGAAGGCGACTTAAGGATATACTAGTAGTTCGGCGCGAACTTAGACCTCACGATTATTTTTCGCGTTTTTATTGATATTTCAAAAAACTACTAAACCAATTTTGATGCCCAACGAACTTGAAAATTCTATTGATATTTCCTACATGCCTACCAAATTTCATCAAAATCGAACCATCGGTTAGGCAGTTATCGCGGTACAAACATACATACATACAAACAATGTCTTTTCGCCCCCAACTCGATTTAGAGACCTCGCTCGCTTCGCTCGCGCGGTCAATAAGCTAAACAAAGCTCATAAATATCAGTGAGATCTCTCCAAGCCGTCTGGCCAGCGTGGAGAGTGTAGGCCAAATCCTCTGACTGCTCTGGCTAATATATGGCTCTGGCAGTACAAAGAGGGTCGTGCTACTGCAGTGGAGACTTAAAAAAAAAACCCAGCTGCAACCCGGATAAAATGACAGCAAAATAATTACAGCCTCAGTAATAGGGTCCCATTGGCATCCTTTGGGTACGGAACCCTAAAAAATTATGTTTCAAGTTAATTCCCGTAAGCATTAATTTAAATGATGCAACGCGATAGTTTAAAAGTAGAAATAAAAACTTACCTATAGATTTAGTTTTCTCAATAGACCCGATCATCGAATCATCTGTCCTCGTTCTGCCAAACCCCAACGTCGCCGTGGTATCTTGCCCCAACTGTCCTCCATAGAAGTCGCCAAACGCCGTCGCCGATCCCAGCAATCCCGAGCGATCTTGAAGCGCGGCCTTCGCTTTTTCCACACTCTGCTTCAATTGCTCGAAGGTGGATTGGTGTAGGCGGTAAGGCGGCCATTCTGTGGTGGGCCAGGGTTCTTCTTTGAGTGCACTTCGCTTGAGTTCTAGAGCTCCGGCGTATGAACAGCTGCTTTCGTACATCGCAGCTTTGCGTAGTGCTGATGCACACTTTAGTCCGCGGAAGTCGACCCTGTGAAAGAAGAATAGCTGTTTTACTAAGTTTACTTTGTTGGTTTGATGGCCATAGCTATCGGTCGTGGTAACGCGGCAAGCGTTCTGGGCACCTCTTGTATCGAAACGCTTACGGGTTGCGATTTTTTTTTATTTATTATTTGTAATGTGATGTAATTTTGACATGTTTTGTAACATGTTTTTTGTGAATCTAGTACAATAATAGTAAAAGGATTATTTGTTTGATATAGGTATAATCTTATCTGTAATATAGGATTTTTATTGCAAAGTTTCAAAAGGGATAAAAGGTGATTTGAATGTTATAGTAGAGTCTGTGTGGAAAGAAAACCGTAGTTGGATTTGGGGCGCTGCTGTATTTCTCGTAAAACTAACTGCATAAGTTTTTTACTCTTTTTCGACATCATTTTGAACAAAAATTACAAGAAAACAACACGATACATAATTCAACATGAATTAGTAGTTCCATTTTAAGCCACAAAGATTCTCTTATCGCACAGACTCTATATACTTACAAATAATTAATAGTCGAAAATTTAGTTTCAGACTTCAATGTCGGCAAACTCGAAGCACGTGAGGCACCTACTTCCATATCATTTCATAAAAAATAAATTATGAAGTTTTAAGTACATATTTTTATGAAACTAATTTCAAAATCTTATATTTACCACGTGTCATGAGAAAAAGAACATTCCCTACGTAAGTAGTACTTTTAAAACTTCCTCTATTATAGCTTTTTATTTCTGAAACGAACGTAAAAGACGTAAAATGCAAGCTTCGAGTGCTCGAGCTTTATGGCTGAACTCTATGACGGATGTGACGTCACAAACTGCTGACGACACGTGTAAACTTGGAAAAGTTATAGCATGCTGAAAAGTCAATCTACTCATCGATATGACCAATTAATTACAGATCCAAACTGAAGAAAACTCAGCTTTAATTTTGGCACGGTACTTAGTTGTTAATTTGTATGGAATATTTTTTTTAGGTTTCACAGTTGGTCTTACAGTAATAGTTGTTCGTATATTAATCTATTGATCTTTTTATAACTTTCGATGACCTCCGTGGCGTAATGGTCACGCTAGTCTGCTAATACGGAAGTTCTGGGTTCAATCCCCAGCCAGGGCAAGTTGGAAAAGGTCCTTTTTCAGATTATCCTGGATCTAGCTTAATTTGTGTGATTTGTCATTATCTATTAATCTATTTTGTGGCTTGATTTACCTTCGTAGAACGCTGCGTAGTGATGTGCCGTTCCCGTTCCCCAGATTTCAGGGAACGGTCCCGCGAATGTTTCCAAAAAAATGGAAATTTCAGGGAAAGTTGTAATTTTATTTATCAGACATAGTTTCTGTAAATATATTTTAGTAACGTCACAGCATCACTTGATATGGTTATATTACAAATACATATATCTAATATTCCGTAACATTCCCTTGAAGTACGGGAACGGCACATAGCATAGCTGCTGCCCGTTCTCTGTTACATGTACCTCCCCTTTTCACCCCTTACGACACCCGTAGGTCACCACACGATAAGTGGAATATAGGTATGTTGAAATACATAAATATGGACACTTGGATGTTTTGCCTACAACTTACCCGATTAACTAAACTAATCTTCATAAATATAGTTCGTGATAAGAGCTTGCCCAGGAACTAACTTATTATATATGAAGGTTAGGTACAGGATGAAAAAACAGATGAAGCGCACTTTCATTGTTACACCATATTTACCTTTATTTTTATCTACGAAATGCTTATTATAGGCTCGAGAAACTAAAGTCTCTCTAAAGGCTAAGTTTTTCCCGAGCTACTCTATGCATTTCGTTGATCTATCCTAAAATTTGTTCAGATCTACTCTTTGTGTTGCGGAGGTCAGACGGCAGTCGCTCTGTGTAAAAACCAGTAACCTCGTCAAATCACCTAGGTAAGATAGGGGACCCCGGGCTTTGAAGCGTTAGCTGAGGATGCAACTGGGAGAATACGCTCAGATGACAATGACGATGTGGTTTGATAGTGAAGTACGCTGCCAGCTGCTGCCGCTCCAGTGTGAATCGGCGATAAGGTGTAAATAAAGACGTCACTTGGTACGGTTTTTTTTTATAAACTTGTTACGGTTTGAGCTCACCTCATGTCGGATATTCGTTTCCTTTTGGTGCGCTTTTCTACTTCCTTGACCTTCTCCGTTTTGGCGTTTACTGTGGTATCACATAGTGATACCACACAATGTTTACGAAACTACACGATCACTATTACATCTTTATTCACTAATACTGTTAAAAATAACGTGAGGTAAAATAATTGTGAATATGTAGCATGGTTTACTCACGCAGTGTTGTCGGAAACGTACTTTTTCAAAATAAACTGAAAATAGCTGGCGGTTCCGAGAACGCTACTTTAGTTTTTAAACGATTTTTAATATTACACAATTTTATTACAACTCAATGTTAAACCAAATCAACTCTTAGATATTTCTTTTTAGTTTCGCGTAATTCAATTAATAAAAAAAGTAAATAATAAATAAATAAATAAAAAAACAAGAAAAGAAATAAGTACGTGTACCGATGTACGTAATCTATTAAAAACAGTAGTTTCCAAGTCCAATACTATTATTGTTATTGTCAGAGTGTTCGTAATTTTTACTTTCCTACAGTTATATAGATGTTCAAGTTGATATTATTTACGAATATCATAAGAAAAGTAATTTCATAAATAAAGAATTTAATGTTTTTAAACTATATACAATTACGAATTTTTAACGGTGATTGGATGGTTGGTCGATGTTGATAGTTAACCTTGAATCCCATACATTATTCTAGAGGTAATACACATTTCATTATGTACAATAAAAATAGTCCGTTACCGACGGAAGGATAATCTTTTCTCAGTGGTTTAAAACGACTACATTCTGCCGCACCGCATCACTCTCAATTTGAAAATAATAATAATTGTAAGATAGATTAAACCAGGATTAATCAACTGTACCTATTTGCAACTAAGAACATTTTTTTTACAAAACAACTGTGTTTTTATTGGATAAACTGGAAACTAGGTAAGTAACGATAGATTTCAGGATATTCCTTTTTCACTTTAGGTTTTTTAATGAATACTACTTTTAATTAATCACTATTATCACATTATTAATCACAAAGACATTTTAATCGAAAAAAATATTTATTTGTAAATAATATTTTTCACTTTTTTTGTAAACGCGAAATTACTGAACGATTTTATTTAATCACTGTTTTCTGATGATTTGTGATATATAAAGACAGTATAAAAACAAAACAAAATTGCCTTAATAATTTGCAATTTTTTTTACTTTTTTTGTAAACAGGAAACTACTGTACGATTATTTAATCGCTGTTTTTCCGTTACCGACGGATTTGCGATGATCTTTTCTCAGTGGCTTTTAACGACTGCGCTCCGCGGCACCGCGCCACTCTCAAATTGAACGCATCCGGCTGGAGGAAATATGTCACATAACCAATTTATATGTACGTCGATTTGACCACGTACGTGTGTGTTCTAACTCTTTTATGCTACGGTTAATTGGACAGGTAAAATGTACTCAGGTTTTGTTCTTCGTTTCGCATAACCGTGTGTTTGTGAGCGGCTAACATTGATGTCAGATCTTTCAAGCTGCCTAAAGGAATGAGCAGGTAGATTTTAGTAAATAAGTCGGCTGGGCACAGTCAAGTTTTAATCTCATTACGCAATTGAAATTACTTTAAAATATGGTTAATCTTTTTTTTCATCGGACTGAGAATTGTTTATTAAGAAAAAAGAAATAAATACAATAGAAATTAAACTATAATTTAAGATCGAAATAAATTCAGATTCAGAAATAAATTATTATCTTGAAATCAAAGATGAAAATCCAAATTTTCTTTTACCCTGTAAGGCCTACGCTTGGCATTGGACATAAACAAGACTAGATGATGATAACGAGTAAGTTTGTTAACTCATTTGCGGGTCTTTTTATCCGACTGTGCCGGAAGGAAGATTATTTTTTTCGTGTGTATGCATGTACATTTTTTGTTTTTTTTTTTTTTAATTTACTTTTAAATAACTGTACTATACTGTACCTATTATCAGCTCGGAGAACTAAAATAGGTACTATGTACAACTTGGGAAAATATCGTCAGGAAGCTAGTGACCTTTTAGACCAGGCTACCTACGCTGAGCTCGGGTAGAAGGGGAATTCTGGATTGACGTCGCCAAACATTACCTATATAGACCAAGAGCCTAAGCCTGCCAGACCTTTCTTATTTCCGATGCTCTTTTCCGTGTCCGTGCGTGTAAGTAGACAACATGGCTATCAGACTTTTCAACCTGCCTGCATCTGACATAGTTTGACGTCAGACTGCCATACAATTATAACAGCCGGGACCAATGGTTTTACGTGCCTTCCAAAGAATGAAGTTGCTCGAGAAATAATTGTTAGGTATGCCACTTGTTGTCACCCGTCCAAACGCAGACTACGCCCAATCTACCAAGCTACTCCAATTTTCGTATAAATAATAAAATTCTACAGGATTATGTACAATACTATATCCTTTATACTACGAACAATAATTCTCTAGAATCATTACTATTTATCCCGAAAAATAATTCCACGCGATATGTACCGCGGCGGGCAAGGCTTAAAAAATGAACCGCGCGGCGCGACAGTTCGCCGTGACACTCAAGTCGTGCGGTTGCGTCGCAAGAAGTTTCTTTTGAGAATATTGCTGTGTTTTTGCGATAATCGATTCATTAAAAATACCGTCATGTGCCGTGAAGTGGTGTAAAAGCCATACAGACATGAAAAAACACAGGACTCACCTTTCATAAGTAAGTAAATAAACATTTTAATATTGTACCTCACCACTCGTGGCGTTGACCGCGGCCGTGTCGGTGCAGCCGGCTTCGGGGAGCCGGCTGTTTGACCGACACGACGCGTACGTGACCTTGTCGTGACCAATCGCATGCATCTTTGTCTATGTGTGTGTTTGAGTGTTTCGTTGTAATTACTGTTAGTTTGTTTGCGTTAGTGGAATCAGAATCGAAGCGGTGAATGTAGGAGCATTAGATTTCTAGAGATAATATTTTGATGCCTTTATAGCACAAAAGAAAAACACAGGACATAATTATCTTAAAAAATAGGAAATGCGCAAAAGGCGGCCTTATGGCTAAGCAATTTCTTCCAGGCAACCTCGCTCAAATAGAAAAAGTTATCGAAAATTAGGTAGTGCGGGGTGGTCAATAATTATAAAAAATATACATACTAATACTTAAATACATACAACTTACACAAAGAAAACATAACAGGACAAAATGAAGAAACTAAGCGGAAACAAGGGAAGGAGATAACCTTTCATAAGGATAGAAAAAGAGATTTTACTTGGGATTTGAAGCTGGCTAGCGTTTGGGCGCGTCGGATAGTAAGTGGTAGTGAGTTCCATAGACGTACGGCTTGAACAGAGAAAGACCGCGAGTAAAAGTCGGTGGAGTGAGCAGGAATTCTTATAAGAAGGTTTTCAGCGCTGCGTAGTGGACGCCCTTGAGACTCACTAAATACGAGGAATATAAATAATTCTCGTAAATCGTTACAATAAGAGAGTTAGGATTGAAAAGAATTGTAGTGTTTTTATATTATTAATTTTTACAATATTATTTCAAACTTACCTAAAATAAGCCCAAGGAATATAAGAAAAGTTGGTACTGGTTACTGGTCTAGGTCTTTGTCACCTTTCCAAAAAACTGGCCGTCGGCCCAAGCTAGCGAGTATGCGAAAACAGAAATTACACACTAATACTATTAGTATGTATTTCAATACAAATTATAACTGAGAAAATAAGTAAGGTCTGGCGGGCTTGGGCTCTTGGTCCAATATGACCTCCGTAATTACGTGTCCGTACCTAAGGCGCTGCTCCCACTGCACCGCGCACCGTTGCGGAGCGCGGGGCCGCAGATTTTAACATTGTATGCAAGTATCCCAATTTCTATAGTAACACGCCTAGACCAATACACTGAAATCGCGTCAACGCGCGGGAGCTTGTGTTGAACCGCGCTCCGCGACGGTACGCGGTGCAGTGGGTTCACCGCCTAAGAGCGTTTACACATTCCGTTGCCGCGGCAGTGGTTTCCCCCGCTGCGGCGCGCGCGCTTTGGGTTTTGTATGTACATATTTGACATGCCGCCGCAGCTACGGCGGAAATTGAAAAAGGCCTTTTTAAACTGTCCTGGGTCTTGGGTGTTTATTTTTATACCTGTATTATAAGGTTCTTCTTTTACATTTAAGAACCAGGTCCTTGTCGGTGTTATTGTATAGAAATAGACGCACACAATGGCGATTATTACCAGAGATAATGGAGCGGTTTGTCGTTGTTTTCTCTATTTCACACACTTCTAGTACCTACTAGTTTACTAGTACTAACATCCTGATGAAACCTGCACACTAATGTGTGGATGTTTCTTCAGGATGTTTTTCTTCACCGGGAGCAAGTGGTGATAGCTGAAAATTACCGTATATGAGTAAAAACTCAGAGGTCAAACAAAGTCTAGCGCCTAGTGAGGATCGATACAGTGTAAAGCGTTTCTTCTTAACAGTGGTCGTTGCAAAACGCTAGTATAGGTAGCTTTTCTTTAAAATAATTAATAATTTTAATGTAACATACTTAACTTAAAAAAACGACGGGTTGCTCTCCGGGAGTGCCGGCAGAAGTGAAAACTAGAATATTGACGTTGTGCATTTTTGATATTTTGGAATGGTTAGGGAATAATTTTGCACGAATTGCTTTAATTATCAGTATAAAAGTACTATCATTTATGTGGTAGAATACAATATTTATTTATTGCGCTATCGTACACAAACATGACAATTTATATTACATTAAAAAGTTTATCTCTCAGCTAAACGAAACAGCAGGCGCAGGCATACATTTTCGCCGCGCCGTAGAAAGAGAGGGGGATACTTCCTCTCCTACGCCGCGCCGGCTGTCTACTCTCCATTCGTCTTACGAATTTTCGATCAGGACACGTGTCCTGACGCGAGTTTAAAATTTTTTACCCATTACAAAAATAGTGCACAACGCCGCTAAAGAAGTTTTCACTTCAAAAATGTCTGTCTGGTATAGAATGCATTAGCATTAAGTCCGCCTTTTGTACCCTTGTGTTCAGCAAAAATGTAATAAATAAACTTATTTACGAAGTGCCTGCAAAGCCTATTTGCTGGATAAACATTTGTTTTCTAAAAAAAAACATTTGTTTTCTTGACTGCCTCCGTGGTCCAGTGATCAAGGCGTCTGCCTTATGATCCGGAGGTTGTGGGTTCAAATCCCACTGGGAAGCATACTTTGTGAAAAGTTGTTTTCAGTCTGGTTAGGATATTGCAGGCTTGAATCACCTGATTATCCGAAAAGAAAGATGATTCCGTGCTTCGGAAGGCACGTAAAGCTGTTGGTCCCGAACGCCATCTAGCGTTTGTACCTATCCTAGGATTGGTTCTGGTCTACCCTCTGGGTTGCGGAGGTCACAGTCGCTCTGTGTAAAAACCAGTAACCTTGTCAAATCGTAGCGGACCCCGGGCTCTGAAATATTACCGCTGAGGATGCAACCGGGAATACGCTCGGATGATGATGAAACATTTGTTTTCTAATGTTTGTAAACATTTTTAACAGCTGTGTGGGGCACCATTATCAGCTGTCACATAAATAGTAAAATTTGTCGATATTGTGACTAAGAGCCGTCTTGGTGATTTGGCGGAAGCCGCTAGCATTGTGCTTATAATAAAGCAATCTGCCGCTTCCTGCGCACGAGTGGCGTGTGTCGCCAGGCCTGTGTCACTCCCCGTTTAAGTATCGAAAATGTACCTACATTATTACTATGCGCGCAGGCGGCCCCTCCGGGCGGTAAATTCAGTTCAGTTATACTAATCGTTTGTAGTAATAAGAATGAACTTGGCTTGCAATGGATGTCTAGTATCTATACGAAAAGGTGCTGGATTCTGACGTGAGCTGAATTAAACCATATCGCTAGCCACATTGAGTAGATATTTCTTTGAATTTCTTTGCTAAGTGAGACTTCTGTACGTTAGTATTATTTATTCTGTGGTGTCGCTTCCTTTTCATGGATTTGGATGACTCTGTGAGTAAAGAGTTGCTTTATATGGACCTCTAGATAGATTAGATTAAATCTTTGTCAACATACGACCTACGATAAAAAGCCAACGTTTAACATGGTACCCCATTTTGCCTTCATCATCTGCATCCTGCATCCTGCCATCACGCCTTACCGCATTGTTTCTGGCAGAGTAGAATAGGATCACTCCAAGTCTTCCCGTGGATGTCGTAGAAGGCGACTTAGGAAAATCAATCTAAATAAAACTTACAACATCAGTGAGACCTCACCAACCCGTCTGGCCAGCGTAGAGAGTGTAGGCAAAGTCCTCTGCCTGCTGTGGACAAGTATGGCTTTGGTAGTACAGAGAGGTTCGTGCTCCTGCAGTAGATATAAAAAAAGACCTGCTTATGATGATGCTGATGAACATAGTACGGCATGTCAAGAGGCAGGATGCCGAACATCTGGCTAGTAAAATGGTTAAAAAAAAACATTTATTTCAACCATCAGAAGGGTCACATAATATTATTACATTTAAGTGTTAGTTACAGAGAAACATACCTTAAGACTAGTGTTAGTATACTATACTTAAAGGGATTCATAGTTCCTTGTTTTTCAGTATATGAATCATTGAGCAGTGATTCACATACTGAAAATCAAGCCTATTTGCAAACGTTTTTAGGATGCTGTTGGCACTGGCTCGGAGCCTGCCCGCTAGGGATGTGCACCGCTTGCGCATGGTTGCATAGAAACAGTTCACACGCGCCACGGCAAACATCCCTGACGCGCTGCAACGTCGAGACAGCCCCATCAGCACCCTAAAAGCGTCATTGTACTGAACCCGCAGAGCACTAAACTGCTTTTGTGTGTAGTGTATCCATAGGCTGCTTGTATAAAAGGATGTACAGTAGGCACGGAACAAGGTTATCTTAACTTCTCTTGTGCAGTGAGCAAACCTACGAGCTATCATGTTAGCACGCACAGATAGTGCCCTGCGTTCTCTTTCGATGTCTACATTGTCTCTTAGGTCAGAAGTTACCCAATTTTTAATTTGAAGAATATATATATATATACAGGTTGATTATAAACGTCCTAGCTTTATCCAAGGAAAGTACTACATATTTATACTAAAAAAAATACATCTTCCGTCATAAGTAACTTGTTTCATAATAAAAAGATTTAAGCCGTCAAAATTAAATGCATATCAAAAATATCCCATTCGAATGTCACCGCCCGCTACCGGGTGACTGGCGGATGGTGGCTGGCAAGCGGGGAGGGCAACGATTACGTGTAAAGTATAATCAATAGGCTAGCTATTTACTTATAAGACATTCGGGAGTAAAAAAAAAACCGGCCAAGTGCGAGTTAAACTCGACGCGTGGAGAGGGTTTCGTACAATTGATTGAATTCTTATAGGTTTTCCTGTAATCTACAAGCAATGAACTATATTTCGTATTTTTTTCAAAATTTTAGGCTCAGTAGTTTCGGGGATTGGGGGGGGGGGGGGGATTGGTCAATTTTTGTCTTCTTTCATTGATAAAATTAAAACTATTTATTTTATAATTATAACAAAAATATATTTGAGATCCTCATAACTAGCCCTTTCATTTGATATAGGTATGACACAGTAAGGTTTGCAAAACTTTTTTTTTTAATTTCCTAATTTATCCCCCGAAAATGACTCTTATTTTAAGAAAATATTTATTTACTTTGCACATATGTGTTTCGGTCATAAGATTACACCATCCTACCAAATTTAACCTGATTCGGTCCAGCAGATTCGAAGCAAATTGGCTGTGACAGACGGACGGACAGACAGACGCACGAGTGGTCCTATAAGGGTTCCTTTTTTTCATTTTTTGTACGGAACCCTAAAAACTATATTGTGTTCCATTAGTGACTCTGATTCCAAGATTTCAAAATAGCTAACGGTTTCAAATCAACCTGTACATATTATCACGTCTTTTTCCTTTTCGGGATAGGCAGAGCCGAGGTTCATAAGGTGGAATACAGGAATCCCAAATAGTGACAGGTAACTAGCCCGTCCCTATGTAAATAAATAGATCCCTAAGTGCCGCCTATTCCCTTAATCGATTTTGACGATCCTCATAGGAGGAAAAGCGGCTGGTACATTCTATTTTTTTTTATTCTCTCAGACCAGTATGAATGTTCAATTTTATTTTATTGAAGTAAAAACTTCATAAGGCGCAGTGGGCATTTTTGAGATGGAATAAAACCATTGAACTTGTTCAATATTTCACTTTTCTATCGGGACTCACGAAGTGCCACTGTTTTTTTTTGTTTAATTTATTTTACTTTCGTATATAACACACTGAGTTGTTTCTTATTTTCCATAAACCTATGAGGTTTGAAATTAAATGCCTTAAAAGTTATTATACATACAAAAATTTCAAACACATAATTATATACCTACCCTCGTAATTATAAAAATTAACAAACGCCTGCCAAACCTAGCCCAGGTAACATGCTTTGCCATGCTCGTTGGTCAGATATTAAAAAGTGTCATATCATCATCAACAGGTCTTTTTTAGTCTCCGCAGTAGAAGCATGACCGTCTGTACTACCTACCAGAGCCAAACTTGGCCAGAGCAGTCAGAGGATTTGGCCTACACTCTCCACGCTGTCCAGATGGGTTGGAGTCTCATGATGTAGTGAGTATTTCCTAAATCACTTTCTACGACATCCATAATAAGACTTGGAGTGGTCCTATTCTACTCCACCACCGGCAAGAAAAAAAAGTAACAGGGAGAAAAAAATATTTCAGCAGAATAGGCCCAGCAGATCGCCAATCCCTGTTGAAAAAAAATTAAGCATACAAGAGGTACCTACTTTATTCTAACACAGTACCATATTCCTACCCAACTGAATATACTTATTCGTTGAAATATTTGCCCGAATTCGATGATCTTGTTTGTTAGTATGCACACTATTGTACCCGAGTACGTCGCTATATATCGATGCACGATTTGACGGTCGATTAATGGCGTGATTTGTTGCCCTCCGCACCAGGGTCTCGACATCGGACTATGTACATTAGGGAAGATAACTTTCTTCCATCGTACGAGGCCACTCTAGCGTGATAGGGGCACAATCGCAAAAGTAATGTACCTATTATTGTTTTCAGATCAAAAAAAAATGTTGGATTAGTTCATGAATTCTCAACAAATTAATTGAGAAATTAAATATACACCTCTCATAAAAAACGTCGTTTCGATTCAAGTGGATAAGCCTAGTCCATGTTCCACAGTTTTATATTAATTATAATATAATACTAGTGTACAACGTATCTTGTTCCAGGACCAAAGAAAGGTTACGTAAAAGATTTTCAAAACATTTATATGAAGTATCCTTGTACGGGTGTGAACCGTGGACGTAGAGATTAGCAGCGTTTTAAATGTGGCGCTGTGTGCGAATAAAAAAAAATTGTTAAAAAAAAAGTAAAAAACGACCGTTTCGTTCATAGGAGAGAAAAGGCAAATATTACAAATTATAGAAAATAGAAAAGGGATAATTTATGATATTTTTTCAAAACAAAAAACCGACTTCTATACCAGTGAAGTGACAGTCACAGAAAGGCTAAATACGCAACAGTTGTATACTTAGACGATATATTTTTCAGTTATTTTCGTTTAAAACAAAACTTCTTAATCGATTTTGATAAAATTTCTATGGGACCATCTGGAAAGTGTACCCTTTCAAACAAAAAAAGATTTTTTTAAATCGGGACAGGCGTCTTCGAGGAATCGGAGAACATATATAAAAAAAATCCGACGAATTGACAACCTCCGAAGTCGGTTAAAAATGTTTAGTCATTACTACGACACGATGCGTTCTTAAAAATAATAATTGAAGGAAATAAATAAGATAAAGAGCAGTAGGAAAAAAACATAAGAAATTTTCATTTTCATTTTTTAAATCAAAATAAATGTGAAACATATTGTTATAAGGAGGTTAATAACTTAGCGGAGGAAAGAGAGCCATGGAAAGCACATACAAGAAGATATAACAGTGGCTTTGTGTAGACCTCGGGACCACCATGACTCCGTCCTATCAAAAAAATTCCAAAAACTGAATCGTCAAAAAACTTTATGCAATTAACGTACCGCTCACAAAATTTCACAAGAATCGGAGAAATACCGCCGAAAAAACAAACAACCAAATACGCATGATGACTGAAAAAATATTTTTGGCCCATCGGTTAGATTATTAAAAAATATTGTACACGTATTTTTTCTTTTCTCTGAGAAACAATAAATAACGAAGATATAGCGTATTTAAATTTCGCATGACGTCACGCTTTCGTACGATTTTTACACATCGGTGACGTCAAAAGCCCCCACTCTGGAACTTCGATACTCTGTATCTTTGTGAATTTTTACTTTTTTTATAAACTGAAAAAATGGGTATATTATTTTTGGATAATCTAACTAACGGACTAATTCGAATAATACTTTTCTGACCTAGTCATCATCTATTTTTGCCCAAACTGAAACGCACACGCTTCGCTCGCGCTTCGCACACGCTTCGCTTGCGCTTCGCACACGCTTCGCTCGCGCTTCGCACACGCTTCGCTCGCGCTTCGCACACGCTTCGCTCGCGCTTCGCACTCGCTCGATAATAAGAACAGTGATGTGTGGCTTCTCTCTCTCATCTCAGCGTACTCCAAGTTGCATCCACAGCTGCAACACTGCGAAGCCCGGGGTCCGCTAGTGATGTACGGCACGTTCGATGGAAAACTAAAACTACGATCTTTCGCCCTGAACTGTAAACTAACGAACACCATATCTCGACAACTCTTTGACTGATTTGGCTCATGTTCGAGCTTAAAAATTCTATTGGTTACATCCATACCCCTACTAAATTTCATGAAAGATGAAGTATTGGATACTGCTTCATCGTACGACTTCTTGTCCTACATATGTCTGATTAGGGCGATATTAAAGTGACTGTACTTACATATTGTGTTATATAATAGACATTGTGTCTCCAATATATGTAGATATACTTAATGTTATTATAGTAAGAAGTCGTTTCTAAGCTGAATGGAAAAAGAAACTGTCGAAACCGGTAGAAATATAGAAGAAAATGTCAAGGTATACCTACCACATAAGTGGAGAAACCAAAAAATTATATGCATGCCAATGGCAAATGTCACAGCCAAAGATGCTCAGACCGTTAAAAGTGGAGAAGAAAAATTGGGAAAGTGGACCTGTGTCTAAACACACTGCCGAAGTTGCGCTGCGAAAAACGCGTCGTAAGTTCGGCATAGTGTGTTGCTAGTAACTCATTAGCATTATATGGTTTTTGAGTTACTAGCAACATTACTAGAGCTGAGTTAATAGAGCATTATGCGGTCTGGGAGGAATGAAAAGTCGTAAAATGCAACAGACGCTTTTCTTCCCACGATCCAGGGAACGGGCGAAAGTGCAAATCATTTTTTAATAGGCAATGCGGCTATATCTAGTAACGCGTCACTATTTTGATTCCTTTTGCCATATTCTCGCTCACCATAACGCTATAAGTGGCCTTAGAGTGGTTAGTTGTGAAAGAGCCACGCTACCGGCAAAACTCTGTTTTGCTAGTAGCATGAATGGGCCGGCTCGTCCGGGGAAGTACCACACTCTCACAGAAAATCGACGTTTGAGTAGTAGCTTCACCGCGTATATGCTTCGTTCGGTGAGTAAGAGAGCCGGAGCCCTCCTCTCCCTCCCCCCTCTGGGGAGGGCCCTGAAAGGCCGGTAACGCTCTTGTTACAACCCTGGTGTTGCAGTTGTCCATGGGCAGCGGTGATCACTTACTATATGGTGACCCGCTTGTTCGTTGGCCGACCTATGACATAAAAAAAAATTGTTTTGCGGCCCTGGACTCCGTCTGCTTAGAACCGCAAAACCAAAAATGCTCTGTATGCCCCATTAGGGACAAAGACGTGATAGTGTATCTATGCAATTGAAGGCGTAATTTCGCCGAATTTCGGTCGCGCAATTATGGTATAGTATTATCGTATTTGGAAACTAAGGTTACAACCAGTAACACATGTAATACACGATATTACAAAAGTTATCGCACTAGTTTTCATCACTCGAGAGGTGAAGACACTCTACTTGCGACGGATGTCAGCGCGTAATCAACAATATGAGCTTCCTGCCGTGTGGCCACGGCCGCCAATTACACATTTACAGTGCAATCCGTCTTTATACTCTGCGGGATAGACTATGCTTAGGGTCTTAGGACCCATAGACCAGTTTTAGAGTGATGGGGGGCGTGAAGATGGATAAGGAAACCAAAATTGTGACAAGTTGCGTCAAGCTTTGCGTGTCCATGGATTTTTTAAAGACGATAATAAAACATAAAAGCATTGTATGACACAGACACTCTCTTCAGCTCATCAGCTCTTTTTAGTCTCCACTGCAGGAGCACGAGCCTCTGTGTACTACCAGAGCCATATATGAGCAAGAGCAGTCAGAGGATTTGGCCTACACTCTCCACGCTGGCCAGACGGGTTGGAGAGGTTGATGTCTTTAGCTTGTGTTTCCTAAGTCGCCTTCTACGACATCCAAGGGAAGACTTGGAGTGATACTATTTTACTCTGCCGGGAACCACACGGCTCAGACACAAGCGACAAAGCGATGTATGGAAAATCAGTTGTGAGATGTATCGCAATGGTACCAAACAGTACCTCAGCGCTTAGGTAAGAGCAGATGCACTGGTTTTCAGTTGCTGCCTGAGGGTAGATGAGAGTTATTTAAAAAAAAAAACATATGATCCCTGCTTTATGTTTAATACAATTATAATCCAAAGTTACAAGTGCTAATTTATTGTATTTCTTGAATAATTTTAATAAATTTAAATAAAAAAAATATTTTTTTTCTATCAAGAAATATTTAAGCAATCGTATTTTCGGAACATACAATGTTTAGAGTTAGTCCTGAAGTTTGCTGTGTTTTTATTTCAAAGTGAGTATTTCGTTAATATTGATAATATTTAAGATCGCTCTAAGTACTATCAGGGTAATATGGGCTCTTAATACACAGTCTTTGGTACAACTCCCTGCTGAATTCCAGTGTGGGTACGTCAGCTCTACGACTTTCACTGACACATCAGCGTAAACAGCAACACATGTACATTCGACATAATTAATTCACTGCTGATTTACGCGAATATTATTCAAGCTGCGCTGACGGCCGGCTATTTATGCCTCTATGCTAATACTGCTATTTGACTTTCTAAGCGGCCGTTATCTGTAGTGGACTGTACTTTAAGTATAAATTTCAGTAGATAGGATAGTACATCAGTTTACAAGGAACTTTGAAATGCACTTGATATGTCCACTTTGCATGTATAACAGAGTAGAAAAGGTTCATACATTCCGCAATCGGGGATTTGATAAATAAAATACTAACTCTTTGTTACAACGTTAGATTATTAACCCTTTAAACGCCGCAAGAAAAATTACAAGCGTGCCTACTACGCCGCGACCAGTTTATGTGACACGAATGTTGACGTTTCAGGACAGTTTCCGCTGGACGCCTAAAGGTGTCCACGGCGGTCAAAGGGTTCATTTAAGGTTCATTTAGGGTTAAAGATACCGAGCTCCATTTGCCCCGTTATCTTTCTATCCCCCTGGGATAGAAAGATAACGGGGCAAATGGAGCCCAGAGTTGTAAAACCCAAAGGCCACGACGTTTAGCGCATTGGTGATATCTGATATCTTTAGAATAATGAGACTTATTGATGAAGCCAGTCGCTTCTCTCCAATCTTCTGCGATCACCAATTTTAATTCCAGCAGTGGACTGACATAGGCTGTTAAAGAAGAAAAGAAGAGATTTATAATTGTAAAAGTGCTCAATGTTATTAGACGACGCGGCTACCCATCACTATTTTGTGACATCTTTTTATATTTTTCCGCCTGTGCTCTGTCTGCCTCGTTTGGGATAAAGACGTAATACCTAGTTTATCCTCCAAAACAAGCTCACGGCTGTTCAATGCGCTACTCATAGAACTTCGTGGTTTACAAATTAGCCGATTGGAATTACTAGTGGTTCCATGCTTGTCTTACATTAGTCGCTTCATCGCACCACCATATATTTTTAGCACAATTCCTAGCCTATAAGAAATTGCCTTGGCAATAAGGCCGCCTACTGTATACCTACCTATACACTTATACAGTACATATTTTTGAATAATATTTATATGTATTTTATTTGGTGCAATAAAGTGTTACTTACTTACTTGTCTGGTAGTGGTAGTAAACTTAGAATGTACTAACTGCTTCTCTCGCGAGGGACTCAGTAAAATGCCGAGTCATATTAGGGTTGGATCTCATCTATCAGCACGGAACAGCACTTTCCACCACAGCCACATCGCCTATTAAGGGTTGGATCTCATCTATCAGCACGGAACAGCACTTTCCTATGCTGCTATCCTTTTTTGTCGCGTAGAAGCGTCATTTGCTAGAGCGAGAGACGAAACGCTTCAGCACCGGCCGTGCTGCAGCGTTCCTTCGCTCTCTCTCGCTCTAGCAAATTACTGTTCTGAGCGACAGAAAAGGATAGCAGCATAGGAAAGTGCTGTTCCGTGCTGATAGATGAGATCCAACCCTTAATAGGCGATGTGGCTGTGGTGGAAAGTGCTGTTCCGTGCTGATAGATGAGATCCAACCCTTAATAGGCGATGTGGCTAGCAAAGCATCACTAAGTATTTTGATTCCGTTAGCATACGCTTGATGGTGAGCAAGAATTCCACCTTCACGCTTAATATAAATAAAAATATACGGACGAGTATATGGAAGTCGAGCATTTGGCTGAGGATCGGGAGATATGGAAAATACTCCACCGACAAGATCATAGTTCATATACTGACTGAATACGGACAAATCACACATATTGAGCTAGCCCCAAAGTAAGTTCGAGATTTGTGTTCCGGGGTACTAAGACAACGTTTATATTTTATAACAAATGCATATATAAATAAACATCCAAGAAGACCCAGGGCAATCTGAAAAAGATTATTTCCATCTTGAGCTGGCCAACTAAAAGAGCTGCTTATAGCCTTAACAACCGAAATGCTTAGACTGCCATATTTCTATCGGCAGTTGATCCAGCGCTCTATATGCACTTAACACTATTTTTCGGAAATCTTCGTGTTTCAAAATGGCCGCTTGGAAGTTTATAGAGTTGTTATTTCTCGTTTCACTTATTATTATGTAATTTATCGGCACGGCAGATAATTTTTAACCTATATTGTTGTTGATTTGCACATGCAAAATTTCATGATAAAAATATTATATTTATTTCTATGAGAAATACATAATATAGATAAATACTCAAGACCCAGGACAATTTGAAAAAGGCCATTTTCCAACTTACCCTGGCTGGGCAAGATTGAACCCAGAACCTCCGGATTAGCGGTCTAGCGTGTTAACCATTACGCCACGGAGGTCGTCAAATATATGCCTTGAAAAACGTGACAAAAGTCTCATCGTATCCAAGTAATCAAGTCATAACCAGCTTGTTGAAACATCATAATGTGTGCATAAACATATCATTTAGCATTCATACGTTCATAACCATGGTGTGTGCCAAACTCTGGGCCGCAAATGAAGGCAATTTAACGTGAACACGAGAAAAATGCGGCGGGAAACTACAAGTTTTTGCTGGTTTTTGTATTTGTTCGTTCGTTTCTGGTATCATCATCGTCATCATTTCAGCCGCATAATCTCCACTGCTAGATATCTCAATCCCAACTAATATTATAAATGCGAAAGTGAGGTTGTATATTTATTTGTTTATTTGTTTGTTTGTTTGTTACCTCTTCACGCTTTATCTACTAAACCAATCTTCTTGAAAACTCGCATACACATACTTAAGAGTACTTAGAAGGACATAGGGTACCTTTCATCCCGGAAAAAAGTAATGTTCCCGTGGGATACGCGAGCAAAGCCGCGGGCGAAAGCTAGTAAATATTATAGGCCTCTCCCAAGGATTTCCTAAATGACCGATTTAGAGCGGCCTGCTTCCAGTGCTTTCCAGCGACCTTGGGAATGTCAGTGGCTAATATGGGTCCCCTAACTTGCTGGTTTTAGATGTTTTCAAGCTACTTACTTGATTGATCATATGCTCGTATGTGTAAGTACAGCAGGCACATTTGTTATTGTAAAAGCAGGTGCGGTGTTATAATTGAGTGTTAAAAGGCTGGCGGAAGATAGAAGAAATTATTCTTTCTTCTACGCTCTTGGCGTAGCATTTAAATTTTCTATTAAGTATTAAAATGTTTAGTACGTAGGTATACCTAAGTATCTGTCAAGAGAAAAGTCTTGGGTAGTGGTTTTTATTTCGCAAACTATGATAAGATTTGGATGAAATATTCTTTTTTGGAGACAGAAAATCGATCTGGGCTGAAGACGTTTAAGGCAAATTTTAATATTAAATAGGTACCGCGTGCAATCTCGCCAGCGTTTCCTTGATACTGTCCTAGAAATTGGTTGATGACAAGCGAGCAGTGAACTCAAAAAGCATTGGACATTATCTCACAACCAAGGATACAGAAGACAATGCGAAGCGGATAAAACGCCGGAAACCAGACCCTGGGACGTAGCGATGTAACTAAGGATGTTATCAGAAACACGCTACGAAAAGCGACAGATTGACAAAAATCCCCGTTAGCTCTCCTGTTACGTCATAGACCACTTGTAAGTCTAGATAAGTCAGAAAAAATCCGATAGATCAACCCTTAAGAGCGGCGCTCTTGTTGGTGGAGTTTCTTCCATTCTTTTCTATTTTTCGCCAACCTCTTGACCTCTTGATATGACAATGCTATCACCTTTCCCTTGACTTGCTTCATATACGAGTAGCTGTGCCTGGGCTTTCCTCTTTCCCTCCTTCGTTCTATTATGATAAGCATAAAATTGTCATGGCGTATCAAGAGTCTTAACATATTGCCAGACCAGACAACATATTGTTAGACCAATTAGTAGAACTAATTTAGTAGGTCTGTTAAGACCAACACTACCATATAAGTCGAGAGCATAGTCAATATTCCCTGAAAGCAACTTCACTGCACTGCACTCACCTTCACTCAATCCCATGGCACAGGTCGGAAGCACAGTCCATCTTTACGTCACAGGAAGTTCACGTCCAAGTTATTTGTTTTTGCGCGGGAAAAAAATAAACAAATCGATATATTGGCACACGGGCTGCTCGTGGACAGGAAGCCTTTATAATAGCGAGAAGCTCCGGTCTTGCAGACAGGAGGGCTGGGAGGGCTGGTGCGGGGGTGGGACGGAAGGGGATGACCACGCCCAGGGGTGGAGCCAGCCCTCGCATGCGTGGGATTATCAGATGGAACGGGTGCAGATGGTGGGTGATTCTCGCGTTTTTATGTCGAGGGGTTAGGTTTGTCGCTTTTTGGCGAGATAATGGAACTTCCATTGTTGATGTCGTTTCGGTTTGCTGATAAAGTGATTAGTATTATTTTGAGTAACAGAGTTATCTGGATGGCTCGAACGACTCTACTCTGTAAGGTTATGTGTATGCACCTACTAAAAATATAATTTTTCGTAGAAAAAAATTAGATTTTTCGCTCCAAGTTTTTTTTATAGATACATTTTTTTTTTGTTTTCTTAAGTAGTGCCTGGACCTAATCCAATGTTCTATACATATTTCTTATCTAGGAAAAACAAAAGTTAAGTAGGTACCCAGTAAGTAAAATAATAGAATGAAAGACATAAGTCTCATTCTTCAGTAAGATTTATTGTCTACCAAATTATTCCCAAAGAGGGTTGACGTCAGGCAGGCGGCCGGTCGTAAAACTATAGCCAAATCATTTAAACTGTTCCGGCTATTTCTTCTCCATTTTGAAAGGTTTTTGGCATCCTTGGGTGACCATTGACATGCATGTTATATTTGGAGAAGAAAAAGCGGGAACGCGCACTCCGGGCTCCGAAGCAGCACAGCTGAGGATGCAACCGGGAACGCGCTTAGACGAAGAAGAAGATTTATTGTCTACCAAACTTAATTTCATACATTTTTGCTTTTCACTTCATGGTCCGGGACTATTTATTATACAGCTTTATTTTAATAAATAGAAAACTAGCCCCTGTTTTATTACATGACGGTAAGCTAGTATTGATACATAAATACTACATTGTACTGGTATATTTATTCAGTACCTATTTAATTTTTTTCAACATGTTAGTGCAGAAGTGGCGAGTTGTAAAAAAAATTTTGACTGCCATGAAAACGTGCAGTTAATCGCAAGAATTTAAAGGATTCCGATAGTTTATTCTTGTATTTACGAACTATATTTTATCAATACCTAAAGTTATACAATACCTATAGTCCGGCTTGCTATAAAAATTGCACACTGAAAATAATTCCTGTTAAAAGTTTTGATCATCATCTTCCTCGTCTTCTCCCTATTTGGGCTCGGCTCTGTATGTCAACTCCCTCCATCGTTTTCTATCATTTACCACATCTGTAATAGCCCCCCTCTCCATCATGTCCCGCTTAACACATTCCCCCCACCCACGTCTTTCTAGGTCTTCCTCTATCTCTGTGGTCATCCTTCATGTTAACTATTTTATTAGCCAGATGTTCGGCATCCCGCTTCTTGATATGACCGTACCATGTTAAACGATGGCTTTTTAACTTCTCTTCAATCCGTGCTACCTTTAAACTCCCTCTTATATATTCATTCCTGATCTTATCCATCTTCGTCGCCCCACACTTCCACCTAAGCATTCGCATTTCTGCTACATGTAACTTAAGTTCTTCTTTTTTCTTCGCAGCCCAACATTCCCCCCCATACAGCAAAGCAGGTCTTATTGCTGTCTTATTGCTGTCTTATATATCTTTCCCTTTAGTTTGAATGGGAGCCGCTTATCGCAAGTTGTTCCAGTAACTTGTTTCCACTTAAGCCATCCGGTAACCCTTTTGGTGACACCTCGATCCACGTCTCCGTCGCTCTGCAAGACTGATCCTAGGTACTTGAAATCCGTACAAACTGGCAGCGAGGTGTCACAGATCTTAACAGTAGTAGCGTTGGAAGTACCCCCAAAATCGCAGAACATAGTTTCCGTCTTCCTGTTTAAAGTTTTATGTTTCAGAAATACATAGGTGCCATTAAAACATTTATAAAAATAAAAAATACAAATAGAATACTTTTTCCAACGCACCGCATAAAAGCAACGTTCCTAGAATACTGGCAACGTTTCCTCGCTGAATCGCTATATGCCTTACGCTTAGCGAAATAGCTGCCAGCTCTACGACGACCAGTTATATCAATTAAGCGAGTTTTGATGTGTACGTTAAGACCACCTGCTTATCTTCAGAAAAGTGGTAACTGCAGTGCCATTAACTACTTCCAACTTAAGTCCAATAATACTACGAGTAGTATATCATATTTTTCAATGTGCTTAAAGGCATTTGACACAAGTTGACGTTAATATTGACTTACTTAATGATCTAATGTTATACACATAGGTAAGCATGATCAGGTATGACATAGGTAAGTGTAGGATTCTTCTTTACAGCATGTATCTGCCAACTGTTGGAGTAAAGAGCATTCCCAATAAGCGGAGGATAGGTAGAAAGTCGTACAGGGGATGCTGCACCCGTTCTCTGGTACCTATTTTTAATTAAAATTAAAATATGTTTATTTCTTTAACAATTTGGTACATAAATCTACAGTTTATCAAATTTGCATGCTGTGTTCGCTCCAAGAAGGTTGGCAACTTCAATGCTAAATAATGCTTATAACTAAACTAAAAAAAACAACTTGTGATTGTGCCCTGGGCACACTCTTCCATAGCCATAGTCGAGCAGTACCTATAAAATGATTTATCACTCATCATAACAATATTGAAATGTAGGTACCTTTTTAAGACTTAGGTAATTTAAGGTATGTGTGAGTTGAATATGTGTGTGTGTGCGAATATGTGTGTGTATAAAATACGTGCGTAAGTATTTACCTATATGTACCTCCTCGTTTAGTCGTCTCTTACGACACCCGTAGGGAAGTGGAGATGACAAATCGTATTTTTCTCTGCCGTCCCGATTTACAGATCTATGGCCGTCACCACACGGCCAAAATTAAAAGTATAGGATTAGTGCAGTGCTTTGCCGTATCAAATGGTGATTAGGCACAATTAAAATGAAAGATAAGTGCGAATCGAGCTTTCCCGCGGTTTCAGGGTGGGTAGCCTAGCCACGCCCCTCGCGCTCATTGAGCTTTAAGCTTTGCTAATTACGAGTATCTACACAATGGCACGATTCTTATATAACTACATAGGTACTTTAATATACAATATGTGGGTCCCGTAGAAAATATATAAATAAATAAGAAAATAAAATGAATCATTCGAATTATAAATAAAATATATAGGGACATCACACTGATTGAGATAGGGCTCAAATGACTAGTCTTTAGGAGCACTTAAGTCTTCGTCTAAGCGCGTTCCCGGTTGCATCCTCAACTGTGCTGCTTCGGAGCCCGGGATGTGCTTTCCCGCTTTTTCTTCTCCAAATATAACATGCATGTCAATGGTCACCCAAGGATTCCAAATACCTTGCGAAATGGAGAAGGAATAGCAGGACCAGTTGAAATGATTTGGCTATAGTTTTACGACCGACCGCCTTCCTGACGTCAACCCTCTTTGGGAATGTATTTGTGCGAAAAGTTTAACAACCGGCCGCCGCCCGAAGTTAACCCTACTTGGGAATGCAAATGTAGCACGAAATGTTTGTGCTTAGTCCTTTAGTCGCCTCTTACGACATCCACAGGAATAGATGGAGTGGTAATGTGTATAAAAAATTATAAAGACATTGCAAAAGAGTTTGCAACACTCCCGTTATACAGGCTGACTTTTTAACCACCAGCCAAAGTTTTGGAGCAGGTTCAGTCCATGATACTGAACTACTTTCCATAAAAACAATTAACGAAAAACTAAAATAAAAATTCGCCTTCCCATAGAAATCAGCGCTCCGCCAAACGGATTTTGTATGGAAGGACGAAAATTTTTTATAGATTTTTAATAACTTTTTTTAGTGGAAGTAGTTCAGTATTATGGACTGAACTTGCTCTAAAAATTTGGCTGGTGTTTAAAAAGTCACCCTGTATTATCTTTTTAATCCCATTGTATTTTTTCTTTTATTTTTTTTATACTATCTATTGGTGCTTCCAACACTGCTGTTAAAAATCTTTACAAACATTAGTTAACATTTAAGAAATTCAAATATAATAACCTATATTGTAATATTTGTTATTTTACTTTACTTTACTTTACTCAGTATTTTATTTTTATGTTATATGCATTTTTATTTTTTAGAAAATGTTTGTAAACTATTTTTAAGCAACAATGTGGGCATCATAACTCTTCATTATCAATAACTGTCTCACCCACCCAAAAAACAATAACCATCTCACCAAAGGCCAAGGCTAAGACGTGAGTCACTTTTCACACACAGTATTTTCTATTATTTCAAAATCATCATCATCATATTAGCCACAGGAAGTCCACTGCTGGACATAGGCCTCCCCCAAGGATTTCCAATATTTATTTAAAATAAAAAAAAAATAGTTTAATGGAAGAGTTTTCACAAAACATATGCACTTCTTTTTCGGATTTGCCATTTTTTTAAATAAGTAAATATTGTACCAGGTTTCCTACCAGCTTATTGTTCTACATGATTAACTCTTAATGATGGCTTAGGGGCTACTTACTTCCTAACAATGTCACACATTGGTGAGTTACCCACGATCTTGATTTGCAGGGTAGTTTCACTCGATAGCGTGTGAGAACACTACACAAAATTTTTGATGTGATTAAATAGGCTTTTTATATTTACAGGATCGCTACAAGTTATGTTATGACTTGATTGATATGATTTGACGACGCTCGAGCTTTTCAAGTTTCGACAAAGACGCGGTATGTATCGCGTACGTCTGCGGTATGCGGTTCCGGTGTCGCGACAGCTGCGGAAATGCCATACCAAATAGGTACCCGGCGAAATATCGCTTGGTTGTTACCGCTACCCGCGACGGTAGTGAATACCGCTTTCATTTGAATAGGCCTTTAGATAATATTTTTTTTATTAGCCCATAACCTAGTCACCTAACATCAGTGTTGGACACATCCACACAAGCAAAAAAACTGACAGCAAAAAACTTTCATTCATTATATATTTTTACTAGCTGTGCCCGCGATTTCGTTCGCGTGGTTGTCGGAACGTAATGTTATATAGCCTAAAGCCTTCCTCTATAAATGGACTACCCAACAAAAAAAGAATTTTTCAAATCGGACCATTAGTTCCTGAGATTAGCGCGTTTAAACAAACAAACAAACAAACAAACACTTCCGCTTTATAATATTAGTATAGATTGCTAATTCAGACATGATAAAGATGTATTTAATAATAATAAAATTTAATTCAGACCATGTCCATATCGGGTTAGTAACATTGATTACTTAAAAACTATTGTTAGTAATGTATCCATCTGCCCCACATCGGAGTGTCCCATCTGTCTATAAACACCTTCAAGTGGATGTTAGAGCGTATTTGACTAGGTACTAAAATTACGATGTTACTTGCCTGTATTGCATACAAATCCCTTAGAAAGTTTACGAAACGAGCGAGCTAAGTTCTCCGAGGCTATTTGAACAATCAGGTATACTTGTATGTATTATGTAGGTATGTATGTATGTATTATGTAGGTATGTATGTATGTATTATGTAGGTATGTATGTTCGATACACTAGTTTACAAAATTTTACATTTTTGGTACCCAAATATGAAACACTCGTTTCTATTAGATTCTTGTATACTATATACGGACCTGATTAGGTATGACTTTTTTTAGGACGTCAGAACTGGAAGTATAAAAATTTCCAAATTTGACCAATTTCACCTATTTTCAATTTTTTATAGTAAATACACTACTATGCATATAATTTAATTTTATAGTGTAAAATAGAATATCACTATTCTTAATTAAAATAAAATTTGATTTATCGTCCTACCATTTTTATGTACACAGTTATATGAAATTAAATTTGCCATAAAATTCCCCATACTTTGAGCACCGTGCGCATTGTTTGTATGGCATTTATAAAGGCCCATACATAAACGCGAATAACTTAAATTCGTAAAGGAATTAAGCTGTTGTGTAAATGAATTAAATAAAGGAAGGCTTGCACTATAATAAACTTAAATTGAAAAGTTCCAAAAAAAGGAACTGAATTAATAGTTTTTTTTTTGTTGAATTGGCGGAATTTACGAAAATTTTAATTTTGACGTGAGATATTTCAAAACTTAGACGGCCTAATTTCTTTTTATAACCAGATTTGTGTTTTTTGCAATGATTTTTTTTAAGAAACCGCTACAAAAGTGCGTGGATAAAATCCTTGTAAACTAGTGAATCAATGACAAGCAATCAACATAATAATAACGCATAATTTGGTTTGACATTATCCTCGTTAGTACTGCGACGGTACTTTCTTTATCAGCCTATAACAGTCCACTGCTGGAATAAAAGCCTGTCCCAATAATATGCGACGTTACTTTCAAACGATAATCGTGTTACATTTTAGGGTAAATATCCAAATCCAAAGCAAAATATTCAGTGTACTTTCCCTTAGCAACTATGGATTATTAGATTCGAGTGGACATACCCTCCGGTCCCACACTAACCGCGATCAAGAACAATGCCCAAACATGTGTTCCGTTAAATTAATTGACAGCCGATATCAATACATTGACGTCCACCTGGCAAGGTGTGGCATCACGCAACACCATTACCAACATTATAGACCCTTTATATAGTAAACTATTGTTTGGCACGAGAGGTCTAGTATTTCTAGCTGCAACGACCAGCTTTCCTGACCCATTAAATATAATATACGTGTAGCGAAATCATGGGTCAATTTGTATTAGTATTTGCTAAGTATCACCCAGCCCCTGTGGTTAAAGTAAAATGAGGATAAGTTACGAAAGGGCAACCGGCTGAGGAAGCCCTGTTAATGTTTACAAGGTAAATTTAATTATATAATTTAAATTAAAGTACTTTATGGTTTGCAATAAAATATTGAGTAAGTAGAAACGTAATTGTGATCTAAAAGACATTTTTCTTTCTTCTGACTTTTCCTTTTTTAACCCCCGACAAAAAAGAGAATGTCGGTCTGTCTGTCTGTCTGTCTGTGGCATCGATGAACAGATGGACTGATTTCGATGCAGTTTTTTTATGTGATAGAAAGTTCCCTTGCGATGGTTTTTAGCTATGTTTGATGAAAATCAGTTCAGCCGTTTAAAAGTTATTGAGGATTAACGCTAGAAAATCAGGGCTTTCTCTAGCAAATATATAGATGGCGCTGTCCGTAGCGCGCATGTAGCGCGACTTGATGTCCGTATCAAATCGTTCCGGTTCACATCACTCGATGGCGTTTTTGACAGTCGGGTTTTTTTTAATTTGCCTAACTTGTTAAGAAGTCTGCAATCTGGTCGCCGTACGTTCGTCGGAGGCAACCCTGACCAACTTTTCCACTCAAATGTACTTCAAAAACCTACGTAGTAAATCTGCTCTCGTATCCTTACTACATAGGGCGCACTGTAAGTTTCCGGAACTGGCCACTTACATAAACAATATTTAAAAATTTATTGCAACATTTGAAAATAGAACTCTTTGGCTGTAGAATGCAGTTTGTTTCATCTGACTGTCTTTTGTTTTTACCTTGTGGCGCCATTTAAAAAATTGTGTGTCTGCATCAACATGGATTTAACTCGGGAAAATTTTCGTAGTATGATTTTCTACGATTTTAAGTGTAATTTGACAGCTCAACAGAGCATCGCTCGGCTTGAAACAGTTTTTGGCAATGAAGCACCATGCAAGACAACTGTTTATAGCTGGTTTGCAGAATTCAAGCGTGGTCGTATCAATCTCAATGACGAATCTCGCGATGGTCGGCCGTCCACCGCTGTGACCAACAAAAACATCAATGCTGTGCGCCGTATGATTGAAACAGACAGGCATGTGACCTACCATGAAATTCGCGCATCCTTAGGAATAGGCATGAGTCAAATACAATTAATCCTACACAAACATTTGGGTGTGAGAAAGCTGTGCTCGCGGTGGATCCCACACAACTTGACCGAGGCTTAAAAAACGGACCGCGTCACTTGGTGCAGTGCCATGCTTACCAGATTCAACGAAGGTGCGTCAAATTTGGTGTGGGACATAGTAACAGGTGAGGAAACATGGATTTATTGCTACGATCCCAAAACAAAGCAGCAATCGAGCGTATGGGTCTTTCAAGATGAGCCGAAACCAACCAAAGTGGCGCGCGTGAAAAGTGCATCTAAGCGGATGGTTGCTTCTTTTTTTAATAAAACTGGACACGTGGCTACTGTTGCTTTAGAGAATCGTCGTACAGTGAATAGTGACTGGTACACGACCATTTGTTTGCCGGAAGTTATTGACGAACTCCGTAAAAATAACCGTAAACGCCGTATCATCCTGCACCACGACAATGCTAGTTCTCACACGGCCAGACAGACAAACGACTTTTTGAAGGCGAAAAATGTAGAACTCATGAGTTATCCTGCATACAGTCCCGACCTGGCACCTTGTGACTTTTTTCTGTTCCCAAAAATTAAGAACCAATTACGCGGTCAACGATTTTCTTCACCAGAAGAGGCTGTCGAGGAGTATGAAAAACACGTTTCAGAGGTCACCACAGAGGAGTGGCACAAAAGTTTTCAAAACTGGTTTCATCGAATGAAAAAGTGCATAGACGCCAAGGGAGATTATTTTGAAAAACAATAAATTAATTTTGTACCTTTAATAGTATTTTTTCATATTTATTCCGGAAACTTATAGTGCGCCCACGTACATGCCTAATAATTGAGTCTCTAAATCGAGTCTGGGGCGAAAACACATTGTTTGTATGTATGTATGTATGTTTGTACCGTGATAACTGCTGCGGCGATGGTCCGATTTTGATGAAATTTAGTGGACATGTAGGAAATATCAATAGAATTTTCAAATTCAAGCCATCCTTTCTTTGGAATTCTCTTCCTGATTCTATTAGACGAGCGCCTAGTCGTCACGCTTTTAAACGGGCGGTTCAAAAACGATTTCTCCGAGAAGTCTCTTCTTCTCGTCGTGTCCCTGCGCGGTAATTAGTAGTCATCCATATAATAATATGTATTTATCTATCCGCATACATATATAATTAGTTCTTTATGTATTTTATTTACAGTTTGTTTTATCTATAGTTATTGTATTGGTATATATTTATTTAAAATTAATACTTATGTATATTCTTGATTTATTCTTGTAGGTATTTATAGATACTTTTTAATTTTGTTTACACACTCTGTCGCACCACCCAAATTATTTCTCTACTTGGTCCAATGGTTGACTGGCAGAGAACGCCATAAGGCGTTAAGTCCGCCATTTGTACACTTTTTTATGTGCAATAAAGTTTAAATAAAATAAAAATTAAATTAAATTTTCAAGTTCGTTGGGTATCAAAACCGGTTGATTAGTTTTTGAAATATTAATAAAAATGTCCGCCAATATGTAGCAAACGAAACCATAGCGCATTCTAACTTTGGATAGCGCCATCTGGGTGTTACTTAGGGAACTATAATCGCGAGGTCTAAGTAACGAGGTCTTATGAGAACGTTTAGCTTTACTACGCACATTTGCCAAAAATGGCCGTTTTTCGCAAATGTGCGTAGTAAATAAAAAAATAAATAAATAAAATAAAATAAAATTCTTTTATTTCAAGCTACAGTGGCCCATATCTTATTTTAAGTTACATCTGTCTCCTCGTAGTAAAGCTTAACGTTCTCACTTTAAACTGTAAACAGTAGTTCATAAAATACTTTGAAGGGTTATCTAGGACTTGGTAGTAGCAAAATTTTAAATGATGTCTCCGTTTTCTTTGAAATGATTTATTTTAAACGGGGGCAGCACTGGACCCCGGAAAATTCAGGTACGGCCTTAATGTTTATCAATTTTCTAAATCAATTAAAAGTGGCCCACTTTTATGGCCACTTTAAACGGGCCATAAAGTAAATTCATTAATTATGTATCTAGTCTATAATATGATGGGTGCTGCGAAAGGGGCGACACATGGCCTGAGGCCTAGAGCGGCTAGGACTGCAAATCCGCCACTGCGACTGGCATATTTCGGGATGGAGCCTTTGCACCCTGCGTATAATCACATTGTCAGTTGATTTGTTAAGGAATATAAATTCAAATAAATGTCCCTGATTTTAAAAAGGAGCAGCCGTTTTGATTTTATTACATACATACATACATACTATCACGCCTGTTTCCCACAGGGGTAGGCAGAGACTATGGACCTCCACTTGCTACGATCATGACAGACCTCTTTCGCTTCATCTACACTCATCAACGTCTTCATACATGCCCTTCGGTTACGTGTACTTCTTACCTCTCCCTTTTTCAGAACGTCTGCAATCTGATCGCAGAACGTTCGCCGAGGTCGACCCTGTACCGCTCTTCCTTTCACACTTACCTTATAAATATTTTTTATTAATCTATTTTCATCCATCCTTTCTAAATGCCCAAACCATCTTTACATCCCTTGTTCTACTTTTGTCACTACGTCCTCTTTCACTCCACACCGATCTCTTATAACATCATTTCTTATTCGGTCTTTCAAGGTAACACCACACATACTCCTCAGCGCTCGCATTTCAACTGCATTTATTCTGCTTTCATGCTTTCTCTGCCATACCCAACTCTCACTACCGTACATTAAAGTAGGTATTAGTACTCCTTTATGAACAGCAAGACGTGCCTTATCTGATACCTTCCTGCTGGTCATAAAGGAATGCAACGCTCCATTCATTTGGTTACCCGCATTTACTCTTCTTTCCACATCACCCTCGTGCTTGCCATCTTTTGTAAACTTACATTTACTGATTTTATTAGTTGTATCAAAATACCTATTACATAACAATAAACCATTACAGGTTACACACTTCAATGCTCGGTTCTCCTCCCTAACTGATGTTACAATATAGGCTAATATTGGTAGAGCGTCTCATCATCATCAGGTCTTTTTTAAGTCTACACTGCAGCACTCCATAAATTAGCCAGAGCAGTCAGATGATTTGGCCTTCACTCTCCACGCTGGCCAGATGGGTTGGAGAGGTCTTATTGATATTTAATTTTATATCGTTGTTTAGCTTGTGTTTCCTAAGTCGCCTTTTACGACATCCACGGAAAGACTTGGAATTACATGGCTTAAGGCTTGAAAGTACGTCCAGCAGACGCCCACGATGAGTTCAGTTCGTCTCTGTGCGATAGAAATCGCAGTTTAAAGCCTGAAGAGGGGGAAAATAAGACTTTTAGTAACTAGAAAAATAATCTACAATATAATTTTCAATAAACCGCATCAATAGACTCGGGGCACTGGGGGCACAGTTTCCACCTCATTGTCCAATGTTGTATCAATCACAGGCCGATATGTGATCGTCACTTTGCCAGTGATCAGGTCGACACAAGACATAGAGTGCTTGCGCCAGTGCTGCTCAATGGGCACCTTTGTCTGAAATTATGTAAAAATTGATATAGCAATGGATCTGGGCATCTGCACTCTAAGCATGAAGTCAATAGATAAGCTATCGATAAAACTTATCTCGCTCGACAGTCGATAAATAACACGCTATTAAATAGTGGGACAATATAGGGAAATGAAAAAAATGCGTTATTTATTTTTAGAAACCTATATGGTCCCACTATTAAATAGCGTGTTATAATATTCTAGTTAATTTCGTTAAGAAATACATACTTTTAAAAAAGATCAACTTACTTGACCCTCAGCAGGTTTAGAATAGTCCATCTCATCGATCCTCTTAGGAAAGTCATCCCTAAAGTGAGCCCCTCTGCTTTCCGTCCTATTTCTGGCGCAAGCCACAACTTGGACGGCAAGCTGCAACATGTTCTGGAGCTCCATGGTCTCAACGATATCGCTGTTCCAGTTCATCCGGCGGTCTGTGGTGCGAATCTGCTCGAACGCCTTGAACCACTTTTGGATCTCCACATGCGCTGTAGGAAAGAAGTAAATTGATTATCATAATTGATAATTGAGCCGTGTGGTTTCTGCATGGCAGAGTAGAACAGGACCATTCCAAGTCCTCACGTGGATGTCGTAGAAGGTGACTTAGGAAACACAAGCTAAAGAAATATATATGTCGCAGTATGATAAAACCGTAAAATAGGTATACGTCCACACATTGATCCACACTCATATAATAATATCAGCCATTCCAACTCGCTAAGAATAAGAAGGTAGATTATTAAAAAATATTGTATATGTCGCAAAGAGGTAGATAGATGGTAATTTATAAACGGGCAAGTGCGAGTCGGACTCGTACATGAAGGGTTCCGTACCACCGTATAATGTTTTAAAACGCTGAAGAAACACGTTTCTTGTATGACGACCCCTTTAATTTTTAACTTTCTTTTATTTTTAGTATTTTTTGTTATTGTGGTCTTAGTAATACATAATTGGTAAAAATTTCAAGTATCTAGTTAATGCCATTATAAAGATCAAGTTAAAAACGCTGAAAAAAACACGTTTCTCGTATGACGACCCCCTTTAATTTTTAATTATTTTTTATTTTTATTATTTTTTGTTATAGCGGCCACAGTAATACATAATCGGTGAAAATTTAAAGTGTCTAGCTATTACATTCAAGAGATAGAGCCCTGTGACAGACGGACAGACAGACGGACAGACAGCGGAGTCACAGTAATAGGGTCCCGTTTGCACCCTTTGGGTACGGAACCCTAAAAATGAGATGATGGTAAGGTCAGCGCCCCTCCTAGCGCTGGCCTATGAGAAGCTACCTTGTGAAACCACATCACAGACAGCTAAAACTAACTCTAGCCTAGTCTAGTCAGTTCTTCTTCCAGTCGAGTCGAAATGGTTTCACTGTAGCTTGAATTTTAAATCATCTTTGACCAGACCATGTGGCCACGGCGATCCCTCTGTCGTTAGTCTCAAAGGTCCTCTATGGTACATGACGTAGGGCAGCTCGGACATGACATAAAGCGGTCCATCGACTGAATGGCACCGCAGTGGCAAAGATGACGCCACTTAACTCGGTTTTCTCGACACCTCCCAGTTATCCTGTGCCTACAGTGCTTACCGTCCAGGTGAACCCTTTCATTATAACGAATAGGTCAGGTGATCCGGGTTCCTAATGATAATAATCTAACGACCGTGCGACGCTTCTATAAGCCGTACAAAACAAGTTCGTCGTGGGGTTTATGATAGGCAGGTGCGCGTCGAGTTTTATTACCTAAATGCCCACGTGGTGCCTAATGCCACGTGTTAACTACTATCCCAACATATACGTTTTTTTTTCTTTTTTTTTGATAAGCAAATAATGACGAAGATACCGCGCATTTAAATTCCGCATGACGTCACGATTAAGTACGATTTTCACTTGAAGGTCACGTCAATCACCCCCACACCGAAACTTCGACAACCTGTATCTTTGCGAATTTTCACTACTTAGATAAACCAAAAAATATGGGTCCATTATTTTTGGATAATCTAACTGACGGACTAAATAAAATACAATTTTCCGGACTCAGTCCACATTCTTTTACTTATCACAAATCAACAAATATCAGTACTGTCAGCAAAAATAACATTACTGGAACTGAATGTTACTCAGGACTGGCGACATCTTACGGAAAAACACAACAACAGGCAGCTAGGTATTTCTCAGTCTCAATTAAAACCCTGCGCTGCGTTTGCTCCCTCGGGAGGTGTTCGGGAGTATCTGATTCCAGAATGTTTGTGTAGATGGCGTTGATATTATTAATTGCATGCTGTTGTGGGCCACATGTCTACAACTCTACAGATATTCCAATCTGCAGTGCAGCACCAGATTGTGACTGCAGATTGTATAACTAATTGAACTTTTAGTGTTAAACAGGGTTACTTGTGATATTGAACCACTTTCCATAAAAACAATTATCGAGAAAAGAAAAATCGGCTTCCCATACAAATCGGCGCTTAACCAAGTGGATTTTGTATGGGAGGACAAAATTTTTCGAAATTTTGAAAATTTGTATTTTCGAAAATTGTCTTTTATGGAAGTAGTTTAGTATCACGGACTGAACTAGCTCTAAAAACGTTGCCGGTGTTTTAAAAGTAACCCCCGTATTATCTTATCGGCCCAACAGCAGTAAATAGATACGAGTAGATACTTCTTAATATCTTAAAACTAAAACCCAGCGCTGCGTTTGCTCCGTCGGGAGTAGTTCGGGACTATCTGATTCTAGAATGTAAGTATGTGTAGACGGCGTTGATATTATAACTGAAATGCTGTTGTTTTTTTATAAATAATTTTACGGCCCTGGATACGAGTCCTTTAGATCTTTTAGTTTAGTTTTGTTGCCCACTGGTTTTCATAGCCGAATGAGTTTTAGTGGCGGACGACATCTAAAGACGCCTATACAGTCCACAAAACAAATATCACTACAGCCGTATCTGTCCGTCCACTACAATTTCACATATTGTTCATGAACATGAACATTTAATACCAAACAACACCAATCCAATAGATTACATTATGTCAAATCAGTTTTTTTTATTAAATAATTTTACGGCTCTGGATACAAGTCCTTTAGAGCCTATCTTTAATTTTGTTCTTTATTCCTAATCCTAACCTATTCCTAATAAAACAATCAAAGGGTGGTGCAGGCCTTTGACTGTTGCAAGGGAACTTCTGGCGACAAATCTATACGAGTCCACTGGTTTACAATAGACGACTGTGTGCCGGAATGTCAAATCAGACACTTTTTTCAAAATTTCAAAACAAACATTTTCTATGGGATTTGTATGAAACACCTAAAATCACGTTAAAAATGTATATGATCAATACAAGAGACACTATTTTGTTACGTTTTATTCTCATAACAGTACCAAATAATTTATTTTTGACCCAGTCATCTACCCAAATTAAGTCCCCACCCCTTGACTTCCCGCCAAAAACCACATGCTGTTGTGTGTGGGCAACAACTTGTCAACACACATCCCAACTGCAGTTGCTGCAGTGTAACACCAGATCGAGTCGTGTGAGGCAGCTTTTGTTGTTATAATAATATTAGCCGATCTTTTGGTTTACTGGGAATGTGATCTTGTGTACTCACTTAATGTACATAAATTTATTGAAAGGAAACGATATTGCAATAAAATTTACGTCTACCTATATATCTCAAAATACTTAGTCTTAATTCCGGGATAAACACAGCTTTGGGCAGTAAGACCCAACAAATTACGTTTTACGCCCACGGTCGTGGGCGTTTAGACACAGGTACATTATCACTTCTTTATATCAGGAGTAGATTTAAGTCATTTTAGATTTTGCGACTCTAAGCAGACAGATCCCAGTGACGCAAGATCCAAAGGCCACTTTTAGCGTAATTAATGGGGGGCGAGAAGATGGAAAAGGAATCAAAACAGTGATGGGTTGCTAGCCGCATCGCCTGTTAACATGATTCGTATTTTTACCCATTCTATCGATCGGATTATGATGAAATACACTTACTTGAACAATTAATTTCAGATCACATTGTTCATGACACTATGTGTAAAAAAATCTTTTACCTTTATATTTATGTCTTCATATGCTACGCAAATGGGATATTTCCTAATAATATAATAATTCCCAAGAGGAACCTACGCCATATGGTTGACATCATTACTGGTCACTGTGCACTAAATAAACACCTTTACACCCTAGGTATTTACACAGTCTTCTGTGCCGAGCTTGCATGGAAGCTGATGAAATTGAGAGCCATCTCCTCCTTGAGTACGATAACGTCGCACACATAAGAAGAAGGTTCCTAGAATATCAGGGAACCGTGGCAGAAGCTGTCAGAGCGCCTGCGAGCATACTGACCTTCATACAGTAGCTGGGCTGGTTTGAGAGCTGAGGTCGGCGCCGACTCCACACGCAAAAAGGATTGAGAGCAATGGACCAAATTGCGGAAAAATGTCCTCGAGGGAAGTAAGAAGTAAGAATATGTTTCCAGGTTTTGGCATTGCCTACCTTCGTCCAATAGTTTTTGCTCCCTGAAGACGCCGCACTTGTTTTGCATCGTCTCCCTCATAGCCAGGCGCAATTCATGCGTAGGTGCGCACCCATTGGCGTTGCGTATCTTCTCGTAATTGTCAAGAGACGCATCACAGAGGTTCTGGGTAAAAGAAGGTAGTAATTTGTTAGTTCAGATTTTTTAATTAACAATTTTAGTATCTCTCTCTTATTAATGCACGCGCAGAGTAGAACACTCATTTAAGTACTAGGTGATCGGACGACCTGAGCAAGTTTGCAGAAAGACACTGGATGCAGACCGCTTCTAATCGGTAATTTTAGAAATCCATGGGGAGGCCTAGGAAGTCCACTACTGGACATATCCAGTAGTGGACTTCCTAGGCTGTGGTTGATATGATGATGATGATGAGTCTTGCTTTATCATGAGACTTGAAAAGTTGATAGAAATAATAATATAAATAGAATAAAAGAGTTGGTAGAAATAATGGAGTTGATAATGGAGTTAAATGTTCTCCATTTGACATCCAATATCCTTATTTGCTTACAATGTCCTCACGCGGTTTTCATACAAGTGTAACTATTTTCAATGCCATACTGCTTCTTCAGTACACTTGCGAATATTATTACGTATCTAAAGCAACCTTGGACGTAGTCTGAATTTTGATTGGTACATATCCATGCTCACACAAGTATGGACCACATCGAAATACAAAACAAAATAGAATTTTCCATACGTCTTTCAGCTGAGGTTGCTTATCCCCTGGTTTGAAGTCCTTAGTGATGGCATGGCCTATCGCCCTGCCGAATACCACGACGTCCAGAATAGAGTTGGCCCCCAGCCGGTTGGCACCGTGGCAGTTGCTGACGGCTTCTCCGGCCGCGTAGAGCCCTGGGACCACGCAGTCTTTACCGTTCTGGTGGACAAGCACCTGTGAAATATTAAGGAAATAATTAGATTATTTTAGTCATTGATTAATTTTTGAGGATTTTGAAAACAGTGTACCTATACCTTACACTTCCAGGGGGACACGACGAAAGGCAAAAAAACTGTAGTCAGTAAGTGGGCCTAATATAGTATACCGTATAACGTGAGCGGGGGGATGAAACACCTAGGTATATGTGTCAAAACTGACAATATTTGCCGCATCACACAAGTCTTAATTATAGAGGTATATGGATTCTATGAACTCGGCGATAAGGCTAGTGACTTACGTCAACTCGCCGTGATATACTCGCCCGTACAGACAATATAGGCAGTGGCGTAGCTAGGGGGGTTGGACATAAAGTGGCATATTAAGATTTTGCCCCTCCTAAAAAATCTGGTACTGTTAGATATTGTATCACCGCACCGTGTGTCGGTAACAGTACCAGATTTTTTCATCATCATCATGATGATGATGATGATGAAAAAATCTGGTACTGTTAGATATTGTATCACCGCACCGTGTGTCACTCATGCTAGTAGCTACATATATATGCTATAGCTATCTTGACGACCTCCGTGGTGTTCAACACGCTAGTCCGCCAATCCGGACGTTCTGGGTTCGATTCCCAGCCAGGGCCAATTGGAAAATGGCCTTTTTCAAATCGTCTCTTGGGTATAAATACTTTTACTTTTCGCGTTAATTCCCGTATGCATTAATTTAATAATTTAATAACGTCTCTTGGGTGTTAATCTATTTATTATTATTTCTTTTTTTCGTTATCTATTTATTACTCTTTCAGTGTGTCAATAAAACAATCGTATTTGAGCTCATGGAGTAGAGCGTGGGCCTAAAGAATGGGGAACTATGTCAGATAGATTTATACCTCTCCTTTATAATTGATGGGGATCCCGCCCATGGTATAGTGCACCGTGGGTATGATCGGCACGGGTTCCTTGTGGACGTCTACCCCAGTGAAGGTGTGGGCAGTCTCCGATACCCCGGGCAGCCGCGTGTCAATGACCTCCTTGCCCAGGTGGTGGAGTTGCAAGAACATGTGGTCCTTCTTTGGCCCAACACCACGACCTTCGGAATCAAAATATTAAAATTACTACTAATAGCTAACTTCTCTTCAGATAATTTATTTGTGTTTGTCAAACGAATTGTTTTTTTTTTTACAAAACACAACAACCGACTTAATTTTTTGAAGTGAAAACTTCTACAGGCGCTTTGGGCATTTCTTGAGATTGCAAAAATACCATTTAACTCCCGTCACTGTTACCGTAACCGATACCACCTTGAGTTTTCCAATTCTGTCGATACTCTCAGAGTGCCACTGATTTTATTTAAGAGTTTCTTCTACACCTCCAAGGTTCTTCATCACATCTTTACCAAATGACTAACATGCTAGTAAAGGATTTCAAATAAAAAAGGAACATCAAAATCCGTTCACAGATTAAAATAAGGATAATGACAAACAAACATACGGGTCGATTTGATAACCTCTTCCTATTTTGTAAGTCGCTTAAGGGTTGGGACACATCTGTCAGCACGAAACAGCACTTTTCTATGCTGCTATCCTTTTCTGTCGCTCAGAAGCGTTATTTGCTAGAGCGAGAGAGAGCGACGGAACGCTTTAGCATGGCCGGTGCTGAAGCGTTCCGTCGCTCTTTCTAGCTCTAGCAAATGACTATTCTAAACGACAGAAAAGGATAGCAGCATAGGAAAGTGCTGTTCTGTGCTGACATATGTGTAAAAACCCTACCCAACCCTAAAAAGTATTCGGTATTATTTATTACCTTGTCGGATTTCTGTGGAGATGGCTCTCGAGACCACGTCCCTGCTCGCCAGCTCCAGTGCTTTGGGGGCATATTTCTCCATGAACCGCTCGCCTTGGCTGTTGATCAGGTAGCCGCCTTCGCCGCGACAGCCCTCGGTCATCAGGCAGCCGGATCCGTACATTCCTTCCACCAATTTTTTTATCTTATCGAGTTGAAAATCGATGAACCAAGAGGGGTTCATCGAATTTCGACTCAATACGAAAATCTAACTAAAAAAGACCATAACGCGTTCTGAGCGTTTTGTTAAGGGCCACGACACGAATTCGAAATAAAATCAAGTATGAGTATTATGGATATGCTGCACAATGATATAACTTATTATTTTTAGTATTTGTTGTTATAGTAGCCATAGTAATACATAATCGGCGAAAATTTCAAGTATCTTGTTTTTGCTTTATTTATTGTTTGTCTTGAATACTTTCCGTTTTAGTGTAATTCTGATGTGATTTGGCGTCAACTTCGCAATTTTTTTCTATCGAGAAAATTTTAAGCAATCGTATTTTCGAAACATATTATTTTTAGAATTAGTCCTGAACTTTACTGTGTTTTTATTTCAAAGTGAGTATTTCGTTCATATTAATAATATTGATTTAAGATAAGTTCTAAGTACTATCAGGGTCATACGGGCTCTTAAGGCCGAAATATAAGTTTTTTTATAGTATCTGGTAGCCTGGGTTTTATGGGGATCATCCGTCTTGTAATCTATAAGAATACGAGTACTATGTATTTAGTTCTTTTAGGCTGGTTTCATAGTGACGCGTTCGCTAGCGCGGTTGGTACGCGTCGCGGGCCATGGGCTTTGAGCGTCTTGGATCGTTACATAGTGAACCGCAGAATTTTTTTCTTTTGTACGGCTTTCGGGCCGCGCTTTCCAGCCGCGCTTAAGGTAAGCGTCACTGTAAAACCAGTTTTAGCTCACCGGTGGGATGGAACTGAATGAATTCCATGTCCTGTAGAGGGACCCCCGCACGATTAGCCATGGCACAGCCGTCGCCAGTGCACGTGTGGGCCGCTGTACACGAGAAAAACATCCGAGGGTAGCCCCCCGTCGTTATTACTGTGTTTTTGGCTTGGAATCTACAACAAGTAATTTTTAAGGGGCTACGTGAATTTTCCAGGGTCCATTGTTGCCCCCATTTAAAATAAATTATTTGGGTAACGTAACGGTAAGGTAACGGAGATATTGTTTAAAATTTTGTTATAGTAAGATAACCCTTCAAACTATTTTATGAACTACTGTTTACAGTTTAAAGCGTGAAGCTTTTCTTCGCACATTTGCCAAAAGTGACCGTCTTTAGCAAATTTGCAAAGGTATAAGCCAACAAACAAGACGCTTTAAAAGAAACCTTATTTGTCAAGGTGTTATAATAGTACATTACGATATAAGTGCGTTATGGTGGTTATAACACATGAAGCGGAATTTCAGCCCGAGCCAAAGGCGAGGGCGTAAGGAGCTGAGTGTGTGTAACATTGGTATATTGATACGCACGTATATCTTACGACGTTTTTCTACATACTTGCGAGGAAAAATTTCTAATAAACTGATATTTTTGATTTAAAATAAACTCAACCATATAACTGTGATGCACACGGTTACTTTCCAGCCATTTTACTTTTTAAAATAAGCACGGCGGGCGGCCTACTGAACGGGGCGCAGCGCGGCATGCGAATTCGAAATTTGAAAAAAAAATTGAATCATATGTAAGATACAAAGATAGGTAAATATTGAAACAAAGATGACGTTCGATGTATGATTTATTATTTTTCTTTGTCTAACCTTCACCTTATGTTATCTAACTATCTCGCTCACACACAATTGTCAAACTTTCTTACTCTCTCATTCATACTGGATTTACCATTAACTCTGTCCCTTTCTTTCGCAATAGCAAATCGTGAGTTATAGAAATATAACTTCACTAATTGCGTTTCTTACACACGCGTGTTTTATAGGCTGCTTTATATATCTAAAACCGGTGAAATTAGATCCATTTTACGAGCAAGTGTGTTGAAAATATCATTAAAGATAAGAGGGAATTACATACATGAGCATACGTACATAAATGGTGACGAAAAACATAACACTCCTTTTGACTACGCCATAGTCGGGTAAATATTTAGTTGTTATTGTTACATTCTAGGTCAGCACGCACCTATGGAAGCTTCCATCATCCATGTCAATGGCGATGCAGCCGACGACCTCGCCGTCCTGAACGAGGATGTCCATAACAAAGAATTCATTAAAGAAGTCGATATTCTTGAACTTGGTGCTGTAGCCGTACAGCGTGTGCAGCAAGGCGTGCCCGGTTCTATGAGTAGAAGGACAAAGTTAAATAAATAAATCGGCCAAGTGCGTGTCGGTAAAATAAAGTGCCCATGTTGTAACACGTTACCTACAACATGGGGACTTTATTTTCCATTCTTCTGCGGGCAACGATTTATGGGACAACTGTAGTACAATCAGACCGTGACGTCATGCAAAATTTAAAAGCGCTGCATCCTGGTAATTTTTTGTTTCTCAGCGAAAAGAAAAAAATAAACGGGCAAGTGCGAGTCGGACTCGTACATGAAGGGTTACGTTCCCCCGTACAATGTTTTAAAACGCTGAAGAAACACGTTTCTTGTATGACGACCCCCTTTAATTTTTAACTTTATCTTATTTTTAGTATTTGTTGTTATAGTAGCCATAGTAATACATAATCGGTGAAAATTTTAAGTCTAGTTATTGCCATTATAAAGATCTTCATCAACTCAGAGTGAAGTGATGAGCTACTAATTTATTTACTTACTCGAATACTTTGTAAGGCTTGGTCGCCGGTCCGGCCAGAACACTAAGTATAGGGTTACGAACGTAAATTTCAACTAAAAGTCAGAGCGATTCCTCGCTGAAATAAACAGGCATTTGTAATTTTGCAGTTAGAAAGCGCGACGTGCCTGCCATCTCACAGATGTTTGATGAAATAAGGGTTGTTGTATTCTGAAACAAACCCGGGGGAACCAGAAGCCACGACCACGACGTGCCTGCCATCTCACAGATGTTCGATGAACTAATACAATAAGGGTAGTTGTGTTGTGCAACAACCCCGGGGAAGTCAGCAGCCACGACGTCTGCTATTTTCCCTGGGGTTGGGGTTCGGGGTTGTTGCAACCAAAGCATGATCAGACGACATGCTTTGGTTAAAAATTGTAACATTAAACGCTTTTAAAATTAACAATAGATGACGCGTGCATGTTTCTTGCTTGTTACAAATAATTTAATTGAAGTAATAAATGACTCGTATAGTTTATTTAATTGTATGCAAAGAAAAAACTTAGAATGTAACTACCAGCTGCTTTTCTTCCCGCGTAGATAGTAAAAGCCAAACGAAGTAATGGGGGAAAATACATCATGTTGATAGGCGATGCGACTAGCAACCCTTTCTTGCTTGCATACAACAAATTGAAGCAATACATACGCACGCACGGTCTAAAGAAAACGTCAACCATACAAATCATTTATTGCTCCAATCAAACTGTGTGTTATATAACAGGCAAGAAACTTGCACTGTGTAACGGGCCTTTGGTCTCTTTGCTTGACGACTAGGCTATTGACGCTACGCTGGGCCCGAATTAAAAATGCTGCGCCCTAATTACAAATTAATTACATGCACACTAATTACGGCTTTAACCCGAACGAAGCAGACAGAGCATTTTGGTTCTTGCAGCTCTAAGTACATAGAGCTCAGAGCTGCAAAATCCAAAGGCCACTTTTAGCGTGATGTCAGCCGAGAATTTACTCGTAGAAGGGCAACCGCATCGCCTATTTAAGGTGAATACCAAGAAGAAGTGGCGCCCTCATTTGCAATAATTTGTTAACTCGTTAATATGTTGAAACCATATTTCTCAATGTTAGATACTAGATAACACTTTAAATTCTTTTATAAACCGTAAAAAGTATTACATTAATCCGTCTAGCTTTATCAATTCTTTTATAAACCGTTAAAAGTATTACATTAATCCGTCTAGCTTTATCACTAATAAAAGTTTTAAAGGAAGTTCATATAATAATTTAAAGGGCTATCTAGTGCCTAACATTTAAAAAATATGGAATTTTTACCCTATTTAAGATTTAACATTTTTTTTTAAATGAGGGTGGCACTTGCCGCGTTGAATTCTCCTAAATGAAATGGTGCTTTTTCCACGGGCTTGCTTTTACGATCTACGCAGGAAGAAAAGCAGCTAGTACACTCAAAGTTTTTCCTTTTCTCCCAGAGTCACAGAACAGCATAGCAAAGCAAACAAATTATTTTAGATGAAATGTCAATAGGCTATGCAGCAAGTTACCACTACTGTCAATAGGCTATACAGCAAGTAACCACCACAGTCAATAGGCTATGCAGCAAGTAACCACCAATGTCAATAGGCTATGCAGCAAGTTACCACCACAGTCAATAGGCTATGCAGCAAGTAACCACCAATGTCAATAGGCTATGCAGAAAGTAACCACCACTGTCAATAGGCTATGCAGCAAGTAACCACCACTGTCAATAGGCTATGCAGCAAGTAACCACTACTGTTAATAGGCTATGTAGCAAGTAACCACCACTGTCAATAGGCTATGCAGCAATTAACCACCACTTACGCCTAACATTTGGATCTACAGGCCTACGGGCCTGAGCTTGGTCTATTATATAAGGAATAAAGATTCTCTTATTCATAAAAAATATCAAATGTTTGCTAAACCTACTTTATTTAAAATATATTTTGTCCATATCACTCTCTTCAGTATTTGACACTGCAAGAACAAGACAAAACATATTTTAACTAAAAAAGGTTTAGCAAACGTTTGTAATTTTTTATGAACAAGGGGGTTAATTAATAGGGATGATGACTGGATCCGAAAACTATTATTCTATTAAGTCCGTCAGTTAGGTTATCTATAAATAATGATCTCATACTTTATAGTTTATTAAAACGGAAAAAATCACTATGATATAGAGTATCTAAGTTCCGGAGTGGAGGGTTGTGACGTCAACACCCTGTAAAAATCTTATAAAGCCGCACATTTTTACACAATCTGCAGGTTACCTTACGACGTTTCCCTTCACCGGAAGCAAGTGGTGGTTTTTGAAAATGACCGTATAAATGACTCAGAGGTACAAGTCGCACCTAGTGAGGATCGACCTCGTGCCTCAAACACGCACAGCCAGTGCCTTAACTTTCGCCTCCACTGCTTCACAGTTCAGCTAATAAGTAATAATAATCCAACTGGGTATTTTGATGGGTCAAAAATAAATTATTTGGTACTGTTAATAAAACAAAACGTCACAAAATAAAGCCACTTGTAATTATCACATCCACTTTAAAAATGGTTTTAGATTTATTAATGCAGAAAAACAGATATTAAGAGCGCAATTGACTCCAAGGATGAACTATGACGTCTTATATCGATATTTCATACAAACCTCATAGAAAATGTTTGTTTTTGATGTAAGAAAAAAGCATCTAATTTGACTTGTTGCAAAATAGCGTATTAATTTAATGAACTGTGAAACGCAATAATATTAAGTATGAAGTCTGGTAATAAATTAGCGATGAAGCGGTAATAACATCAAAGCATTCAATGATAGATGCTACAGACAGAGCTATTAACTCTTTGCAATGATTGAGGGGCCATCATAGTGCAAGCGGCGGGACATTGGTTTTATTATAAAAACAGGACTAACTTTGTTATTAACTTTAAACCATTACCCGCCTAAATAAAGTTGACATCTAGTAATATCACACTCAGTCAGTCAGTAATATCAGTGGAAACGAGCAATTAGAAGTAGTGGATAGATACGTTTTTCTTGGTCATATTCTTTACTTTAATAAAGACCAACAGAAGAAGGAGAGTTCAAGGCGTATACAGCTGGGGTGGGCTGCATTCGGAAAGTTAGAAGACATTTTAAAATCGCGCCAAATTTCACAATGTCTGCAGACCCGTCTCTTTAGCACAGAATACATAAGGGTCAAACAGAATGGTCTCTCACAGCGTCTCCCGCAAATTGGCGTCCCCGCACCTCTCCCCCGCACTTTGTGAGCTTTGACAGCTCCAAACCAGGGTTTAATTACTAGCCGCACGCAATACGCGACGTGTGTTGTTTTGAGAACTGTCAACCAATAGTAACCATTATGGTGAGAAGGTGCGCGTATAATAATTGTTTATCCACCCAATACTCTAAAGAACGTATATGTCATACATTTCCAAATGATGAAAACAGGTAAGCAAAGCAACAATATAATTTCACGTTATTACCCAGCAACCATCTTGATTATATATGTACCCTTCTCGCTCTCTCGCATTGGCGGGAGATACACAAGAGCGAGATTGTAACATTACCGGATTGCTAATAAGCAATCCGGTAATGTTACATAGGCTCCTCGCTCACAGGTAATCACATACACGCAGATGCCAACTACATTTCCGTGGGTTATAGTATAGTGCTAAATGCCATTGTTGACAATGACAACTTGACATGCTGTGCGTGTCAATTTGTCATCATCATCAAGCGTGATAAATATTTGTTTATTTTTATTGAATTTATTCATATAATTACCGTATAGTTTTGCGCCGAATATGCAAATTACTATATTACAATAGTGAATTAGTGAAATTAGTGCGTTACATTATAAATGACTCAATAATAATCAGTAAAGTGAACTAATGGTGAAATGGACAATGGACATAATGAAAAATATTTGTGAAGTGATATTATGTAGCTGTTTCCGACTTTCCTGTAACATTTAATACATATAAAACAGAATATTTTTTACGTCATAGTGTTCGCAAATCTTCCGGTATGGAAAAATATAATCGTAAATATGTCGAACTCGTTAGTAGGTAAGTATTAAAATAATTCTGCGGTGCGACCCTAAGTATAAAACTCACACATCGACGTGTGTACAGATAAATTGTTTCGTTTGTAGTAGTAGTAGGTATATATGTTACTCTGAATCAATGGAGAGTCATACCAGTGTCTTTAGTGTCATTGTGTCCTGCCTACTATGACTTATGGTGCCAAAACATGGACGCTGACCCAAAAAGTGGTACACCAAATCATAGTTGCACAGAGAGCCATGGAGCGAACCATGCTCGGCATCAAACCCCTAATATTGTGATCCGACAAAGAACGAAAGTTTGGCTTAAACTACGAGTTATTTTGCAAAATATACTGAATCCAAAGAGCATAATGGGAAAGTAGATACTTAATACTTGTGTATACTATCATGAGTCCATGATAGTGTACAACAGTCTGCACTTTCCCGAAAGAACATGTGTCTTATATGTTTTACTCTTCATGTGAATCGATTATTTAACTCGAATCACGCATGGCATGGTTACATCTATGATTGGGTTTCAGATTTATCCCAACGTACTTTGGCCACTTCATTCACCAACATTTCCGTATCTACCGAAAGTCCACCCCGCTAATTGACATTGAAAACGACTAAATATTATATTTCAAAGCAAATACGAAAATGAAAATATCCCACTCAAAGTAAATGAAAATGTGAATTATAAAATTGATAGTTACAAATTGCAGGAAGCGCTCAAAGTGAACAGGCGTTCACTTTGAGCGCCTACCTACTTAATTAACGTTCAAAAATATTTTTACTCCTGAGCTGGAGAATGGTTCAAAGGTTGTCTGGAAAAGATGGTTTTATACGACATGGCAGCTTCTTGCGCTTATTTGTAAGTTTATTTTTAGGATTCCGTACCCTAAGGGTGCCAACGGGACCCTATTACTGAGACTTCGCTGTCTGTCCGTCTGTCCGTCCGTCTGTTCGTCCGTCTGTCACAGGGCTCTATCTTTTGAACCGTAATAGTTAATAACCGTATTAACACATGAAATTTTCACAGTTTATGTATTACTATGGTCGCTATAACAACAAAAATACGTCATCATACAATACATATGTTTTTTAAGCGTTGTAAAACTTTGTACGGAACCCTTCATTTACGAGTCCGACTCGCACTTGACTGGTTTTTCTTAATTTTACAACATTATTTATTGCTTTACTCTTTCATGCCGGTCTAGGAGATAAGAAAGCTTCAAAATGTACCATCTGCTTCTCTTCCCGCGCAGATCGTAAAAGCCGATCGAGGGAATGGGTGAAAAATGGCAAATATTTTTCCATTTTCTCGTTCACCATCACTCTAAAAGTTGCCTTTGGGTCTTGGGGCCCTGGGCTCTGTCTACCCCATTAGGGATAAAAACGTGATAGTGTAAAAAAATATGATTTTTAGGGTTCCGTACAAAAAATGAAAAAACGGAACCCATGTCATGTCATTTTAATATCATTATACTATAATGATGTAGTATAGCCTGTGATTTGATTTATTACGGGTATGTCCCTTCCACTTTGTATATATACGTGTTAAAATCTAGCGCCGACACATACCACTCGTATATGGGTTTATTAAGAGTCTAGATACAATACAATACACTCTTAAACTAGGAAATGCGCAAATTTATTCCAGGCAACCTCGCTCAAATAGAAAAAGTGATGGGAAATTAGGTATTGCGGGGCGATCAATATAATAAACATACTTACATATATACCTACATACAACTTACACAAAGAAAATATAACAGGACAAAATGAAGAAGCTGAGTGGAAATAAGGGAAGGAGATAGAAAATGAGATTTTACTTGGGATTTGAACTCAGGATTTAAAGCAGGCTAGCTTTTGGGCGCGTTGGATAGTAAGTCGGGTAGTGAGATAACTAGGATACTATTCGAATGTCTAATAGAGATTTTTAAAGGTACTGTTACGAAACTGGGGTTCGAATTTGAAGTGAAACGCCAAACTTGGCTCTCGCTTCTCGCTACGGTCGCTTTGATAGCTAGTATCGAACTGCCGTGGCGCACCCACGGTTCCCTATTTATACGCGCCATCGAATAGGTCCACATTAATCTCGAATATTCTACATAGTCGACGAACGTGTTTCGTTCGAAGCATCCAGGCGCCGGGTACGTGTGTGAGTGTAACATGGTCAAGCATAGAGATGCTTGACCATGCATGACCATGACTTTATGACACAAGACATATGGGCCAATTTGGCTTGCACCATTCTATCGTAGTAGTTCGTAGTTCGCGAATATTGTTCGGGAAGATTCTTTCTCATTCGCGACAGTACTTTAGCAGTCTTATTATAAAAAACACAACTTTAAGAAGTAACCCTTATTTCACCATCATCATTTCAGCCGCATAAACCATTATTTACCCAAATGAAATTGACGGTAACATAAGACAAACGGGCAAGTGCGAGTCGGACTCGTACATCAAGGGTTCCGTACCACCGTACAATGTTAAATAAAATTATGAAAAAACACGTTTCTTGTATGACGACCCCCTTTAATTATCATTAACTTTATCTTATTTTTAGTATTTGTTGTTAAAGTGCTCATAGTAATACATAATCGGTGAAAATTCCAAGTGTCTATTACGGTTCAAGAGATAGAGGTGACAGATTGAGTTAAAAACGCTGAAAAAAACACGTTTTTTGTATGACGACCCCCTTTAATTTTCAATTTTTTTTATTTTTAGTATTTGTTGTTATAGAGGCCATAGTAATACATAATCGGTGCAAAATTTCAGGTATCTAGCTATTACGGTTCAAGAGATAGAGCCCTGTGACAGACGGACAGACAGACGGACAGACGAACAGACAGACGGACAGAAGGACAGACGGACAGACGGATAGACGGACAGACAGCGGAATCTCAGTAATAGGGTCCCGTTTGCACTCTTCGGGTACGGAACCCTAAAAAAGCTTTTGCGGGAGGAGTGTTTGTTTTGGGCGGATTTTGGTTAAAACCTAGTACTAAAGTTAGTCCGCGTTCTTTAAGGTGAAGATATAGGCAAATGGCCTTGAAGTGTGAAATAAATTGTTAACTCGTAAATATGGAGATAATTTCCATATTGCTCTTCGTCATGCACTAGATAGCCCTTTAAATTATTTTATCAACTGCCGTTGGAACTATTATTGGTGATCCATCTAGCTTTAAAACTTGCCGTGGCCAGTTTTGGCGGAGGCAAGTTTTAAAGCTAGACGGACTAATGTAAATACTTTCGACGGTGGTTCACAAAATAATTTAAAGGGCTATCTAGTGCATGACGAAGAGCAATATGGAAATTATCTCCATATTTACGAGTTAACAATTTATTTCAAATGAGGGCGCCACTTTAAGGTCATTTGCCTATACCTTCACCTTAATAAGACGGTAAAAGTCTCAAGATTGGCGGGACGTGATTTCAGGAGTGCCATTTTCAAAATGAGGAGTCGCATAACGAATGATTTGCGCAAATGTTTCGTGCCCGATAGTACATTTTTGAATTGATCGTATTCGAAGGATTTGCACGAGTAATTTGTAGACCTTTCATGGAGAATCCGTTACACGCTGTTTTTTTTATTTATGTTAAAATGTTAAGAAAACCAATGACAAAATGTTATTTTCTGCGTAAAACAATATTAATTATCGCTGCGCTGACACAACAATTTCAAAAATACGATAAAAAGCGTCGGAACGCGGGCGGTGAGTTGCGAGTTGGCAAAAAACCACACGTTTTGTGTTTCACTGTCTCCCTCGTTGAAAAGAAGCACTCCAGCACTTTAGTCGGCTGGCAGCGGAAACTGGCTGCGATGCGACGCGAGGTCCACTGAGCAATCTCATTTGTGACGTCTACATGGGCTGCATTTTAGGTTTGAAAATAATAATCTGGTTTATTCAAGTTGATGAGATCTAATAAATATATATAACTGACACTGCCAAGAACTTGGGAATTCTAATGGACTCTAACCTCAAATGGACAGCTCAAATTAACGAAGTCAGTCGTAAGATCCACTTTTCTTTCCACACCCTTAGATGCCTCCAACACTTCTTGCCCTTCGAGACTAGGATTGCTCTGGCCCAATCCCTTATTCAACCAATCTTGGATTACGCGGATGCATGCTACTTGGATGCAACAGAAGACCTTTTAGATAAACTGGAGCGTTTACAAAACCTGTGCTTCCGTTTCATCTTTGGATTGAGGAAGTTCGACCATGTTTCCAGGTACCGTGTTCAACTAAAATGGTTACCTATACGGCTCCGTAGAAACAGTCGCATTCTTTGTCTCCTTTACAACGTCCTACACTATCCTTCTTTCCCCTCCTATCTACGTGAGCGCTTTTCCTTTTTATATTCTCCAAATTCTCTTTGCAGATCCCACCTAAAAACTGTCCTTAAATACCCTTCACACAGCACCACTACCTTTTCCTACTCCTTCTCGGTACATGCGGTCAGACTATGGAACTCATTACCACCTTCTATACGCGAATCTAAATCGATCTCAGTGTTTAAAAGACGAGTAAAAGATTATTATTTATCGGAATCATTATAGTTGTAGTTTATATATTAAGTATATTCATTTCTAAATAGACATATGTATTTATATAAGTATGTATGTAACATATGTATATGTATGTTTATCTGTAGTTTTATAGTATGTTAATTTCTTCTTCCTTTATTTAACGAACACGCCTGTATGCCTTTCATATATAAACATCTCCTCTCACGGGCCTACTGGAAGAGATCTCTTTTGAGATAAGTAGTGCCTTTGTACAACTTTTTGTTTATGTATCGACCGACGCCATTGATAACTGGTTCGCTGGCCCGTCGCGAGAAAGCCGATGCCGGCATTTTTGTCCTTGGTATATTGCGAATATTTCGTGAAGAATTATCGCTAATTATTGTTTGTTTGTGTGTGCCCAATTTGTTTGGAACGGCGTGGAGCCGGGAATAGTTCGTAGTACGTATAAAAACAGTGATATGTGTCAAATGTGAAACGCGTGCCATTGCATCATTATAAATTGTAAGTTTTTTTGCCTATTGCCTGTGTGAAACGGAAGTAAATATTCTCTGTATATATTGTCCGTGTACATAAATTGGTAAATAAATAAATAAATATATGTCACCGGCAATCTGTATAATTCAGGCATTCTATACAATGCCTAGACTATAGAATGCCTTGGGCCGGTAGGCAATGTATGAATTATTATGAATATTAATATCTATTATACGCTTTGCCTAGGCATTGTACTTAATGCCTCGGTATTGTATAGAATGTCTGCTGTTCCACCGGCAATGTGTGTAATCTATTAATTATCTACCCCTAATTAGTCATGGCAGGTAAGTTAGGTTCCGCCGCTTCCATAATTTCCCAGCCAAAAATTAACTTTAGGTAAATATGCATCCGATTATCCGACCACTGGTTATTAGGAATGTATATATTAATTATTATTTTAATAGCATAACAATGCTCGGGAATTTATCCATAATAGTTCATATAAAGTATTTGTATGTATTATACCGATAGTCATTGTAGCTTTTTTATTTAGCTTTTTTGTGCCGCACAATTCTTTTTTTCTCTGTTTATCCCTATGGTTGACTGGGAGAAAAAGCTCTTAGCATTAAGTCCGCAATTTGTTAAGTCTATTTTTACTTTGGAACAATAAAGTGTTAAAATAAATATAATGTTTTACGAAAAATTTCTTAAAAATCAAGTACGTAGTGGTTGAATGAGCGAGTTTGCGACAGGGGGACATATGAAACAAACAAAGAGAAAGTACTTAATGTTATCAATCTTTAATAATTGTTGCGTAATTATAAGAAGCCGATTTTACTTTACTTATCTGTATTTTTTTATAATTATTAATAAAGTTGGTTTGATCAAACCGCCACTGCCAGTTTTAACCGGCCGTGACTAATACGCTTCGTTCATTCATTCATACTTTCACTTTTCTTTCTTTTGAAAACGGTTTGAGATTCGAAAAGTGAACGGTCGCATATTGTATAGTATTAATATCAAAGAGTCAAAACACAGTAATGAGTTAGGTAATAAAACAAGGGCATTATTTATTGATCTATTAGCTGTTTAATTGTGATCCCGAGCTTCAAAACCATCCGTTCGAGCGATACGATGCCACAGACAGACAGACTGACAGACTGACTGACAGACATTAGCGTCAAACTTTAACACCCCTTTTTTTCAGGGGATAAAAATACACGGTAGGTAAAAAAATTAAGCTGGACATACACTAGATACGTAGTTATTTAAAAAACACGTTTGCCGCATGTATGACGGGTGGCAGCCTGTAATCCGAGAAATCCCAAACCAGCGCTGGACCACACGATTAGCAAACAAAGGACTAAATGGCACTGCATGTGTTCTATTGGCATAGAAATGTACACACGGTTAGCGCTGTTTTTATTTTTATTTGCGTCTATTAACATTCAATAACATTTATCTTCTGAAACATAAAAACAAAACATCACCCTCAGATTGAATAGAACTTATTAGTGTTGCCGTGTGGTTCCTGGCAGAGTAAAATAAGACTACTTCAAGTCTTCCCGTGGATGTCGTAGAAGGCGACCTAGAAAACACAAGCTAAACAAAGCTTATACATATCTCGAACCCGTCTGGCCAGCGTGGAGAGTGTACGCCAAATCCCTATTCTGCTCTGGCTAATGACGTCGTGCTTCTGCAGAGGAGACTAAAAAGACCTGATGATGATATTAGATTAAGGATAATAAGAGTTAGGAATAAACAAACGAAAAATTCAATAAAAATCTTTAAAGGACTCGTTTAAAGGACCGTAAAATAAATCGCTTGGCTTTGCCGTAGTCGGCTAAAAAATGACGAAGCTTTTCCCAGCAAAGTGTAACGGAACGACTAAAAGTTTGTCAGGCTATAAAGCTTACCTGTCTGCAGGGCCGTATTAACCATGTCAGGGCCCCTAGGCAATGCATGGCTGGATGTCCCCAGAGCCATATTAACTATATTTGGATGCCCTAGCCCAGACTATAAAAGGAGATAGGGAGAGCAAAAAAAAAAAATTGGTGCTTGCACGGGGCCCCTAGTTGATGCCCCTAGGCAGTTGCCTAATCCACCTTGTGGATAACCCAGCCCTGCCTGTCTGAGAGCTTCGGTGGAGGTTTGCTTTCAATCAATTTGTGAATTGAATCTCGTGGACGTTATGTAGTTATAGTTATTTTTTTTTATTGGGAAATCACCTTTCATAACAAAATTTTCTAGTTCCACAGTAAAATGTCAGCCATTTTGTTTTAGTGGTACAAACTGGGCGCTTGTTTGTAAGTATATTAAGTCATAACACATATTTATGAAAATACGTGTAATTGGCATATGCGTAATCAATCAAACCACGACGGGCTTTACTAGATCACTATAGTATAAAAAAAAAAAGTCAAGAATATTGATGCATTCAGCTAGACACTTTTGCAAGTATTCTTTCATATGATACTGTTCTTCTTACATCTACCCCTGGTATAATCAAGGTATTTTATTCCCGTGGCAGCTAGTCACATGATTAGCCCAAGAAAACGTCATCAGGGAGTGTTGCCACTGAGTGGTTTTGAATTACCCCATCAAAATGCATTTTTTAATTTAACGAACTAATTCTGAATTAATAATTAAATATAAAAATTTATTAAAAATTAAACAGATTAATCACTCGTATTTTATGTAAGAAGGTCCTTAAATATAATGAAAAGAACAATCAATGGTAAAACTTATCGTGACATTCGTGACGTAGTCTTGGGCTATTGCGGGGAGAGAATACCTTGTTTTATTATCGTATGCATCTACCCTCCGTTATCAAAAGAAATTTAACCTGTCAGCAACCGCGCAGGTCCTTTTTGCCTTCGTCTTCTTTCCGTTGTGGGTGGTGGCGCCTCCAAAAGACCTCTGGTAGATCTTGCCTTCCTTGGTGCGCGAGAACGGCATCCCCATGTTCTCCAGCTCATAGGCGCACTTTGGGGCCTCCCTCGTCAGGTAGTGTATGGAGTCCTACAGACAAAGTTTATATAAGGTGTATAGTAAACTTTTTCTTTAGCTGCAAATATTGGGGATAAATATTTTGATTAATAGCCGTGTGGTTCCCGGCAGAGTAGAATAGGACCACTCCAAGTCTTCCCGTGGATGTCGTAAAGGCCACTTAGGAAACACAAGCTAAACCAAGCTTATAAACATCAATGAGACCTCTCCAACCCGCCTGGCCAGCGTGGAGAGTGTAGGCCAAATCCTCTGACTGCTCTGGCTAATATATCGCTCTGGTAGTACACAGAGGGTCATGCGCCTGCAGTGGAGACTAAAAAAAACCTGATGATGATTTTAAGTAATCTTGAGGTAAACACCATTATAGTAAACTCCTTTCTTTATTTAGTATTTTATAAAAGTTAAATGTAGTGGTCAGACGCAAGATTACAAATGCCTGTCCATTTCGACCAAAACGCACATGTGCTTTTGTAGTTAAAACTCACACACCAAATCCCAAAGTAAAAATGACCATTTTGGCCAGGAAGCGCTCTGGGTTTGTAGTTGAAACTTATACTTTAAACCCCAGAGCACTTCGATCGGGCTGCGTGCTGAACTTGTCAGGTTGTTAAAGTCACATTTTTTAATTGTGTAGATGACTGGGTCAAAAATAAGTTATTTGCCACTACCAACACACCCATAGCAAAAATATATCAGAAAAATAGTACCAGAGAGGTATTCGAGTAGGTATTTCATATTTGCTCTGGTCGCTTTGACTGTGTCGCCACTAGTTCGCAGTAAAACATTTTCCGGTGCTTAGTAGTACATTACGATTTATGTGCGTTATGGTTTTTAACCAATATACGCACGTATATCGTATGACGTTTTTCAACACACTAGCAAGGAAAAATAGGTACCTAATAAACTGTTTTTTTTTATTTCAAATTACGATGCACACTGTTGCTTTCCGCCGTCTTACTTTTTAGCGTTTGGCCTTTGCCCAGTTATGGGACACAATACCTAGTAAAAAAAATGCGTTTATAACACACTCGTGTGGTTTCGGGTTAGAATAGGACCACTCCATCTCTTCCTGTGGTATGTCGTAAGAGGCGACTAAAGGAGTAACCACAAACATCTTGTGCTACAATAGGGTATATTCATGACTTTTTTTATTTTTTTAAACGATTCTATAAGTTATTATTTAACCGGAAAAAAATATAACACGCACAGAATATTATTAAATAAGCTTAAAAAAATATATTAAAACTACTATCATTTTCGGACGACTTAAACGCGGTGCCATTGAGCGCTTTTATTCTGTGACGTCACCGCACACTGTCAATGTCAGTGTCAATGGAAAAAGAAAATCAAAAAATAGGAATACTATATATTAGGTTATAATTAATTGATTGACTCGTCTCATAAATACAAAACTGAAAAAAATGGAAATTTATCAAATATCTATAAACTATTTACCTCGCAGCTTTTACTCCGCTGAGTTCAGAGGATGTAAAATCGAAATGACTTGCGAAGTACGTGCCATAACAAAACCGCTTTCAATCATTGTAGCAAGTCTTTTTTCACCAGGCTTTCAGCTAATAATATTAAAGAACACTAATAATTTAGCAAAACAATGAAAATAACCTTCAACAATCATACAAATTACAAACAACTTATTGACATTGACAGATAGTCTCCTTCTTTCTCTATAGTTGACAGTACAGACTATTTAGAAAATTAAGTTTGACAGTGTTTGGTGTCGTCACGTTTCGTTCCGTCAATAGCGTTGCGTTTCGGAAATTTGCGAGGGAATTTGAAAAATACTACTTTTAAATAATTAATTTCTCAATGGAAACAAGTTAAATTGAAAAAGTATATATATGGGTAATTTTCTTTAGCAATAAAGTTTACGCATAATTTTTATTGCTCGTTTCTGAATCACATGCATATTGTCTATTGCATTCCCAAGAAGGGTTAACGTCGGGCGGCGGCCGGTTGTAAAAACTTTTCGCCCAAATACATTCTCAAAGAGGGTTGACGTCAGGCAGGCGGCCGATCGTAAAACTATATCCAAATCATTAATCTTTTCTGGCTATTTCTTCTCCAACAAAAGGTGTTTGGCATCCTTGGGTGACTATTGACATGCATGTAATATTTGGACAATTGAAAGCGGAAAAGCGACCCCGGGCTCCGAAGCAGCACAGCTGAGGATGCAACCGGGAACGCGCTTAGATGAAGAGAAGAAGATGTGCGTTTATAACACACGCGTGTTTTAATGAGTTGCTTTATATAGATATCTAAAACTGGTGAAATTAGATCCACTTTACGAGCAAGTGTGTAGAAAAAATGTTTATGGAAATTCAGTCGAACACGCTGATTGAATTCGCTTGAAATAGCTTGAAAAAATAAATGTCTCGCAGATGCCAGCGGCGCCCCACGCCCCTACGCAGGAAAGTTTTCTTAAGCTAATATATGTATTACGTTGATAGAAAAAAAGTGAATACGATTTGTCAGGAAAACTGCCAGCGGCTGCCGTTCTACTTTAGATCACTGGATCGGCGGACAAGCATAGCCCTGACCTAAATAATAGATAACTCGGGCGTAACAAGCATATTCGTAGTCATATTATAGATAGATACGAGTAGCTCCTTAATGTACTTAACTTACATACATATTATCACGTCCGTTTCTCACAGGGGTAGGCAGAGACTATGGACTTCACTTGCTACGATCCTGACAGACCTCCCTTTCTTTATTTAGACCTATTACTCCACCTAGGTATACTTACACCTAAAAATATAGCACAAGGTACATTACAATAAATTTACATTTGGTGAGTAAAATGGGCGATCACGTCAGAAAAAAAACAAGCCTGTAAATTATTCTGACGAAAGCGGTTACTGACCAAAGTGGCCTAAATCGTCTTATGGCATAAAGCGATCTCTTCCAGCTTCCAAACAACCAGACCTAAGGTCAGGTATGAAGGTGTAAAAGTGTGAACTTTCATATAACATATAGGTATAACGTGTATAACAAATATTAGTACGAAAGCTTGATTTCCGGTTAAAAATATCCGGTAACAGACGACCTTCGTGGCGTCATGGTCAACACGCTAGTCCGCCAATACGAAGGTTCTGGGTTTGACCACTAGCCAGGGCAAGTTGGAATATGGCTTTTTTCAAATTGTCCTGGGTCTTGGTGTTATCTATATATGTACTTATATATTTATATAAAAATATGATACCGCCGAGTTAGTATCCCATATTACATGTTTATACTTTTGGCACAGGCCGGACACTCCTAAGGTACGCGCAATATGCGACACCCAGGCGTCCCCGTTCCCCGTCCCCGCACCTCTCCCCCGTTTTCGCCTCGATTTCTCACGTTGGCCGTCAAGAACCGGGGGAGAGGTGCGGGTGCGGGGAACGGGGACGTATATTGCGCGTACCTTAGAAGAGTCCCTTCTGTTTACTCTTACTGTATTCTGTGCTTTTGGGAAAACTCAATAAGCGTGATTTGTCCTTATGTATTTATATATTAAACTAGATTTGCTGCCGTGCACGCTTGGATTTTTTTTGTATTTATACTGACTCTTACACATCTTTTCGGCGTAAAAAGTTACTAACAAGTACTAACAAAATCAAAGTGTGCGGCGCCGCGGCGGAGTAATGTGTATAAACACTCTTTCTCTACAATGGGTATCGTAAAAAGTGATTAAGATAAGGGTACACGTTCCCTAACCCTGCCCAGCTAATTATTGAAAAATGTTTATTTTACTACGAGGCCTTTAGCCAGCAAATAAAATCACTGCCTTCTCTACAATGGGTATCGTAAAAGGTGATTAAGAGAAGGGTATACGTACCCTAACCCTGCCCAGCTAATGAAAAATGTTTGTTTTACTACGAGGCCTTTACAAAATAAGAAAAACCACTGCCACCGCCGAGTAATGTGCGTGTAAACACTCTTTCTCTACAATGGGTATCGTTAAAAGTGATTAAGAAAAGGGGATACGTACCCTAAGCCTGCGTGTAGTACCCAGCGTGTCGATTATAGGAAAATGCTTATTTTACTACAAGAGGCCTACAAAACAATGTAATTTAAAAAAGAAATATTTACATCTCAATGTAAACTAGAATTCCTTAATTTGAACATCGCCGTGTAATCACCATACATATCATTGAAATGCAGCGGAATAACATCTCATTATATTCGAATGGATTTTGGCGTGGGATCTATGAATATCCGATACACTGATCAAAGTGCAAGCGTTGATATGTACCATGTCAATCACTTTGATCAGAAGTGCAGCAATGACTCTGTTAGTTCTATTGCTTGATTGCTTTGTACTATACGTAGGAGGTACACGTGTTAGGTCGACACTTCGAAGGGTCAACTCAGCAAATAAATATTACCTAAATAACTTCTTTTAAGGATTCTAATGCTTTAATTCTTTTTGTATTTGTATTATTTTACGGCTCTGTATACGAGTCCTTCAGAGCCTATCTTAAGGTGAATACCAAACAGAAGTGGCGCCTTCATTTGAAATAAATTGTTAACTCGTAAATATGGTGTAAATTTCCATATTTCTCAATGTTAGGCACTAGAGAGCCCTTAAATTTTTGTTTCTTAATTCCTAACAAATTTTGAAACTTGTTAGTTATAAAGAAAGGTAAGATAGCTGCCGCATTCCGTCGATTTCTCTCGCTCGAAGGAACTAATGGGGGCTAATGCAAATATGATATATGACTGAAAAAGTCTATTGAATGACTCTTTCTATGTTTAAACCATTATCCGCCCAAACCAAGTTGACATTGACAGATATGGATAGTGTGATATTACTAGATGTCAACTTGATTTGGGCGGATAATGGGTTAAACCTAGTAACAAAGTTAGTCCTGTTTTTATAATAAGACGGTATGAGTTTGTGAAAACCATTTCTCGATTTAGGGATCTATTTGTTTTGTATTGCAAATTCTTGTAAGAGTCAAGTGTCCTCTCCATACGTCAGCTAAACGGTTATATGAGGACAAATGAAAAAAAAACACGGCGGTAGTATATACCTCTATATAACGAAATTCAAAGGAAAACTATCAAAGCTAATTAGGGTTTACAAATTAAAAAGTTATAGCCGACTAACTTAAAAAAATAGTTAGACAGTTGTTAGTTACGTAAAACAAGTACTAACTACGGACGAGTTTTTTCTGTTATAGAAGTCCTATTTAGTCTTATTTTATTCTCACGAAAGGGGAGAGAAGAACTAAGTATCTTATATAGGTATCACAAGCCGAAATGGCATGAAAGTAAGTAGTCATCAGTATAAACAACTTTGAGTAGGTTGGTCTGATAGTAAAAGTTGTTCATTTTAGTGTGCACTTTCATCATATTCCGGCTTTTTGTTACTCACGTTGAAAGTAATCAGTCCGACTTTGTATCATTTTTAGGGTTCCGTAGCCAAATGGCAAAAAACGGAACCCTTATGGATTCGTCATGTCTGTCTGTCTATCCATCCGTATGTCACAGCCACTTTTTTCCGAAACTATAAGAACTATACAGTTGAAACTTGGTAAGTAGATGTATTCTGTGAACCGCATTAAGATTTTCACGCAAAAATAAAAAAAAAACAATAAATTTTGGAGGTTCCCCATACTCAGAACGAAAACACAAAAAAAAAATTTCATCAAACCCATACGTGTGGGGGGTATCTATGGATAGGTCTTCAAAAATGATATTGAGATTTCTACTCGTAATATAATTTTTTTCTAAGATGAACAGTTTGCGCAAGAGACACTTCCAAAGTGGTAAAATGTGTGATTCCCCCCTGTAACTTCTAAAATAAGAGAATGATAAAACTAAAAAAAATATATGATGTACATTACCATGCAAACTTCCACCACAAATTGATTGGAACGATCTAGTTATTTCTTTTTAATACGTCATATATCGTAAACCACAATTTATCTATTTAGAACTTTTATATTATGTTACTTGCTACGGAACCCTTCATGGGCGAGTCCGACTCGCACTTGGCCGCTTTTTTCTGTTATTTTCTCTGGTCCTTGAATTTTCATTTGTGAATGGAATAGTGATGGATGCATGTGCAAATGGGTTGCAATGATTGAAGTGGCACTTGCAAAATGAATAGGTATAATACTGCATTTTCTGCATCACTGACTACAATCCGTATTCACTTAAATATTGGTTTTCATATACCTATATTCAATAATGACAATATCAAAAGGCATAAAGTTTTCCGATATAATCCTCCGCATTGAACATTTCAGTATTAAATTTTCGCATTGAAACTATTTATTTTATTGACTTTACAAAGTTAATGTTATGAAATTTCGAGGTTCTGGTAAAATAAAAAACATTTCAGACTGATTTCCAGCCAATTAATGCGTGGCATTTGTAATCGAAACGTGTTTGACCAGATCAACAGGACGTATATTAATAAACACCCAAGTCGTAGGGCAATTTGAATAACACTATTTTTCAATTAGTAGTTGGGGATCGAACCAAGCATCTCCGGAGTGGCGGACTAGCGTGTTAACCATCGTTTCGACGCATACTGCCAGAAACGCAAATGACATGATATTCAGATGACCATGATTATTTACGCGTCTTACCATCTACGCAAAATACTAGCTCATTTCGAAAATAACCGGATGCGCCAAATTACCAGACCAAGCAATCTACGCATAGTGCCAAAAACTTAAAGTACCTGATACGTAGATGTTATTGTTTATCGTGTGTGTAAGTAGCCAACACTGGTGTCTGATTTTTCAAGCTGCCTAAAGGCATCTGACATAGCTTAACGACTCCCATACAATGATTACAGCCGAGACCAACGACTTATACGTGCCTTCCGAAGCACGGAGGAGCTCAAGAAATTATTATGCCACTTGTGGTCACCCATTCAAGTGCGGACCACATACGCAGATGCTCATGACTGTATACCTCCATTACGACGGCGTCAAATAGATGGAATTAGTTTTTTTACTCATCTCGATGCGTTAACATCCATACGAACGTTTCCATACATACGAGTCTAGTTTTTTTAACTAAACGTCCCTTTGAAGTTTACGGCCTTGGGCCCTGTCTACCCCGTTAGGGATTAATAAATAAATATAAAGGGACAAATCACACTGATTAAGCTAGCCCCAAAGTTAGTTTTAAACTTGTGTTATGGAATACTAACTCAACAATACTATATTTTATGATAAATACATATATAGATGAACACCCAAGACCCAGGACCATTTGAAAAAGGCCATTTTCCAACTTGCCCTGGCTGGAGATCGAACCCAGAACCTCCAGATTAGCGGTCTAGCGTGTTAACCATTACGCCACGGAGGTCGTCCTAGTATAGGCGTGAGACGTGATAGTATCTGTATCTGTACATAGCATACTTGTACAAACATACAGTAATCGGAAAAATGAAATTGGAAATATGATGCATGCATTCCACAAACGAAACATCAAAGCCGATTATAGAAGATGCGAAAACTAATCAAAAGCCGTGGTGTTTTTTGGATTTTGTACTACCTAGGAAATGCACGTCGGATATAAATAGTGAGTCCGCATTTATTTTAAATTTATGGAATTTTTTTCGTTTTACATGTTAGCTAGCCGATTTTGACGAAAAATGGAACATAAGTTTTTTGATTTATTGATTTATTTGAATGTTTAAGTCGATCGTGATTTTGATTGGGAAAGAAATAATGGAGAAGAGCTTATTATATTTCAATGGGGCAAAGGTGGGAACTTTATTATAGCGTTATTAACTGACGAATTACAATCAAATTTTAGAGGCACCCTAAGGACTTCAATATGTTGCAAAAAAAATCCAAGAAGGAGGAGTGGAGGGAACTTTGCTGTAGCGTTATACAAAAAGGTATATAGACGGATTTCATTGAAATGGTGTCGGTCTACTGTTCTCAGAGAACTACTAGTTTGTTTATTAACCTAGCGCTTCAATAGGTGACCACTGACCACAAGTGACATAAAAATCTCACGCACGTTAAGCCGTTGATTCTAGCTGATATTGTGGTTGTTTGTTTGTTTGTTTGGTCACTTACATACACGAATAACAACAAACAAGCTGATAATCAAGCTATGTATGTCAGATGTTTTGGAAAGCTTGAAGTGTTGGCCACTTACACACACAATACAATTACAACAGGTCCTTTTTGGTCTCTAGTGCATGAGCACGACCCTACCTGTATTAGCAGAGCGATATATTAGCCAGAGCAGCCAGAGGATTTGGCCTACACTCTACACCAGACGGGTGTCATTGATGTATAAAAGCTTTGTTTAGATTGTATTTTCTAAGTCAGTGAGTACGTGTTGGCAATCGGACGTGCATCACTTCGCTACTCGTGTACTATAATACTTCGAACTAAATTTTTAATTCGCGATACGCGCGGCATTAACCGTTGCCCGTCGTCGCCCTGAGCTTGAAAAAGCTTGTGGCTAACGATTTACTCGGGTTCCTGGAGAAGCAATTATTGGGATGGGAGAAATACATATTTCTCCCATCACTTTTATGATTTCGAAATGTGTTCAGTTCAATTAACGAATCCCTAAAATATAGATAGAGTTTCATTTTTAACTGCCAGTATTGCCAAAGGGTTTCCGGAATAGCATCATATTTATTGACTTTCCGTTTCGATGTACCACTCGGAATTTAAAACTTTAATCAAAAGTTCCGTGTTGTCTGCGGTTTGTTTATCATATTTCTCTCTGTCGTTACCTTTTACATACTCCTAAAATTATTTTAAAATTTTATGCACTTATGAGTCCCCTACTCTAGAGAGAATAAGACTTTCTCATACAAACGTAGTCTAGCTTTTATTTTGAAACGACATGTCAGATTTCGGAAAAAAATGTATTTTCAATGAAATTGGCATATAACTAAATTTAACAGTCACCTGTCACCCCGTGTGGTTCCGGGTTAGATTAGGACCACTACATCTCTTCCTATGGATGTCGTAAGAGGCGACTAAAGGACTAAGCACTAACATCTCGTGCTATAATTGCATTCCCAGGAGGGTTGACGTCGGCCGGCGGCCGGTTTTAAAACTTTTCGCACAAATACATTCTCAAAGAAGGTTGACGTCAGGTAGGCGGCCGGTCGTAAAACTATAGCCAAATCATTTAAACTGTTCCGGCTATTTCTTCTCCATTTCGCAAGATCTTTGGCATCCTTGGGTGACCATTGACATGCATGTTATATTTGGAGAAGAAAAAGCGAGAAAGCGCACCCCGGGCTCCGAAGCAGCACAGGTGAGGATGCAACCGGGAACGCGCTTAGACGAAGAAGAAATGGAGGAGACGATAGCAGACCTCTCCATAAAAATTACCAAGAAAAGTCACTGAGTACGATTTCACACAGCACCTACAGTTCACGTACAAGTAAAAAATAAACACTATTGTCTGACTAAACTGTCAGATATCTAAAATCTGACCAATTTTGTTTTTGATGGAGTACAAAGTGACTCTGAGAATATCGATGGATTTGTGGTTAAGAACAATATCATTATATGCTCTACACATGTGAACCAAGTGTTATTTTTATAGACCTCGAGAGCAAACAACGATGCGAGGGATTACGTGGCCTGTGTCTAGTATTGAAACTGATAAGGGACAAAAGTGGTGGAGCGTCAAAACGCCTTATCGATCAATATCCGGACATTTCGTACCTACTCGTGATGCGTTTAAGGTGGTTTTTAAGAGTGCAGTGCGTACATGTGTACGGGAACTATAAAAAAAATATAAATTATTTTTATTTATTTTATATGTACAGTATAATATATCTTATGCTTATTTATGTATATTTTGAATGTATAAATGCTCATAGGTAAAATTTTATTATTCTTCATGTAAGTCACATACGAGCAATTTGCACCTGCCATTAGAGTTTTCTTTTCTTTTCTCGGCATCACCAGTGGGTTGACTGGTAGAAAAGCCTATGCTTTAAGTCCACCTATGACATTTGTAACAAAGTTAAATAAATAAAAAATAAAAAAAATGCGCTATCCGCTGATCAAAATTACAAAAGTCCAATTTTATTTTACGTTTCTTAGAATGTAATAATGATGCAATAAGTATCATGGAATAAAATGTTGCGCATTAAATGAAAAACACCCTCCATATTCTTTCAGTAACTTTACAAAAAGATGAAAAGGAAACAAACGTACTTACAACTTTTTACAAGAGTATTTAAGCGTGTATTTTTGTTTGATAATAATATTATTGTATAAATGAGTATTTTTTTTATAACGTACAACTCGTTATCTTATTAGTCTCTCAACATTTTGTAAATGTAAAATATGTATTGAATTAAATAAATAAATTTGCTATTTTGGTCTAGCCTCAAACTAAGTTCAAACTTGTATTATGGGAACTCGCAACTCGACGATAAACGACCCAGAACAATTTGAAGAAGGCCATTTTCCAATTTACCCTGGCTGGGGATCGAACCCAGGAGAGGCGAACGTCAAAATCTGAATTACCTGGTCTCCGAGCCAATCAGACCCTTTCACAGTGTCGTAGAAATGCCACTGCCATTTGTCCTCATGCATACTACCTGTAAGTAAACGTTTTTCATGAATGTACCTCTAGTTTTCGAGTCTGCGTGTTACACCGACCTCATCTTAGCTTCCCATCAGGCTAGATAGAGGTCAAACGCACTCAAATCTCTAATAAAAAAAATAAGATTTAGATGTGTAACGTTGTGCACGAATATAGTCTAAGATTCAGGTGCAAATTTGTATAAATCAAAGTTTTACAACATGTTATTGACATATTCGTAATAAATCAAACCAGGGGCTATACTAGATCAATCTCTCTCTCTCATCTCAGCGTATTCCCAGTTGCATCCTCAGCTGTAACGCTGTGAAGCCCGTATCATAATACGAAAAAAAATTGTGCTTCCCATACAAATCGAATTAGTTACGTGATCCAATTACTATGGGATGTGAAAATTTTCTTTTCGTATATATTAACATTTTTCGATATTCATTTTTGGAAAAAGTTGTTGAAAATAATGGACTTCTTGTTCTTCGTCGTGTCGATGACTGAAAATTATATAGTATTAAATTGTTCCCGACCAGAAGGAGGCCACAGCATCAGCACTTTCCGTGCACTGCATCAATTCGGCTACTGAACATGAAGCAGGACATGAGGGACAGCGTAGAAGGTGTGGCATCGTATGCCTGGGTTGGCCGCAAAGACATTGAGGTTTATAATTTGTCCTGTTGGTAAAGCCCCATAAAATGAAGGATTGAATCACCCTTTAAAATATTTGTACTTAATTAAAAATAATCTTGTATTTCGAAAGTAAACCTTGTTCAAATATAAATCCTTGTTTACTTTCATTGAAACCGTAGCCAATTAACTACATAGTTTCAAATGCAATGGATAATAATCTTACCGATAGCAGCATTCATGCCGCCCTGAGCAGCGATGGTGTGAGACCTGGTGGGAAACAGTTTGGACACTAGGGCCACTGAAAACTGACCCTCGGCGAGGCCCACAGCAGCCCGAAGGCCTGCGCCCCCAGCACCTATGACAAGCGCGTCGTGTTGGTGGTGGTGAATCACATAGCTCGAATTTCTTTGGAACGCTAAAAGAGAAAAATACAAGGCTTAAAGAATGATTCGAGGCCCTATAAAGTCTGGTGGGGAATATCTTAAAGACTATGTACGAGCATATGTATTGATTTATATAGTTACGCTGACAACAGCTAATTAATAACTTTTTTTTCCCATCACGAGTATCATTAGATTACTCACTGGGAAGTCCTAGCATCATGTTTTAACCAAAATTACTATAAATGACTATTTTATTATTATTACTCAACAGTAGCAATAAATCATTCTTACGACATACACGCGTCGACGAGTAAGTACCAACATCAAAACATCGAAAAACATACTAAGGCATCTTCATCATGGAAGTGCTCCTGGAACGACAACATCAAATTGCTAGTATTTCATAGATATTCGACACCAACTTGAAAAAGGATTCTGCTGTTCGGAAGACCTCCAAGCATCTTAAAACAAGATTGGACGCTCTAGAATGCTTATGATCCCATAAGAGTATGAATCTAATGACTTCCTTCTAAAACATGAAGATGACAAGTCAGCTGCTTACTACATTAACAATGAGTTTGAAGCTGTGAAACAAACATTCAACCCAGGTTTTCAAATAGTTCAGAATTAGCCCCAACTTGCTAGAAGGAGGACAAAGTTTTTGAAAAATAATTTTCTCAACATGATGAGGCATAGGGTAAAACCCGGATAGTCGCCCCGGGGGTATAGTTGCCTTGATTTCAATTACTCTAGTTTCTCGGATGAAACACATAATATTAAATTTATCTATCAAGAGACTCTGCATCTACAACTAAATATGTTTTCATATTTATAATTTTTTTTTTAATATATTTGAATATTAATATTTCTTTGGTGGGACCAAAAACATCCCACAGCAACCAAACACAACGAACATATCGGCTCCAAAAGAGGAAAAGGAAGCGAAAGTATGTGCCCCGAGGAATAACGCACAAGAAGCAATAATCGAGTCGCTTCTGGATTGTCACTGCTCTTTGCAACGAGCAACCCGTGTACTTGTATGGGTGTCGCGTTTTATTCACAACACAACCTACGACACAATGGTAACAAATAAACATTGAACTTGAAAGTGAATGAAATACGAAACGAAAGAATACAGTGTACGCGTCTACAGATGCATCATTACAGAAGACGTCTTCTGTAATCAGCATCTGCGATGTCAGACTTTGCACGGCATAAATTTTCTTGATTGGCCTTCATTGTGTTTGTTTGATTTTGTAGAGTCTTATATTAGTGTGCTTGGATTTCAGGCGCAGTTAAGTTTATTTCCTTTACAATGTTGTTTACCCCTGATTCAGGTAAGAATGCATCAGTTTCATTGATATGAATCTTCAGTTTCGTGTTGTATGTTGGGAGATGCCACGAGAACCGAGCAAAGTGGGGTTTCTCAAATAACAATCGATGCGACTGTGGAGCTGTTCAAGCCATGGCCCACCGACTGTCGTGCCCCAGCTGCCCAGCCCCTTGTACAATAGACGACCTAAATTCGGCTAATGACAATAAGTGTGGCCATACATTGATCCACACTCATATAATAATTTCAGCCATTCGACTCGCTAGGAAGAAGGGGAATGTATGACGATATTATTTCTTTTGAGTATACATCCAGCCCATATGCTTATAATGCTATAAGCATATGGCCTACGAAATCCATGCTCACCAATACAAGACTACAAAATCAAATAAACACAATAAAGGCCAATCAAGACAATTTAAGAGCGCTCAGCAGTTCTCCCGACATGCATTACAATGTTTATTGCACTTGGTGGAATAACAGTTATAATAGGTATGTGTGTGTGTATATATGTGTGTGCATCGCAAGTTCAACAGGTTCCAGATAAAAATCCAAGATCCAGGACAATTTGAAAAAGAACATTTTCTAACTAGCCTTGGCTGGGGATCGAACCTAGAGCCTCTAGATAGGCGGACTAGCGTGTTAACCCCTACACCACCTAGGTTATTTTTATACTTTGTTATTTTTCAATTAAAGTTGGTTTGCTTGTTGATTTCTTAAATTCAGCAGTATGTACGAGCGAGCTTATACATTTGCTCCTCTTCTTCATCAGAGCGCGTTCCCGGTTGCATCCTCAGCTGTACTGCTTCGGAGCCTGGGGTGCGCTTTTCCGCTTTTTCTTCTCCAAATATTACAAACATGCATATAAATGGTCTCCCAAGGATGCCAAAGACCTTGCGTTGGAGAAGAAATAGCCGGAAGAGTTTAAATGATTTGGCTATAGTTTTACGACCGGCCGCCTGCCTGACGTCAACCCTCCTTGGGAATGCAATAATAGCACGAGATGTTTGAGCTTAATCATTTTGTCGCCTCTTACGACATCCACAGGAAGAGATGGAGTGGTAATATTCTAACCCGGAACCACACGGGTGATATTACCGTGTGGTTCTGGTTAGAATAGCTCCGAGCTCCTACATTTGCATTTATTTATAAATATTTTTATACAGCAACATACAACAGCTAATTCTTTACTCAACAGTGGCAATAAATCAGTCTTACGACACAAACGCGTCATTCAATTATTTTAACATTCCTTAAACATTTTCACCACTAACATCTTTAACGTAGCTTCAAACTGCAATATCAAAAGACCTCACAGACTAAGTCCACCGAGAACTGGTTCTAGGCAATGCCTTTATTAGTCGCGGCGGCCCAGCCCCCTATTAAGAACGTTTCGTATCGTAACGGTGAAGATGAAGGCACTCTATGACGCTAGCCGGGGTGGTTAATTTTGAGTAGTTATGTGTGAAAAGGTTTTCCTCCGCGGCATATATTCCTGTATGTCAAAACTAACTAACAACTTTACCTTTCAAATACGTGGCACGTGTAAGGAGCCGTGATGCATTTGTTTGCTGCAAAAGTAAATTTTAATTACGTTCAAATAAGGTAACACGAGGGAAAATTTTAAAAGTGGAGTCAAAGATCATGATTTACTTTTATTCACGTAAGATATTCTGTCTTATTATAAAAACAGGACTAACTTTGTTGCTAGGTTTAACTTATTATCCGCCCAAATCAAGTTAACATTGACAGGTGAAATAATGATAGATTACTAGATGTCAACTTGATTTGGGCGGGTTATGGTTTAAACCTAGTAAAAAAAATTGACCTGTTTTTATAAGACGGATCATGTTTTCACAGTGAGTGAAGCGGAGGTGGCCAAGCGGTTTACGCACTGGCTGCGCATTAATGAGGCAAGAGTTCGATCCTCCAACGCAAGGTCTTTGGTATCTTTGGGTGACCATTGACATGCATGTAATATTTGGAAAAGAAAAAGCGGGAAAGCGCACCCCAAGCTCCGAAGCAGCAAAGCTGAGGACGCAACCGGGACCACGCTCGGATGAAGAAGAAGAAGACAGTCATTGAGTAACGTCAGATGAATTGAGGCGCTCAAAAAATCTGTTATCAGCGTTAGCTATATACCCGAGAAGAATAAGAACAAGGAGCACACGCAATTTACGACCACTCTTTAACTTAACCTATAGTGGTCGAGCTACGAAAAAAAAACCGCAAATCGATGTACAGGATAGCCATTTGGTACACGGATACTTTAGATTTAAACAATCATTTTGAGCCGTAGTTCTTCAAAATATTCCAATAGGGAGGGCAGTGATGACGATGTTAATGGGAATTCAATATTCAAAAGGAATATTCTTAAGAACTACCGCTCAAAATAATTGTTTAAACCGAAAGTACCCGTGTACCAAATGGCTATCGATTACCGATATATCTGTACATCGATTCGCGGTTTTTTGTCAATTTTTGCTTTGTACATCGTCCACTAACAGAAGCATCTCAGTTAAGCCGGTCATTCGATATCGGTAAGTTTCCAAGTCAGGACCTATAGCGCCGTAGATTTAGCCCGGCCCCATAATAGATGAGACTTTTTCTGTAAGAATATTTTTTTGTCGCCCGCTGGAAGGTAGTTAGGGATTTGGTAGGGTTTCTGTCAAACCCAAGCACTGCGGTATGAAAGGCAAATAGAAAAACCACCATACTACATTCCCTAAAAAAGGAGTCAAAAATGGAGAAGGCATCTCCACTTAACTCCACTAACAAGAGCAACCTCTTAAATTAAAAGAAGAAACAGGAAGGCCCAAGTTTTTTTTTAGACTAGACCCCGCATACTGTTACAATAACAAGACCCCGCATACTGTTATAATTCGGAAGTGTCTGAATGCGGGAATGGATGCAGGGTCTAGAACATACCACATGTCAGAGTGCCTTACCCACTGGAGTCAGTTTTGTTCTATGGCGTCAGCAAACAGTCATCCGCTCGCTGATACCGTAATCAAAATGCAGCCTAAGCGTTAATCATCGTCGTCATCATTAGGTCTTTTTTAGTCTCCACTGCAGGAGCACCACCCTCTGTGTCCAGAGTCATATATTAGCCAAAGCAGTCAGAGTATTTAGCCTACACTCTCCACGCTGGCCAGACGGGTTGGGGAGGTTTTACTAATGTTTATCAGCTTTATTTAGCTTGTTTCCTAAGTCGCCTTCTACGACATCCACGGGAAGACTGGGAGTGGTCCTAATCTACTCTGCCAGGAACCACACGGCTAAGCGTAAATCAAGAAGCTATAATCCAAAAATAGTTTTATAAATAGTCTTAAAGTGTACTTACAATAGCAAAAATCATGTTTAGCTAAAATAAAATATTTCTAAATTTTGTCTTGATTTTGCGACAATATTATAACATATTAAAACCCCGTCCGGGTAGTATCTGTCATTTTATATTGGCAACGTCAACTGGTATCAAAACTGTGAATCTTTTCTTTTTGGCTCCCAATAAAAAGTATTAAATACATTTTTGTAGGTTTAAGTATTTTCGCTCTGTCCGTCGATAACTGATTTTTTTAACAAATACACAAAAGCCCCTCCGGTAGTCATCGCACACGTCGTTTAGTTGCGATGGATAAATTTATATTTTTTATACGCTACTGGTTGTGGAAAAAGACTTTTGTTTTTGTTCGCAACTACATACACATCGTGATAATAAAGTTTCGCAACCAGTTACGAAAAAAAAGTTAATTTTTTTGTTCGTAACCTTCTTTATTATTAGTTTTAATACTATTCTTCTCCGTAGTATACTTTCTCGAGACCATTCGAGGCACTTTTAAACCCTCCTTGTACCTAACTTCTAAAGCCTTTTTCAGTGACTTAGAAAAAGTTGCATTCTTTATTGCCCGAGCGAGTGAAGTGAGCGAAGAGTCTCAGTTTCGAGATTGACCTAAAAAGCTTTTAGTTTTTTTCTCATAAAGACTAAAATACCGTATTGGACTCCTCAAAGGAGCGTAAAACAACGATTTGTAAGCATTTTTAACCGACTTCAAAAAAAGGAGGTTATCAATTTGTCGGAATCTTTTTTTTATGTATGATCCCCGATTTCTCAAAAACACGCCTGGACCGATTTAAACAATTCTTTTTTTGCACGCCACATAAGCGGAGCGTTGAGGTATTGCACGCCTCATAAGCGGAGCGTTAAGGTAGTGCTCTACTCTCGACATGTCAAAAAACCCAGTCTTTCGAAACTTAAATGACTTTTTTTTTAATATAACACTTACAGGATAATATGAGTGCACTAATATGAAGTTAAATAATCTGTCTAGCACATATGGTACATTTTATAAACAATTAATTTGTTTAATATAATAAATAATAACATTAAAACTAATCATTCTTGGACGTCCGTGAGTCTGTGTTTATGTGACCATGTATGTGGCAGAGAAATTGGTCGAAAAATTCATCTTACCGGAATACTTTTGTTTTTAATGTATAAAGTATTACACTGTGCTGATTCCTAGTTAATATTAGCGTTCTAAGTCCTGTCGTTTAATTATAATTTATAAAAAATCAATTTAATTGTGAAAAATTAGATTATGAGGCGTGCACTTTTGGATTTTTCAAACTATTTAAGGGTATATACAAGGGTATATACTGTTCAGCGGGTCCCATAAAATTTTTATCAAAATCGATTATGTAGTTTTTTTTAAACGAAAACAACTAAAAAATATATCGTCTAAGTACCTATACAATTGTTGCGTATTTAGCTTTTCTGTGACTGCCACTTCAACGGTAAAAATTGTCTTTTTCAAACTGTCCTAGGTTTTAGGTGTTTATCTATATGTATTTGTATTTATTATAAAATATTAAAAAATATATTTTTATATTAAATTTTTGGACCATACAACATGATAAAAACGAGTTGAGAAACTATGCAATAGTTCCCTTTCAACTCGTAGTTTAGTTTAGCTGCGCCAATTTGTCATACTCGTAATTAACCTGCAGTTTAAGGTAAAGGGTGGATCAGTAAAGGGTGGATCACTGAGCATACTCTAAGGGTAGGTACCTACTATGAAGTATAAATCCCAGTATACTGCGGGAGTACAAACGATTCCGAGAATCCGATCAATAGCTACTCACGATGCGGCGTTTTTACTATTCACTATATTTCGAAAAGTACACAAGTATAAAAATTTAAAAATATATACAAAAATTTATAATACGTCCCTGAAATTAACCCTCGAGTTTGTATTGCGTGGGGTGTTTTTATAGGGATTAAAAGGGGGATTCTTTGAATCGTGACGTCATCCATTGAAGGCGCAGAATAGGGGCGAGGCGACATGTTCGCGCATGCGTTTAAGTGACAGCTAATGCTAGTCGCGTTGTATTGTAGGGATTCACATTTTGCGTTTGGTCAAAATCCTCAATTTATCGGGAAACTTCTTGAAATAATACAAAAAAATAATTGTTTCGATTTTTTGAATGGGTTCGTAATTCAAAATTTTCAAAATAAAAACCGTTGGTTATTTTTGTTTTTTTTTTGCCTTTTTATTTCGCGTCGTCAGCAGATATGTATTAAATTGATATTATAATTTTGAATTTCGAAGCTCATAAAGGTGCATATCGACTGTCGCAGCCCTATCTGCCTCAACCGGAGGTTAGTAGACATCACGCGCTAAAGTCGTCCTAATTTTGTTGTGTCCATAGAAACAAGGAAGTGCCTTAACCAGTGATATACGTTTATCTTAGTGTCACAGTTATAGCGGATACCTAAAAGGATACATCTGTAAGGTAAGTAAACTTTTCTAACCCTATTTAGTACTTATCAACAAATCAATAAAATCAGAAGGGCGTTTAGGGGCCAATGTCCTGTTATTGCCTCTTTTTTTAATTCTTTGATATTTTATACCTTTAAAGGTAAACTTTTCTTTGTTTTTTTGAAATTTCACAGGTTATGATTTATAATAAAAATGCTAATAATGGCAATGCAATGTAACATACATTGAAGTTGTGATCGTGTGAATAATCTCTTAGGTTCGAAGTTAACTCTACCAAAGTTACATTGAATATGCATTTGTAAGGTATGTGTTTAATATTGAAATAAATTTTGAGGTTATTAATAGTCGGCATTATTAAAGGCTCTAGTTCGCATGCGTACGTCTGTGTCCTACTTGTTTAGTGACGCCATCTTGCTTTTTTCTCGTCAGTATAGTTCTGATTTTGCAAATTCAATACGTGGCATATTTAGCTGTCTAAACACGACATACATACAATCGGCATACAATCTGCAGTAACAATCTGCTGTACTGCAGATTGTACGCCAAATTGGGTCGCATGTCTTTTATCAATAAAAAAATATTAAAAATAAAAGCTTTAAAGTTTATTTTGACGAACACGAGCGTCAAATATTCTAACTTGTGTATACTAGATTAGAATAAAAGATACCTACCTATACTATACTATGAAATAAAAGATACCTAAATTAGTTCTACATACAACAACTACATGCAACAAGTAAAAAAAATTAAAATCAATGAATTTACTGGGTAAAAATTGATTTTGTCTAACCGCCATACCTATTCATAAAAAAACCGGTAAAGTGCGAGTCGGACTCGTACATGAAGGGTTCCGTACCTCCTTACGACGTTTTAAAACGCTTAAAAACACGTTTCTTTTTAAACTTACACGATTTATGACGTATTCAAAAATAAACTACTGACTAGATCTCGTTCAAACCAATTTTCTTTGGAAGTTTGCATAGTATTGTACATCACATATTTTTTTTAGTTTTATTATTCTCTTATTTTAGAAGTTACAGCCCCCTCCCCCCCTTTAAATTCTAAAATAAGAGAATGATAACATATTTTACCACTTACACACACATTTTACCATTTTGGAAGTGTCTCTCGCACAAACTATTCAGTTTAAAAAAAAAATATATTAGAAACCTCAATATCATTTTTGAAAACCTATCCATAGATACCCCACACGCCACACCCCGAAAAACTTTTTAAGTTCCAATTCTAAGTATTTGGAACCCCAAAATTTATTGTTTTTTTTTTTACTTTATCTCATTTTTAGTAGGTACCTATTTCTTTTTAGGTATAACGGCCACAGTAATACATAATAGGTCTATGTAACAAAGCTATTAAGGTTCAAGAGATAGAGCCCTGTGACGGACGGACAGACGGACAGAAAGCGGAGTCTCTGTAATAGGGTCCCGTTGGCACCCTTTGGGTACGGAACCCTAAAAATCATCAATTATTAATATAATGCTACCTATTTTAGGAGCGCTTATTATTTTTTCCAATTTATTATGCCTAGCCACAGATTAATAAATAGTTACTACGTAACAGACACATCACTCCCATACAAAAGCTAAAATACCACGCTATAATAGCCTACAAAATCTTAATAATAATACCTGCTGCTCAGAACGAAAAAAATTGTACCTTATGTACGCGCACAAAGAGACAAGACTGTGTTGCCCGCCGTGCGAGTCACATGCTAACGCGACATCATAAGAACGCCCTAGGGTTGTAGGTGCCTATGATGATTATTGTTATAAAAGGAATGTTGCCATCAACCACATTTTTTATTAGTCAATCAAATATGTTTTAGTTTTATAATTTTATGCTTTGCTGCTTCGGAGCCCGAGGTGCACTTTCCGCTTTTTATTTTCCAAATATAATATGCATATCAATGGTCACCCAAGTAGCCAAAAATCTAGCGAATTGGAGAAGAAATAGCCGGAAAAATTTAAACGATTTGGCTATAGTTTTACGACCGGCCGCCTGCCTCACGTCAATCCTCCTTGGGAATGCTATTGTAGCACGAGTTTTAAGTGCTATTTTTCCTAAGTCGCCTTTTACGACATCCACAGGAGGAGATGAGTGGTCCTATTCTGACCCGGAACCACACGGTTGACTTGAAAAGTTGTGACGTAAGATAAGAGCATGTGATTTTCATAGAAACCTCATACATACGAAATAATCCTATTGGACGAGACAGTACCAAAACCTATTATACTATACGACTACTATTTATAACAAAACAGTGAGTTCTAGTGAAAATTATACCGAAAAAGATACACTAAAGTACCTTTCCTCGTCTTTTGGCAATGTGAAATACGAAAATTGTTAATTGGTTCTTTGATTTTGACATTCGTATACCACACAATAATGTTGCAAATTTGACATTGTTAAAACGCTTGCTTATGTCGTAAAGAAACAATACGCAGTAAAGTTTCACTCCACGCGTGCGACTACACAGACGCCGCCCTGCCACTTGTGTGTTCGAACGCACGGCTAGACGGTAGGTGCTTATAGTGCGACCTTGAGCGAGTGACGGAGGCCTGGCCTAGCCTACTCTCTTTAAATAAATTTATAGCATACTAGTGAGTAGTAGTATAATGATATAACTGAATTAGGAAGGCAGATTTTTTAAAAATATGACGGATGTATGAAAGTAATATATTTTATAATAAGGATGCTACCGAATTTTTTTTTACTCTGTGTGTAATATGATAACCTTGTGAATTTAAATACGCGAGCGCTATTTTTCATTCAGGGAGTTACATTACGAATGATTTGCGGGAGTGTTTCCAAACGGGCGCATTTTTGAAATGATCGATTGATTGTATGCGAAGGATTTGCAACGAGTGGTCTTGACTACTCGTAATTTTAACATTTGTAGCGTACAAATGTCAAAGAAACGTTCAATGGAGAATCAGTTCTGTTTCACGCTGCTTTTTATTTTTGTTGAAATGTTTAGAAAACCATTGACTTTTATGATATTTTCTGCATAACACAATATTACCTATCGCTGACACGACTGTTTCAATAATACGATGCAATGCGTCGGACGCGAGTGGTGTGTTGGAAAACTACACGTTGTGTTTCGCTAAGTCCCTACATGAACAAAAAACTGAATTTTTTTCGTAATGTGGCGCGGTATACGAACTTAATTACTATACGATACCATACATATAACGTCTTTATCCCTAATGAGCAGACAGAGCATTTTGAGTTTTACAGCTCTAAGCAGACAGAGCAAAACGATTTTTCTTTTTAACGTTGATTTATTTTGATTTATATTACTATCCTGAAATAAACAATCATAGCTAATGATAAGTACCGAGTAATTTTTTTCGATCGATCTGACGATATTTCGAGGAGTCGTTTCCGAGATGGCCATCTATAGAGCTCAGAAAAAAATGAGTAAAGGTTTTCGAGTAATTAATGTTTGATTAAATGGCATTGGGTTTCAAGAAGGAAAAGCCTTTTATTCGTTAGATGATGCATTGATGTGGCAAACTATAGAGCTCACGGATTGTAGGTCTCGTAGGTAGGCAGACAATCGAGTAAAGGTTTTTGATAATGCACAATAAAAAAAACTAAAATCTTTAATTTTGTTAAACATGTAGTTATGATAACAATAGTACATTTGAGTTAGTATCCCATAACACAAGTTTAAACTTACTTTGGGGCTAGCTTATAGGTTAGATATTGATGGATAGAAGTTTTTCTTCCCACCTGGCACACACAAATACAGACGCACTTCATCGCCACACTCACAATCACACACACTTCTACACACACACACACACATGCCTTATGCTTGTACAAATGGTCATGTACCGATGTATTTCTTATTTATCTTTTATTTTTGTTTTTCTAGCCCATCGTTAGTCTTTTTAGCCTAAGCACCTAAATTTGTACACTTCTTATAAGTCCTTCTTTAAAATACGGTCGAACACTGGATTCCAAAATACAGGCGCCAGCCTAGTTTGAAAATCAGGGTTTAAAAAGTAATTTGTATTAGCCATAACAACCTTTTTTGTATTCCTTAACTAATTTGTAAAAACTGTACAAGCCTTTACGTGAATAAAAAAATTATTTATTGCACGCCTCATAAGCGAAGCGCATGAGGTAGTGCTCTACTCTCGCCTTACAAAAATCAAGTGATTTTTTTAACTAATGAAAAACACTAATTTCAGCACTTATGACATTTTTAAAAGACATTTTGCCTTTTAAATAAGTAAAAACAATGTTTAATAAAATCATTTTGTGGACGTCCGTGTGACGGTATGTATGGAAACTGGCGTGGTCACGATAACTCCCGAAAAACTTATCTGATCAAGTCCATTTTTTTTTATACGCTTGAGTATTATCCAAAACTAATCCCTTTCGAAGATCACGGTCTAATTCAATGTAGTTTAATCGTAATTATTATTATAAAAATACAGGTGACATATTAAAAATATTTTTGGATGTGAGGTTTGTTCAAAGAGTTATTACCTATGTATGATGAGTACGAATGTGTAACTGGCAAGTAAGAAAAGAAGAAGTTGTGATTTTGTTTGTTTTATTAAATATGAAAGACGAATAAATGTAAAAGAAGCGATAATTTAGTTAATATTTTATTTAATTTGCATTAACTAATTGAGAATGAAAAGAACAATCAGTGGTAACACTTTTCTTGACATTCGTGACGTAGTCTTGTGTCTTTTTCTTGTTTTTGCTTAGTTTTTTTAAGATTTCTCAAAATCTACCGGTCCGAATCGGTTTAAATTCACAGGAAATCTGAGTTGTATAGAACCCTTTGGAAAGCTAATTGTTTGGTTCCGATCGGTATAGTTGTTCAAGAGTTATAAGCGGGTCACATACACACCCACACACACATACGGATAGGGTGCATGACACTTGCTCGTGAGTGGTCAGGGAAGATTCCTGAGACCTTTAAACGTCGAGATCTGATGAAAACCCGACTTTTCAAAAAGGGGGTGAAACTAATAACGTCCCGAATTTTGAAAATTTTCAATTTTCTCAGCGGGATGTTAAAAATAATCTCCAGTCGTGCGTTAAAGCCGACACATACTTTTCTTCGTTTTAAGTTAGCAATAAAACAATCAAAATCAATTTAATTGTGAAAAATGAGATTATGAGGCACTTTTGGATTTTCCAAAGTATTTATTAATTTATGCCCTGAATGTTTAATTTTTTAAATGTTTAATTGTTTTTGGACTACCTGTTTGTGCATGAATATAGTTGCAGTTATGTGAAATGTAATATTTTTATATTTTGTTTTAATTTTATGAGTGGTAATGTTTATTCTTGTCTTAACCTTCATCAATATTTTAATTGTATATTTAATCGAATTATTATTATTGTTTTCAATTGAATTATTGTATTTCTTTTTTTGTTAATTGTTTCTTTATTTAATTTATTACATTTTAAAACAATCATGTTGTAGCGGGCATCAATTTAATCAGATTTCAAAATTCAAGTTTTATTTGTTTGTTGCTGTAAATTTTAAATTTATTAATAATTATGACCAATTTATAACATAATCTATATTGGGTTCTCGTTCGCGCATTATCAAGGGCGCCAGCTGAAAATCAGCTGTTACGCCTAGTGGGAACCGTTTAGCTGAGCTGTAAGCCTTTTTGTGGACTGTGCCATGCATGCTTAGCTTTAGGTAACTATTAAAGAAAGAAAGAAAGAAAAATGCTTTATTTGACTCAGATACAACACTAAAACAATGTTCTTAAACATATTTAAATGGGCATATTTGTGCCTGTATCAAAAAGGCCTCTTCTCAGCATAATATTGTGACGAGAGCCACAACGCTGGTCTTCCGAGGATACCGACATAAAGACTAATTTACACAAAATTAATTATTAAATTTGTCATTACACAATGACAAATTTAATAGTTACCTAAAGCTTGAAACCTTAAATTAATTATGTATATTGTGTGTTACACTAAACAAATAAATTATTTATCTATCTATCTAATTTGTAAAAGGCTATTTTTCAACTTGTTCTGGCTAGGAATCCAGAACCACTGAATTATATAGCAACAACATGATTTTCAAGTGATCAAAGACAATAAAAAATAATTGATAGGAACAATATCGTAATCAAAAATATCTGATGAAATTATTTAATAATTATTTAGAAAAGGTTCCTTAAATGTGATTTATTATTGTTGTATATAGGCTTTGTAATGACTCAATTTTTACAGCGCTATTGATATATATAAGATGAATCTTAAAAACATTAATAGATTAATAGTAGTTAATAGCTTAGCCAATATCGAAATGCACACCACCGGTACACTTTTTAAAATAAAACGAGGTGTAAAACAGGAGACCCATTCTCCCCAAAACTATTTACTAGCACAGAAGAAATTTTTCTATCAATTGGCCGCTTCTTGGAATGAGAAAGGTATTGTTGTCGGCGGGATGAAATTGACAAATCTTCGTTTCGCCTTTGACATTGTGCTATTTGCCTCTTCCGCATCAGCATCAGAGCTGAAATAAATGTTGCAAGAGTTAAGCAAAGCAAGCCCTTAATTTGGAGCGAAGACTCAATTAATGACGAATGGCACGAAGCGTAGGGTCGAGTCGAGGTAGATAGGCAAGTCCTACAAGATGTCAACGAGTACATAATATACCTTGGGCAAATTGTTTCCTTTACTAATTGAGGAGTTATTAAAGGACAATCTACCAACTTGCCTCAAGAAAAGACTCGTCGACATGTGTATCTTACCATCATAACGCAGATGCACAAACGTGGTCTTTTACGGATGCTCAGATGTCCAAATAGAAGGTGTGCCAGCGAGAAATGGAGCGCAGTATGTTAGGTGTCAGGCGAATAGATAGCATAAGAAATACCAACTGCGCTCGATAACTGATGTTACTAAAAGCGGCTAAATTAAAATGGGAGTGGGCGGGTCATGTCTGTCGCGTGAATCGTGAAATATTACATATTACCACCAAACTGGACTCTGGACGGTTGAAGAAAGGAGGAAGACAAAGGAAGAGATGGGCGGACGATCTTACACGGTTTGAAAAGGAATGGCAGATCACGTCTAGGGACCGCAAAAGATGGAAACAAAGAGGCGTGGCGAAATGCGTCATCACATATATTTTAATTTATATACAATGTAATTAAGTATTGATATTTTTTCAATACAAAAAACCGACGTCTATCACAGAAAATCTAAATGGTCAATTAACTGCATACGTCTTAGACGACATATTTTTCTAGTAATTTTAGTTTGAAAAACACACCTCACAATCGATGTAATGTACCTGGAAAGTATACCTTTACAAATAAAATAATAATTTTCGATATCGGTCCAGGCGTCTTCGAGTAATCGGGGATAATACATAAAAAGAAAGATTCCGACGAATTGATTTAACCTCCTCCTTTTTGAAGTCAGTTAAAATATCTAAAACAAGGCGAGTAGACGACGATAACGATTCACGAGTTGACACGTAACGCGAAAAAATTATCGATAAACTATTCAATTTTCCGTCAAACGCATAACGGATTCCACAAAAGGCCAATTATCGCTAAATATCGGCCAGTTTCCAATTACCGATTTTAGACAATTAAGCGAATGCAAAAGGGATACCTGTGGTTTTGCCCAATTAAATTAGTCATACAGTGAGTATGCTGCCCAATTAAGGAGTGCAGACTTATTTATGCAATTCTTGTTCATATTAGCGCGTGCCCGTTTGCAGCCGCAGCAGTGCACTACTTCAGAGCCCGGGTCGCGCATTTTTGCTCTTTCTTCTCTCTTTTTCTACTTCCTCCGGCCTTTTCCCATTTCTAGTAGAGATCGGCTCTTCTAATCGTTCTTCTCCAAAGAGATCTCGTTTGGATCGTCGCTGATTCTGTGTTCGCTTTCTTTAGGTCCTTATTAGGACCTACGATTGAATATATGTATTTTTATTATAACCATATCAAATGATGCATGTACGTTAGTTAAATATATTTACAGTTATAAAAAATATATCTGATAAATTAAATTACAACTTTCCATGACATTTCCATTTTTTAGAACTATTCCCGAGAACGTTCCCGAAAATCTGGGGAACGGGAACGGCACATCACTACCTACGACAGACATCCATGTTAATCTAGGCCTGCCAGGGCGACTTGGAAACGACTTGAAGTCCATCACTTTCCTGGTCATGTGATCGTTAGGCCTCCTCAATACTCCTCATGACATGGCCGTACCATCGAAGGCGTACCTCTTCTAACTTTTTAGGCATGGGTCTCACTTTAAAAGTTCCTTGGATAAATCGGTTGGGCACTTTGTCGAGAAGTGTGATTCAGAGAAACTAGTTACTCCAATCTTACAACTTAAAACACCTGTAAACTTACCAGACAAACCAATGTATAAAATTTTTCATTAAACAACCGTAATTATACAGACACACACAAAATTCAGCGCTTTCGCGCATTCTTGATAAATACAATAAAAAGTATTCATCAGACATATTTCACATGACTATACCGTCACAGATATTTTATGTAATGCTAAGTACTCTTATTTTCAAAACACATGACACCCGTACACGCGCACATATACGCACACACTCGCACACACACTAAGCCAAATACATAATTATTTATCATGCGTAATTAAATTAGAATTTTTGTTTTTAAATTTTAGAATTCTTTACTTAAGGCCCCGTCAGTTCAGAGCCAAGAAAACTGTGAATGTTTTTAAAAAATCACTGTAATCAAACTACTACAGTTTATTCCTGAAAAAAAATATTTTTTTAACGTGTTTCTTCAGCGCTTTAAATCATTGTACGGAGGCACGGACCCTTCATGTACGAGTCCGGCTCGCACTTGCCCGTTTATTATTTTTCAACTCTTTGATATATGTCTCCTTACGTGCGGTTATTATTCTGGTAATGGTGGCGTCCTTAGGCTACGGCAACGACGCGCTACATGGGCCGTATGCCTGTGTGACTTAAAAGGTATGTGCAATAAAAAAAATAGTTTAGAAAATCCAAAAGTGCACGCCTCATAATCTAATTTTTCACAATTAAATTGATTTTAATTGTTTTATTGCTAACTTAAAACGAAGAAAAGTATGTGTGGGCTTTAACGCACGACTGGAGATTATTTTTAACTTTTATTTTTAACTTCCCGCTGAGAAAATTGAAAATTTTCAAAATTCGGGACGTTATTAGTTTCACCCCGTTTTTGAAAAGTCGAGTTTTCATCAGATCTCGACGTTTAAAGGTCTCAGGAATCTTCCCTGACCACTCACGACCAAGTGTCATGCACCCTATCCGTATGTGTGTGTGGGTGTGTATGTGACCCGCTTATAACTCTTGAACAACTAAACCGATCGGAACCAAACAAGTAGCTTTCCAAAGAGTTCTATACAACACAGATTTCCTGTGAATTTAAACCGATTCGGATCGGTAGATTTTGAGAAATCTCAAAAAAACTAAGCAAAAACAAGAAAAAGACACAAGACTACGTCACGAATGTCAAGAAAAGTGTTACCACTGATTGTTCTTTTCATTCTCAATTAGTTAATGCAAATTAAATAAAATATTAACTAACTTATCGCTTCTTTTACATTTATTCGTCTTTCATATTTAATAAAAAGAACAAAATCACAACATTCTTTATTCAAATTTCTTTTTACTTCTTTTCTTACTTGCCAGTTACACATTCGTACTCATCATACATAGGTAGGTATTAACTCTTTCAACAAACCTCACATCCAAAATTATTTTTAATATGTCACCTGTATTTTTATAATAATAATTACGATTAAACTACATTGAATTAGACCGTGATCTTCAAAAGGACTTAGTTTTGGATAATACTGAAGCGTATAAAAAAATGGACTTGATCAGATAAGTTTTTCGGGAGTTATCGTGACCACGCCAGTTTCCATACATACCTACAGACACACGGACGTCAACAAAATGATTTTATTAAACATTGTTTTAATTTATTTAAAAGGCAAAATGTCTTTTAAAAATGTCATAAGTGTTGAAACTAGTGTTTTTCCTTGACATTTATGTGTAAATATTATTGTACAAGTGCGATAGAAAATAAGGTAAGTTTATTTTCTTTTATATGTGGAGTATTTGGCGGCAGTCAAGTTCGGTTGGGGTTTGCATTAAATTATTTTTCAAATTGATTTTAGTGGCCTTTATAATATTAAATTGGTGTTGTTTGGTGTTATAAATGCTTATGCTAATAAAAATGTGTGAAATAGTTAAAGTGTATAGTCATAGTACGACTGTAGTGATATTTGTTTCGCGGATTATGTGGGCGTCTTCGGGCGTCGTCCGCCACTCAATCGGCTATGAAAACCAGTGAACTCATATAGATTTGTCGTCAGAAGCTCCCTGAAAGCAATCAAAGGCCTACACCAACCTTTGATTGTAACTGGTTAGGAATTAAGAAGCAACAAAACGAAAGACTTTAAAGGACTTACTTATACGCTATAAACGGGTCTAAACCTCATAAGGAGGCCTTTCTCAATCCAGGGCTATAAAATAATAAAAAAAATATATCTATCTCTACAACTAGTTATTGTCCTGAGGCTACAACCAAAGAATAATAACGATAAGTCACAACACAACAAAATGTAGAACATTCAAATGCTACACAAAGCCTACGCCGTAGATTCCAATGCTACGCCGTAGCACTGCACGGAATCTCCACTTCTCGACGCATACGAGTTTGGCCACCGAAACGTAATACTGAGTTTTTTATTTTTAAATTTGAAATATAAGCACTCTTGATGGTATGGATGTGGACTAAGAAAATCTTTGAAGCTCATCAGGTAGATTATTAAACATATTGTATTTGTATTTACTCTTTTTTCTGATTAGCAAATAATTACAAAGATATATCGCATTGAAATTCCGCATGACGTCACGATCAAGTACGATTTTCACTTGACGGTGAGTTCAATCACCCCTACTCTGAAACTTTGAGGCGTTGTATCTTTGTGAATTTACACTACTTTGATAAACCGAAAAATATTTTTTGATAATCCGACGGACTAATTAAAATACAATTTTCGGACCCAGTCGAATACTAATTTACTTATTAACACAAAAAGAAACAACAGTTCTGTTTGTTTAGTACCCATCATACTCGTACTACTCTGTCAAGAAAGAACCGGGAAAAGATCAATAATACACAAAATGGTTCTTATTCATCCAAATTTATTTATCACCTTCAAAGTATGCTCCTTCAGAAGCGAAACTTAAACTTACGCGGACGAATAATCCAATCATCAAAATATTTTTTAAACGCTTTTTCCGGAATTGAGTACGGTTCTAGCCGCGAATTGACCTAAGCTACTCTTATGCGATTGAGTTTTTGGAGAAAATTCAGGTCTTTTGGGAGTTTTGGGACTAGCCGAGCGACAACATGGAGTCTTAGGAGCGCCAAGAGCCTGCTTGCCGAAGCAGGCTCATGATCTGAGGTGAGAGTTCACCTCTTCTGCTTCTAGGTTACATATCAAATGTCGCCCCTTGTAATAATTACAAATAATTATAAACAATGCCTACTTGTTCAATTAAATGGTCTGGGAAGAATGCTACTAATTCAAGGTTAACAAAAAACGGAATTACTTTTCACATGTAAGCATTTTTATTGTTTATTTTTATGTTTAAAAATCAGTAAAAAAGCCCATAGTAAATGGTGCCGCCATATTGATGTTATTTACCTCTCACTCGCACTAGACTGACAATGTAGGATGTCTCTTTCATTTTAGATAAGGAATTCAAGAACGGCGATAATGAAATATATCGATCTATATAAATAAAAATGAATTGTTGTTCGTTAGTCTGCTTAAAACTCGAGAACGGCTGAACCGATTTGGCTAATTTTGGTCTTGAAATGTTTGTCGTAGTCCAGGGAAGGTTTAAACGGTGAGAAAATATGGGAATAGGAACGGGAACGGGCGAAACAAATTTCGCCGGGTCAGCTAGTATATCGATAAAAATAATGACGAAAAAAATTTTCTTTACATACATTGTTTTTCAGTTCTTTGAATTGTTCAACGCGAGCCCATAGACGCTTACTTTTTTAATTTTTAAAATATTATTAGCTGCATGCAGCCATTTCTCAATGCATGAAATTTGCTTATCCAGGGGCTCATTATCAGGGTCCCGAATGACGTGTAGTGGAATATATAGGGGATGGGATGTAAAGTATTAATAATTTTAAAGAGTTCGAAAACGGCAAGAGATGAAGATTTGACCCCAAAGAAAAAAGAAAAGGGTTCATGATCAATTACTAGACAATATTGTTTAAATTTTCGAATTTAAAATGAAACTTAAAATTTAATCAGGTGTTGTAAAACAATAATTTCCAGATGCCATTTTGGATCCCAAAAAAAGTTTAGGTTTGGATTCCCCAACCCATAAAAACCCTGGATACCGACTTTCATGCAGGCGGCTATATTGGATTAGGTAATGAAAAAACAAAGAAAAATGCGATCTTAGTTCATAGTGATGGGTTGCTAGCCGCATCGCCTATTAACATAACGCTTGACGTCGATCAGTTTTTACGGTCTGCACAGGAAGAAAAGTAGCTAGAATAAGGAGTACAAAATAGTGCTAGTAGAGATGGGTAACCACCCGGGTTAAAACCCAGTCCTGGGTTAAAACCCAAATATCACCCATTTCAATCCACCCAAACCACGCATTGACCGGCTGAAAACTAAATATTGTTTAATAGATATCACAAGTGATTAAATTACGTAGGAATTTAGGTATTTACAGAAATGCAATGGCAAATAGTCCAGTCAATAAGTGATCCTAGATGGAACAGTCGAAAGCAGAAAGTTTGACTTTAGAACTTTGTTTGGACTAGTTAAAAGACAAACATACTAAAAGTCCCCACCCCTCTGAGGTGAGCCCGAGGGGCAGGGGTACAAAGAAGGTCCCTTTTTTTGGATTTTTCCTTACATCTTGAAAACGATGCGTCATGGAAACTTTTACTGTACTACATAATTAAAGCTGATAAAATTTTCTACAACATTGGTCTTGTACACTTTTACCTTTTCCCAATCGTTGTCTAACTATGGAGTCCGAAAAACGATCGTCGATTTTCGAAAATGTGTGTGTTTTTACGAGTACTTCACGTTTTTTGTCATACATTGATTGTTAACTTGCAAACAGTTTATCTGAGAAAAAAGAACCCACTAAAAACATTTTCTTAAAGAATATGTTTATACGAACTGTTTTGGCAATATTTACTGAATGGAAGTATTTGGAAAGCTGTAAAATATTATTTACTGTAAGATTTTCTCGTAAAAATTAACCGTAATAAATACTTTTAGCATAAGCTGTTTCCACCCACAATTTGGGTGATACTGGGTTAAAACCGGGTTATAACCCCAATCACCCGTTATAACCCGGGTGGATTGAAATGGGTTTAAACCCACTGCCCATCTCTAGTTGCTAGGCGCATCGCCCAATTAACATAATTTGTATTTTCACCCATTCCTTCGATTGGCTTTTACGATCTGCATGGGAAGAAAAGCAGCTGCAAAGTGCATACAAAATAGAGATGGGTTGCTAGCCGCATCGCCCAATTAACATACTTTGTAATTTCACCCATTCCCTCTATTGGCTTTTACGATCTGCACGGAAAGAAAAGCAGCTGAAAAAAAATACAAAATAGTGATGGGTTGCTAGCCGCATTGCCCAATTAACATAATTTGTATTTTCACCCATTCCCTTGATTGGCTTTTACGATCTGCACGGAAAGAAAAGCAGCTAAAAAATAAATACAAAATAGTGATGGGTTGCTAGCCGCATCGCCTATTAACATGATTTTCAAAATGACTAAAATAAATCTAACTATACGAGTAACATGAAAAAATATCGATATTGATATTTTTCACTCCGCTTATGTTTCCTACTACCCTACGGAAATCATCGCTATACGTCACGAATTGTATCAGCCAATGACAGCGGTGAAAATGCTTTCCCTCCGCATCGAATCTCGTCAGTTTCTTTCATAACACATTTATGAAAGAAACTGATCTTTGCGCTGTCCATAGGCTGAATCGTCCTTGTTTCATACCCAAGTTATTTAAAACGGTACGGAAATACGATCGATTCGTGAGATACAGAAAGTTTGTCGGCTATCTCTCTCAATGCCGAATGAGGATTTTCAGTCACACTCACATTCTGTTCTGAGCTGACTATTTTCCTCTAGTTGTAAACTCCTCACCGTGATAGTAATGTCACTCATGCTGCCATTGCCATCGGCTTTATCTCTCATTCTCTCTGAAATTAAAAACACACGCAAAACAAATAAAATATATATTTCCCAATACAATCGGAACATAACCTCTAACGTAAAAAAACCACTGTTACAAAGTTACGCCAATAATAAAACCGCAATTTAACAAATAATATTTGAAATCTAATGAAATATGTCTTCTGTAAATAAATAACTATAGAATATGTTACGAGTATATATGTACTTCTTATGAGTTTGTATTCAAAACTACCCTATGCCCGAACCTCGTTGCGTGTTGCCTTGACGACTGTTTTGTTGATATTGTAACATGTCAATCTATTAAAATATTTATTGACTATATGTAGAATGTGTATTTAACACAAACTGTATGTACAAACTATTCACCAAATATCAAAATCATTGCAGTGCACTAACCTGCCACAGCCGTTATTTAATGGAAATATCGTTCTTTCTCGCGATTGCAGAGGCTAGTTCTTCCTGTTTCGCTTTAATACACACTATTGTATAAATTAACTTCCTCGCTGAACTTTTGATAGTTTTTGACATTATAACACAAGATAACCGTTTATTATTCCAAAAATTGACACAATGTGACAGCCAACGTGCTATGGTTTGACAAGTGTTGTGTATTGCCATATATAGAATTCTGTCTCAAGGTCAATATCACGTTTCGGTAGCCAGACTTCTAACTACAAAGAGCTCGCTTGGGCTCGTTGCTAGGTAACGGCTTTTTAGACCGAAAGCTTTTTCACTTTGTGTGCTTCGAATTTGAAATTATCATTGTAGTTAGGATGGCAGGTAGACCGACATACTTTTATAATATTTACATTTTATATTTATACTCACGGAATTTTGAATAAAGAAAACCTAGTATATCTTTAGGCAGCGGGAAAACTTGTTTGCAGATATTAGATACCTTTCCATGCTGGTTTGAAAGCAAAGAAAAAACCGGTTTGGTGCGACTTGGACTTATACATAAAGGGTACCGTACAATATTTTAAAACGCTGTAAAAAAACACGTTTCTTATATGATGACATTGATGACCCCTATAATTTGTAATTTTATCTTATTTTTAGTAATAATAATCTTTATTAAGCAATTTTTTGTTTACCCTGTAGCATAGTTAGGCAAAAGCCGTACCTCCAGATTTCTATAGACTTCTATCAGTAGCGATAGTTTGCCAGCTCTTTTCGTATTCCCTTAATAACCGCCATAATAAACATCAATTACAGTTTATTATTATTTATTATTAGCTTAATCATTGTGATTTGTCCTTATATATTTATGTTTATTTATTTATAAACAGTTTAATTTTAAGCTCCTTCCTTCATCCGTCAACAGCCCATCTGCGAACTAGACGCAAGTCTGTATCTCGCAGATAGTTTAATTGCTTCCAGGATGGTGATACATAAAAGGATGTAGAAATATTAGTACTTACTATGGCAATCATGACTTCTAGTATATTGTTCCGAGTTTCCCAAACTAGATGAGTCTGTTATAAGTGGAAACCCAGCCTAAACTAGGGAATATACAGATAGATATATACAGGATTTGGTTATAGCGGCCACAGTAACACATGATCAGGTCTTTTTAGGGTTCCGTACCTCTAAAGGAAAAAACGGAACCCTTATAGGATCACTTTGTTGTCCGTCTGTCCGTCCGTCCGTCCGTCTGTCAAGACCCTTTTTCTCAGGAACGCGTGAAGGTATGAAGCTGAAATTTATATCAATTACTCAGGTTTACTGTCCCTTGAAGCTGTGAAAAAATCAAACTTCTAAGCCAACGCAATCTAAAGATACAGCCGTTTATGCCGCAAATTTTCGACACTTGCAAGGGAATCAAAACCTACAGGGTGCTTCCCGTGAACTCAGAATCTTGAAATTTGGTGCGAAGCAACGTCTTATAGCATAGATAAAGGAAAAATTACGAAAACCATAAATTTTTAGTTACATCACATAATATATTTTTTTTTAATAATTTTAAACTTACTACCCATTTCCTCATAAACGCGTAGAGGTATTAAATTGAAATTCATACCAAATACTAAACCTTGCAGGTTTGTACGGAACCCTCGGTGCGCGAGTCCGACTCGCACTTGGCCGGTTTTTTTATTCTAAGAGCACGCCCATCTCTGTACTGCCAGTAAAACATACGAGTAATCGGTGAAAATTTCAAGTATCTAGCTATTACGGTTTAATGGATAGAGCCCTGTGACAGACAAACGGGCAGGCGGACCGACGGACAGACAGCGAAGTCTCAGTAATAGGGTCCCGTTTGCACCTTTGGGTACGGAATCTTAAAAATGGAGTATGCACTATCTCTTTCCGCGCAAATCCAAAAAGTCGATCGAAGGAATAGGGAAAATGTAAATCATGTTAAAAGCCGATGCGGCCAGCAACCCATTACTATTTTGCCTAGCATCATGCTAAAAGTGGTATTTGGTAGTGGCATTGCGGCATTGGGCTCCGTCTGTCCAGGCCACAATACACAAAGGATAATGTAATCCCGACAAATATTATAAATGCGAAAGTGAGTTTGTATATTTGTTTGTTTGTTACCTCTTCACGCTTTATCTACTGAACCAATCTTTTTGAAAATTCGCATACACATAGTTAGGAGTACTGAGAAGGACATAGGGTACATAGGAGTACTGACAATAACATAGATTACCTTTCATCCCGGAAAATGTAATGTTCCCGTGGGATACGCGAGCGAAGCCGCGGGCAAAAGCTATAGTTAGCTTAGTTAGCTTAACTATAGCATAGTGGTAATATACATGGTGGGAAAATTGGATGTAGATAAACAAGTTATTTTTTTGCCGCCATATTGTTTTGGCGGCAAATATGACTGTTATTTCATGAAAATTATTTTGTGCTAAATGTGAACTCTATTTTTTGTAAGGGGCTGCCCCTGCAACAGCATAGATATTTGATTAAAAAATTGTACGTTTCATTTGAGTCGAGCCCGTATCTTGTTTTCGCAGTACACTTTACTAAAATTGATAACGCTTACGGAATTTCCATTAAAACTTTTAAAGCAATATTGAATTGGTTTGTTTTAATGAGGATGACCTATACAATATACTCAGTGTTAATTGTGAAATGTAGGAGATAATAACATGCAGCAAGTTGCTGGGTGCACCGGTGCTAAAATATTTTAATAAAAAACTATGTACCAACTGCCAAATTATGTCATACTTTTGCTACACTATGGCACAGTTTTGATTTTTTTTTATTTTATTGAAAATTAAGTCAATGAAAAAAATAATTTGGTTTGATTTATTATTTATATTTTTTAATTGGTGAAAATCGGATTGGAACTTTCTCGGATCGCGGAATCTAGATATTAACTGTTTTTGTAATAAAAGGTGCTGTTTAATTAGGGTTTTACAATTATTTTGAGGGGTGATTCAGTGTGAAATTTTGAATAACTTTTCCCCATGAATGTATATCAAAATACGAATTGACATTATGCGTAATAAATCGAACCACAGGCTATACTAGATCTATACTTGGCTAGGCAGGCAGGCTATAGTAGTCTATTTATCTATACTAATATTATAAAGAGGAAAGATTTGGTTGTTTGTTTGTTTGCATTGAATAGGCTCCGTAACTACTAGACCGATTAAAAAAAAACCTTTCACCGTTGGAAAGCTAGGTACACTATCCCCGAGTGACATAGGCTATGTGTGTACCACGGGCGAAGTCGGGGTGGACTGCTAGTATAGTATAATGATATTAAAATAACAGTCAAAAAACAAAAAAAAAACTGCGTTTTCATACAAAAGTGTGCAGCCGCCCGGGAAATTTGTATAGGAACCGATTTTTGATGTTTTTACTGTTATAGGGTTTCGCTTGTCTGTCTGTCCGTAAGTCACAGCCAATTTGCTACAAAACTATTAGAATGATTTAGTTGAGATTTATTACACTTATGTAACTTGGTGACCCAAAGATAGACGTATAACGTAAGTAAATGAAATTTAAAAAAGGGGTGGTACCCACTTATGGTGGGTAAATTAGACATTAAAAAAAAGTTTTGTGTGACATATCAAATGAATTAACTTTTTATGACAATTTTAAATATATATTTTTTTTATTAGTTCTTAGATCGGTAGTATTTTTTTCATTAAATTATTTAAGAAAATGGGCGAAAATTGACCCCCCCCCCCCCTACTAAACTACTGGACCGATTCAGTTGAAATGTGGCACATAATGTAAATAAAAAAAAATGGGGCCACTTATGGGGGATAAATAAGACATTAAATAAACGGGCAAGTGCAAGTCGGACTCGTACATGAAGGGTTCCGTGCCTAAATACATACGATGTTTTAGAGCGCTGAAAAAACACTTTTCTTGTATGACGACCCCCTTTAGTTTTTAACTTTTTTTATTTTTAGTATTTGTTGTCATAGCGGCCACAGTAATACATAATCGGTAAAAATTTCAAATGTCTAGCTATTACAGTTCAAGAGATAGAGCACTGTGACAGACGGACAGATAGACGGACAAACAGACGGACAAACAGATGGACAAACGGAGTCTCAGTAATAGGGTCCCGTTTGCACCCTTTGGGTACGGAACCCTAAAAAGGGTTTTGTGTACTATATCGCGTAACATATCAAATGAAGCATTTTAGAATAATTTTAAATATATTTTTCTATATTTTTAGGGTGGTGTTTTTGAAGTTATTTTAGAAAAGAAATAATAAAAATACTAATAATCTCCGAAACCACTGAGCCCAAACTTTTGAAAAATATACAGTTAAAAGTTTTTTACCTATAGATTACAGGAAAACCTATTAGAAGATAAAAAATAAAAGGGTGCAATAATGCTAATTACTGCTTCATTAATCAACCAATTTTTTTAGCTGTTTTCAAAAAAAGATTTCTTTTTAGTGCTCTTTGTTGATTCGTTAAAAATATTGTACAAAATCAAACAGTCAAGTCATTGATTGAGCACATACAGCTGCTAATGACCAATTACAGCTTTCTAGTACTAATAGTCTATGAGTAAAACTGGGGACAGACAGACATGACGAAACTATAAGGGTTTCTTGTTTACTACGGAACCCTAAAAAGCTGCGTGAAACGAAACAGATTCTCTATTCTAAGGGTTCTTTGTCATTTGCGCTTTAACAAATTTCAAAATACGAGTAATCAAAACCACTTGTGCAAATCCTTCGCATACGATAAATTCAAAAATTGATGATGAATGACCCTGCTTTTACAGGTTAAGCAACTTCTAACGTGGTCACAGTTAGGATGGGTGACCGTGCTTTCAATCCAAATGTTATCAAAGTCAAATGTTGAGATTCTTGCATTCACGCACACTACTGTATTTTCGACTTTACTTTTTCTACTGATAGCCTGTCTACTAAAGTGTTAAGTACACTATAATGACGTCTACCAAGGACTTAATTCAGAAAAAATAATTCAAACAAAATAATTCTTTGATTTGATTGATTTGAAAATTTTAATAAGTATCGCGGACTGAAAGTCTTGACGAAAAGAAATAAACGGGCAAGTGCGAGTCGGACTCGTACATTAAGGGTTCCGTACCACCGTACAATGTTTTAAAACGCTGAAAAAAACACGTTTCTTGTATGACGACCCCCCTTAATTTTTAACTTTTTTTATTTTTAGTATTTGTTGTTATGGCGGCCACAGTAATACACAATCGGTGAAAATTTCAAGTGGTAGCTATTACGGTTCAAAAGATAGAGCCCTGTGACAGACGGACAGATGGACAGACAGCGGAGTCTCAGTAATAGGGTCCCGTCTGCACCCTTTGGGTACGGAACCCTAAAAAGTAAGCTGTATACTAATTCTACGTTACAATTTATGATTACCTACATCTATTGTCCCGTTTACACATTATTAACTCTATGCAACTTCATCTTGACATTTTTATCCCCCTAGCGGGAAAATTTTGCATATTTCAGAGCCAAATCTGACCACGTGGCTTTGTGCATACGGTCCTTAATGACCCTAAACTTTAAACGTGTACCAGTATCAGCAAAAAATATATATATATAAAAAGCCGCATTCATACAGATTCCCAAAATAAAAGATTTGTTGTCAAATGTACCTAGTAAAAAAATTGTTTAAAAAATATTTAACTCAACGCGGCAGAGACGAGACTTCTTAGAAAAATACAGAAATCCCGGGCGTTTTACACACTAGTCTACCTAAAGAACGTTGTTGGCGTATTAGGTAGTGAGGCGTTCACTCGCAACATCACTCACACGTGATCATTTTAATGATATACTTGTATTGATCTATTTACACAATAAATTCAAGATGTTGACAGCTGGCTACTAATGTACATTCTATGTTAGATAATAGAACTGGCACTTTCTGTAATTCATATCAAACTTAATGAAAGTAATTAAAGACTTTATTTCGTAAAAACATATTAAAATAGTGACAAACTAAAAATACAACGTCAAACTAACAAGTAACTAAATTAAAACTAAACAAACTAAAATATAACCTAAATTAAAACTAACTTAACTAAACTAAAGTAATTAAATGCTAAACTAATATTTGCTTTTACTACTTCTGTACTTTTTATCTGTCTTTTATATGGTCACGAAAAATAAATATAAGAACAGTGATAATATGATTTCATAAAACCTTCCGAGACAAATTTTTTACCGCCTACATTTAAAAAAAACTGTTTTTGACATAGTTTTTATTAACGTTGTAAGCCGCCTTTTATTTACTCAGCAAATAATTATTTTATTTTGTTAATCTATTTTATGATTGCAAGTTAACTTATAATTTTTTTCATCTCATCTATTCGAAAAACGATGATTTTATCCCAAATATTTGGGGCTAAAGTCACTGGTAATTCTCTAGACACTGAAAAGTAAAAAGTAAATTCCCTAGGCGTTTAAACACATTTAAAAACCGAACACGAATGTAGAATCAAAAATAATATTGGCAGTCAGCTAAAAAAAAGAAGAATTTAGTTTTAAAATTATAAAATATATAGGCAAGGGCGTCTTAATTTTTTAAAATTGGAATACACCATGTTTTACGTGGATGACTGTAAGTCAAAATGTTTTAGTTCTCTTGCTTCAAAATAATAATTTATTAAAAACCAATAAAAACGCGCAATTGTTGTCTTTGATTTATTTAAATAGTAATTTTATTATGGAACTGTTAGGTTATTTTTACAACTATTTTAAATGTGACTAATTTCTTGATGAGGCCGATAGTAAATAAATATGAAGTTTACGTATAATATACATATTTAAATATATAAAGAATTAACACACAAGGAAAAAGTAATTAAACGATTCTAATGACTGGAAAATGTATAAGATGTGGTGATCCTAGAAAAATATTTTCATAGTACTTCTTCAGTGAGAACGCCACCAAATAAAGGTTAGTAACTGACTGACTGTTAAACTCTGATTAGGTATATTTAGGTATTCTACTTTCGTTATAGGTATATATTTGCTTTTTCTCATAGATGGAGATGAAAAGAAGAATGTGCTACACAGTGTACGGTAATAGTTTTATTTTGAGCAATATACTTGAATCCCTCGCTTCAATTCGTTTCGCTCTGGATTCAAAGTAGCGCCCTCGCGTTAAAACTTAATTCAGAAAAAATAATTCAAACAAAATAATTCTTTGATTTGATTGATTTGAAAATTTTTATAAGTATCGCGGACTGAAAGTCTTGACGAAAAGAAATAAACGGGCAAGTGCGAGTCGGACTCGTACATTAAGGGTTCCGTACCACCGTACAATGTTTTAAAACGCTGAAAAAAACACGTTTCTTGTATGACGACCCCCCTTAATTTTTAACTTTTTTTATTTTTAGTATTTGTTGTTATGGCGGCCACAGTAATACACAATCGGTGAAAATTTCAAGTGGTAGCTATTACGGTTCAAAAGATAGAGCCCTGTGACAGACGGACAGATGGACAGACAGCGGAGTCTCAGTAATAGGGTCCCGTCTGCACCCTTTGGGTACGGAACCCTAAAAAGTAAGCTGTATACTAATTCTACGTTACAATTTATGATTACCTACATCTATTGTCCCGTTTACACATTATTAACTCTATGCAACTTCATCTTGACATTTTTATCCCCCTAGCGGGAAAATTTTGCATATTTCAGAGCCAAATCTGACCACGTGGCTTTGTGCATACGGTCCTTAATGACCCTAAACTTTAAACGTGTACCAGTATCAGCAAAAAATATATATATATAAAAAGCCGCATTCATACAGATTCCCAAAATAAAAGATTTGTTGTCAAATGTACCTAGTAAAAAAATTGTTTAAAAAATATTTAACTCAACGCGGCAGAGACGAGACTTCTTAGAAAAATACAGAAATCCCGGGCGTTTTACACACTAGTCTACCTAAAGAACGTTGTTGGCGTATTAGGTAGTGAGGCGTTCACTCGCAACATCACTCACACGTGATCATTTTAATGATATACTTGTATTGATCTATTTACACAATAAATTCAAGATGTTGACAGCTGGCTACTAATGTACATTCTATGTTAGATAATAGAACTGGCACTTTCTGTAATTCATATCAAACTTAATGAAAGTAATTAAAGACTTTATTTCGTAAAAACATATTAAAATAGTGACAAACTAAAAATACAACGTCAAACTAACACTGACTGACTGTTAAACTCTGATTAGGTATATTTAGGTATTCTACTTTCGTTATAGGTATATATTTGCTTTTTCTCATAGATGGAGATGAAAAGAAGAATGTGCTACACAGTGTACGGTAATAGTTTTATTTTGAGCAATATACTTGAATCCCTCGCTTCAATTCGTTTCGCTCTGGATTCAAAGTAGCGCCCTCGCGTTAAAACTATTACCTTTACGCCTTGTAGCATAATCTACTATTATAACGAAAAACATATTGTAATAACAAAGTCGGTTTTAATACGGTTTATAAATAAAATCTGTTCTTATTTTGAGTACTGGCAACTATCGCGTGCCGGTGGTAGGAAAAAAAACATTGGGTGAATGGGCATTTTAGAATGGTTTAGCAGAAAGAAGTTTTGTGATTTACAATAAGTCAAAAAAAAAGAGAAATACTATAATACCTACCCTCTACCTATCTTAATACTAGTCGTAGAAAAAGTAATTTATGCAACGTTGTATAAGTATGACAAAAAATACACGTGGTGTCTTTTTTATGACGTTCACCTGCCGGCTCACCTCATAACCCACACCGCTCATATTTTTTGAAAACTCTTATACAACTTTTGCATAAAATACTATTTATTGACCGACCGAGCAAAGCGTCTCAGTTTCGAGAAATTTTATAAGCAGGTTCAATAATAGTTTTTTTTTGTCGATTCAGTTTTTAGAATTTTTCAAAATGGCCGAGATATGGGAGTTTAAAACTTTAAGAAAATCAGATTTCAGCAATTTCGAAAAATTTTCAAATATGTTATAAAACTTTTTTGTTACCCTTATTAAGACGCAACTTTTTTTTCTGACTCTTTATTATTCGCGTCCTGAAACTATATTTTTACCCAAAGTACCCAAAGAGTTGGCACTCTTTTACTAAGACTTCGCTGTCCGTCCGTCTGTTGGTCTGTCTACTGTCACAAGTCACTTGAAATTTTCACCGATTATGTATTACAATGGCCTCTATAACAAGAAATAAGATAAAGTTAAACAGTATAGGGAGTCGTCATAAAAGAAATGTTTCTTTAGGGTTCCGTACAAAAAAAATTCAGGGTATTCAGGCTATAAGGGTTCAGTTTTTGAACCCTTATAACCTTACCCGATCATACCCGCCCTCCGACCAAATCAGATGAAATTTGGTAGGATGGTGTAATCCTATGACCCAAAATAAATGTGCAAAGAAAATAAATATTTTTTAAAATAAGGGTTATTTTCGGGGGACAAATTAGGAAAATAAAAAAAACTTTAAAAGCAAACTTTACTGTATCATATATCGAATGAAAGAACTCGTTATGAGGATCTCAAATATATTTTTGTTATTATTGTGAAGTAAACAGTTTTAATTTTATTTATAAAAGAAGACAAAAATTTACCATCCCCTGATCTCCGAAACCCCTGAGCCTAAATTTTGAAAAAAATACAAAATATAGTTCATTGCTTGTAGATTACAGGAAAACCTATGAGAAGTACCTACATAACCCTCTTGATGCGAGTTTAACTCTCACTTGACCAGTTTATACACAGTTACGGAACTTATGTACGAGTCTGACTCGCACTCGACCGGTTTTTAATTTTACACATTCTGTTTGCTTGCAAACCTCGCGTTTTCAAATCTGTCCAATACGAGCGTTAAAAGGTTTTATTATGTGGCCTTTCCAATATTTTTGTGCGGGCGTAACTATTACATGGTAAGCTCAATATTTAGGTTAAAAATACCTATACCTACATTAGATTTTTTGGACACTGTCTGTTACCTGTGCTGTTACTTAATTGTAAGGGCGTAGATATCAGGAAGGATTTAAAAGCTTCAAAAGTTTTACTAAATACGTATTTAGGTTGTTCGTTTTTGCTGAGATGTCATATTACTAGGTTCTTCTTCTTCTTTCGAGTCGATTGGCTATATATATATATATATAAGTTATCATTTTTTTTACTACTAGGTTTATCCGCTCAAATCAAGCTGTAATTGATACATGAGATAGTGTCATATCACTAGGTATCAACTGGTTTAGAGTGGATAATGCCTTGCGGCCAATGTGTTCGACTGTATTTGTCTTGCTGATTTTAGGGCAGTTTAGCCCTTTTAGTTTTTTTCTTACTTTTACGACTTGCACCACCGTAATATTAACTATACAACTGGTGTTGGCCGTTTTATTTATTGTATGTTTGACAAAAGATTTTATCAAAATCAGCTAAAAATAAATAAGGAAGGTAGGTATGTTCCCATGTGATATTTTTAAAACTTTGATACAGAATTATCAAGCAAATAGATCCGGAATCCCCTCTGCACTTTCCCCTTTATACGCCCATGACGACACGTCACGGTTGGAAGTACCCACAAAGCCACTGGTCAAAGGCATCTTCAATATTTACATTAAAAGATTTTACTACAAAATAAAAATATTACGCTGCTTTTAACATTTTCCTGTTCGTACGAGGTGTATGTAAATAGAACAATATTATACTAGCTTCATGCATAAAGCTAGTAAAATATTGTAAAAAATAAGTGTGTCTGTGCACAGATATACACTTATATGTTTTACTTAGGTCGATAACTAAGATTTGACATCCAATATTATATAACGTGTAACAAATTATACTGACACTATTTAAAGGGTGAATTTAGTTCATTATGCTGAACAACTTTTCCTAAGGAACATGTATCGAAATATAAACAATTTTCTTTTGCTTTTTAAACAATCTCGGATCAGGTGATCGGTCAACTTGTATCATCATCATCCGAGCGTATTAACGGTTGCATCGTCAGCAGTTACGCTTCAGAGCCCGGGGTCCGCTACCTAACCTAGGTGATTCGAGGAGGCTACTGGTTTTATACACAGAGTGACTGCCGACTGACCTCCGCAACCCAAAGGGTAGACCAGAACCAGTTGTGTGTAAGGCCAAAAAATAGTTTTCATATTTCGATAAATGTTCCTTGGAGAAACTTGTTCAGTATAATGGACTGAATTCGCCCTCAGAATAGTTTCAGTATATTACTTTCAACGAGCAATTCTTGTTTATTTATATACATATAAGAGTTCCATACTTCTAGAAGAAGAAGAATAAGAGTTATACGAATATCCGGCCACTATTCGGTATCTGGCCTATACTACTATCCGAATAAAGATCTAATTTATGCTAAATCGTATATTTACGAGTATATGGCCGGCTCGGTATCGGTTTTCCCCGTTCCGGCGCCGTGCACTTCGATCTTGTTAGTATTTGTACTGATTCTTACTACTACTACTACTTCGAAACCTCCAATCGCCGTAACAGCTATCAAATTACACAATTGTGCTAAGGCAGGCAACTTTAACGTTTCTTGCGACTGCTCACACATCTCCCGAACAAAGAGCCTAAAATATCTAGGAGTCATAGTAGACGAACATCTTTCCTTTAAAGAACATGTAGCCCTGGTTGCAAATCGAACTCGAAAATCAATATTCATAATGAAAATACTACGCCAATCTGCAGACCGAAACACACTAACTCTAGTTTACAAAGCCATATGCCAATCGTATATCATATACTGCATTAAAGCTTGGGGTGGTGCCGCCAAAACATCTTTACTTGTTTTGGAACGAGCCCAGCGAGCAGTAATAAAGGTTATGTTACGTAAACCGCATAGGTATTGTACGAATTCTCTTTACGCGGAAGCTGAGGTGCTCAGAGTTCGACAAGTGTTTATTTGGAGAGCCACTATGTCCACGCACAGAAAAGTCCGATCAGCAAGCGATTATGAGGTCCGCGTTAGTAGAAGAGTTTATAGGATTGATGTTGTGGCCGTAAATACTATGTTTGCCAAGAGGCTTGCTCCATACATATTTTCATATATGTATAATCAGATCTGCCATAAAATTAAAAATGTAATGACTTTCAACAAACATAGAGCAAATCATGCGGTAAAAACCTGGTTAATGACATTACACTATGTAGAAACGGAAGATATCTTGCCAAAAAGTGGGTAACAACTTTTATAACACGCTTATATACCTACCTACTCTTATCCAAAGAAACAATAAATACTTATATATTACACAAGCACACACTTATATATACAATTTGTAATTGTGACAAATATTGAACCGATATAAATATTATGTAAAAAATTCCCTCCCTTTTCCCCCTCCACTCCTTCTGAAAATTTTTGCAACAAATTATGTAGAATCTCTAATTTATTTGAAATTCGTCAATAAATAACGCTACAGAAAAATTCCCCGCTTCTGCGCTTTTTGATTGGGGGAGAAATAGGGGGGGGGGGGGACAATCAAAAATCGCGATCCGTTAAGAAATTTAAATAAATCTAGAAACTTGTGTTCCAATTTTCGTCAAACTCACAGACAGACGGACAAAATCATTTTAGGCCAATTTTAAAACTGAAACGCTTCGCTCGCTCAGTTAACTAACAAAATTGAAGCGCGCGGCGCCGCATCGGTGAACACGACCGCCGCGGCGGCGTATGTGTACAAATGCTGTTATTGTTCTCATATGTTCTTTTGTTTTGGTTTGTTCCCTTGTTTACAGGGAATCGTCCTGTTTACTCGTAAGAGGATTTTAAAGTACGTTAACATACTTACTTTAGATTTTTTTGCAATTGTTTTGTTATCTAAGTACTTGTTTACAAACAAGGCCTTCGTAGATTTAATTATACGTTTTGTATTATGATTAAGAACTATTCTTGTAAAATAGCGACAGGCAGAGATGAGTGGAATAATAAAGGTAAGGGGGACATAACAGCCACAGGCTTGTAAAAAAAACTATTATTGAGCGTTTCGCATCACTACTACTGAGAAAAAACGAAATAATAAAATTAAAAATAAAATAAACCGGATAAGTGCGAGGTAAACTCGCGTGGAGAGGGTTCTGTACAATTGATTGAATTCTTATAGGTTTTCCTGTAATCTACAAGCAATGAACTATATTTTGTATTTTTTTCAAAATTTTAGGCCCAGTTGTTTCGAAGATCAGCCACTGATCTCCGAAACTACTGAGCCTATATAACTGGTCAATTTACGTCTTCTTTCATGAATAAAATAAAAACTATCATGTTACAATAATAACAAAAATATATTTGAAATGCTCATAACGAGCCCTTTTATTTGATATGTATATGACGCGGTAAGGTTTGCAAAATGTTTTTTTTTAATTCCTAATTTGTCCCCCGAAAATTACCCTTATTTAAAAAAATATTTGTTTACTTTGCACATATGTGTTTGGGTCATAGGATTACAATATTCTACCAAATTTCACCTGATTCGGTCCAGTAGATTCGGAGCAAATTGGCTGTGACAGACGGACGGACAGACAGACGCACGACTGATTTTTATTCTGGTATTTTTTTTTTTTTAATTGGGTATCATATACTGTAAGGTCCTTTTCCTGTGTAAGTTACAATATTTCGGAAGTATAAGTTTGTCGTCTAGTATTCTACGCGTCATCTTATTATGGCTAGTCTTCTTTTTATTTTGTATGAATTCTTCTCTAAGTAACATAAGTTAAATTTTTTCATTATCTATAATATAAAAATGAATCGCTGAATATGTTGCTGAAATGCATGCCGCGCAATTTGGCGCGAAAATCCGCCATTTTGTTTTTCAATAAATTTAACATAGCCTTTGACACTCTAGTGATTAAGAGGAATCTAACCACGTATAATTTATTAAAATCGGTTTAGCCGTTTAGTAGTTACGAGGGAACATAGAGTCGGACATACATACAGGTCAAACAAATAACCGATTCCTTTTTGGCTTTGCCGCAGTCGGGTAAAAACATATAAGCTAAACCCCAACTCAACAGTTGTTGTGGGACAAAAGTGTCTATGAGAAGAATGAAGATACCTTTAATTCGAACCAAAGCCATACCATACTTTTACCGAAACCATTCGAGGCACTATTCACACCCCTGTAACTAACTTTTGGAAGAAGCTTAAAACCTATTTTTGTGACCTTTTCCAAATCATCCTGGGTCTGGGATGTTTATTTAGATACTTATAGTTTATTTTTATAAAATATAGTATCGTTGGGTTGCCCATTACACAAGTTTAAAAACTTATTTACTTTGTGAAACAAGTTTAAAAACTTATTTAATGTGTAAAATGTCCCTATTGATCAGCCCTCACTGAATCCAACCAACTTTTTTTTGTTTCTCGTGTATGTTAGTGGCCAACACTGGTGTCAGATTTTTCAAGTTGCCTAAAGGCATCTGACATAGCTTGACGACTGCCATGCAATGACAGCCGGGACCAACGGCTTTTAAGTGCCTTCCGAAGCACGGAGGAGCTCGAGAAATTTTTGTACCACTTTTGGTCATCCATCCAAGTACCGACCACGCCCGCGGTTGCTTAACATGTGAAATCGCTAGCAAAGCATACTCATACCGGGCCACCGAGCTCCTTTCTACTGCCAACTAAACCTTTCAGTTTTATAACGCAATCAGACAGTATCGTATCCGTCTCTATATTTTGTTTTTGTACAAACAGGACGTAAATGTACTGTCGACAAAGGTTTAAGGGGTGAGTTAGCCCGATGATTAGAAATGTGTTCAGCTAATTTACAATGTGTATGGGAATCTAACTCTAACCGAATAAGTAGGAATATCGACAAAAGTTATGCATGATGTCAGACTGTAACGATGCTGCATGCTACATCTTGTTTTCATACCTCATTTCCCAATCTCATCCTGTCCGCTTTTCAAAACTTTGATTCATTTTAAAATATATTCACTACTACCATTTTCGAATCATTCACACATCCTTTCTCATTTTGACTTATTCCACTTTCATCTCTCATCCTAAACACATATTCGGGACTCATATTTGAATTCTAATTATAAGTTTGATATCAGTGCTATAAAGTGTATCAGTACAACAAAATTTATATATCTGTTTTGTTGAGGATCTCTATTTTCCACTTCCACCTCCTATCCTTTATGTGGGAACTCCCCTGACAACGCCGGGACAGGTCGAGGCCCAACAAGACTAAGTCACCCGTTAGGCTTCCTTTACACTGGAGCGGAGGTAGGTACTTAGGTAGGTAGTGGGGCGGTGCGAGGGAGTAATGAGGAGCGGAGTTACGGATTGTGTCTGTCCATAGACGCGGAGCTGGTAGTGGAGCGGAGTTGTGGACTTTCCCGTCACCGCGCACCGTCGCGAGCACGCCCTGAGTCATTTTAGCTAAAATCAAACTTGCTCCGTTTCCCGCTGCCGAAATTAACTTAAAAAACCAGAAACGCGTAAACCAGCCTTATTGACCCGCCTCGTTTCTTCCGCTCCTGCATGGGTCGCTGTCGCGCTTCGGCTAGACTAAATTTGTGTGCGTGGAAGCGGGAGCAAAATTTAGATTATCAGCATTAGGCGCCCTCTTAAAATCAAAAGAAATAGCTACTTGTAGATTTATGTGATCTAAAACAGACGCGACGGGACGGAGTTGTAGGAGCAACAACTTTTGCTCACGATTTCAATATGTACCTTTTGCGAGTATCAGTCTTTTGTGGTCCGCAATCCACTCTCACCGAATCCATTTACGCCCGTTGCATACAATTTTATTTTTATGCAAGCTTTTTAACCGACTTCAAAAAGGAGGAGGTTCTCAATTCATCGGGATCTTTTTTTTATGTATCTTCTCCAATTACTGGAAGACGTGTGGACCATTTTGAAAAATGTTTGATTGAAAGGGTATACTTGTCAGGCGGTTTCATAGAAATTTTATCAAAATCGATTGAGTAATGTGGTTTGAAGTTAGGTTTCGGTTTAGAAAAATTATAAAAAAATAACAATCGTTTGCTAAACCTATTTCAGTAAAATAAATAGTTTGTCTCGTTCTTACTATGTCAAATATTGAAAAGAGAGATACGGACAAAACATAATTAACTAAAGTACGTTTATAAACCGTGTGATATTTTTTGTGAATAAGAGGAAAATGGTAGGGTTCCTACCGTTGTCAATAAAAACTATAGTAAAAAAAACGACGGGTTGCACTCCGGGAGTGCCGGCAGAAGTGAAATCTTGAATATTAACGTTGTGCATTTTTGATATTTTGGAATAGTTAGGGAATAATTTTGCACGAATTGCTTTAATTATAAGTATAAAAGTAATATCATTTATGTGGTAGAATACAATATTTATTTAATGCGCTATCGTACACAAACATGACAATTTATATTACAAAAAAAACGAAACAGCAGGCGCAGGCATACATTTTCACCGCGCCGTAGAAAGAGAGGGGGATACTTCCTCTCCTACGCCGCGCCGGCTGTCTACTCTCCATCCGTCTTACGAATTTTCGATCAGGACACGTGTCCTAACGCCAGTTTAAAATTTTTTACCCATTACAAGAAAAGTGCACAACGCCGCTAAAGAAGTTTTCACTTCAAAAACTTGAAAAAACTTTAAAATAAAACTTCAAAATACCGGTCGTAAAATAAAAATAAATTCATTGAACTAAAAAGTGAACACCTTCCGGTGGTATTAGAACTCTAAACGCTCAAGTCTTTCTGATCTCTTTATAAACAAACTGGACTATTCATCTTTTGACAATGCTGGTGAAAATATCCGTCTATTGTATGTCATAATAGAAAATAAAATTCCTTTGTTATTTTATTGTCACTACAAACACAAAATGGTCGTAAGAGCCATAAACCCCAAAGGCGCTTAGGCCCCTTGTGCCAACTCCGCTCCGTCTTACGAATTTTCGATCAGGACACTTGTCCTGACGCGAGTTTAACATTTTTTACCCATTACAAAAAAAGTGCACAACGCCATTAAAGAAGTTTTCACTTCAAAAAAACTTTGCTTTTCCAGTCGAAATCTTCAAACTCTGTAATCCAAAGAGCAACACGTAGAAAAATTTGTCACCCGGGTGACAACTGAAAAGTAAATTTCCAGTTGTCACCCGGGGGACAGTGCTAGGAGAGGACTACTGGGTGGGAGTAATCGGCGTTTCCAGAAAAGCTTCTCGAATTCTGTACGTCGCCGCCGCGGCGCCGTCTGAGGGTGCCATGCCGTGTTAATCAATACTGTCATATGTCAGGCATCATTATAATATTAATATAATTTTATACATATATACATAAATAAGCTTTCAAGGTGAAACTGGAGCGATTATTATGCAATTTGGTATAATAAAGGCGTTTTTAGGCACAGTTCGTTGGTGGTAAAATCTTTCTCTGTATTTTAGCTTGACGTCAAGTTATAAAGAAATACCTAAGTAGGGATGTACTTAGGTATTTCTTTATAACTTGACGTCAAGCTGACGTCATCTAGCACGCAGGCTCTATAACAAGCTGTACACTGGCCGGTAAGAAGTTCGTAGGCCACAGGCGTAACCGCTGTACAACCATTGTACCGCACTTATTTAAAAGCGCTGTATCTGTATAATACGCTATTGTACAACTTAAGTAGGTTAATTAACCCTTCGAACGACTGTTCTGCAACCTACAGGCGGTACAGAAGCCATAGAAGCAGCTTAAATGTTTGTTGGGATAACTTAGTAATAATTAGTTTTTCATCTGAGCGAGCTAAGCTCTTGTATGTGGAGCAACCGATGCCTTCCATCTCTCTCTCTGTCCAAAGCTAATTCCTTTACAACTTTTTAGGTGAACACGAACTTGATCTTTCAGTTGTTTCATAAAACTGTCTCTAGGTCTTCCTTTTGTAACGATGCTGCATGCATCCTGTTTAAACCTCCTTTCTTTATCTCATCCTGTCCGTCTTCCATTCTTCATTTCATTTCAAATTCCCTTTCATTCCATTTTCAAATCATTGACTGATTCGAAACCATAAAACTCATCGTATTCAAATTTTTTACAAGCATTAAGATGATAAATATCTAGATCTGTAATTAGTTTTGGTTCGAAAATAATAAACAAAAAAAGAGTTATAGCAACTTAAAATTTGCCTTTTTTATCGACGAAATCGAGTAATATTTAAACGCCTATTACACTTATAATTATATTTTCGATCCTTATGGAAACTAATTATACGACTAGAGTGAAGACTCTAAATTCCAAATAATTTAGTTTTATTTGGGTATGTATCGTATTTATCGAAATAAACGAAAACTACGAAAACTACGATTCATGGCCTATAACGGCCCGTTTCACTGGCGTTCAGTGCAGAGTGCACTGAACGCCAGTGAAACGGGCCGTTGCCTTTGTCGTACGCGGGGGTGTATGCGGGGGTCGGGACGGAGCTACATTTTTTAGCGCCCTTTCTCTTTCTCGACGAAATAGCAACACGACGAAGCGCGTCGGTAGGCAACTCGCTTTGGAGTTCGTCCGCGCCTCCAGTACCACCTTAAGCTAATCGCTTGCTTCTCTCTATCTGTTGTACCTTAATAAATTAAATATTATTCTTTTATACTATAACAAATTTCATATAATCCATCGTTTATTGAGTCTCTATTCTCTACTTCTCCTACTATCTTCTATGTAGAAAGTCGCCTAGAGCGCCGGGACAGGTCGAAGTCCCACACTTTTTCTCTTCTTTCTTCTTTTCTCCAATATTTCTTTGAAAAACTCATCACGTTTAATAAGGTGCGCTAGCATTTTCCTTATCCTAGAATTTATAGTTTGTAGTAGTTTGCGTTTCTCTCCAACAAGTGCCAGCACCTCCTCATTAGTTTTCTGTCTAATACCTTCCATTCGCCGCCAGCACACCTCAAACGCTTCCAGTCTAGCTCTATCCATATTGTCCATGATTTGTAAAGATTATGTATTTAGTTCGAAATTTACAAATAGGTATAGGCAGCTGTAACTCAAAACTAACTTATTCGTGATAGCTTTCCTTAAAAGTTTAATACATGTAATACTATCAAGATTATTCAATCATTTTTCAAGCTTACAGTTTAAGCGTTATTTTTTTTTGTATTGGTGCAATAAAGAGTATTCATTCATTCATTCATTTAGCGTTTAGAGGGGGGGGTGACACTTAACTCGAACAAGAACTAGTTTATTATTTTGAAAACGTGTCGTTGTATCAAAAAGTTATCTTTGCAAACGAGTAAGTCCCATCCGGCCCGGTGAGCCTGCCCCGGTTACGGGACGGTTGGGAAAAATTGATTCATCGACCCCGGTATTTCGGTCCCGGCGAAGAACGGGGTTGATGTTCTCAACCGTCCCGGTGGTCAGCCCCGGTGACGGGACGGTTGGGAAAAAATTGTTTTATCGACCCCGGTAGATCGGCCCCGTCGATTAATGGGCAGGATGACACAGAATAAGTATCAACTATCCCGGTGTGTTTTGAACGGGGCGGATAGCACAGAGTGAGTAGCATACGGCCCGGTAGTGTGAATAGCGGAAAAATTGAGTATCATTATCTAAGTTTACAAAAAGTTATCTCGTCACAACGCTCACAGCTATGGTAGGTAGCTCACAGCTAGATATGTTATTGTTATTATTATTTCCCAGACTACTCTTTATGACTAATCGTTTGCTAAAACATATCTAGCTGTGAGCTACCTACCATAGCTGTGAGCGTTGTGACAAGATAACTTTTTGTTCGATGAATCAGTTCTTCCCAACCGTCCCGTCACCGGGGCAGGCTCACCGGGCCGGATGGGAATTACTCTTGCAAACTCTTAATGTTTTTATACCTAAAACCTATTCAACGATACCCCTCACCATGGGCACAGAATACAGTAAGAGTAAACCGAACGGAATCTCCTAAGGTACGCGCAATATGTGTCCCCGTTCCCCGCACCCGCACCTCCCCCCCGGTTCTTGTGGGCTAACTTGTGTCATCAAGGCGAAAACGGAGGAGAGGTGCGGGGACGGGGAACGGGGACGCATATTACGCGTACCTTAGGAGATTCCGTTCTGTTTACTCTTACTGTATTCTGTGCCATGGGGTAAAAGACGCCAGGAGTGTGGCAGTTGGCCACATAGAAAAGTATACCACCTTATAAAATGTATAAATATACGTATATTTTATATGTGTACGATGTTACCGTAATTGTAGCTCCAATATTTATTTTACACTTGTAGGTGCACCAATCGAATTAAAATTAATTTAAAAGTAATTTACTCGTTTCTTGTTTACTTATCTCGTTAACTTCAGTCGTGTTTTGTATTACAGATACTGATGTTAAATTTCAATTATCGTGTCATAGTGGCAGCTGCCAGAGTGCGTTTTACACTCAGGTTTTACATACAACTTCAATCCTCAATGTTTATTCTTGTTGTAAGTTTGTTTTTTCTTGTTTATTTATTGATATATTGTGAATTACAACCCTTTATACTATAACTTCATGATTACAACTTATCAATACCAGAGTATGGCAAAAGGCCGGACGGAATTTAATTATCTGCTCTATACTCTATGCTAAACAAGCCCGACGCGCTCGTGAGTCCGTCGCGGGGAAGCGGGTTCAGCGCCTCCACGCGACGGGCTCACGCGCGGGGGCACGCGACGTACGCCCGCTCGGCACTTTTGTATGGAACTGCGCGGGTGTCCGCGTTAACGTAGCGTCAAGCAAGGCGGTGATCCCACTGCACCGCGCATCGTCGCGGAGCGCGGGGCGGCAGATTTCATTATTGTTTGCAAGTATCTTAACAACTTGTCTTTTGTTTTTTTTTTTTTGACGAGGTGGAAATGGCTTCGCATACTTTTCTACTGCGGGTATAGCAGAGTGGGTGTGTAGGGCTTGAATCCACTAAAACACCCCGGTGTTCCACTTTCCGCCGTTGATCGGAGTCTGCAGGTACAACTGGGAACATAAAGCCCCATTATTCATCTGCATTCATAGAAAACGCATCTAGTCCAACCCACTAAAAACGCGGCAGATTCAGTACAAACGCAACAGATTCCGCGCACCGCGGTGGGGCGCGTTGCCAGTGGGTGAAACGCTTTAACGAGATAAGTAAACAAGAACCGAGTAAATTACTGCCACTACATATTTAAATTTCATTGGTGCAACCTACAAGTGAAAAATAAATATTGGTGGCCACGCAATTAGGGGGGTATCGATGGGCGGCACAACTGCAATTTATTCCGTCTGAGTTGGTTGAGCTGTACGAGTACGGTTCTTCTTCTCGAGTCGAATCGAAAGGCTATTTATTTATTAATTAAACTATTTATATTAAAACCTGACCAGTATTTGACCATGTAAGTACGGTCGGATACGGGCGACCCGTACTGGAAGCGCCCGCAATGCTCTCTAAAACGAATGTTCAGTCAGATTGAGTGGGTGACGTTACGGGCTCTACCTGGAGCGTGTTCGACACGGAACGATCCTCTAGCGCTCCACGCGTCTGTTCCGGGAGCCCCGTACGGGCGATCCGTACGGATTTCCCGTACAGCTCTGTTAAACCAGCCTAAAAGTTCCTTGTAGGGACTTCGTAAGTCTAATAATAAAACAAAGACACAATCGTCGTAATCATGATTATAACAGGTGCCGGAGTTCCAATTGCAATATTCCATATCAATCCCACCTAACCTTTTCATATCGTTGCAATACGAGTAGATCCTTTTCCTGCCGAAACCTGTTCAAGGGTATATTTTTCATAGATAATCCAAGAATGGGTTTTGTGTGGATAGTAGCCATCTTAGGTACAAAAACTTCTCCAACCGGCCTTTACGTGTTGGATCTGTATCCGACGCAAGCCTCTCAATGGACAGGGGTGAAAAAACTCATGATGCCATAGAGGACACAAAGACGTCAGGATACCAGAAAACGATATAGACTGTAAAAAATAATTATACACAAGAGACGTTAAGTGTACATAAGCGAAATCTTTAATATAATTTTCTTCTTTTACATAAAAAAAACTATATAATCTATAAAAAATACAAGTCTTGAAGCTTTTTGCACACCACCTTCATATATTTATAAGCAATGCAAATTGCTTTGGTAGTTTGAACTGGCGGTAAGTTAAACTCAAGATTGTACTCTTATCTTATCAAAATAGATACATGTTATACGAAATTTTAAATAATTCGCCACTTTACACATGAATGCGTTGACATGAACACTGTTACCTACTTAAAGTTTCGAGACTTTTCGAGTATTACATTTCTCTATATAAGTAAGTAAAATATATTATTGTATTTCAAAAGTACGTTACGAGATTAATCTGTAACTGTTGACGATAATTCTTGTAAACCCTTTTTGGGACAGTTGAAATAGTCGAATTGAGCCGTACCCGTGGCAAATTACTTAAAAACTTGACTATTAATTTATTTAAATTTCGTGTCAAATTTTAAAACAGCGCAAATAAAAACGAACATATAGCGGCTAATATTATAGCTCTCTGGGCTGTTGTGTAAACCTCCTTCATTAGTAGCCATTTGCCAGCATTGAAAGCTACAAACCGGATGCCGATAAAGTAGTGGTAGGCGAATGGAGCGCCCAGGATGATCTTGAGGGCCAGTATAGACATCCTGCCTAGATTGAGGCTTTGTATCGCCGAGACCAGGGAGTCGACGCCATTTGACAGGAACAGCGCTGATCCTGATAGTAGTAACGCGTAGAATGTGGCTACGGTCCCTGCCAATATAAACACACATTTTAGAATAAGCTACTTACTAGTGGTTCGCGTATATATAGACCTCGCGAGCTCTTATAACCATGCAATTACCGCCACTTTCCCTTGGCTTAGCAATGCCATTTCAGTGAAATTCGTCTATATATAAGGCTCAAAAATCTTTATTATCATAGGATATTTATAATATCTCTTAATAATAGTCACTTTGTTTTGTTTTGCACAACATGTTGACGTCAAATCGTTACTTACAGCTAAGTTTACGCCGCTTCCTAGGCGCAAGTGCAGAAGAAGCGGCAACAAACTGCACTGCACGTTTTCTCCAAAGACGTCAACTAACAAACTTAAAACTTAAAATTAGTTATATGGATGGACTGAGATTACATTGTTGTTTATGTCATAATTAAATTGAATTATAAGAATTCGCTACATCAAACTTCCTCCCTTTTCCACCCTCCACCCCCCTTTTTGGATTTTTTTTGCAACATGAACAATGTAGAATAAATTCCTTAGTGTGTTTCATAAATTTGATTGAAATCCGTTAACAAATAACGCCACAGCAAAGTTTCCGCCTTTATGCCCATTTCTCCCCAAATAAAAAAAGGGATCAAATAAAAAAATTATTAAATCAACCTTGTGAAAAATGTACACTATTATTTATAGGTCGCATTTTTCAAATATATTATATACCTCTATATGCTGTGAGAATTCGACCAAATAGGGATATATCGATAGATCTGTTTTTTCGCACAACGTATTAGTATTGCGATTCATCGCGGAAATGCGGAAATTTAAATAAACTATTACCTATAACTAAAATAGGGATATGGATTGAAAAAAGTATTATTCTATTTAGTCCGTTAGCTAGATTATCCAAAAGCAACAGTTTATCAAATTAGTTAAAATTCACTTAGATACATCGAAGTGCATTGAAGTTTGTGATAAAAGGGCATGTGACGTCACCGCCCTGTAAAAATGATACGCAATTGTGACGACATGCGTAATTTGAATGCGCTGTATCTTATTAAGGTAAAAGAAAAAGCAAGTGTTCAATATTTTCAATAGTCTACTCTGCCTATATCATAAGAGCGTATTTCTAGTTGCATCCTCAGCGGTAACGCTTCAGAGCCTGGGGTCCGCTACCTAACCTAGGTGATTTGACGAGGTTACTGGTTTTTACACAGAGCGACTGCCACCTGACCTCCGCAATCCAGAGGGTAGACCAGAAGCAATCCTAGGATAGGTACAAACGCTAGATGGCATTCGGGACCAACAGCTTTACGTGCCTTCCAAAGCACGGAATCATCTTTCTTTTCGGATAATCAGGTGATTCAAGCCTGCAATATCCTAACCAGACTGAAAACAACTTTTCACAAAGTATGCTTCCCAGTGGGATTTGAACCCGTGACCTCCGGATCACAAGGCAGACGCCTTGACCACTGGACCACGGAGGCAGTCCAATAGTCTACTCTGCCTGATGGGCTAAAAATATTTTTTCAGTCCAAATTGGCGCTATTACATGTCAAATCTGAACACTTACCAATTTGTATTTCGTGTGTGGCCAACACTTGTGTCAGATTTTTGAAGCTGCCTAAAGGTATCAAACATAGCTTGGCGACTGCCATACATTAATGACAGACGGGAGCAAAGTTATAACGTGCCTTCCGAAGCACTTACCGGTAATACGCTGCCCTATGGACGTCATGGCCGGCAAGGTTGGCGCGTGTATCATCAGATGTGGCGACATCGGCCTCTTCAAGCCCATGTTTTTGTAGTCGTGGTCCATGAACGCCGGTTTTACGTAAGGCTTGAACATTATCTGCTTTTTGGAGCCTCCGCCGCCACCGCTACAGCTGTTCTTGCTTTTGCATAGTATCATAGGTATTTTTGCTACATTTGCTACATACTCCAGGCGTTGGAGTTCATAGCTGGAAAGTTATAGTGGATAGATAAAAAAATAAATCATACACATATTGATTCAGTCCTAAAGTAAGTTATAATTATTTATATTACTTATAGTATACAAAGTACTCAAATTAAATAAAGCAATAAGAAATGGTATAAAAAAAATTACACATGAGCGGAATTTGAACTCGCGACCCTGGTCTAAATACAACCATGCTCTAACCACTTAGCTATATCTAGTGATGTGCCGTTCCCGTTCCCCAGATTTCCGGAAACGTTCCCGGGAATGTTTCCAGAACATGGGAATGTCTGGGAAAGTTGTAATTTTATATATCAGACATTTTTTTATCACTGTAAATATATTTTACTAACGTAAATGCATAATTCGACATGGTTATAATACAAATACATATATCCAAAATTCCGTAACATTCCCTAGAAATACCGGAACGTTCCCTGGGAACGTTCCCAAATTCCCCAATTCCCCGTGAACGTTCCCAAATTCCCGGGAATTTAGGAACGTTCCTGGGGAATTAGGGAATGTTCCCGGAAACGGCACATCATTAGCTATATCGTGTTCAATCCCGCGCCGAATTTCTCCACTATTTGATATTCGCATATAATAAATCATTTCAAAGGAAATGGAGATATCATTTAAAATTTTGTCTTTGTGAAGCCCTAGATTGCACATCACATCAAACTATTTTATGAAACTGTTTACAGTTTAAAGTGTGAACGTTAAGCTTTTCTTCGCACATATGCGACTTTTGAAAAAATATGAATGCCTAAAAGCCATTTAAAAATAAATCAAGATGAATTCTTCTATTCGAGTCGAGAAAAGTTTTTAACCCTTTAACCGCGAACGTCAGATTAATCCGACAAACACTTTCGTACCCATTTCGCGAGCGTCGGATTTATCCGACCAAAAACTATGGATATTCACAATTCCTCGCGCTGGGAGCACGACAACTGATATAAAGTCTCGCGGTGAAAGCGTTAAATTTTATAACATATCGACCGAGCGCGGAACACCACACTGTGCTCCCAGACTCGACTCGTATTGTCGATGTTGCGTCAAGTCTAGGGCAGCCGGATTAAAGGGGGACTGGGCCGAACATGTCCTTTGAATGCCTGACGATCGCTAGACAGTAACTGACTGGAGGCCTAACGGCAGACGAGGACGAAGGTGATGACTCGGCAATTTTAATATTTTTTCACTGACAATTCGGACACCATCAAATAATTGAAGCTTTAGTACAAATAGATAAAAAAGTTTTAAATATGTGACAAAGAAAGCGTTACCAAAAATATTTTAAAGTGAGTTTAAAAAAGTGCTTTGTGGACATGTACTCGTATGTCGAAAAAAAAAAATCATTTTAAACGTATGTTTAGTATGAAAATCAACAACATCTTAGGCATTCAAGATGCAGTACTAAAGTACTCAAATTAAATAATGAAATAAGAATGGTGAAAAAATACCACGTGAGCAGGACTTGAACCCGCGACCTTAGTCTACTAAACCTAATACTTACCTAACTACTACTACTACTACTACCTAATTACTAGACCTGAGACTAAGGTCGCGGATTCAAGTCCTGCTCACGTGGTATTTTTTCACCATTTCTTATTTCATTATTAAATTTCGGCATTTCCATACAAAAGTGTGCAGCCGCCCGGGCGATTTGTATGGGAGGGTCAAATTTTAATTTTTAGTTTTTGACTTATTATGATTCTATTATACTTTAGTGATCTAGTATAGCCCGTGGTTCGATTTATTACGGGTATGTCCTTCCACGTTGTATATGCTAGTACTATGCAGGTTTGGAACCAGAAAGCAAGTGAAATTGCATGCACATTTGCAAACGCAACGGACGCCCGCGCGGGGCACTTTTGTATGGAACCGCGCGGGCGTTTGCGTAATGTAGGTAGCGTCAAGCCCCACTACGAGTACGAGCCAAAAAATAATTTTTAATTTTTAAAAATCTAAATTTGAAAGGAATAAGCGAAATTCGTAGACATAATTGTAAAAAAAAAAACGGTAATCTGAAAATAATTGACTTAATCTCTACGAACAATAATTCCCCTTAATCTTTAAGAAAATATCGCAATATTTTTCAGCTTGTTTAGATTCGTTTATACCCTACAAGGAGGTTGAATCTGTTTACTTCGTGTAAGTGGCCAACACTTTTTCAAGACGTACTCTAAAATCATCTAACACAGCTTGAGCAATTGCGATCTAATGTGAATGAGAATCAGGACAGAAAAAGTAACAAACGAAAAGGTATTAGAGAACGTGGGAGAGAAAAGGCAAATATTACAAATCATATAAAGGGGAGGACTTTTAAACACCAGCCAAATTTTTGGAGCAAGTTCAGTTCATGATACTGAACTACTTTCTATAAAAAAAAATAATGAAAAATCGATAAAAAATTTTCGTCCTCCCACAGAAAATCCGTTTGGCTCAGCGCTGATTTGTATGGGAAGGTGAATTTTTATTTAAATTATTCGTCAATTGTTTTTATGGCCAGCCAGTACAATAGAAGAGGGAAAATGTTCGGTCATCTGACCGAACATTCTCCCTCGAACCTCGAACGCATCGTAATGTGTGCGTTCGTAATAATTGAAGTAAAGCTAGAAATAAACAGAGGAGTAGAAAAACCCGGAATAAGATATTTTAATCAAATGAAAAATAAACCGGCCAAGTGCGAGTTAAACTCGTGTGGGTTCCGTACAATTGATTGAATTCTTATAGGTTTTCCTGTAATCTACAAGCAATGAACTATATTTTGTATTTTATTCAAAATTTTAGGCTCGGTAGTTTCGGAGATCAGAGGTGGGAATGATCAAATTTCGTCTTCTTTCATGAATAAAATCAAAACTATTCATTTTACAATGATAACAAAAATATATTTGAGATCCCCATTACAAGCCCTTTCATTTGATATGTGACAGTAAGGTTTGCAAAACTTTTTTTTTTTAATTTCCTAATTTGTCCCCCGAAAATGGGGTAATTTTAAAAATATATTTATTTACTTTGCACATATGTGTTTGGGTCATAATATGATTACAATATTCTACCAAATTTCACCTGATTCGGTCCATTAGATTCGGAGCAAATTGGCTGTGACAGACGCACGAGTGATCCTATAAGGTTTATTTTATTTTTTGTACGGAACCCTAAAAAGTAAAAACATGAACTTAGCGGAGGAAAGAGAGACATGGAAAGCACTCCACCGACAAGAGCGCGGCTCTCAAATACAAGAAAAGGAAAGTTGAAAGTCGAAAAACCAGCGGGTAAAAAATACAAAATTAATTCAGTATCATAGGGTCCTTGCTCCAAACTTGCTTGGCAAACCGAAATAATTAAGTAATGTCTCTTTCAGGTATTACTTAGCAGTTTGTTATTTTGAATACATACCTCTGTCGCTGCAAGGTGCTACGATACATGTTTTGACTAGCCATTGTCTGATATTTCAACGCCAGACAAAACATTTTGGAAGTGTCTTAAAATACTGTATTTGCTTAACAAAATAAATAATTATAACGATAAACACCAAAACTTTAGCTAATACTTGATATAAACATTCTCTGTTGCCGTCATGTCAAAAATTCATAGTTTAATTAATACGTCAAACCATTTTGTTTTACAATGTCAGTGTGAACTTCATAGATTTATTTCTTTTTCAAAACACGAAGGTCTTTATTGTTAACTCTATGGAAAACAAAACAAGTGTTTTTATGCTACTGCATAGCTTTTATCGCGGGCTTTGAGCGTGGCGACCGAATCAAAATATTCCGTAACGAAAATAAAACCTAATACCCCCCACTCCGCCTACCGACGCGCAGAGCGGCGCGGCGTTGAAAGCCGTGCATCATCTAACGTCGTATGTAATAGCTTTACCGCGGCAGTCCCGGAGTGCCACACATTTTTTTTGTGTGTGGAAGTGGCTCATAGCTTTTGAGCTAGACTAACATAGCATTAAATGGACTATTGTAAGAGGTAGGTTATACGATCAGTCTGGCATCAGTCAAGTCCATCAGTCTGATCAGAATGATCGTGTAACCCGCTGAATGACAGACTGATGATTCTGACTGATGAAAATTAAAATGGTTTTTAATGATGAAAGACTGATGGGAAACTGATCGCATAACCGGCTCGTATCATTCTCGCGTCAGTCACCGTACTTTAATTATTTTACTACACACCGTACACCAATGTAAATAAGGTTTATTATAGCTCTTTGCAGTACACGTACTTTTTATCAGTCTGCTGTCATTCTGGATTGACCGTGTAACCGTGAAAAACATCCATCATTCTGGCGTCAGTCACGTCATTCCAGACTGATGGACTTGACTGATGCCAGAATGATAGTGTAACCTACCTGTAAAGCTTTCTCCGGCTGAACCATCGAGCTTCTCAAGTCGATTCGGTCTCACGGAGAAAGCGTGAAAAAATAAAAAATATTCGATGCAAAAAGTTATATGTTGTACATATATATATCTAAAATATACTGAAACTATTTTAAGGTTGAATTCAGTCCATAATACTGAACAACTTTCCCCAAGGAACGTATATCGAACGAATTTAGATAGATACTCGTAGATAGATAGATAAATCGTTTATTTGTGAAAACTGCACATACACACTCACACACAAAAAATAAATGAATAATATTACGTTATTATAATTACATACAGATTTTATAGCGATGCGATGTGTTTATGTATGCTGCAGCAGCACAAAAAGGTCGTAGGCTCAGCGAAAATATTGCACAAAGAGCAATGCGCTGATTTTCAGCTATAACCTTAGGTACGAGTAGGTGCAAGTGCGATCATTTGAGAAAATTGTAAGGTACACGTGTTAAATACAATAAAAGAAAACAACTACTGGACATTTTGACACAGAATAGGTACATATAACTACTTAATACAAAATATAGGAATTATAAATGTGCCGCTGACAGATTCGTGTCCGGGTAAGGTTTTAAATTATTAAATAGAAACATTATAATGTTTATAATGTTGCCAGCACCCGCTACCGGCGACTTGTTGGATTCATGAGTTTTTGCTTATCTAGTAGGTGAGTGCGTATTTGTTTTTTAAACGAATAATTAGTTTGTAGTTTGATTGGCGGTGGTATGTTGTTCGAACACTTAGTTGCCTGGTATCGGAAGCTGCCTTCGAATGCAGCAGTTTTGTGTCTATAAACAAGCAGTTGGGGTCTACACGATCGTGCATTCAGGTTGTTGTAGAATTTAAGTTTACAGAAGAGGTATTTCGGTTTTTTGCTTTTAATTACTCCAAACAGCAAGGTAGCCAGATTTAATTGTCCACGCGAGTCCATATTTAGCAAAGATGCGTTGTTAAGGTATGGAGTGATGTGGCTTCATTGAGGGACATTAAAAATGAACCTGCATCATGCATTCTGCACTCGCTGCACTAGGCGACGGGTCCTGTCCAATAGACGTGGTCCATAAACCACATCTCCATAGCTAAGGCGTGATAAAATTAACGACTCGCAAAGCCTAACGCGTACCTCTTCAGATAAAATGTTACGCACCTTGTACAAGACTTTCAGACGGTAAAAGCAATTCTAGACCACCTCCAACACATGACTCTCAAATCTAAGCTTGCTAACCATTAAAACGCCCATATTTCTGACCTCATCTACCATAGGGTAGATGAGGTCCATTGATAGCAATGGGTTCATTATTTATAGTTATAATAAAGTCTATGTCATTAATTTTAGCTACCTGCGCCTTCGACCCGAGAATCATGGTTTTCGATTTCGAAGGATTAAGAACCAGGGAATTTCTGCCCGACCAGTCAGCAATGCTTTTTTAGTCTTCGTTCATCCTTTGCGCTGCAGTTAATATCTCTTGAGGGGAGCCAGATAAATATAATTGGACATCATCCGCATAACAATGATATCTACAGTGCCTTATTACCTTGGCAAGATCAGCACTATAAATGACGAACAGAAGAGGCCCAAGGATAGATCCCTGTGGGATTCCACGATTCACAGACTGGGCTTGTTGCAACAGTTTAACACGCTGCGTGCGAAAATTTCAAAATATTATGCGTACGTGTGATTTATTTCAGAGCTTTACCTTGAAGTTTTAAGTAAATATTGTCCACTAAACTTTCACTAAAATCGAATTTTGCTAAACATATTTAGCAGAACTACCCGCAGAAACTATTCATGTGATATTCTACTAATATACTCAAAAATATATAAAATAATAACTTACAAAGTTGAAAAATCAGAGTGGAGTAAAAACAGGATTGAATAAATAGTGAAAGAAAATGTAATGCTAAAGCCATTATAGAACATAAAGCCTTATTGGTTCTAAATGCAAGTCCACGGTCAACGTCGAGCGGATGAAAGGGTATTGTCAAGTGAAATCGGAAAATTTCATCAGGAAGCCACTTGTTACCACAGGTTATGGAAAATGCAGCTTGGAACGAATTTACCAAACTTGGCAAGTGCATTACTAATGATGTCATGCCGTATTTCCATATAAGCGTAGTCTCCTGATTCCTCACCGGATAGTGCCATAATTTTAAAAAAAATATAGATATACTGTTTTTTTTATAGTTATTTTACGGCCCTGAATACAAGTATTTAAAGGTCTTTAAGTTTTGTTGCTTCTTTATTTCTAGCAAGTCACAAGTAGGACTTTGATTACTTCAAGTGAGCTTCTTTGATTCCTCGCTGGAAAGAGCCAGTAGAGTAATTACCTTTTTCCAAAAAACCGGCCAATTGCGAGTTAAACTCACGTGGAGAGGGTTCCGTACAATTGATTGAATTCTTATAGGTTTTCCTGTAATCTACAAGCAAATAAATTAATGCATACGGGAATTAACGCGAAACGTACCTTTTTTTTATATTATTTATTACTATCGCACTAGAATGGTACGTGAGGCGATTGAAATTAAGAAACATCCTAACAATTTTAACCGAGAAGATGGCCTTAAATTGTCAGCAGTGTGGAATCCAGTGATTAACAAAACACAACCCCGGTTTGGTGCACAATCGGTTAACCACCAGAATACGGTTGCGTTACGGAATAGGGACACTGTGAGTGTAGTGTGTGACGGTACTTGGAAAATGAACAATATGACGGTGGACGAAGATCACACCGGGCAGGGGGAGGCGTAGGCGTCATCGCTGTTTCAGTCAAGCTGGGACCACGTTCGGTGGAACCCGAACGAAACGTCAGCAAAATAAATTAAAAAAAAAAAAAAATGCTACGTTTCGCGTTAATTCCCGTATGCATTAATTTAATAATAATGCAACGCGATAGTTTAAAAGTATTTATCTACAAGCAATGTACTATATTTTTTTTTTCTTCAAAATTTTAGGCTCAGTAGTTTCGGAGACTAGGGGAGGGAATGGTAAATTTTCGTCTTTTTTCATGAATAACATCCAAACTATTTATTTTATAATTATAACAAAAATATATTTGAGATCCTCATAACGAGCCCTTTCATTTGATATATGACACAGTAAGGTTTACAAATCTTTTTTTTTCAATTTTCTAATTTATCCCCCGAAAATGACCCTTATTTTAAAAAAATATTTATTTACTTTGCACATATGTGTTTGGGTCATAGAATTACACCATCCTACCAAATTTCACCTGATTCGGTCCAGTAGATTCGGAGCAAATTGGCTGTGACAGACGGACGGACAGACAGACGCACGCGTGATTCTATAAGGGTTCCGTTTTTTTATTTTTGTATGGAACCCTAAAAAAAAGAAAATATGGTTACTTATATTGTTTTCTTTTTATAATTATTATACAGCCCTGAATACAAGTTTTTAAAATCCGCAAGTTCTGTTGCTTCTTTATTTCTAGCAAGTTACAATCAAAGGGTGGTGTAGGCATTTAGTTGCTTCAAGGGAGCTTCTGGCGACAAATCTATACGATTCCACTGGTTTTTATAACCGATTGAGCGGTGGACGGCACCTACAGACGCCCACCACAGCATACTAAGACTGTCCACTTTACGTGTAACTATTTCATATATTGTTCATAATCATGAGCATTTATAACACCAGTTACACATTATAAAGTCCACTAGAATCAATTTACAAAATAATTTAAAGCAGACCCCAACTAAACCCCTTGACTTCCCGCTAAAAACTCTTCGATATATTGGCATATGTTTTCTTTTTATTTCATAGTACCTTTATAAACCTAAAAAATTAGTAAGTCTTTCCATTCTGTTCAACCATATCGCAAACAAATTAGACGAGATTATATATTATAAAAAGAATACATAGTAACACAGCTATAGGTTTTCTCCAATTTTCAATGACCAAAGTAATTAAATAGGTGTTAAGTTTTGAAGAGGAATCAAGGTACTACGAAAAATTGATTTTGTGTACTTTTCATTATAGGTATGTATATTCTAGTCTATTTTCAAAGGTTGTTCGGGCACAGCGCGACTGCAATCGATTTTACAAATACACATTTTTCATTTCTCTCAACCTGTATGTTATCTATCTATCTACAATTTAAGAACTACGTTCTTGTCGGTGGAGTAGTTTCCACGTCTCCCTCTTTTAAGCCATTCATTGTATCATGTTGGTCTGGGAAAAATGTAGGTTGTACCAGCTGCCTCTCTTCCAGCGCAGATCGTAAAAGTTGATCGAGAGAATGGGCGAGAACCTGAATAAATACTTATATAATAACGCTTCATTTAATTGAATGGCGAGCGATATTTGATCGTAAGATGTGACAAATAGGGTCCAATGGTGCCCTTGATTGTTTTTTTTTAATAACAGTAGACAACTTTTCACGGTAATATTACTGTGACCTTATTATTAAAAATTTGCTAACCATGAAAAGTTTATAAATCTGAACAACAGTTGAAATTAACATCTGTAGTTCTTCTTTCTATCTTTTTAAAACGTGATTTTTGGCAAAATAGCGTTTTAATACTGTACGGGTTATGTACATATAAGAATGTTTATGGTAGATAGTGTAGGGGTAGGGATTGGTTAATTTAAAAGATTGTATTTAAGTAACAAAAAAGGAAGTTTATTGCGAAAAACACGAATAAACAACAATCGTAAGAAATAATACAAATATAAACTAAATGGGGAATAAATGGTAAATGGGGATGTTGGTGAATGATATGGTACGGAAAAATGTTGTGAGTACACGCGACGAGTATTTAATGGTACAAATGAACTCGCGAATGGTAAGAAGGTTGGTGGCGTACTAACTAAGAAAATAATTATAACTAAAATCGACATATCGGGCGCGGTGACGATATGCTCACCGTGCATCCGCGAGGTCAACGTACGTAAACCGTACAAATACTATAGGACGTTAGTGACCAAATTAATGCTGAATTGCCGCAGAATTGTAATTATTACCCGCCACTTCTGTCTTCACCCTTCGCGACGAAAGTTTCTATGGCAACGATTTGCATCGAAGCAAATTGCCCTTGAGGTACCTGTTGCTTTTAGCCTAGACTATCCTGTTAGACTTTCTTAGCTCCAAGGCACAGCTAGCAATATTTAATATTGCCACTTGATCTTCAAAGAAGCCTGTGAGCGGGGATTATGGAGTTACGCCCAGTGCCTTTACTTTATTGCAGTTTTCAATTTACTATTTCTGAATTAAACATGGTTACCTACATGAAGAAATGCTAGTGGAAGTCTATAGTAGAATTGAGAGCCCTCTTGCGTAATTTTTCTGCCAACAAAACCAAATAACAGTGTCACTCTCACACGGGCTCGCACGCACACCTCAAGAAATAACAAAGAAAAAACAAACATAAAACTCAATTTTACAATCAACAAATTCTTTTGCTTTGTTTCGTACCCGGGCTTTGCGTTGCGTCTACTTAAACACTAAACATTAACCGTCTTATTATAAAAACAGGACTAACTTTGTTACTAAGTTTTACTACTAGTAGTTTTAGTACTAGTCTTGTTTTTATAATAAGACGGATAGTGTTGGCAGACATTACGAAGCCTCCTAAAAGACTGGAGTGAAACCAATTGGGTTTCGCTCACTGTCTTCCGCGATTTACCGAAATAGAATCCGTTAATATACAGATTAACTAGGTAAAGTGGAGATATCTGCTACTTTTCTATTTGCAGATTACCTAGTTAATGCACATATCAACGTATTCCGTGTTCTAACGGTATCATAAGTAAATACTAGAGGTATATCTTTGTGCAAGTAAGATTGTGTGAAAAAGTAAGCTATAGACGCGCGATAAGTTTGTAAGTATTTCGAAGGATTTGTAAAAAATAAGAATATTGAGAGAGGCATGAGGCTTAGAAAAATGAGACGTGTTGAACTAAAAAATATTTGACGACCTTCTTGGTGTGTAATGGTTCCGTTCAATTGATGTAATCTGCAAGCAATGAACTATATTTTGCTTTTTTTTTAATTTTTGTCTCAGTAGTTTCGAAGAGGGGGGGGGGGGGGGGGTTAATGGTCAATTTTCGTCTTCTTTCATGAATAAAATCAAAACAATTTATTTTACAAAAATAACAAAAATATATTTAAGATCCTCATAACGAGATCTTTCATTTGAATGACACAGTAAGGTTTGCAAAACTTTTTCCAAATTTGTCCCCCAAAATGACCCTTATTTTAAAAAAATATTGATTTACTTTGCACATATGTGTTTGGTTCATAGGATTACAACATTTCACCAAATTTCACCTGATTCAGTCCAGTAGATTCGGAGAAAATTGGCTGTGACAGACGGATGGACAGACAGACGCACGAGTGATCCTATAAGGGTTCCGTATTTAAATTTTTTGTACGGAACCCAAAAAATAAGGAAAACATAGTACTTAGGTGACCTAGTAGTACTAGGTAGACCCGCGAAAGGAAATGGGAAGAAAGAGGTAATTGGTTAAACCTTTAATACAATACAAAACTAAATAAATAAATAGACAAGATACATAAGTAATTCAATAAACATACCTACATAAACATACTTACATAAATACTTAAATAAATACATACATATTTATAAAGCATATATATAACAAATACATATGTTCATATTTCTAAATATATAAGGATGATAAAATATATAATATTATATTATAGATAGTGATCTTTTACTCGTCTCTTAAACGGCGTTATGGTTTTAGACTCACGAATGTTCGGTGGTAGTTGATTCCATAGCCTTACTGCTTGCACGGTAAATAGGAGTGAGTATAGGTAGTGGTGCTATGTGTGTATTTATTATAAAACTAGCTGATACCCGCGACTTCATCCGCGTAAAATTCAGTTTTATGGTGCACATTGGTTGGCGTATTTAAAAATTTTGTTACTTAGTGCATAATTTACAGTCCGAGTTTTTTAATGCGATTGGGCATATACTCGTAGATTACTCGTATGTTATATCTTTATACACGACAACAAAATTAAAATTACATTAATAGTTTTATTTTTGCTTGGTCTCATACCTATATAGATTACATTACTTAATTACCTGCAAGCAGGCAACGTACAACTGCCTGTGGGAAAAACATTTAGACTTAGATCGACCTAGGACATTTTACGGTTGTCACGAAGTAAGCAGCTATGGTAACTTTTGTGCTCTATAACTGGGATGGGACATTGCTGGGCATCAGTGCTGTATTTATTTTGTGGTATGAACACTGTCAGTTTCACCTGAACTGAATCCACTAAGAATCGCTGCTTCAATGAGGTTCCTTTGCAATATATTTACTTTTAGTCGAGTTCTATTGCTTAAATAGGCGGAGAAAGATTTCTAAAAATCATTGTCGGTACGCCAAGTTTTAGCGTAATTTGAGTGAAGACGGCTTATATGTAAATGAACTCAAAAGCTAACCACATTCCCAACAATTTGTGACAATATTTCCATTAAATGCAGTGGCTTGGTCATTTCGTGAAGTAAAACGCGTTCACATAACGAATAATTTTCTTCATGTGGTGCACTCGAATCCAACGAGCCCAAACTCGATGGGGTTGCTTCGTTTCATTACAGAGTTCCAATGGCCACCTTCCAGCTCCATCATCAGATCAGCTCCAAGTCATCATAATATTGCATTGTCACACGATATACATATGCATGCAAAATTTCGGCTCAATCGGTTAAAGATATCTGCTTCAAAATTGAGTTGCAAGATTCCACCCGAACAAACATAGTTACATACATAGCAAGTTAAAAAATAAAAGCTTGTAAAAATTAAACCGGACACAGTTATCTCGAACGAGGACTTGTAGAATCTATGCAGGGAAGATCCAATTATTAAGAACGTACAAATCCGTAGACGCAAGTGGAGCTGGATCGGTCAAACGTTGCGTCGGCCTCACGATCATATTCCCCGTAGAGCCCTTGATTGGAATTCACAGGGCAGGCGTAAGCGTGGTCGCCCTAAACAAACTTGGCGCCGCACCGTTAACTCAGAAGCTAAGCAGCTTGGATTGTCCTGGAGTGAGATCAAGAACGCAGCGGTTGACAGATCTGATTGGCGACGTGTTGTATCTGCCCTTCGCCCCGACAGGGGGACATAGGAAGCGAAGAATAATGAAACCTACCTACGAACAAAAACTACTGTATATTTTTTGTTTCCATTATAATATCCTTTTATTTAGAAATAAATTACTGATTTACATACTTTATTTTACCGCTTGCGCGCAATGAGTTTTGTCAATATCCTCCTGGAAGCCGGAAATGTTTCAGGATAAATTTTGTATATGTATTAATCCGAGCAATAAACTGTCCGTGCACTGAATTTCATACAAATGTGATAAGCCGTGTGGCAGAGTTGTGAATGTTGTAAGCGAAACTAGTTCGTAGTTAAAAAGCGTTCCGATCTACGTACATCGCAACCACAAATATGCGAAATAAGGTAATTCGTCGTATTAAACTGTCGGAGTACCGTTTATCGCATTGTAGAACATATGATATTATGTTATTTGTTCTAGCATACTTTCTAGTGCATGTACATTGATATATATGTCACAGTTAAAACCAGTTTTTAGATAGAACGCGTTTTTCCTAGTTAGAACTAGATTTTACTTAATGCCTTTGTTATAACTAGAAATTACTACTGATTCATTTGATTTTCAGATAAAACTAGTTGTCACATCGAGCTTCAGTTAAAACTAGCACTAGAGAAACTATAATATTTGTAACCTATAAGTTTGCCCTATTCTAGTAAAATGGATAAAACTTTTATCCATTTTACTAGAATAGGGCAAACCTATAGGTTAGGTTAGGTTAGAACTGTGACCAACGCTGGGCAAGTTTTATCCATTTTACTAGAATAGGGCAAACTTATAGGTTATAAATATTATAGTTTCTCTAGTGCTAGTTTTAACTGAAGCTCAATGTGACAACTACTTTTATCTGAAAGTCAAATGAATCAGTAGTAATTTCTAGTTATAACAAAGGCATTATGTAAAATCTAGTTTTAACTAAGAAAAACGCGTTCTATCTAAAAACTGGTTTTAACTGTAACATATACACTTTATGAATTCAGTACCTACAGACAACAATGGAACTAGATACTCGTCATATCTAATATAAATTCTTAAATCAAAATTATCAACCCAGTATATACTCGTAGTACTTAATATATTTACTTTTTCTAATTGATTTGTCACTCATACCTACCCCATTATGTCCATTGCTGCAAATCAGTGTAGGTATTGCATTTTGCAATATCACCACTGAGCTACGTACACACACATGCAACGAATTATAGCTATGTCTTTGTTTTAAGCATGATTAAGTTAACTGTGTGTATTATTTTATTGTTTCTGTGTGTCGATCTAATTTCTGAGATTTCTTTATGCAAGCGTTTGGTTTAAGGGCCCAAGTTATTTAAGGGCTTTCATAACCTAAACGAGAGTTTTATTTTGCGTAAAACTGAAAAAATTAAAAAGAATACTTGTATTATATTCTTCAGAATATATGTTACCAAAGTACTAGGCTGTTCTCAAAACATCATGCTATTAATATGATTCGATACAAAAAAAAAAACACGCATTTTTTTGACGAGTAGTACTGTAATAAAATGTATGGGAACACTATGGATTTTTCGTAGGATTCTATTTATCAAAATACATACTAACGAAGTAGTGGTTTCTTTTTTTAATAAAATGTAAATATTGTAAGAAAATAGCTAAAATATAATTTTGAGCATAAAACGTCCACTCACACGCGCGCCTCGCCCGTGTGTCTATTGTCACTGGTAGGACTCTCCATTGATTCAGAGTAACATATATACCTACTACTACTACAAACGAAACAATTTATCTGTACACACGTCGATGTGTGAGTTTTATACTTAGGGTCGCACCGCAGAATTAATTTAATACTTACCTACTAACGAGTTCGACATATTTACGATTATATCTTTCCATACCGGAAGATTTGCGAACACTATGACGTAAAAAATATTCTGTTTTATATGTATTAAATGTTACAGAAAAGCCGGAAACAGCTACATAATATCACTTCACAAATATTTTTCATTATGTCCATTGTCCATTTCACCATTAGTTCACTTAACTGATTATTACTGAGTCATTTATAATGTAACGCACTAATTTCACTTATTCACTATTGTAATATAGTAATTTGCATATTCGGCGCAAAACTATACGGTAATGATATGAATAAATTCAATGGTTACTATTGGTTGACAGTTCTCTAGACAACACACGTCGCGTATTGCGTACGGCTAGTAACTAAACCCTGGTTTGGAGCTGTCAAAGCTCACAAAGTGCGGGGGAGAGGTGCGGGGACGCCAATTTGCGGGAGACGCTGTGAGTTACCATTCTGTTTGACTCTTATGTATTCTGTGCTATTGTATCGGCCAAAGCTTGCTTACTGTAACGAAAACATATGACTGAAACAAACGGTTTCAATGTGTGCGAGCATTTCTAGCTGGTGATGGCCTATTAGGTAATCATAACAAATAAAATTTTAAATTCACATTTTATTCCCAAAGCGGGTTGACGTCGGGCAAGCGGCCGGTCGTAAAACTATAGCCAAATCATATTTATTATTCACTTCGCAAGGTCTTTCGCATCCTTGGGTGACCATTGATGTGCATATCATATTTGGAGAAGAAAAATCGGGAAAGCACCCTGGGCTCCGAAGCAGCACAGCTGAGGATGCAACCGAGACCACGCTAAGATGAAGATGACAGTTTAAATTCACTTTTAAGACGGTATGGCCCTTTACTATAAGTTTTGTAAATTTTTTACTTAATTTCATCATCATCATCCGGGCGATTTCCCGGTTGCATCGTCAGCGGTTACGCTTCACAGCCCAGGGTCCGCTACCTAACCTAAGCGATTTGACGAGGTTACTGGTTTTACACAGAGCGACTGCCGTCTGACCTCTGCAACCCAAAGGGTAGACCAGAACCAATCCTAGGATAGGTACAAACGCTAGGTGGCGTTCGGGACCAACGGCTTTACGTGCCTTTCGAAGCACGGGATCATCTTTCTTTTCGGATAATCAGGTGATTCAAGCCTGCAATATCCTAAACAGACTGGAAACAACTTTTTCACAAAGTATGCTTCCCAGTGGGATTTGAACCCATGACCTCCGGATCACAAGGCAAACGCCTTGACCACTGGACCACGGAGGCAGTCAATTTTTTACTTAATTTTGAACGAGTCTTATTTCGTTTCGCAAGGATTTAAAACATGAGCCATCAATCCAGATGCACATTACATCGATGTTTTGTACTTCGAAGTTCAGTAGGACTGTCTAGATCAATCTGCAATACTTTGTTAATTGCTACGTTGTCTTTGACTAGCCAGTAATCCAGTGTCCAATTAATATACGTCAAAGAGTTCCAGTCACCATATAATTACCTACTCAGTCATTATCAACTTGACTGAACCGTAATATTGCAATTAATTTAGCATCGGAATCACATAATGTTAATGTCACTTTCAACATTAGTAAGTAGTTTGTATGTCATTTCTTAGGACAGATCTCCTTACCTTGGTAAGGTAGGGTACCTTCTTCTTCATCTATGCTGCTTCGGAGCCCGGGGTGCGCTTTCCTGCTTTTTCTTCTCCAAATATAATATGCATGTCATTGGGTCACCCAAGGATTCCAAAAACCTTGTGAAGTGGAAAAGAAAGAGCCGAAACAGTTTCAACGATTTTAATTTAAATAAATATATATAAACGGACCAATAATTGGCGCATACTCCACCGACAAGCTCACCTAAGCCTACGCTCTTAAATAAGAATAAGATATAATTTAAGAAGATTAAGCTAGCGCCAAAGTAAGTTTTAACCTTGTGTTGTGGGATACTAATTCAACGATACTATATTTTATAATAAATACACATATAGATAAACACCCAAGACCCAGGACAATTTGAAAAAGGCCATTTCCCAACTTGCCCTGGCTGGGGATCGAACCCAGAACCTCCGGATTAGCGGTTTAGCGTGTGAACCATTACGATAATGTATTAATTTGGTAAGGTAGACCAAATCCAAAGCATCTTAAGATCCAAAAATCGAAGGCTAATGTTTTAAATTCTTGCGAAACGAAATTACACTCATATGAAATTAAAAGTAAAAAAATTACGAAACTTGTAGCAAAGGGCCATACATGTTTTAAACGTGAATAAAACTTACATCTTCATCATGCGAAGTGTAGAACAAATATCTTAGTTAGGTACTATCACAGAATAAGAACTAGTACTCACGTACAGAAGTCTCACTCAACAAAGAAATTCAAAGAAATATCTTCTCAATGTGTGTTTAATTTAGCTCACGTCAGAACTCAGCACCTTTCCGTTTAGATACCTAGAGTAGACATCCATTGCAGGCCAATTTTATTCTTATTACTCTGGACTAAGGATTCGTATAACTGAATTTATCACTTGGAGTGGTCGCCGCGCGCGTAGTTATAATATAGGTATAATTGCGATACCTAAACGGGGAGTGACACAGGCCTGGTACTATGCAAAATTTTAGCTCAATCTAAAACCACTGAGTGAAGCTATGTGCAGAGTAGAATACCATTGTGACCACCCCTTACCTCTCCGAGGTAATCCGCTGATCGAGGGAATCATCATCATCATCCAGGTCTTTTTTAATCTCCACTGAGGAACACGACCCTCTCAACTACCATGGAGCTATTTATTAACCAGAGTAGTAAGAGGATTTGGCCTACACTCCCCACGCTGGCCAGAGGAGTTGGAGAGGTCTCATTTATGTTTATAAGCTTTGTTTAGCTTGTATTTGCTAAGTCGCCTTCTACGCCATCCACCATGGGAAGACTTGTTGTGATCCTTTTCTACTTCGTCGGAAACCACACGGCATAGTCGAGAATCTAAATCATGTCAATAGGCGATCTGATTTTTCATTCAGGGACTCACATTACGAATGATTTGCGCGAGTGTTTCAAAACGGGCGCATTTTTGAATTGATCGTATGCGAAGGATTTGCAACGAGTGGTTTGAACCACTCGTAATTTTGACATTTGTAGCGTACAAATGTCAAAGAAACGTTCCATGGAGTATCAGTTCCGTTTCACGCTGCTTTTTTTATTTTTGTTGAAATGTTTAGAAAACCATTGACAAATTTGTGATATTTTCTTCGTAACCCAATATTACTTATCGCTCACACGGCGGTTTCAAAAATACGATGCAATGCGTCGGAACGCGAGTGGTGAGTTGGAAGACTACACGTTTTGTGTTTCGCTGAGTCCCTAAATGAAAAATAGCACTCCTGGCTAGCCTTTACGCCCACGGCCCACCATAACGCTAAACGTGGGGTAAGGCTTGAAACTACTTCAAGCGAACGCCCGCGACGTCAGTCAGTCCGTCTCTGTCACAAACCCTACGTGCGATAGAGATAGCCGAAACCGTCGCGGTAGAATTTATGACAGAGACAAACTGAAACCGTCTTGGGTCTCCGTTTAGCGCAGTTTCAAGCCTTATAGCAGGCCTGTGTCACTCTCCGTTTAGATATCGAAAATGTACCTACATTTATTACTATGCGCGCAGGCAGCCCCTCCGGGTGGTAAATTCAGTTATACGAATCGTTTGTTCAGAGTAATAAGAATGAAATTGGCTTGCAATGGATGTCTAGGTATCTTTACGAAAAGATGCTGAGTTCTGACGTGCGCTAAATTAAACCATATCGCTAGCCACATTGAGTACATATTTCTTTGAATTTCTTTGCTTAGTGAGACTTCTGTACGTTAGTAGGTATTATTTATTCTGTGCTTATAGTCTTGCTGGCTTAGGATCGGTTTATTCCTTAAGGGATAAATACGAGTTAAGCATATATCGACTGATATAGCAACCGTTAGGGTGCACCACTGAATAGTGGTGAGCTAATGAAACCCAATGGATCTGGCTGATCCATCACGTCTATAAGCCAGGAGTGGCGACGGTGATTTATATCATAACAACGATTTTTTATATAAAAATATTTACAGTGTTAACCTTAAATCTACACGTCCGTTTAGTACGTGATGTGCCGAATTAAAAAATATTTTTTTTTAATTTTTTAATACTATTACAAATGCTCGGAAATTTATCCAAATTTTCAATTTGGAAAAATATTACTTTTCTTATCTATACTTAATATTATAAAGTTGAAGAGTTTGTTTCTTTGTTTGTTTGAACGCGCTAATCTCCGAAACTACTGGTTCGAATTGAATAATTCTTTTTGTGTTGGATAGTCCAGTTATCGAGGAAGGCTCTACGACCAATAGGAGCAAAGATAGGGGTAAATGTGTAAAAAACGGGAGAAATTATTTCATCTTTGAAGCCTTCCGTTGCGTGCGCCGTGAAAACGGTTCAAGATACACAAAAAATATGTATTAAAGAATAATAGCTCTTTTAATGATCTAAAAAACAGTCTGCGATAGTATATGTCTATCTTTTAAGATTAACTCACAAAAACCGTTTTTATGGTACCTAATTTGGTCGAAATAATTTGTTTAAGTTGTATCAACATAATAATATTAATCTTTATTCAAATAAATATGTTGTTGGTTAAGATTACTTCATCTATACTAATATTATGAAACGGAAGAGTTTGTTTGTTTGTTTGTTTGTTTAAACGCGCTAATCTCAGGAACTAATGGTCCGATTTGAAAAATTCTTTTTTTGTTGGGTAGTCCATTTATAGAGGAAGGCTTTAGGCTATATAACATTACGTTCCGACAACCACGCGAACGAAGTCGCGGGCACAGCTAGTTAATTAAATACCACATCACGTACGAATATAAGGATACAGCCATAGTACCTTACTTTTTACAATGATGTCGTAAGAGGAAACTAGAAGAGGTAAGTAGAGAAAGAGCAGCAGCGTTCTCCGTCCAAAGACTTTATAGTTACCAACTACTGCGATCGCCAACCCGCTTGTCTGCCCAGGTACCGAGTTTAACTCTACGTTAACTCTTTTAGTGTCGGTTATTGCATGATTATAGAGTTTGAGAGGTTTACTGTCCTCACAAAACCACTAGTTATTATTTTTTTCGAATAATTGACAGAGTTCGGATTTATTACTAAAAGTAAATGAAGTTTGTAAAATTCCAAGAGCAAAATAAAATTTGCATACAAACTTATATAAAATGTATATCGTATGTCCAAATAAAAAGAATAAACAAATTGTTAAAGTGTGTGAGTAGACAACTGTAAATACTCGCATCTATAAGCCTCATATTTTAAGAAAAAATAAACAAATAAGTACTGACGAAGGACGAGTACAACAGATTTAAAACATTTTGTTCGATGGAAAGCAACTAAGTACCAACGGGTACAAAGAAGATTGAATGCAAAAGCGATTGTTAACACATAGTAAACAAACCTTGGACGGTATTCAGTTCAGAGTCCGTAAACATGTAACAACAAACAAATACGAAAAAAATTATGATTGGGGAGATGAAAAGTTCTTATAAGGCACAATTCAGACCGACCGATTCGCATCGAGCCGGGCCGAACGGCATTTTACTATGCGGTAAAGAAAATTTAAATGTGTAAACAGGAATGACAATTAATATTTGCATGAAACTTATGCATATTAAAACCGTTAACATTCCACGACGGCACAGAAGAACGGAACAGAACAGAACGGAATCTCCAGGTACACGCAATATGCGTCCCAGTTCCCCGTCCCCGCATCTCTCCCCCGTTCTTGTGCCATCGTGAGCCGTTGACACGTCAATGGGTTTGTGTTGGCCCGTTCTCGCCCCTCGACAAGGCAAGAATGGGGGAGAGGTGCGGGGACGGAGAACGGGGACGCATTAAGCGCGAGACCTTAGGAGATTCTGTTCTGTATGTACCTAATACTCTTACTGTCTTCTGTAACGATGGCTGAACGGCCCCAAAGAGCTCCAGCCGGACGGACTCCGCAACAGATAGCCACCTGCCAACTTCGTCGGTTGTTCGAAGTGAGATTGGGTCCGTTCGGCCGTCTTTTTGGCTTCGGCCAACGGCCAGCAACACACCGTCCCATTACACCATTTTTAAGCGACTTTTAAAAAGGAGGAGCTGCTCATTCGAATATTTAAACAGGTTGATTTTGGAACACTGAGCTATATTGAAATATTGGAATCAGAATCACTTCTTCTTCTTCTCGTGTCGAAAGCTCAAAATGTAATCAATTTTTTTCCCTTCATAAGGTTGCCACTTTCACGGCGTTGTATGTAGCCGCACATAGGTCACGCTTAGTACGAGTACAGCTGGTGGGGCACGATGGGCAGGAGCGGAGGTGTGACATAGTCTGGTCGTTATGACCACACTGACACTGTGTTGCAGTTAGGTCAACATAACGCCATCGGGCCAAGTTATGACTGCACTGGCCTTCCTCTGTTCGGAGGCGATTTAAGCTTTTCCAGAAAGTCCTTGGGAGCTCATGTGTTCATGACCCGGTAGTAGTTCCTCCTAATAGAACACAAAATAACAAGAAATTTAATATTATTTATTATTTTTATATAAAAAAAATTTGCAACATTTGCAATACATGGCTAAAGTATTATTATCAGCGTCAATGACCTCGCTGTCGCTCGATTCCTTTGTATGACCGCCCCGCACTCTTCCCGCCGGCGGCGCGCGGGGCGAGCGTTCATACGGCGGTCGGTATCACTGCGATTGGGAATTTGCCGTACAACTTTGAGGGCTTTTATTTTTGGTTTTTATTATGAAACAAGGTAATTGTAAGAGAACAATGTATATTTTATTAAGAGCATAGAGTAGACTAGATAGACTTTCCTTGAATATAGCTCAGAGAGTCAAAATCATCCTGTATTTTTTTTTATGTGTGTCAGTTCAGATATTGAACATTATTTTTTATTTGAAAGGAAATATATGAGATCAAAGGTCCAAGCTCTTGGACGGTGGTCAAAGGTGGTCGTGGATGGTGGTCCCACTGTCACCAGGTAAAGATCTGATGACGGAATCCTCGAGAAATCGAGTTAACTCCTCTAATATTCTATGCACACATAAAGGTAGTGATTTTGATGTTTTTGTCAAGAAATTAAGCAATTGCATTCACAAAGTGACTTTAGGTAAAGTGGAACTGATGAAGTAGACCAAATCAAAAAGGCGCTTTTTTTGGAAAAACAAAAAATAATTAAAATAAATTTATATAGCGCGATAATTATTGCTTTTACTTGAGAGGGCGTCTGAGGCCAGAATCTAAATTTTGCTCCCGCTTCCTCGCACACAAATTTACTCTAGCCGAAGCGTGACAGTGAGCTTTGCGGGGACGGGGGCGGCGCGGAGGATCCATGCGGCTGGCTTACGCGTTTGTGGTTTTTTAGGTTTCTTTCCTTTTACATTGAATATTTTAAAAGAAAATAAGACATGATGATTGCCTTATATCCAAAGCTACAAAGGCAAATTTATATTTTTTGAATACTAGCCGTTTTAGTATAATTTGGAGGTGATTTGGAGGCAACTTCGCAATTTTCTTATATACCTACCTATAGAAAATTTTAAGCAATATTGTTTTAGAAACATATTTTTATTTCAAAGTAAGTATTTTGTTAATAAAAGTTATTTTTTTTTATTAAAAATAAAAGTTAATATTGAAGATCGCTGTAAGAACGTTAAGTAGGGTTGTACGGGCTCTTAAGTCTATTACGTTTGTAATAAAGTTAAATATATAAATATACATAAAAATGCATGGAGCGATGCAAGCAGCAATTGTAGGTGCCGAGGAAGCTGTCGATTGCCCTGGCACTCGTAGGGCTCCGAGCGACGGACGTCTGAATCGTTCCTTTTGCATTATACTTTCGCAACAACCTTTTACAACGAACTCAAAAGTATTTTGAACTTTATCACAATGCTGTTGTGGAGTTGTTTTTAAGAAGACTTTTAAATACAGAACACTGCCTCTAAGCCCAACCTACATACTAACTAATTACGTCTTTTTCTTACGAGGTAACCAGGGCCTATATAGGACCATAAACCACAAAGGCAAAGCAAGGCTCTTTTCTACCCATTTTATACAAGTTACATCGTCATCACGATTGTTTTTAATGATTAAGTATATATTTTGGAAATCCTTGGAAGAGATGATAACGATACGTGTGAACTACTTAGATATCTTAATAACCAAGAAACGTATGAATACGGTTATTGTCATTGCAATATCCATTCGTTTATAAACGGGAGTTACGCGCCGAATATTGTCAGTTTTGACAAATAACGACTAAAAAAATGTACTAATTTAGTCTATAGTTTTCTATTTATTTAATTTGTATTTTAGGTTAGTTTAACTTTGTCGAGGCACTGGTGATTAGGGGAGTAGATGATGTAAACAGCCGGGTCGCATTCAATAAGTTTATTTTACCACGCACATGTTATGGTCGAGCGACCGGGCAACGACGACTGGAAGCGCGGGGGGGCACGTCCGCCAGTCGCTTCACAAAAGTGCAATCTTGCATTATGTCGCTACAATATCCCCTCCCCCCCCCTTTTTCAAAAAGAAAAAAAGGTTAAATTTGAAAATACATTTCAGAAATTTTCGTATAAAAATTTTTTCAGTTCATTTACTAGTTACATTTAATCCAAAGTTTTATTTAATTTTGAAAAACATTAAATAGTTATGCGAAAAACTTTCATTTAATACACAACACGAAGTATTTATTTCTAAAACACGTAACGCAACACGCACTGACTCTTGCACGAAAAATACACAATCACGCAAAAGATTGAGAAGTCGCGGGCGCTGGGTTTAGAACCACTGGCTGCGACGCTGCAAATACGACCACTTCGTGTTACGCGACGTGTACCTGTATCGTTACCTCCCATGCTGTTTTCCTGTTGCACAGGGCTTGAAAAGCTTCTCTGCGGCACGATACTCTTAGGTACTTGTAACCGTCCATCTGTACCTTCTTTCTTCTTCTTCACGATATGCTTCTCTGTAGTACGGTTACTTCATCGCATCTTCTAGATGTACCTACCTAGTCACGTCCTATCACGTCGGGGTCACCAGTGTCGGGGTACTGGTGATTAGGGGAGTAGATGATGTAAACAGCCGGATCGCATTCATAAAGTTTATTTTACCACGCACATGTTATGGTCGAGCAACTTCACAAAAGTGCAATTTTGCATTATGTCGCTACAACTTATTTATGTTACATATATAACGTCTAACAAAATATACTGAAACTATTTTAAGCGTCCATTCCGTCCATGATACTGAACAACTTTCCCCAAGGAACATATGTCAAAATATGAAAGAAAAATTTTGGCTTTCCCTACAAACTCTGATCAGCTGATCGGTCAACTTGTATGGGAGGTCAAAAATTATTTTTCATATTTCGATATATGTTCCTTGGGGAAAGTTGTTCAGTATCATGGTCTGAATCCAACCTTAAAATAGTTTCAGTGTATTTTGGTAGACCCTGTATATTTATGTTATAAATACAACGTGAAAGGGACATACCCGTAATAAATCGTAATAAATGAAATTAAATAACAGCCAAAAACAAAAAAAAAAATCGACATTCCCATACAGATCGCCCGGCGGCGGCTGCACACTTTTGTATGGAAATGCCGATTTTTATGTTGTTTTTCGGCTGTTATTTTGATTTCATTATACTATAGTGATCTAATATTATAGACCGTAGATTTATTATGGGTATGTCCCTTTCACGTTGTATTTATAACATAAATATACAGGGTCTACCAAAATACACTGAAACTATTTTAAGGTTGGATTCAGACCATGATACTGAACAACTTTCCCCAAGGAACATATATCGAAATATGAAAAATAATTTTTGACCGTAGCTAATAAGGCTTCTTAGAAAGAGCTCAACTTGTAAAAAAAAATAAGTTTTAACAAGTAAGAACTTAATAAATCAAAGGTTTCTCTAATCCTTGAAAGTTCTCAACCATCTGAACTTTATAAAAATAGTATAATAAGCTGTAAAGAGAACAGTAGTTAGCTACGCCGCGAATAACTTCGAAGAAAGCTCAACAAATGTTGTGGTTTTTTTTTCGAAAACAGGCCCATCTAGTGGAAGGCAAACCTCCGACTGCCGCGCAAATAAATCAGTAATCACAATTATGGCAGGTCCTACTGCAACAGCCACTACTTCATTCCACAACCCTTTAATTTTTATGTCCAAGAATGTGTTTTGGCAGGAGCGCCACAGAACATCAACTTTTCTACGTGTTGGATCTGTATCCCCACGCAAACCTCCCAAACATTTGAGGTGAAAAGAACCGTGCACCTAATGGAAATATTATCTAATAGCTTTATCCCGCAGCTTCGCCCGCGTAGGCTACACAAGTTAGATTGTTTCTTTTTTAAGTGGGGTTGCAATTTATTAAAATCCAATTGATGGATTATTATTTTTTACTAACCACTAATTCAAAAATGTCATGTATCTTGCTTCAAAAATGACGAAGATTCATACAAACTTGCAACCCCTATTTTACCTCCTTAGGGATGGAATTTACAAAAATCCTTTCTTAGCGGACGTCTCCTAGTTACAATTTACCTTGCTGCCAAATTTCATCTTCATTGGCCAAGTAGTTTTCGAGATTTCCTTATGAGTGAGTGAGTGTTTTTCGCTTTTATATATATTCTAGCTTTTGCCCGCGGCTTCGCCCGCATAGACTACACAAATTCCACTAATTCAAAAATATCATATGTAAACTTGCAACCCCTATTTCACCCCTATAGGGATTTAATTTTCAAACTCTAATAAATGCATTAATATTTTCTATTAACTACTAAATTACATTAAACATTTCATGTGTTTCACTTTAGAAATTACGAAGTTTCATACAAACTGCCAACCTTTATTTCACCCTCTTAGGGATGGAATTTCTCAAAATCCTTTCTTAGCTGACGTCTCCTAGTCACATTCTACCTTCCTGCCAAATTTCATCTTCATTGGCTAAGTAGTTCTCGAGATTTCGTGATGAGTGAGTGATTTTCGCTTTTATATATATAGATAAGTAGACTAGTTGTTAGCCCGCGGCTTCGCTCGCGTAAATTTCGGATTTACTGAAACCTATTTTCAATAACTGAGCAAAATGAAACCGATCACCTTCCTCTATTTATAGGTTTTCAACTCTCTCAATCCAGCTGGTAACTTTTATGTAAAGGTTATTGTGGAAAAAAAGATACCTATGTACATTTTTAAATTAATTTTCTACTACCGCAGAATTTCTTTATTAACCACATTTACGTTAGTATGAGTAGTATTGGGAGAAAGGATTATGAGACTATTAGCAGAACTCACTCTGGAATATACATAGAATTGTCAGTGTGAGAAACAGTCAGATCTTAAATCTATCCCAGTGATATTCAATGACTGCCCTTGGGCTTTATTTATGTTCATTGCGAAGCATACTTTAGGGGAAAACTGCAATCTCTTGAACTTAAGGCCGTACCTAAATTTTCCGGGGTCCAGTGCTGCCCCCATTTTAAATAAATCATTTCAAAGAAAACGGAGACATCATTTAAAATTTTGCAACTACCAAGTCCTAGATAACCCTTTAAAGTATTTTTTGAATTACTGTTTGCAGTTTATAATTAGAACGTTAAGCTTTACTACGCACATTAGCCAAAATTGGCTGTTTTTTACAAATGTGCGTAGTAAAGCTTAACGTTCTCACTTTAAACTGTAAACAGTAGTTCATAAAATACTTTGAAGGGTTATCTAAAACTTGGTAGTTGCAAAATTTTAAATAATCTCTCAGTTTTCTTTGAAATGATTTATTTTAAATGGGGGCAGCACTGGACCCCGGAAAATTCAGGTACGGCCTTAAATGGATACTCTGAGGGTATCAATGGTATGCGAGGAATGAAAACAGTTTCTCCTTGACCACATCCATTGAGCACAGTAGCCTCGCCAATGTTCCCATGGACATCTTTTTTTTGTAGTCTTGTTCCATTTCCTCGACAATGTCCCAATGAAGATCTTTTTAGGGTTCCGTAGCCAAAGGCAAAAAACGGAAGCCTTATGGATTCGTCATGTCTGTCTGTCTGTCCGTCTGTATGTCACAGCCACTTTTTTCCGAAACTATAAGAACTATACCGTTGCAACTTGGTAAGTAGATGTATTCTATAAACCGCATTAAGATTTTTACACAAAAATACAAAAAACAATAAATTTTGGGGGGTTCCCCATACTTAGAACTGAAACGCAATTTTTTTTTTTCATCCAATGCGTGTCGTCTATGGATGGATAGGTCTTCAAAAATGATTTTGGGTTTTCTAATATATTTTTTTCTAAACTGAATAGTTTGCGCGAGAGACACTTTCAACGTGGTATAATGTGTGTGTGTGTCCCCCCCCCTTCCCCTGTAACTTCTAAAATAGAAAATAATAAAACTTAAAAAAATATATGATGTACATCACCATGCAAACTTCCACCGAAAATTGGTTTGAATGAGATCTAGTAAGTAGTTTTTTTTAATACGCTCCTAAATCGTAAACCGAAATTTACCTTTACAACTTTTATATTATGTTACTTGCTGCTACGGAACCCTACATGGGTGAATCCGACTAGCACTTGGCCGCTTTTTTGTAGTCTTGTTCCATTGCATAATTTCGGAGGTTTTAGGTTTCTTAGCAACATCACTGGTGCGCCAATATTAAGTACCAAATTATGTGGAGGGAGACCAGCTGGATTTAGAGAATTAAGAAATTCTACCGGGTAATTACTGAGTAATCTGTTTGCAATACAGAATCTACTGATCTACTGCATTTCAGTCGATTCGAATGACTTCATCAATGTCTCATTTATTACACCATCTGAATCATTATTGTATCCCCATAGAGATGGAATTTAAAAAAATGCTGAAAAACGTGTTTAATTATTTAGTTAGGTAACATTTATGGCAAGTTTCAAGTAAATCAGTAAAGATTTTAATTTTTTTTATACAAACTTTACCCCCGACTTTTCCCCCTTAGGAGTTAAATTTTGAAAAAACCTTTCTTATCTGTGCACTATGTAATATAATAACATAAAACTACTATCCAAATTTCACGTTTATAGCCTTTATGGTTTAGGCTGGGCGTTGATGAATCAGTCACCCTTGTTCTTTTATGTATATAGACTAGCTTCCACCCGCGGCTTCGCCTGCGTAGATTCGGTAGTCGGTTATCGCGACCAAAACCTATTTCCATCGTCATGGTTCAAAGTATCTCCACGTTGTCGTTTTACAGATACTTCGTAAACTACCTTACTACTAAACCAAAGGGTACTAACATTATAAGAAGAAAGAAGCAAAATAAACAAAATCTAATACAGAAACTATGTAATCTAATTTACGATTACGAATTAATATTACTCCAAAATGAATAAATTTACTAAAATATTACTATTCTGCCTATCTAAAAAAATACTATTTTAATCGTATCGTATCAAGTCAAAGAAAATTAATATGGTAGAGTAAAAATATCAAAATATCGCATGAAGTTTACCTACGAAATTTCGATTGTACGGGGAACCTGGGGGATTACTCCATAAAATAATACGACAAGCTGAAATTCATATCAAATACAAAAATCTACTGTCCCTTGGAGCTGTGAAAAAATTAAACTTCTTAGCCAACGCAATCAAAAGATACAGCCGTTTATGCCGCAAATTTTCGACACTCGCAAGGAAAACCTACAGCGTACTTCCCGTAAACTCAGAATCTTGAAATTTGGTACAAAGCAACGTCTTATAGCACAGATAAAGGAAAAATTGCGAAAAGAATAAATTTTTAGTTACATCATATAATATTTTTTTTACTAGCCATCTATGTCACACGGCAAAGGAAAAAAAATATCTTCTATATATATATATATTATATATTATATTATTATATTATTTTATTATATCTATATAAATAAAAATGAATTGTTGTTCGTTAGTCTGCTTAAAACTCGAGAACGACTGAACCGATTTGGCTAATTTTGGTCTTGAAATGTTTGTCGTAGTCCAGGGAAGGTTTAAACGGTGAGAAAATATGGGAAAAGGAACGGGAACGGGCGAAACAAAGTTCGCCGGGTCAGCTGTTCGTTAGTCTGCTTAAAACTCGAGAACGACTGAACCGATTTGGCTAATTTTGGTCTTGAAATGTTTGTCGTAGTCCAGGGAAGGTTTAAACGGTGAGAAAATATGGAAAAAGGAACGGGAACGGGCGACGGGTCAGCTAGTTTTTTAATAATTTTTTTATTCCACTAATAAAAATATTTTCAATAATTTTAAACTTACTTATATACCTACATGTTTGTACGGAACCCTCGGCGCGTGAGTCCAACTCGCCAGTGGCCAGTATTTTTAATTATTTTACTTACTTTTACTTAATGCTAAAGCATTCTCTCCCTGTCAACCTTTAGGAGAAGAGAAACAGATTAGATCTTCAAATATATATATATAATTATATATATATTTGAAGATCAGAAAGAAATGATGAATTCTCTTAATTGTTGAAAGGTTTAAAAAGTAAATCATGCACTTTTTTCGTGTATAAATGTCTACTAGATATTTGTCTGATGTCCTCGGGCAATGCATTCCAAAGCCGTATGGCTTGTGAAGTAAAGGAGTTGGTCATGAAGCTAGATCGATAAAAGGGAATTTGAAGCTTGAGCGTGTTACTGGAGCGAAGTTGCCGATCATGCATGTTCGCAAGATATTGAAACTCACATTTCAAGTATTGCGGAGAAAAGGGATTTTTAAGAATAGTGAAAAGAGAACATAGAAGTCTCTGTTGCCTGCTCAGTCGGATGGGAAGCCAATTGAGTTTGGAACGAAAAGCAGAAATGTGATCATACTTACGCAAGCAGAAAATAAAACGGATGCAGTTGTTAAGAAGGCGGTCCAGCTTATTGAGAAGATCCACATTAAGATCTGAATAACACACATCAGCATAGTCAATAATGTGAAAAATCAACGTTTGGATCAATGTGATCGTTTTAATAGGGAGAAAATTTCTGAAGTGGTTAAGATATTGAAGTGAATAAGTAACGATCCGACTAATTTCAGTTATTTGAGCAGTCCATTTCAACGAGGAGTCAATAAAAAGACCAAGATTTTTGACCACTGGTTTAAATTCAATAACGGCACCATTGTATACTACTGGTAAAACAGAAGTTAAGTTAATTTTTGCCAACTGCTGAGGACTGCCTAATATCATTGCTTGACATTTGGATGCGTTCACCTGTATACCGTAATCCTGCGACCAGGAGAGAAGATCTGCTAATGTGGCGTTCAGTTGAGCAACTTCACTGTCAACGTCCTCAGCTGGGATTTGCACATAAATTTGGAGATCATCCGCGTAGAAATGGTAAGTACAGCCAATGGATGAAGAGAGAAGGTTAATGAACAAGGAAAACAGTAAAGGGGAAAGTATTCCACCCTGAGGAACACCAGAAGTAAGATCATTCCATTGTGACAACTCACGGTCCATTCGAACTGCTTGTTGCCGGCCATGGAGATTAGAGGAGTACCATTCCAATGCAGAGGAAGAGAAATTAAGATGCTCAAGTATGGCAAGGAGAATGTCATGGTCTACCATATTAAAAGCGTTGGAAAAATAAATCAGACCTAAGATGGTAACCAATCGATTTTCCATGCCAAGTCGTACGTCCTCAGTGACATTGATAAGGGCAGTAGTAGTACTGTGACCGGGGCGAAAACCAGATTGAAAGGGACTAAGTAAGTTATTATGAAATACAAAGAATTAAATTTGGTTATGCGCCACCTCTTCAAGGATTTTTGAAAGAAATGGTAGTATAGATATAGGGCGGAAATTACTAAGTGTCTGAGGATTTGATATTTTTGGTAAAGGAAGGACAAAAGCTTACAAGCTGCAAAAGCTTATTACTGAGACTCCGCTGTCTGTCCGTCTGTCTGTCCGTCTGTCCGTCTGTCACAGGGCTCTATCTCTTGAACCATAATAGCTAGACATTTGTCATTTCACCGATTATGTATTACTGTGGCCGCTATAACAATAAATACTGAAAATAAAAAAAGTTAAAAATTAAGAACCCTAAAAAGGGTCGCCATACAAAAAACGTGTTTTTTCAGCGTTTTTAACTAGATCTTTATAATGGCATTAACTAGATATTTGAAATTTTCACAGATTATGTATTACTATGGCCGCTATAACAACAAATAAGTACTAAAAATAAAAAAAGTTAAAAATTAAAGGGGGTCGTCATACAAAAAACATGTATTTTTAGCGTTTTAAAACATTGTACGGAGGTACGGAACCCTTCATGTACGAGTCCGAATCGCACTTGCCCGTTTATATATAGATTTATTTCTGCCATCTATTGTGCTTTCCGTCGAAAAAATCGCTTAATTGTTCTGATGTTCAGATATTGTTTTATCTGGAAAAAAAAATAAAGAAGAAAATAAACGCCTTTAAAATAATTTCAAGAAAGGCCTAATTATAATATACCATTTATTAAAGCGTATGGATGCAAATATATAGGCAACATATACTTGTGTCAACACAAAAGAAAACTAAGTCTTTGGTCAATATTAACTAGTTTTCTAATAAATCCTACCCAATGCTAGGATTTTAAAAAGTCTTCGACGGCTGAACACGTTTTTGTCACATAAACGTTTAAAAGACGAAAATCATGTCGACGTGTCGAATGACTGAGTCACCTCTTGTAAGTATGAGTCAGTACTTATTCAAGTATATCACCAGTACATTTCCTCCCAGTTTACGAACTATACTAAAATATATTTATCTCGTTCTGTCCAAAGTCAAAATAAATGAGATAAACAATCATATTGGTGAAATCATATATCCCTCAGGCTTAAATATATTTATGAAATAAATATATTCTATTGCAGAAATATGTCTATTTCATTATGTTTCACCGAGAAATTCATTTTAGACCTCTATTTGCGCAGCTAGAGTAAGGACATATTTTTGCAGTCCATGATACGGAACTACTTTCTACAAAAAAAGTAATTAAAAATCGATAAAAATTTTTCGTCCTCCCATACAAAATCTGTCTGAGCGCTGATTTGTACGGGTGGACGAAATTTTTTATCGATTATAAATAAGTTTCTTGACTGGACTGAACTTGCTCCAAAAATTTGGACAGTGTTTAAAAAGTCAGCCTGTATATAAACACATTTTAGAAGCATCAACTTCCCAGTTACCAGTCCAAAAACAGCGTCATTTTCCGTGAAAGCGGTGGAGAAATCATGCGTTATCTGCATCATCGTGCACCTATAATTCGACCTTGTCATGCCCGCCCGTCAAGGGAGGGGGATGCACTGATTTCCGGGAGAATTAAACCTGTTTCGCGTTGCGCATTGCACTGAAGAAGCAGAAGCGATATCCGCCTAGAATCCCAGCCTCACTTGTTGCGCTCGGGTCTGGGCGGCACACGCGCCGCGCCGTCGGCGAAATGCCGTGTCATGTCGACTACCGGCCCGACAGTCCGAATGATCCGGGCTGTGAAAACATATTTCACCTAATGTGAGTTTTCTAAGCTAAATTTGTAAAAAAATTGTGGAAAAAAAGGATAAAATATAATTGGTTACTCTTTTTTAAATTTGAAATAATTTAAAGTTTTCTTTTAATTTAAGTACCTAATATTTTTTTATTTCATAGATTAATATATTTATTCACGAAACATTTAATTTTGATAAAAACACAACTTTCCGTAATAAAAATCTTATTAAAACTAAACTAAAATCTTTATTTAATATCTAAATTTTGTTCATGTGGTACCAAGAACACTGGCTGCATTCCCGCGCTGAATTGTTTAATTTACATTAATTTAATTATCTTTTTATTGTTATTTAGAACCTAGATAAATATTATACTTTTGCCAAATAAAGTTTATTTTGACCGAATAATTTATTATTAAAGATTTCTTAAAAAAGTGAAAATAGTGTATGTTATATAACACCGGAGTATTTTTAAATAGTACACATTTTATTACACATTTAGTGCACATTAAAAGTGCACATTTTATAACTATTGATTTTTTTTTTCAAAACAAAAAGCCGACTTCAATATTATACCAGAAAAGCTAAATATTCAAACAATTGTATACTAGACGACACATTTATTCTATTTTGTATTTATATTGTGTCACATATGAAGTTTCACAATAATATCACAATAATAATTGAATGTGTTTCGTTGTTACAGTTATCGGCATTGTTGTAAAACAAAAGAAGGTAAATGTTTTATTTAAGAATTATGTCGCAAGTAATATCTTCAGTCAGCTATCCTTTGTTTATTTGAATACAGTATGAATTCGATACATTATGATTATTTAACAAGCTTTAAAGGAGAAAGACGTAAGCGCGACATGTATAATATAAACAATATTTATTTTATTTTATTCGACCATTATCAAATTGGAACTAAGCGAAGAAAAAAAATTACGTAAAAATTAGATTTAAGGTTTATAAAAAAATTGAAGTTCAGTTGGCCAGTAGTATATTTGAAAGGGAAGAGAACTGACACAGGTCCAATCTGCGCAGATGTTTTTCGCGCATAGTGCATACATGTAGAGGGAGAAGTTCAAGGCCAAAGCTTGCCTGGCTTATTTAAAGCTGCAGGTAAGTCCTTCAGGGCATCAGTTGGACACTATATCTGGTTACGGCAATAGTCCCCAAGCATGGGCAGCCGGCTCAGGCAGTCTAAGTCACCTCTTGCGCTCTAAAAACCACTTACTTCTAAATAAAAAAACTTAAAACAAAATCACTATAATAAAAATTTTAAAATATCGTTTGATTTTATTAAAAATGACGAACTGTGAATGTGAACCGGGATGAAAATAAATGTGTTGAAAAAATTTTAAGTAACCAAACAGTGCTTTTTAGTGTCCTTTTTTTAATAAGTATTTAAATAACCTTTTTTTTGTAAAATACCGTCCGAATTAATTATAGTGAAAAGTGACATTGTTTTACGTGAACTTTGAATAGTGAAAAAGACATATAGGTTAGACATAGTGTCGAACTTAGCTACATTAAAACTAAGAGTGATTAACTTTATTACAGACAAAACATCCATTAACCCTAAGATAAGTTATTCTGTACTCAAAAATATATACAAATGTGTAAAAAAAAGTGACAGTGATCTAGAATATAATCCATTATATTTATAGTGAAAACCGTATACTTTTTAAAAGAAATATATAATATTAAATGCAAAATGCAACCTACGGTTGAACTTGTAGACACCGACGACGGTGACGATAATACCATAAAAAGGGACACTATTGTGACTATACGCCGAAAAAGGGCGAGAAGTCGATGGGCAAAACTGCTTGAGACCATAAAGTACACGCTAGGAATAAAGAAGTGTGAGTATTGTTTACTCTTTCCGCTATTTATACTTATTTTCTTATACGCCTTTTCCAAATAAATAAAAGAATATTTATCAAAAAAAATTTTTTTGGCCTTATATGTCCCATTGTTAGGCAAAGACCAGCCTTATTTAAATCATCATCAGGTCTTTATCTATATACGAGTAACTATTATCCCAGCAAACATTTAAATGTCTTTTCCTGGACTGAAGAATATTTTACATAATCAAGTTAATCAAAACATACCTGATGATGATTTATTCTTCTTTTTCTTATCGAGTCTTAAAGTAAGAAAAATAAAATATTTTATAGCGACTTCGTCCGCGTGAAATTCAGTTTTATGGTGCACATTGGTTTGCGTATTTAAAAATTAAAGTGATAATAATAAAATATTTTATATTAGCTGATGCCTGCGACTTCATCCGCGTGAAATTCAGTTTTATGGTGCACATTGGTTGGCGTATTTAAATTTTTTTTTACTTAGTGCATAATTTACAGTCCGAGTTTTTTAATGCGATTGGGCACAAAATTACTCGTATGTTATATCTTTATACAAGACGACAAAATTAAAATGACATTAATAGTTTTATTGTTGCTTGATCTCATACCTATATAGATTACATTACTTATTCACCTGCAAGCAGGCAACGTACAACTGCCTATGGGAAAAATATTTAGAGTTAGATCGACCTAGGACATTTTACGGTTGTCGCGAAGTAAGCAGCTATGGTAAATTTTGTGCTCTATAACTAGGATGGGACATTGCTGGGGATCAGTGCTGTATTTATTTTGTGGTATGAACACTGTCAGTTTCACTTGAACTGAATCCACTGAGAATCGCTGCTTCAATGAGGTTCCTTTGCAATATACTTATTTACTTTTAGTCGAGTTATATTGCCTAATTAGGCGGAGAAAGATTTCTAAAAATCATTGTCGGTACGCCAAGTTTGAGCGTAATTTGAGTGAAGACGGCTTATATGTAAATGAACTCAAAAGCTAACCACATTCCCAAAAATTTGTGACAACATTTGCATTAATTGCAGCGGCTTGGTCATTTCTTGAAGTAAAGCGCGTTCACATAACGAAGAGTTTCTTCATGTGGTGCACTCGAAACCTCCAGGAGTACATTTACTTTATAAAATAACACGACAATCATCCGATAGTGTCACCTTATTACGATGACAAACCAAATTACACACGTGATCTTATTTACGTGAGGTTCATCAGGTAACATTTGGGAAATAGTAATGCCCACCGGTATTTAATAAGTAATACCTAATTGAGATGATATCTTGAATAGAATTGAGAGGACTATTTGTACCGTTTCGACAATTACATCAATGTCTTGCTCATACTACTACTTTACCTCCTTATATATTTATATTTATTTATTTATACCTTGTCGGGTTCCCAAATGTACATACTCTCTATATATATATATATATGTGTGTGTGTGTATATATATATATTATATATACGCCATACAGATTTAGATAAACTTACGTAGCGCCCAATTAACTGACCTAGTAACTTTTTCTTGGTCTATTCCCTAAAGCGAAAAAAGGAATCGATTCATCTACTTACTTTGTCAAACAGGAGTTCGTAATAAAACTCAAAATCACGCGAACGAAGTCGCGTTTGTTAATTTTGCAGGGCAGGTAAACATTCGAATCGACGATTCTAGTGATATTCTTATACGCATTTTTTAAAAGGCAAACGGCGTATTTAAAAAATATATATTTAAATTATCATAGCTTTTATCCCTGACATCCAATTAAACAAAGCCTATATGTTGCTCCGAATCGAGCTAAATCTATTATTTAAAAACCGCGTTTAAAATCCCTCCTTTATTTTCGAAGATTAGTGTGAACATACAGACAGAAAGACAAAAATGTTTTTTAAATCTTTTTTGTACGCAGTTACTCTTTTCTAATCGCTCATTTTTCATAAATTTATTAAATGTACAGACACGCGATTTTTACTGTTTTATTATATGTATATAGATAAATATATAATAGAAAGAAAACTTACATAGATACTAAAAATTCACTCTAATACAACATATCCATAGATTTCCAAGTACGGATTACCTAGCTCATTTTAAAATACGATTTCAAAGTATATTTTGTATTCAATTGAAAATATTACATAAAATTTAATAAACGGGCAAGTGCGAGTCGGACTTGTACATAAAGGGTTCCGTATCTCCCTCCGTACAATGTTTTAAAACGCTGAAAAAAACACGTTTATTGTATGACGACCCCTTTAATTTTAAACTTTATCTTATTTTTAGTATTTGTTGTTATAGCGGCCATAGTAACACAAAATCTTTGAAAATTTCATGTATCTAGTTAATGACATTATAAACATCTAGTTAAAAACCCTAAAAAACCGGTTTTTTGTATGACGACCCCATCAATATTTAACTTTTTCTTATTTTTAGTATTTGTGGTATAGCGGCTATAGTAAAACGTAATCAGTGAAAATTTCAAGTATCTAGCTATTACGGTTCAAGAGATAGAGCCCTGTGACAGACGGACAGACAGACAGACAGACAGACAGACACACCGACAGAAAGACAGACAGACAGCGGAGTCTCAGTAATAGGGTCCCGTTTGCACCCTTTGGGTACGGAACCCTAAAAATTACAGCCCCGACGGCCAACCAGTTTTTATTAGTTTATGGTTAACTCTTTATTTAATTTATCTTTGAAGCAAGAAAACGAGCAGTTTCTTTTATTTAAGAGCTACGGAAGACACACAATACACGCGCCAACTTATATCGCCCCTTTGACATCGAAGTTTAGGCCAGCCGCATATTAACTATGATATATTCTGTCAGAACGTTTTTAACGCCCGCCGGAAGACTACAAATATAATATATATGTAAATGGTCACCCAAGGGTGCCAAAGACCTTGCCTGCCTGACGTCAACCCTCCTTGGGAATGCAGTTTAAGCACTAGATGTTTGTGCTAAGTCCTTTAGTCGCCTCTTACGACATCCACAGGAAGAGATGGAGAGGTCCTATTCTAGGCCACACGGCCACCTTATAATATGTCTTATATGAAAATATCTTATATGATAATATACGGCGGGGCTTAAAACTCAATTAAACCCATGCGCTGTAGGATCGATGAACGTCTGAAAAATTCCACAAGCACATTATTCTCTATTTACTAGTACAAATCAATACTTTAAAGTACAAATACTAAATTCTCTATTTACTAAAAAAGTACAAATATACACACAGATACGTGTCAAACTGGTAACTCCGTCGCTTATAATTGTTTTTCTGTTTATTTTCAACACGGCTTGAAAATAAAACAACAAAAACAACTAGGTGCTCGTAATTAACTTTCTTAATACTAATAACTTTTTTTAACTTTAAGGTACCTTCAGACAATAAAAAAATAATCATTAATAAACGGGCAAGTGCGAGTCGGACTCGTACATGAAGGGTTCCGTACCACCCTACAATGTTTTAAAACGCTGAAGAAGCACGTTTCTTGTATGACGATCCCCTTTAATTATTAACTTTGTCTTATTTTTAGTATATGTTGTTATAGTGGTCATAGTTATACATAATCTATTACGGATCAAGAGATATAGAGCCCTGTGACAGATCGAATTAAAATGGCTGAAAAAAACACGTTTTTTGTATGACGATCCCCTTTAATTTTCAACTTTTTTTTATTTTTAGTATTTGTTGTGAAAGCGGCTACAGTTATACATGATCGGTGAAAATTTCAAGTGTCTAGCTATTACGGTTCAATAGATAGAGCCCTGTGACAGACGGACAGACAGCGGAGTTTCAGTAATAGGGTCCCGTTAGCACCCTTCGGGTACGGAACCCTAAAAAGTGATTATTTAAAAAAATATTTTAAAGAGCAAGCTTTATCTAAAACGATCAACTAAGTTTGAAGTGGAGCACTTCAAACTTAGTTGATCGTTTTAGAGATCAAGACAAATCAATCAAGCACAAACTCGATGGGGTTATGTAGTTTTATCACAGAGATGCCATGGCCAGCTTCCAGCTTCATCATGAGTACCAAGTGATTTTTACCATAATATTGCATTGCCATCGAACTCACATATGTATGTGAAGGTTTAAATCAATCGAATAATGGAAAGTTGATCTAATTTAGCTTGCAAGATTTGATTACGGACACACAAACAACGAAACAGGTGAAACTAAATAAAAACTTAACATTTTTTTTAAATCATAGCTAAAAATATAATATAATTACTTTTAAAGCAAAAAAAAAACAAATAGTAAATGTATTTGAAAGCTACGAAATCACAGACTGACAAAGATACACGCGCCCAACTTATTTATATCACCCCATCTTTGACATCAAAGTTTAAAACCTAATTAAACACATGCGTTACAGAATTGAAAAACGTCTGAAAACTCCAAAAGTAAATTATTCCCTATTTTGTAGAAAAATTGTGTATTTATATATACACGTCGAACTGAAAACCCTGAATGTTTGCAATTGCTTTCTGTCTGTTTTCGACACGGCTTTAAAATGAAAATTGTTTGCCTTTAGGCAGCTTTAAAATCTGACATGGTGTTTAATACATACGGCCTCAGCTGTCATCAACATCTTCAAGCTATGTTAGATGCAGCAGCTTAAAATGTCTGAATACTATGTTGGCCACATATTTTTTATTTTGTTTGTCCATCCCTTGCGATGAGTTGCGACAAAACAAAGCGACGTGATTTTGTGCATGGGTATGCATACGAGTACATAAGACACCTAGTTACGGTAAAAAAACTTTTAACTTTACCTTATTTTTCGATATGTTGTTATAGCGGCCACAGTAATATATAATCGGTAGGTACTTAAAATTTTTAAAGTGATAGAGCCCTGTGACAGACGGACAGACAGCGGAGACTCGGTAATAGGGTCTGGAACCTTGGAATGGAACTTTACAATCTAGGTAAGTATTTGCAAAAATCTATGGTATTTTTTTTAAAATAATTTTACGGCTCTGGATACAAGTCCTTTAGAGCCTATCTTTAATTTTGTTCTTTATTCCTAATCCTAACCTAACCTAATTCTAAGAAGTTACAATCAAAGGGTGGTGTATGCCTTTGACTGTTTCAGGGGAGCTTCTGGCGACAAATCTATACCAGTTTTCATAAACGATTGAGTGGCGGACGACGCCCGAAGACGCCCACACAGTCCGCGAAACAAATATCACTACAGCCGTACTATGACTGTCCACTTTAACTATTTCACACATTGTTCATGAGCATGAGCATTCATAACACCAAACAACGCCAATATCATATAATAAAGTCCACTAAAATCAATTTGCAAAATAATTTAAAGCAAACCCCAACCGAACCCTTTGACTTCCCGCCAAAAACTCCTCTATGGTATTTGCATTGTTATGGCTTGTCTTAGTGTTCATGTCAAAAAGGGAAGCGAAAATGTCTCGGTTGGCCTCCTGGAAGCCTTGTCCACTTACACACATGAAAAACAAACAAACATTGGCAATTTAATTAGCTCCTGCCTTACTAATAATTTTTAGCTTGGAGCAGAAATCGGATCTGTTACAATCGATTTTATGTTTCTGCTGCTTTTGTTTTATGTTTGCATGTAACGTGAGTGGCTAAGTAGATGACTGTAACTGTAAAGGAAATAAAACGTCACAAAATAGTGTTACCTGTCGTTATACGAGTATCATATCCATTTTCAACATGATCATAGATTTATTAATGCAGTAAAAAAATAAGAGCGCTATTTGACTTGAAAAAATTATGACGTCACTGTTCTGATTTTCATACAAATCCTAAAGAAAATGTTTGTTTTGACGTTTAGAAAAAAGTGTCTGGTTTGACTTTTTGTCATTTAGCGGATTGTAAGTAGGTATATCCTTTTATATTTGTTTGTACGTCTGAATAATTATAGAAGAAACCGTATGACACTTCTTATGAGAGTTTCATTTTACTTTCCTTTAAAACGCTGAAAAAACACGATTCTTGTATGAAGACCCTTTTAACTTAATTTCTTTGTATTTTTTGCTATAGCGGCCACAGTAATACATAAATCGGTTAAAAAAAATTAGTATCTAGTTAATGTCATTATAAAGATCGAGTTAAAAACGCTGAAAAAAAACACGTTTCTTGTATGACGACCCCCTTTAATTTTTAAGGTGGCCTTATGAACTCCGTAATAAAAACGACGCAACCTCGTTGAGTTTGGGCTTATTTGTTTTGTGTTTACAAGTCTCACAATAAAAGCTTGTACCAAAAATGAGTTTTTATATAAAAACTTATTTAGAATTTGTTGTTATAGCGGCCACAGTATATAATCGGTAATAAAATTTCACACCATTTGGTAAAATTTCAAGTGTCTCGCTATTACGGTTCAAGAGATTGAGCCCTGTGACTGACGGACGGCAAGACGGACAGACAGCGGAGTCTTAGTAATAGGGCTCCGTTGGCACCATTTGGGTACGGAGCCCTAAAAAGATTTCTTGATGTCTTCTAAAGTAATATATTTTCATTCAAATTTGTTTTTTTAATTATCGCGCTTTGAACACACGATTAAGTCATTTAAACGTATCTTAAATCTTATTTGTATGCTTTTTTTGTTGTTCTTTTTTTGGTCTGTCTGCGATCACGATGGTTGTAACAATTGGAAACGTTAGACCCAAAAGTAAGGTTCGTGCTAACTCCCGTTTATTTTTCATTTTTAATCTGTCGGTGACTTGCTTTTCTTATTTTGGACTGTATGCGACCGCGAAGGTGGTAGCTAGTGCTCGCGAGTCTGTTTTGGAGTTTTAGTAAATTAAAAACATAGCGTGAGAAAAAATATTATTTTTAAGTTTTTAACCCTCATATTTCCGCCATTTTGAAAATTTTCTTAAAACAGAATTGACAACAAAATTCTATAAAGGTACTTATTGAACCCGCTCAAAAATTTCACGATTGTCGATTGAGACATGCGACCTGTAGGCGAGAACAGTCGGAAATCTGGACATCCAGAATTCTGACACACGAAAGAATTTTTGCCGACGCGGTGTACGTAAACTTAGCTGTAAGTAACGATTTGACGTCAACATTTGTGCAAAACAAAACAAAGTGACTATTATAAATATCCTATGATAATAAAGATATTTTAAATTTGCTAAAACAAAGACACTTCGCTCGCTCGAACAACTTTTTTAAACGTTAAACTCAACATAAAAAGTTCGTGCTACTAATAAATCGTGTGTATATTATGGGTATATTACGTATATGTTATAAATGTGATAATCCGCCAGATAACAACCAGGCAAATCAATCACTTTTTTCTAAACGTCAAAACAAACATTTTATACGGGATTTTTATGAAAATCAAAACCGTGACAATGGATAATCAAGGGCAAGTGATACTATTTTGTCACGTTTTATTTTCTTGGCAGTACCAAATAATTTCTTTGTGACCCAGTCATCTACCCAATTACGAGTAGGTATACACGTTATTCTTTTTAGCTGTAAGTACTGTATTTATGTCTTAGTATTTCATTCAAGTTTTAAGTTTGTTAGTTGACATACGTATTTGGAGAAAACGTGCAGTGCAGTTTCTTACCGCTTCTTCTGCATTTGCGCCTAGGAAGCGGCATAAACTTAGCTGTAAGTAACGATTTGACGTCAACATTTTGTGCAAAACATAGTGACTATTATTAAGAGATATTATAAATATCGTGTGATAATAAAGATATATTGAATTGAATTTGAATTGAACATGTAGGTAGACATAAAATAGCCGTCGGAAAGTACCCGGGCGCTGTAGATACAAATAGAAAAGCGAATTATTTTTGCTTTTGCTTTAAAAATTAAAAGATTTTCCCAGACACGTAGCTCGATCAATTTTTCTCAGAATATTCTTCATACCATTTAACTCTAAGTTTTGCTAGTTTTTTACTTTCTTTTTTTTGTATTAAGACCGTACCTGAATTTTCCGGGGTACAGTGCTGCCCCCATTTAGGTAAAATAAATCATTTTAAAGAAAACGGAGACATCATTTAAAATTTTGCTACTACCAAGTGCTAGATATCCCTTCAAACTATTTTGTGAACTATTGTTTACTGTTTATAATGAGAACGTTAAGCTTTACTACGCACATTTGCCAAAAGTGACCGTTTTTCGCAAATGTGCGTAGTAGGTAAAGCTCACTTTAAACTGTAAACAGTAGCTCATAAAATACTTTGAAAGGTTATCTAGGACTTGGTAGTAGCAAAATTTTAAATGATGTCTCCGTTTTCTTTAAAATGATTTATTTTAAATGGGGGCAGCACTGGACGCAGGAAAATTCAGGTACGGCCTTAAATTATTTTATGAACTGCCGACCCCGCAACCTATGAGAAAGACGCTTGTACCTTGTACCAAATTTTTTTTCAACATAATGCCAATAGAATTTTACCCTACCAGCGGTCACAGAGACTGCAACGTTATTTTAAATTCAAGTTTTCATTATTCCCATGCATATGAACTGGGTTTTTTTTTTCTAGACTAACTCATGGTGTGGGGTACCGTTGAATAGGTCTTTTAAAATATTGTGTGTTTGTGAACACCATTTTTTGATTTAAGGACCCGTATGTGAAATATTTGGTTTTAAAGTGCCAAATTTAGTTAGAGTCAGTGTCGAGTGTTGATTTATGCGGATGGCCGATGTCCGATACAACCAAATACACTATTCAATTAACTAGAGGCAAATCCGTAGGGCAAATCGCACTGATTGAGCTAGCCCCAAATTCAGTTTAAGCTTGTGTTATGTGATACTACTACAAAGTAAACGATGCAGTATCTATGATAAATACATAGGGTGATATGGCCAGTCGTTTAAGATGGCCAGTTAAAAAAATCCAACTCTTACCAATAATTATAGATGTTGCTATTTATCGGCAGTGCGCGCTTGACGTTCATGAGAGATCGCACGTAGTGCTGTTGTTTTGTGCCGAAAAAAAAAAAAGACACTTTATTGGTTTTATGATAAACCTAACTCAAAAAGTTCCTACGTTGTGAACGTGATTTTATAATCGATTTTGTATTAATTTTACTTTTATCTTATAGTTTGATGTTTTGTCGTTAGTATAACCTCACCATCATCAGAATTATTTTACTGTGTCAATGCTTTTGTTTCTATGCCGTCTTATCAAAGGTATCGTTTTTATGACCATATTTTTTAAGGCTTATTATGGCCATACTATTTTTTCTACTAAAATATATCCATTAAACCCGTCCATTATCACTGATTATGCTTTCATAACAGACTTTTGTGAAGAGCAAAATAAAGGACCAATACTAACGTTTTGAATGGAAGGTTTTATTCTTGTTTTAATTTAAATAATTCTATTCAAAATCCTATGTTGTCTTCTTCTATGTGTTACCTTGAGTGTATTGTATGTGTTGTGTTTTTCTGGAAATAAAAATCTGTCTATGTCTATGTCTATGTCTATGTCTAAGTCAAATCCCAGAACCAGTGGGTCGTGAGTCGAAGTCACCCCAACCAGAAACCTCAAACTCCTTCTAAACTTGACAACACTGCAAGAAAACGTGCAAAACAAGTAGCAGAAATACTGACTACAAAAGAAAGTATTAAAAAAGTAAACAAAATATAGATAAGAAACAAAAAATGAAATATCCCAAGCCTAGTTTGTGTAAAAAGAAAGGAGAATCAACTTCTGAAGAAGAATGTGAAATACTTATGGATAGTGAAGATTCAGCTGGAGAAATAAACGGGCAAGTGCGAGTTGGACTCGTACATGACGGGTTTCGTACCACCGTACAATGTTTTAAAATGCTGAAGAAACACGTTTCTTGTATGACGACCCCCTTTAATTTTTAACTTTATTTTTAGTATTTGTTGTTATTGTGGTCATAGTAATACATAATTGGTGAAAAATTCAAGTATCTAGTTAATGCCATTATAAAGATCAAGTCAAAAACGCTGAAAAAAGCACGTTTCTTGTATGACGACCCCCTTTAATTTTTAACTTTATTTTTTATTTTTAGTAATTGTTGTTATAGCCACCACAGTAACACATAATCGTTGAAAATTTCAAGTGTCTAGATATTACGGTTCAAGAGATAGAGCCCTGTGACTGACGGACGGACAGACAGACAGACAGACGGACAGACAGCGGAGTCACAGTAATAGGGTCCCGTTTGCACCCTTTGGGTACGGAACCCTAAAAAGACTACGAATATTATTGTATAAGGTGTGGTGAAAACTACTATAAAACTGAAGAAATCGAAGATTAGGTCCAGTGTATTACTGTCTTAAATGGATGCATGAAAATTGTACTCCGTTTGTAAATACTTGTGACACATGTAGAAAAAACGCAAAGGAAAAGACTGAAGACAGGGAAAATCAAGGCAAGGGGAAAGGAAAAGGAAAAAGGACGAAGAAATAATATGGCCATCTTCTACGATTTGCTATGGCCATCTGACACGGATGGGTCCGACAAGATGACCACTTACTTAGTTTAAAAAAATTACTTAAATTTCAATTGATAAAATCGTCACCAAAGTCTGTAAAACCAAAGTACGGACTTTCATTTCTTTTTGTAATCTAATTATAGATAACTCAAAGGTGACTGACTGACTGACATGGTGATCTATCAACGCACAGCCCAAACCACTGTACGCATGCAGGTAGATGTTATGACGTAGGCATCCGCTAAGAAAGGACGCGAGCGAAGCCGCGGGCAAAAGCTAGTAATTATATAAAATTCTACCTTTAAAAAAATACGGCCATATCACCCTGAATAAATTACCCTATAGAGGTACGAGTACATATAAACATCCAAAACTGACAATTTGAATAAAACTGGCCAAGAGCGTCGACTATAACTCTTTAATTTGTAAACCTAATAGCTTTCCTTTTAACTTAGTTTTTTTCGAGCATTTTTTTAAATTTACAATTTTATACAACCGTTTAACTGACAGATATATGTTACGAAGAATTCTTTTATTTGCGAACCTTACTTAGCTCTAACAGTTTTCCTTTTAAGTTCGTAACATATATACTACTCTGTCTGCTAAACAGTGTCAGACCGACCGAGTAGTATATATGTGTAGGCCAAATTCTTTGACTGCTATGGCCAAGTATGGCTCTGGTAGCACAGAGAGGGTCGTGCTCCTGCAGTGGAGACTAAGAAGGAACTGAAAAAAAAACGACGAGACGGGTGCACTCCAGGAGTGCCGGCAGAAGTGAAAACTTGAATATTAACGTTGTGCATTTTTGATATTTTGGAATGGTTAAGGAATAATTTTGTACGAATTGCTTTAATTATCAGTATAAAAGTACTATCATTTATGTGGTAGAATACAATATTTATTTATTGCGCTATCGTACACAAACATGACAAAAAGTGCACAACGCCGCTAAAGAAGTTTTCACTTAAAAAGGTTTGGGCTCTCCGGGATTTGAACCCGGGACCTCTCGCACCCTAAGCGAAAATCATACCCCTAGACCAACGAGCCGGCTGACAGCTTCGTCGAAATTATAGTATAAATACTTCCTCTCCTACGCCGACCCGGCTGTCATTCCGTCTTACGAATTTTCGATCAAGACACGTGTCCTGACGCGAGTTTAACATTTTTTACCCATTACAAAATAAGTGCACAACGCCGCTAAAGAAGTTTTTACTTCAAAAAACTGATAATGATGATTAACCTTCGATGGTGGACTATTAGTCCACCAACTTATCAGACTATTTAGAAGTTAAACCGTGAGGCGTGTACTCAAAGCCGGAATTTGCAACTACGGCACCCTAAACTGCGCGTGGCCACAGATTACTAATAAGCGTGGCCCTTGGCTGGTTTTTATTTCATAACAAAATTCTTAGACTACATAAATCGCGTAAAATGATACAAGGTCTGGATACCTGCTGATATTCTATAACCTCATCTTGTTAGGTGTGGCCTAGGTTATTTTGTTTTTCACGCAACATTTGTCACACGACCCTCATGGGTCGTATCGCATCAATGACCGATCACTAAAAAGATCAAAATGCATTAGTAACCGATCATACATGGGTCGAGTCGCACCAAAGACCCGCCTATCATGAATCGAGGCGCACCAAGGTTATACAGTGACCATTAGATAGCCAAAATTTGATATATTTAATCTAGATCACGATTTGCTGCTCAATTATTAATATTGCTGTATATTAAATTTGCTTTGATATAAAATTTAAAGTTGCCCCATATCATGTTTCTTGCAGATCAGTTTAGTTTATTTTCTCGACCACTAGAAGCAGTTCCATTTAGTTAATTTGCTAACAAAATGTATTTTGGACCTGACCAAAACCTTTTTATTTAGCTGACCGTGTAAATAATAGCCATAAATATGTTTGATATTACATTGCTAATAATAGATGTCTCTCAGTTTTAAACATAAGCTGCTAACAAAGCTAGTATCAAGACGTGGTCAATGGGCTGTCAATCTTTTCCTATGAGCTTTATAGAAAGACTATAATTTAGACGGACAATAGACTTCAATAAGATATCATACAGCTTTTGTACATTTAATGGGTAAAGTTGATAGCCTGGACGTATACTTTTACCTTCAATATAAGTATAACGTTACATAATAGATTTTTAAATAAATAGGTACATACCGAAAAATTATCACGTCTTTATCCCTAACGGGTAGACCAGCGCCGTAAGATCCAAAGATGAATTTAAGCGTGAAAGTGGGCGTGAAAATAGAAAAAAGCCATGGAGGAAAAACCGGCCAAGTGCGTGTCGGACCACGCATTAAGTAGGGTTCCGTAGTTAATTTTGGCACCGCGCTGTTTTGCATTTCTTGCATCATCATCATCTCCCTAGCCTTTTCCCTGTTGGATATTTTTTTGGCCGCTTTTTGCGTTTCTGCGCTCTATCTAGGGAGTATATCAAAGCTGCCTGCTTTCGGGTTCTACACTCGAGCCCCTCCCCCTCCACACCGCACCTCCGCGCCTGTCGCCGCGTGTGTTTTTTTCTAGTTCTAAGTAATATTTAAACGATTTACCTATTTATTCTTCTCTGGATGTTATTTAAAATTATTAAGCTTCATTCAGTCCTAACAGTAAAATATGTAAAAAAACTTTTTAATTTTATACTGTTCTTTTGGAAAAAAGTATATATTTTTATTTTATTTATAATTTCAAAAGTATTCATCACAGGATACCCGAAACAATTTTAAATAAGAGTTGCGCCTGTTTCTTTACGTGAATGATTTGAAGTTTATAGGTCCAAGACTTTAGAAATTACAGGGGGGAGGGGGACACCGTGTAAACGACTTTGGCGGGCTATATCTCGCAAATGGTAAAGCTGATAAAAAAGTGTTGTATGAAAACCCTACCTTATTTTCATAGTCCTTTTCAACGATACCCCACACAAGGGGGTGCACTCAAAAAAATAGTTCACCCCCCCCCCCCTTTACCTGTATGGGGAGGTACCCTTAAAAAAGGTAATTTAAATTTTTTGTATTTTTAAAAATGAGATCTATATGTGAAGTATCCTCGAACCAGGTTACATGCAAATCAGTCCATATACGCAAAAAGGGGATATCAACCCAAAAGGGAGTTAACGTACTAACCAATGTGAACAACTTTTACTATGGGACCATCCATGAAATTACGAAAAAAAAATTTGTAGGTAGGTATTTGATTTTGTATGAAGCTGCAGATTACTTATTTGCGATTTTAGGGATGGCCCCATAGTAAAAGTTTTTTACATTGATTAGTACGTTTACTCCCTTACGGGTTGATACCCCCTTTTTGTTACACGTTTTATAGTGACGGGTTGTTAGCTGCATCGCTTTTTAACGTAATTCAGATTTTCATACACTCCTGAGATCGGCATTTACGGTTTGCGTGGGAAGAGAAGCAGTCCTTTAATTTTTCTTTTTACTTTTTGCAGCTAGGAATGAATACCTTAATGAAACGAGATGAGCGCGGTCTCGCTGAGCCTGATCAGACAGTCAGGATGTCGTCGGAACTTTATGAAATGAGGAATGAGGGTGGCAAGATAATATAATATATTTTTTTGAAAAATGTACAAACTCGGTTATAGAAGAGGTTGCTTAGATCCACGGTTAGGGTCAAGCTAATAAGTAACTTGTGGAAGTTAGAATAAGGTATATTTCTTTTTACCCGACTACCGCGAAGCCAAAAGGATATGTATGTACGTATGCACGCGTAAGCACATATATATACTATTAATTGTTTAAATTTGATTCTGTGAAAAATTTAAGAGAAGAGAGAAATGGAGGCATTTCCACTTAACTCCACCGACAAGAGCAAGCTGTTAAGTTAAAGAAGAAGAAACAAGTATAAAATTTTTGTAGTATTTTTTCAAAAATATAGTATTTAGGCCCGGAAATTAATTGTGGAAAATAATGTTAGACAAATGTCCACCTCTAGCAGCATGGCAGATGTGAACTTTTTCCTTACGTTGTCATTACATTTTCACACATTTCCTGCGTTATTTTAGTAACTGTGACTCGAATAATACATATATTTATTATGGTCAATGCAGATAAATCCCAATAGTAATTGGTAGTCCACATTTCATGGCAAAGTTTCATTCCACCGTTGTTTCCAATGTTATGCTAAATGGTATTATTCCTTTCTCTTCCAACTTTCCTTTCCAACAGTTAAAAACTTGGGAATAATTTTGGATGAATCTTTGTCATGGTCTGCCCAAACTACTTAATGAGGTGAGTCGCAAAATGTTTGTGGGCATGCATTCTCTGAGGCGATTGCAAAATTTTTCTCCCAATAAGGACGAAAGTATTATTTATACGTTCTTTATTAATTCCTATTCTTGATTATGCTGACGTGGCATATTTGGATCCTACAGAGGAACTTCTAGATAAATTAGAGCGCCTCCAAAACAACTGTATTAGGTATGTCTTCAACCTTCGAAAATTTGATCACATTTCGGAGTCTCGCAAGAAGCTAAATTGGTTACCTGTTAGGATACGTCGCAACATCCACATTCTCTGCCTCCTCTTCAACGCCCTTTTTAATCCTTCTTCCCCTGATTACCTTCATTGCAAATTTAATTTTCGGAATGTGGATAGTCGTTTGCGCACAGCCGGCAGCCTCGTTTTGGAAATTCCACCGCATTCGTCACAGTCTTACTCCAAATCGTTTAAAATCTTGGCGGCAAGGCTTTGGAACTCACTTCCAGCTGATGTAAGGGTGGCACCTTCACTGGATTGCCCACAAACATTTTGCGACTCACCTCATTAGTTTGGGCAGACCATGACAAAGTTTCATCCAAAACTATTCCCAAGTTTTTAACTGTTGGAAAGAAAAGTTGGAAGAGCAAGGAATAATACCTACCATTTAGCATAACATTGGGAACAACGGTGGAATGAAACTTTGCCATGAATTGTGGACTACCAATAACTATTGGGATTTATCTGCATTGACCATAATAAATATTATGTATTATTCGAGTCACAGTTACTAAAATACTTAACGCAGGAAATGTGTGAAAATGTAATGACAACGTAAGGAAAAAGTTCACATCTGCCATGCTGCTAGAGGTGGACATTTATCTGACATTATTTTCCACAATTAATTTCCGGGCCTTAATACTATATTTTTGGAAAAATACTACAAAAATTTTATACTTGTTTCTTCTTCTTTAACTTAAGAGCTTGCTCTTGTCGGTGGAGTTAAGTGGAAATGCCTCCATTTCTCTCTTCTCTTTAATTTTTCACAGAATAAAATTTAAACAATTAATAGTATATATGTGTGCTTACGCGTGCATACGTACATACATATCCTTTTGGCTTCGCGGTAGTCTGATAAAAAGAAATATACCTTATTCTAACTTCCACAAGTTACTTATTAGCTTGACCCTAACCGTGGATCTACGCAACTTCTTCTATAACTGAGTTTGTACATTTTTCAAAAAAATCAAACTTTACAGCACGCTCTGCGATAACTAAACAGCCACTCTAGCACCAATTTGGGTACACTTTTTGCAGCTCTAGGCTTTAGTAGAGTTCTATAATAGAAGCATAGGAGCGCCACAAGAGCTGCAATTAGCTATAAACGCCACTCTTAAGCTCTTCTAGCGCCAATGAATGAATGAACGAAGGAATGATTTTGCAATTCAAGTCAGTTTTGATTTGACATTGCCGTTTCTTAATAATAATAGTAGTTTATGACACTGTCAAATAATGAGCGGTATTACCATATATCCCTTATCTCAGGGTATCACACACGAGTGTGTTAGATTTTTAATAGTATCATACGAGTGTGATTATACCGAGTTATGTGCAGTGTCATACACTACTTTATCTAATCTCATAAACTAGAATTAAAGCTATTAAATAAAAGATCAAAGTTGAAAGAGAAAGAAGCAGTTATTTGCTTATAGTGTTTATTTTCAATATTTGAAAACATCGACTTCGTTATACTTATACACTTTATGCACTCTTTAACATTGAGTATTTAGACTTTAATGAGGAACACTTAACTTAAAAAAATCTGGAAATAGGTCAATAGAACATTTACCTAAAACAAAGAACCTTGTTTTTGCATTTTCCATGCCACGAAATCCTGATAACACTTATCATATAGTTTTCTCGAGTCCTACTTTCTTCAAATCCACTACTATCAGACATTTTTACTAGACGTAGGCAAGGAGATTACAAGATATTTATTACTTAAAAACGGCTTATAATTTCCTTATATAAAAATGATCGTCTCATTAATAATTGCATCCGCCTTATCTTTTCTCTTCGTAGATTCGATTACACATCTTCTTTCCGATCTAAGCTTGACTGGCTTCCTGTTTGTCAGCGCCGACAGCAGAGAATGCTTTTTACTCTTTTCTCTATAGGTATATACCTAAATTTTCTTTTTATATGAAAATAAAATTTACCTATCAGTCTGAAAGTCATGACTGTGAGCTTCGTTCAAGTCATACTTTACTTTTTTGTATTCCTTCATTTCGGTCTAATTTTATGTCCAACTCTTTTACTCTCCAAGTTACGAGTCTCTGGAATGCCTTACCTGAGAACATCAAAAGTGGGTATCTGAAATAGATATCTATTTAAGAAAAAGGTCCACATGCACCTTTCTGGTAATTTGTTGCAGCAGAACTAGTCATTATCTTCACGTTTGTAGTTTATGTAGCTATTTATGACTAGGTATGTATTAGTGTAAATGTTAATATATATTATATGTATAAATAGTATTATTTATTAGGTATGTATATGTGTATGTATTGTAGTATTTATATATGTATATTGGTTCCTTTTGTAGCGCCTATATATGTATATATAGTATATAATTGATTATACACGTTCGTCTTGAGTTCGTTTTGGACGAGAAGACACTGCGTAACTTACCGAACGCTGCCCAGCCAAGTCAGATTCGTCGAAAGACCCCTTCCTCGAAGCTAGAACTTCCTGCCTGGATCAAATGACCCAGGTAGATATACTGATCTACAACTTCGAAGGTGGAGCTCCCAACACAAATAGGTACACTGAGAAACAAGAATGGTTGCTGGTAGCTAAAATATTTGCTACACGTGACTAAAATCAAGTGACTGCTGAACTCAGGGCTACTGGTAATTAAAACGTTTACTAGTAATGGTTTGGTTTGATTACATTGGTTCTACTAATGTATACCTACAAAAGTTTGGTATCTAATAACCAAATTCGCAAGTAGCAAAACTGGTTCAGCTAATTCTTTTTCTCAGTGTAGGGGCACGACATGGACATTCGACATTACTTTGGTTTTGTCTATTTTTAGGGTTCCGTACAAAAAATGAAAAAACGGAACCCTTATAGGATCACTCGTGCGTCTGTCTGTCCATCCGTCTGTCACAGCCAATTTGCTCCAAATCTACTGGACCGAATCAGGTGAAATTTGGTAGGATGGTGTAATCCTATGACCCAAACACACATGTCCAAGTAAATAATTTTTTTTTTTAAATAAGTGTCATTTTCTGGGGACAAATTAGGAAATTGAAAAAAAAGTTATGCAAACCTTACTGTGTCATATATCAAATGAAAGGGCTTATTATGAGGATTTCAAATATATTTTTGTCATAATTTTAAAATAAATAGTTTTGATTTTATTCATGAAAGAAGACGAAAATTTACCATCCCCCTGATCTTCGAAACTACTAAGCCTAAAATTTTGGAAAAGATACGAAATATAGTTTATTGGTTGTAGATTACAGGAAAACCTATAAGAATTCAATCAATTGTACGGAACCCTCTCCACGCGAATTTAACTCGCACTTGGCCGGTTTTATTATTTTAAGGCCCACCTGTTGGGAATCGAGCATAAAACCATCCATGGATTCTGCCATAATATGACAACGGTACCGTCTATACCTAATTTATATATGTTATCGATTTATACGATACCTAGAGTAAGAAGTGATTGTAATAAGCAGTTATAAATACTTATTGCTGCTATTTTTCTATTTCTTGTTTTTTCCTCACTTAGTTTAACTACTTACTAATGTTAACAAGCTACGTAGAAAAAGTACGGTAAGTTGGCGCGTTGGGCATTTTTTGAGTTGGCTAGAAAACAGCTGAACTCGCAACACTGTTACGTAACCGACACCACCTTGTTCAAGTTTTCACGTCTGTCGGCACTGCCGGCAATTTCTTTTTTAATTCTACTTCTCAATATTCTCTAATTAATTTTATTATTGTAATATAATAATAAAATTAATTATAAAATGTATATTAAAACTATGTAAGTACATAGTTTAAATAAAAAAATTATAATTTGGGTACAATATAATTAAACTTGGTCCATTTGGTCTAGTTATTTTAGTCATTATACAGGCTGACTTTTAAACCACCAGCCAAATTTTTGGAGCAAGTTCAGTCCATTATATTGAACTACTTTCTATAAAAAAAGATAATAAAAATCGATGAAAATTTTTCGTCCTCCCATAGAAAATCCATTTGACTGAGCGCTGATTTGTATGAAAAGGCGAATTTTTATTTTAGTTTTTCGTTAATCGTTTTTATGGAAAGTAGTTCAGTATCATGGACTGAACTTGCTCCAGAAATTTGGCTGGTGGTTTAAAAGTCAGCCTGTATATCTATATGTTAAGATATAAAAAGAATTATATCTTCAATAGTAATCATGGTTTGATATGCACAGACAGAAAAAAAAAGGACTAACATCATTTAGAAAGCCTAAAGACCCATAGCATAATACCAAAATACATTATAACTGAAAACAACATTCAAAAAGACCGCGCAAGGCAAGAACCTCTTTGTGCCCTCCGGAATTAGGTCACAAGGTCACGGGGATAAGGCGGTGTCGGTTCGCCGAGCCAGTTGATGTCTTTCGTAGCTGAGCATTTAAAGCGCCCTGAGCTTTTATCTCATTTAAGAAAGAATCCGTTAATTTAAAAAAAAATCGCAAACGCCGTAATCTTATTTTCCATTAATTTCCAAAATGACCAACCTCTGCAAGCGTAGCATTCGAGACACTTGAAGGGACGGTGGAGCCAGAAGAGTTTATTCAGATTATTCCCATCTACTAAGAATAGGATCTATTTGTCTTATTTATTACTTTAAACACAGCAGTACTTGAGTTCCGTAGTTCTCATATAGGTAATATAATGATGATTTTTGGAAACGGCTCCATACATGTAATATGCGGGAAGCGATTACGCTTCAGAGCCCGGGGTCCGCTACCTTACCTAGGTGATTTGACGAGGTTACTGGTTTTTACACAGAGCGACTGCTGATTGACCTCCGCAACCCAAAGGATAAACCAGAACCAATCCTAGGTAGGAACGCTAGATGGCGTTCGGGACCAACAGCTTCATCATCTTTCTTTTCAGATATACAGGTGATTCAAGCCTGCAATATCCTCTATAACTAGACTGGAAACAACTTTTCACAAAGTATGCTTCCCAGTGGGATTTGAACCCACAACCTCCGGATCACAAGGCAAACGTCTTGACCACTGGACCACGGAGGCAGTTGCAGTTACATATACTTAATATAATGTGTAATGCTAATATTGGAAACGTCTCCAACAATTTTATAAAATTAGGGCCTTCGGGGCCGTAATATTGGCTATCTATAGCTAAATTTTACTTTTAGAGAGCCTCAGTCTTTGGGGTTTTTGCCGGGCGAATTTTGGTTGCCCAGGTACTTTTATACTTTTCAAATCTAAGGAAGTATTTCTGCTAACAGACTATTTTATTGATATCACGGTTGTTGAAATGCATTTTTATTACCTACTTATTAAAAATGCCCTCAAGACTGAAATTAATATAGAAGTTAGTGATTATATGAAATTAAAACCATTTAATAAAATATGCTATTCAAACATTTGTACTTTCCATTTGTCACTAGACAAGCTAAATTCACTAGAAAGCGTCAAGCCACAACTTTTCGAATAAAATAAATTCATAAATAATACTAAAATTCAGTACCTATAGCTTTTCATATTTCCTTTATTTTGGTACATTCCATTGCACATGATTAGTGAAACATCACACACCTTGTCAGGCATTGCAATGGGATGAGAGGGAGGTAAAAAAATTATTTTATTTTTTATCTTGTAGGTATTCGGCGACTGAATAATATGACGTTTTTATCAGATGGTTTTTAATAATTTAAAAAGGCGGCCAAGTGCGAGTTGGTCTCACCCATAAAGGGTTCCGTAGCAGCAAGTAATTAAATAATATAAAAGTTCTAAACGTAAATTGCGGTTTACGATTTATGACGTATTAAAATACCTATATAAAACCAATTTTAGGTGGAAGTTTGCATGGTAACGTACATCATATATTTTTTTTTAGTTTTATCATTCCCTTATTTTAGAAGTTTTAAGGTGGGGGACACACTTTTTACCACTTTGGAAGTGTCTCTCGCGCAAACTATTCAGTTGAGAAAAAAAATTTACCTATTAGAAACCTCAATATAATTTTTGAAGACCTATCCATACCCCACACGTATGAATTTGATGAAAAAAAATTTTTAGTTTCTGTTCTATGTATGGTACCCCCAAAATTTATTGTTTTTTTTTTCTATTTTTGTGTGAAATTTTTAATGTGGTTCACAGAATACATCTATTTACCAAATTTCAACAGTATAGTTCTTATAGTTTCGGAAAAAACTGACTGTGACATACGGACGGATAGACAGACAGACAGACATGATGAATCCATAAGGGTTTCGGTTTTTCCATTTGGCTACAGAACCCTAAAAAGGTTTTGTATTTTTTTTTTCATCTATTATTTATTGATCTATTATTTATTGACCCATATATATAATTTAAATATATAAAGGTACATTACCATGTTACTGTTAGGGTATTATGATCCCTTAATTGGTATTAGAGGTAGTAAACCCCGGACATTACGACCAAAACCCACTAGATAGCCTTATTGCTTCAGCGTACTTGTTGTTGCAGATAAAACACCGCTAAGGCATCGGCGATGCCCGGAGTCACCCAGGCGACGAAGTGGCAGCGACCCGCAAGAGAACTGTGCTTTTGAGGAGGTTGAGGAGGTGGTGGAGCCTATTGTACGCCAACCGAGTAGATACCTTTTAAGATCACCAGGTGAAGACATTCAGCAACCCTGAGCTGAAGATGTGAGAACATCTCACAAACATACTGGCAATCAGTATATAGATATAGACAATATAGAAGACCTGCTCCGTGGCGTAATGTTTATCATGCTAGGCCGCAACTCAGAGGTCCTGGCTTCGATCCCCAGCCAGGGAAAGTTGGAAAATCAAGTTTTTCCAAATTGTTTTGAGTCTTGGGTGTTTATCCATGTATTTATTATAAAATATAGTATTGTTGTGTTGAGTATAACACAAGTTTGATAAAACTTAATTTGAGGCTAGCTCAATCTGTATAATTTGTCCTTAACTAATATATATCTTCATCTGATCTAATGACCTTTCAGGTGAATTTACAGCAGAGCCTAGAGTGAAACTAGAAAATTTGTTTGTTGAAGGCGAGCTAAGTTGTGATTCGATTTACAACCGCCGCGCCCTGTTTCGTCAAAACCGCTATAAGGGAGTTTATGAAGTGGTATCGATCCCTACTTACTGGGAACTAAAAAAAAGGAACCAAAGCCCAAACAGAGGAAGGATCAACACAAATCTAGGATTTACGTCCCATGAACTGTCACTAACTCGAACCGAAAATCGGTTGAGTCTGGAATCTCCCACTGATCGGTTTGCCGATCACCGGTTAGTGACAGTTCATGTTGACGTAGAACCAATCTGTCGCAGAGAGTCGGCGCTCCAGTAGAGATAACTTCATAAACATGAACCCAATCGAAGACCAAGAACGCAAAATTATCATCGAATTTTGCCACCTTCTTGAAAAGTCTAAACAGCTATTCAACGGACTCCGGTAAGATTCCCCTTTTTAATTATTATTTTTAATAGCATTACAATGCTCGGAAATTTATCCAAATTAAAATACCACGCTTCTGAATAGTAAGTAGTAATGAACATTTACGCATGCTTGAAATGCGTGTACATATTATGCGATGAGAAAATTCGTCGGGGTGATTCGAAGTCACGATAGCACAATTGGTAGTGCACTCACGGTGAAAACGTGAGGGTCGTGGGTTCGAGTCCCACTCGTGGCGGATTTTTTCATCACATATTTTCAATTTGGATAAATTCCCCTTTTTATTAATTTCTAGCACATGCATTAAAAATTTACTGTCTAAATATGGGATGACTAACCTCATTATTATGAACAACCATTAAGGCCGTACCTGAATTTTCCGGGGTCCAGTGCTGCCCCCATTTAAAATAAATCATTTCAAAGAAAACGGAAACATAATTTTAAATCTTGCTACTACCAAGTCCTAGATAACCCTTCAAAGTATTTTATAAACTACTGTTTACAGTTTATAATAAGAACGTTAAGCTTTACTACGCACATTAGCCAAAAGTGGCCGTTTTTCGGAAATGTGCGTAATAAAGCTTAACGTTCTCACTTTAAACTGTAAACAGTAGTTCATAAAATACTTTGAAGGGTTATCTAGAACTTGGTAGTAGCAAAATTTTAAATGTTGTCTCCGTTTTCTTTGAAATGATTTATTAAAAGTGGCGGCAGCACTGGACCCCGGAAAATTTAGGTACGGCCTTAATAATACGTGTTCAAATTAATGGACTGACCCAGGGTTCTCAAGTATACTGACAACAGTAAATTTACATCCGATCATGGTATAATAAGATATAGTACTCTCCTCCTGCGATTTCGTAAAGTCAAGAATATCACGAAAAGTGTTACCACTGATTATTCTTTTCAGTAAATTTATGGACTTTCTCAATTCGTAATTAAATATAAAATTTCGTATATAGTGTTTAAATTTATTACATTATTAGTTCATGATTGGTTTGTTAAGAATCCCCTAACCCTAGACTTTTCCATACAAACGTAGTCTGCGTTTTGAAACGTCATGTCAGATTTCGGTAAAATATGTAACTTTAAAGAAATTGCATATATTCATTCATTGCATATATTCATACTTTGAGGGTTTTAATTTGTTTTCACAGTCAAAGTATGAACTTGAAAAAAAAATATGAGGGTGTATAATGTATTCCATACTAATAAAAATAATTTAAAACACTATTCTCTTTCAAGTTTTAATTTATAAAAAAAATCCGAAATCTGATGTGTCGTTTCACGTTTGTATAGGAAACTCTGATTCTGTCTAGGGTAAGGGACTCATTAGTTAAAAAATTCAGTTTGCTCGGGTAATTCAATCACATATACTCGTAGTGGCAACATTCTCAACTGATGACGTATTTTTGTTTTAATTTTTATTCACGTGACCAGCTGTCACGAGAAGAGAGTACGATACGAAAGGTCCAAGCTCTTTGACTATCTTATTACACCTACGATATTATACCATGCATCGGATAATATTTGATAGGCGCTTTACGCTTTCTTCCGATTTTTTAACGCCAACTTTATCTTTAGACAGTTTATCGAGGCAACGAAGTTTTACTTATATATATTTCATTTTTTAGAGAGTTGCCCCTATATGGGCACAAACAATGGCATGCCTATTTTGGTCGAACGTTTGATGTCTACTCTAAACTGTGGAAGTTCCAGCAGCAACACCGAATCGTACTCGATACGAAATATGGACTCAAAAGATGGCAAATCGGAGAGATCGCTTCGAAAATCGGACAACTGTACTACCATTTCTAGTAAGTCATTATCAGACTAAGTTAAGAGCTCGGTAACCCGGTAGGAGTACGCATTACTAACGCTTTCGCAAGTTCAGTGACACCGGGCGTGGTCCGCACTTGAATGTGTCACCACACGTGCCAAAAAAACGCGAGCTATTCCGTGCTTTGGAAGGCAGATTAAGCCGCTGATCGCGGCTGTTACCATTCTATGGTAGTCGTTAAGCTATGTCAGATGCCTTTAGGCGGCTTAAAACTATTAACACCAGTGTTGGCATCTTACACATACGAAAAACAAAAAAAAATGAGTTAAATATTTTTTTTAAGTGAAAACTTCATGGCGCGTTGGGCATTTTTGAGATGGGAAAACCATTGAAATCGCGATACTGTTACAGACACCACTTTGTCACAGAATACAGTAAGAGTATACAGAACGGAATCTCCTAAGGTACACGCACTATGCGTCCCCGTTCCCCGCCCCCGCACCTCTCCCCGTTCTTGTGCGCCCGCGTGCGCAATGCAGTTTGTGTTCGCCTGCTCTCGCCCCTCGACAACGCGAAAACGAGGGAGAGGTGCGGGGATGGGGAACGGGGACGAGCCTTATTGCGCGGGACCTTAAGGAGATTCCGTTCTGTATACTCTTACTGTCTTCTGTGACCTTGTTCAAGTTTTCACTTCTGTCGGCACTCGCAGAGTGCCATTTTTTTAAAATTTGTGGCTGTCTTGTAAAGTCCCTTAATTCGACAAATGCCTGTCCGTCTTTTCACTAATTTCTACCCATGCAAGAGTAAATTTTCAGAAAGATAATAGTCTAAGCCACATGGCATGAAATCACGTTATTAGGGGTTATAAAGACAGATATATTTGTGTTACTTCCAAATCTTAACTATTTCTTGAAATTACGTAGACTACAAACCAACATAACAATAGTACATAATTTTACGCCCCGTTTACACGTTTATTAGGGATTAGTGCGAGTTCATACATTTTGTACTCGCACTTGCAGCACAGAATACAGTAAGAGTAAACAGAACGTAATCTCCTAAGGTACGCGCAATATGCGACCCCGTTCCCCGCACCCGCACCTCTCCCCCGGTTCTTGTGAGCCAACGTGAGTCATCGTGGCGAAAACGGAGGAGAGGTGCGGGGGCGGGGAACAGGGACACATATTGCGCGTACCCTAGGAGATTCCGTCCTGTGCTTGCAAAAAAAAGCTGCGTAATTTTCACTATTTACACATTTTATCTCTTGGGCAACGGGGTGGCAGCTGCTTACTCTTGCCCCCTTTGTGACGCCCCGCTTTGCACCCTCGTGTAACCACGTCTTTAGTCTTTGGATTCTTGTTTTCAGCATTTGTTCAACCAAATTCAAATTTGGTGTAGGCCTTCAATTTGCTTAATTTTCTCTATTATACTCTGAATTATTTCATTTTTTTTTCTAGTCTGAGAACGAGTGAGACGGTTTACTTAAACGAAGCGTTCTCTTTCTACTTTGCTATCCGAGGGCGATCCTATTATACCAAAGCTAACAAGGAAGACAAGTGCGAGCTGATGGTGAAGAAACTACGGTACTACGCAAGGTTCATAGTAGTGTGCTTGCTGCTGCGGAAACTAAAAGTAAGTTAATGGCATTCCTTTAAGTCCTTCAAGTTTGGGTGTTTGGATGTTTGCATGTTTGATTTTTTGGATGTTTGGATGTTTGAATTTTCGGCAGATTGTATGATTGGATGATTGGTTTGTGTAACCACTTAGCCAAAGTTCTGAACGTAAAAACTAAAAATGAAAATAATCTTCTAAAGGTTGTTCGAGAACTGGTCAAGGAATTAGAGCGACAGATAGTAGAGTATGGGAACACGTATGACCCAGACGACCAGCTGGAGTGGGTGCTCGTCGTGGACGAGGTCAAGGCGTTCATCTCGGCCGAGCCCGTCGTGACCATCACCAGCTCTGACAACTACCCAGTTGTACTGTCGCACAGGTAACTTGTTTTATTATCAGAGCGAGCGCAAAGCGTCTCCGTTTCAGGTTACGCAAAAATGCTTTCGTATGTCTGTCCGGCTGGCCGGCGATTCTCCTCTACAGATCACATTTCTCAACCGATTCTCGTAAAATTTTGTGACCAGCTTCGATTTATTTATTTTTAACTTTATTACATACAGTTTAACGAAACAATATACAATATAGACAATTGTAAACGAAAGGCAGTCTTAGAATAAACAAACTATTGAGTCAGAAATTTCATCAAGTTTAAGGTGAGATGCAATGTTTTGAAGGAAAATTAACGAATAATACACCCTTATTTTTAATTTAGTACACAAATTCTAAAGGGTGGTTAAGTCAATCATTTGGAACAACTTTTTCCAATAAATGTATATCAAAATACGGAAAATAAAATTCACTTTCCATAACAATCAAAGTAGTCACGAAAAAATAAATTTCACTTCCCATAGTACTAGTTACTAAATTTATTGTTTCGATGTACATTCTTTGGGAAAAGTTGTTCAAAATGATGGACTAAATAACCCGTTAAAATTTTTGTACTAAATCAAAAATAAATCGAGTATATTGTAAATGTCCAAACATCCAACTTTTTATTTGAAGATTCACCTTTTTGGTTTTTTTTTTCAAAATGGCGGTGCCAGTTTTAAGCTATGTAAGACAAGTCTCACTCGCGAGGTCTACAGCTACACTGTCTAAAAATATATTAAGAATATGTGAAGACTCCTTCACATATTTTAATTTCACCAAATTTTATATAATAAGTATTTTATGAGAATACTCGCACAAAGAATACAGACCCAAAAAATAAACCTTGACTTTCACCCACCCTCCCCTAATTCGTAAACGCCTGAACCTACTCGTATCTCGATCAAACTTTGAAGAATACGGGATACCACAGACACGCCAAACATAGAGCAGCTCTCTTTTTGCGCCAAGGATTAAAAAGCTACAAACCCTCATCATCAGATCTATTTTTGGTTACGCTTCAGAGCCCGGGGTCCGCTACCTAACCTCGATGATTCTACGAGTTTACTGGTTTTTACACAGAGTGACTGCCGTTTGACCTCCGCAACCCAAAGCGTAGACCAAAACCAATCCTAGAATAGGTACAAACACTAGATGACCCTCTCTGTACTATCAGAGCCATATATCAGCCAGAGCAGTCAGGTTTGGCCTATACTTTCAACGCTGGCCAGGCGGGTTTGGGGAGTTCTCATTGATGTTTATAGGCTTTGTTTAGTTCTGTTTCCTAAGTCACCTTAGGTGACGTGGATGTCGTAGACGACATCCACGGTAATAATTGGAGTGGTCCTATTCTACTCTGCGCCGGGAACTACACGGCTACATACCCAATCGCTTTCAACAGGCTCGGCCCCCACAACATACCGCAAGTGGAGCGCTCTGCCCACATGACAATGACGCTCCAAGAGGCAATCATCGTAGGAAGCACCTCACGACAAGTTAAATTTTCGGAAATGACAATTGACATGTTTCGGATGCTGCACACCCTGGAGCGCGAGGTTTCGGAGAACGCACAGCATCTGTTTGAAGAGTCGCCCCGGCAAAGATTCCTCTCGACACCCAACGTTCCGAATGCCATAGGTAAGTGATACAAACAATGAAGCTGTTCACTTTTACGTGAGATTAAAAAAATGTTAAGGACATACTTGAATTTTCCGGGGTCCAGTGCTGCCCCCATTCGAAATAAATTATTTCAAAGGAAACGGAGATATCATTTATAATTTTTGTTTCTACCAAGCCCTACATAACCTTTCAAACTATTTTATGAATTACTGTTTACAGTTTAAAGTGAGAACGTGAAGCTTTTCTTTGCACATTTGCTAAAAACGGCCACAACAAAATTTTAAATGATATCTCCGTTTTCTTTCAAATAATTTATTTCAAATGGGGGCAGCACTGGACTCCGGAAAATTCAAGTATGCCTTAAGTTAGTATAATAGTATACTGACTTGAAATGGTGGTGACAGCGAATGCAATTTTTTTCGACTTGGTTGTCTGCCACACCGTTGCGGTATAAATTGAAACTGTGATTAAAAGGAATAATCTTGTACTTGGAGTGTTGGGTCTAATTTTTGGATTCACGGGACTTTTCACCCCGGTCCTTTGGAAGGCTTGCGTGGGGATACAGATCCAACACGTAGAGACCCTTTGGAGAAGTTGATGTAATGGGGCACTCCCGCCAAAACCCATACTAGGATATGCCAATGAAAGTTGTATCCTTGAAAAAGTTTTGGCAGGAGAAGGATCTATTGCAAGCAAAATGAAAGATTTGTGGATTATAGAATTAAGACTACTCATTATTAACACACTAGATAATGTTGGGTTTGGATTCCACTTGTAGCGAAGTTTTTCATCACATATAATTATGAAAAGAGGGCATCATTGGTAGCTGATGTTGAGACCGCCGACTTAAGAACGTAGACCATTTACAAGGCGAATGTAACACTTTAATATTTTTGATTACTAGTGTGGTGCTAGCTGTATGTAGTGTCCTATTGCTGGGCAGAGGCATCCCCCTTATTTCTCACTCGTCTCAGTCGTCTTGCCATTTTGCCCAAGGTCTACCTAGGGCAAGATGGCAAGATAACTTAGACAGATTTGTATGCGAATTCCAGGAGGTCGCACAATATATTTAGACGTGTGACAAAAACAATATCAATCAATTTAAAAAAATACAATAATAAACAGAAAATAGTTTATTTGCAAAGGCTGAGTATAATTTTTGTTGATAATCAGGGTAGGGGATGGAGTTAATGACTCTTTAGAGACATCCATATTATAATATGAATCTTTCGATTGATTTGATAACACACTGGTTACAGTACTTACAGTACTAAACGGTACTGGCCATACCTAATCATTCCCACTGCAATAAGATAACTAGTTTTGTAGACATACATGTAATGTAAAAAAGATAATATATAGTTCTGAAATCATAAATGCAATATCCAGTAAAGTGCAAACACAAAGATTCAAATTTGTTTAGGATGTTGCAAAATTAAGCAAAGCGAAATTGAGCAAATTATTTAGTAGTACGAGTAATTACACAGTATGTTAAGCTGTAACAATTTTGACTCCTAATTACTTAACATAGACGTAGTGTGTGTGACGCTGACTTCACGACGATAAATAGTCATATTCCACTTAGTTACTGATTTATTTGATTTGTATTAGAATCATATTTTGATTTAATAGCTTTTGAACGCGTATTCACCTGAAGGGACAACAAACGAGCTATTAAATAGACTTTAAAATGCAAAAAGGTTAAGCTTAAGTGTATTACAAATTACATTTACTAACGTAAATGCATCACTTGATATGGTTATAATACAAATACAAATATCAAATATTACGGAATATTTGATATTTACATTCCCTAGAAAGATGGCAACGTTCCCGGAGAATTTGGGAACGTTCCCGGGAACGGAACATCACTAGGTGCGAGGGCGAAAGTGTACAAGCAAAGATTAAAAGTTCGATAAGATATACTAAGATTATAAAGTGGCTGACTCCAGTCTCCGAGGCAACGCAACTAAGAACACAACGCCCTAAGATGAACAGGTGTTTGTCAAATAATAATAAGCTTATGAGCAATGTTACCCGTATGGTTCCGGGTTCAAATAGGTCTCCACGTCTTCCTGTGGATGTCGTAAGAGGCGACTAAAGGATTGATCAAGGAAGGTTAATGTGGGGCGGCGGCCGGTTGTAAAACATTTCGCACAAATACATTCCCAAAGAGGGTTGACGTCAGGCAGGCGGCCGGTCGTAAAACTAAAGCCAAATCATTTAAACTGTTCCGGCTATTTCTTCTCCATTTTGCAAGGTGTTTGGCATCCTTAGGTGACCATTGACATACATGTTATATTTGGAGAAGAAAAAGCGGGATAGCGCACCCCGGGCTCTGAAGCAGCACAGCTGAGGATGCAACCGGGAATGCGCTAAATGCGAAGATTTACCTAAAGTTTTTTTTTGGGTACCAAAATATGGAAGCGGCTTCTTAAGATATTTTTATTAAAATAAAATTCCCGGATTCTGGGCAACCATATTAAATTGCAACAAGGCAACTGTCATTTGTGTCAAATTGGGATTATGTCTCACGGAGTATACCGTTAAATTTGAATTTCCCGGGATTGCGGGATTTTTTCAATATAAAAGCGCTTTCCATAATGGATAACATCTCAACTTTAGGTAAATATGCACTGGAATATCTCTGGTTATAAGGTATTTGTCAAAAACCTAAATGTCCACGCAGATTAGACGTGTTAGTAATTAGTGCTAAAATAAGATCTTTTTTAAAGATACAATACTGATCATATAGGTAGGTACACATCCTATAAATAAATAAATATGGGAGATTAAGTTAGTTCCAAAGTAAATTTGAACTTGTATTATGGGACACTAAGATAAGGTTACTTTACTTAGTAATGTCATTTGTTATTTTTATGTTCCAAAGAAAGATTTTCTATTTCTATTTCTAATATTTTTTATACATACAAAAGCTGGACAATAAGGATGTGGACTAAACATTTATTTTAGGTCATAATGTAAATGATAAAAAAATATTTTTTAAGTATATTTTTAATTTTTTCTCATTAGCAAATAATAATGAAGATACAGCGCATTTAATTTTCACTATACGGTGAAGTAAATCACCCCACTCCAAAACTGCGATCCACTGTATCTTTGTAAATTTTTACTACTTTGCTAAACGAAGAAACATGGATCCATTATTTTAGGATCATCTAATTGACGGACTAAATAAAATAATATTTTTTGGACCCAGTCCACATCCCAATTTAATAATGACCAGCCAGCGCAGCCTGGCAGATTAAACGTCGTCGAAGGAAAGTTTGTTTTATATCGCCAAGGTGTCGCCTACAACTGTCGATCATCTATGTGATCCAACATAGTCTGTGTCCGACCTCAGCGCAGTTCTGTACCAATGGCTGCATTTCACGCGTATTTACATCTGTATGACCTCCTGTATTCCTGTAATCCTGATTTCTGGCATGGACTGGGTGCCTTTAGTAGCGACCTGGCATGGGCTCGGTGCCTTAAGTACCTACCTAGGTACTAGTTACAATATTTATTTTTGTAACCTTTATAAAAATATGAACGTGTTAGTTATGTACCTACATTCATTGTAATATTTTTGGTTTTTAAAAGTTTTTGGCAAATAAAGATTTATTTATTTATTTATGTAATCGCTTTGTTTTCCGGGAATAGCTTTCTCTGACCAACAAAGCTGGCTTCACCAAATTGGCGCAACAAACCGCGATAGACTATTGAGCCATTGTACTGAAACTAACGTCACACCACACATTCTACGAATTTTACACGACATCAAACAAATTGGTCCATCCGCATAATTAGTTATGTAAAACGTTTCACGTGTGGTTTTAGTTTCATCCATAATTACACTAAAATAAATCGCTCCATGTTAACAATGTAAATGCAACTCCATGTATATGTAAGAAAAGAAAAAACATATCATGAACCAGCTCTCTTCTCTTCCAGCGCAGATCGTAAAAGCCGATCGAGAGAATGGGCGTGAATCTGAACATATCAAAAGGCGACGCGGTTGGCAACCCATCACTATCATATATGCTATCCATCCATACCATCGCTAAAACTTGCCTGGAACTTACCACCCTAGTCCTTGTCTGCCCCGTTAGGGATAAAAACGTGAAAGTGTATCTGTATGTCTCCAATGTAGGTATCAAAAGACCGTATATTAATATTGTGTGTTGTTGTAGGATACCTAGAAAATGGATGTATCAGCGAAAACCCGCACAAAAATCTGCTGTTCAAGCCCTCTCCGATGCAAGTCCTGACGTACCTTGCTAGCGGCTGCCAGGACCTCCCTCCCAACGCCGCCATTTTGCTCTACATCTCTGCTGATGGCCAGATCCCCATCAAGCACGACCGCGACGGTAAGTCATTTGCGTATCAAAATTTTCAGATGTTAGCTCAGGCCAGAGATGCTCAGGCTTTATTTGACAGCGGAGAGCGTCATTGTTGGAAGTGACATGAACTTTTTTTTTATATAAGCATAAAACTTTTGCATTTAAAAGTATCAGGGTTGTTATTTAGGTTATTAAAACTTTAACTTAAGTTAAAGGTTAACAAAGAAGTTAGTAGACCTGGCCGTATTTCGGGAAAAAATTATAAAAAACAGTCGATGGCGCTATCAAGTCCTCTAACTTAGCTGACCTATAATTCGTGAGTAGGTAAACAAGAAAAGGTAGATGGGCCAGCTGTATCATTCCAGGTTCTCTTAGCTGACCTATACTTCGTGATTAGGTAAAAAAGAAAAGGTAGATGTGCCAGCTGTATCATTTCAGCTCCTCTAACTTTGCTGACCTATAAATATAAATAAATATATACGGACAAATCACACAGATTGAGCAAGCCCCAAAGTAAGTTCGAGACTTGTGTTATGAGATACTAACTCAACGATACTATATTTTATAACAAATACATATATAGATAAACATCCAAGACCCAGACTGTCCCAGACCAATCTGAAAAAGATCATTTTCCATTTTTTCCTATACTTTGTGAGTAGGTTAACAAGAAAAAGTAGATGTGCCAGCTGTATGATTTCAGGTCCTCTAACTTAGTAAACAAAACGTAACGTAGTAAACAAAAAAAGGTAGATCTAGATGCATCTGTATCATCACGCGAAGATCTTAAAAGCCGATCTAAAAAAATTTCGTATAATGCAATAGTCGATGCAGATACCTATCTACTAGATAATATTATTCTTTTTTTGTCGTGAATTCCATGAACGTCTTCCTCGTCATCCCGGCTGGCATTCTAGAAAATTGCGACTTAAAACTAAATGCAATTTTAAAAATTACAAAAATTATACTAATATTACTATGAAGATCCATTTGACGAAAACATAAAATATATGTTTGACCCTCCCTCCATCGCCTGCGATGACGTCATAGACCGCAAAAGTGAATACTGAAAATGAGGTCTCTCGCGGGCGCCGATCAGTACAACTCGCGATAGCATCAATACTATTGTTTGGTTTTCAACGAAATAACTATTTGACATAAGTACTAAAGTTGAAACTTAATTTTGACGTAAAAAAAATATAGAACGATATATTTAAAACATATTAGCACGCAGAAATGCCGAGACCAAACCTTAAGGGGGGTTCACCAGAAGTTGCCAGAAGCGAAGGTCAGTAGGCAAAGCCCGGATATACTTAGCAACGACGGCTAGGAGACGGGCGCGCGTCTGAACAGATCCTTATAAAATCTTAATGAATTCGCTTAGAGCTACTGTCTTCTTACTCGTATGTACGAATCTCTTTAGATAAATATTATAAAACTAGCTGTGCCCGCGACTTCGTTCGCGTGGTTGTCGGAACGTAATGTTATATAGCCTAAAGCCTTCCTCTATAAATGGACTACCCAACAAAAAAAGAATTTTTCAAATAGGACCATTAGTTCCTGAGATTAGCGCGTTTAAACAAACAAACAAACAAACAAACAAAGAAACAAACTCTTCCGCTTTATAATATTAGTATAGATAATACAGATACTCGTAACCATTTGTAACTTTGCACACTTACTTATAAGTTAACAAGCTATAAGATGAGGGCATTAAAAAAAAATACATTTTTGTTTACTATGTGTGGCCGCGAACTTTTCAATCGACCCTCGTAAGTACTCGTATAATATGCATATGGGTCTACCAAAATATACTACTTTAAGGCTGAATTCAGCCCATGATACTGAACAACTTTTCCCAAGGAACATATATCGAAATATGAAAAATATTTTTTGATCTCCCATACAAGTTGATCGATCAGCTGATCCGAGATTGTATGGAAAGTCAAAATTATTTTTCCTAGTTCGATATAATGTTCCTTGGGGAAATTTGTTCAGTATCATGGACTGAATTCACCCTTAAAATAGTTTCAGTATATTTAGATGTTATATATTTTTACATATTCATATTTTTTTTTATTTATACGGTTTTGATGATAAGTCAATTAAATTATTAGAATCTTACTTAACTGATAGGCTTCAAACTGTTGATATAAACGGCGTAAAATCACACGGGTCTAATGTGAAAATGGGCGTACCCCAAGGTTCAATTCTAGGACCGTTCCTTTTCTTAGTTTATGTCAATGACTTGCCTTACATGGTTGAGAAAGAGGCTGACATGGTGCTGTTTGCTGATGACACCTCGCTAGTATTTAAAATAGATCGACATAACAGTGATGCTAGCGCGGTGAACAGCACCTTATCTTTAATTTCTGATTGGTTTTCAGCCAATAACCTCATGTTAAATGCGAACAAGACCCAATGCATTCGATTCTCTCTTCCTAATGTGAATCAAGCCTGTGTTGACATACTAATTAATGGTCAGAAACTCGATCTGGTTGAAAGTACTACCTTTTTAGGAATCACAATTGATTCGAAACTTCAATGGGGCGCTCATATAACTAAACTTTCTAATAGGCTTAGCTCTGCGGCTTACGCTGTTAGGAGAATAAGACAATTGACAGATGTAGCAACTGCTAGACAAGTGTACTTTAGTTACTTTCACAGTCTAATGTCTTACGGGATACTTCTATGGGGGAGTGCAGCCGACATTCAGACTATTTTTCTTTTACAAAAAAGAGCAATTCGTGCTATTTACGGTTTAGGATCGAGAGACTCACTGAGGGAATTATTCAAGGAAATAGGTATTTACTTTTGCATCACAATTCATATTTGAAAATATAATGTATGTAAGGAAAAATATTTCCATGTTCAATAAAGTAAGTGATTTTACAGATAGAAATTTACGTAATAAGAATGACTTAGTTAGCCCGTATTACAGGCTGAATACAGTCAGTAAGTCTTTTATGGGGAAGTGTATACTTTTTTATAATAAATTGTCAGAATCGGTCCTTGATATGCCAGACAGAAAATTCAAAGCTTATGTAAAGAAAGTACTTTGTGAGAAGGCTTATTATAGGACCGATGACTATCTTAAAGACAAAAAGGTCTGGCTTGAGCTTGGCGCGGGTCCCTCTTAAAGGTTTGTATACTTAGACATGTCATAATTTAGGTACATTGGTACATACTAAATTTACAAATTGACATTATTTTAAATTTCGTAATTCTTATAATTCAATTTAATTATGACATAATAAACAATGTAATCTCTGTCCATCTATATAACTAATTTTAAGTTTTTAGTTTGTTAGTTGACGTCTTTGGAGAAAACGTGCAGTGCAGTTTGTTGCCGCTTCTTCTGCACTTGCGCCTAGGAAGCGGCGTAAACTTAGCTTTAAGTAACGATTTGACGTCAACATTTGTGCAAAACAAAACAATGTGACTATTATTAAGAGATATTATAAATATCCTATGATAATAAAGATATTTTGAATTTTAATTTGAATATAATAGTTTAGGTTCAAAAGTAATTTGTTTTTAGTATTTTATAGTTTTAGTTTAGTTCTTCTCTTCTTCGTCTAAGCGCGTTCCCGGTTGCATCCTCAGCTGTGCTGCTTCGGAGCCTGGGGTGCGCTTTCCCGCTTTTTCTTCTCCAAATATAACATGCATGTCAATGGTCACCCAAGGTTGCCAAAGACCCTGCAAAATGGAGAAGAAATAGCCGGAACAGTTTAAATGATTTGGCTATAGTTTTACGACCGGCCGCCTGCCTGACGTCAACCCTCTTTGGGAATATATTTGTACGAAAAGTTTTATAACCGGCCGCCGCCTGACGTTAACCCTTCTTGGGAATGCAATTGTAGGACGAGATGTTTGTGCTTAGTCCTTTAGTTGCCTCATACGACATCTACAGGAAGAGATGGAGTGGTCTATTCTAACCCGGAACCAGACAGGTAGTTATTATTTATTATTAGATAAATTGTAGATACCTAACTACATTGATAAATATATTATAGGCAATATATCTAGTAAGAGCCATCTTATTTTTGAAACAGGTTCATACCTATAGGTTATATTTTTAGGTTTTGTTCATAATAATACCTAGAGCCCCGAAATTTTTCATATTTAGGTATTTTATTTTTATTTTATATAAACATGGCATCCGCAAAAGATCAGCGTTGTAGTTCACACCACAACATTCACCGAGTGGAGACCATTTTGGTGCATTTATAAGGTTTTGCTGTAGTACTTACATAATTTGTAATTTTTTGTATCAAATTATAGTATTTTATGCAACAGTTGTATGTGTATTCAAAAAATATGAGTGGCTCGGGTTATGATATGACATAAGCCTTAGCGAACGTCATAAAAAAGACGCCACGGGTATTTTTTGACATACTTAGGTATACGTTGCATTCAATACTTTTTCTATGACCATAATAATGGTATGTATTATAGTATTTTTCAAATTTTTCGACTTATTGTAAATCACAAACCATCGTTCCGCTACCATTCCAGAATACGCAATCACTCGATGTTTTTTTTCCGCCACCCCCGGTCCGCGATGGTTGCCAGTACGCAAATTAAGAATAGTTTTTATTTATAAATCGTATTTTAACCGACTTTGTTACCACAGTATACATGTTTTTAGTTATTAAAAATTATAAATAAACCTGCAATAATGAATTAGATTGACAACATAAAATAATTTTATTTGATGAGTAAACAAGAGGCGACACAACGTAAATAAAAACTATGACAAAAAAAGTTTTTCTCATGTAGGCAGAAAATAATTTATATCGGAAAGTTTTATTTTTAATAAAAACCACATGCTTTTTTTTTTTTGACGTGACAACGTCTAATAACTTGATACTACGGGCTGCATGCACGAAAAAGATGACGTCATTGTCCCGTTACGGTCATTGTCGCGTTCCGCAATCGAGAGCGCGGCACGAACGAGAGAGAGGCATGATATCACTTGATACTACTGTAATGTTTGACGTTGTCACGTCAAACTACCGACCGTAAACCGACTTTACAGACAACCAATTTTTGTTGAAAAGTTATGTTGATCGAGTCAAACCTTAACCTATTTAATTATAATAATTGAATTAATTATCTGTAGCAGCTAGCCGTATCCAAAGAGAAAGTAATATAGAGCCGTGTAAAGACTCATGTGCTTTTATGAGGAATAGAGTATAGACTTTTGTGAGATCATTTATATCTGTTCTTATATTATTGTTCGCGATATAAAAGACATATAAAAGTACAGAAGTAGAAAAAAGATTTTTTCTTTCTTATAATTTTCGTAGTCCGAGGTAAGCTGTAAAGCGCAGTCCTGGCGACTAAGCAATTACGAGTAAATAGGCTTTGGTGAGATCCGCAGTCGCATTCATTATAATATTTAGATGCCAGGTATAAAAAGGATGGTCTTCTCGCACGGACTGTTAACTTGTAAACTTCCAATGTGTATAATAAAGTACACAAGCCACATCAAACATTTTGTTTCTATTGATTTATTCAAAATATTTCAATTATGTAAAATTATTTTATATCGTCGTAATTGCTTGTCATAACATATTAGATCTATTCGAATAAGTTGACAAAGGTGAACTGGGAAATATATTCAAAACTCGCGATGGGGTAAACCTGTTAAGCGTTTCCTTTATGTACTGCATTTTCGGCTCTGTCGTTTGCACCCTTTGGGTACGGAACCCTAAAGAGATATACTTTGAGTATTATAAGGCATGATGGACCAGAAAAAAACTTGATTATAAAAAAATATATTGACATTTACGTGTGTAATAGCGCAGATTACGCAATGAGCTATTTCGCGTGATAGTACAATGCCACAAATAAGTGCTATTTTAATCCGCAGCCACTACCATTTTACCATAATTCAGTCAACGTGGAAAGATAATCAATAGGTAATTTGAAGAATCGTGGTATACTTAGTTACAAAAAACGAGTGTTCTCGGCCGAGTGCTCGCCCAAGGGAAAAGCGAGGCAGCCATTAGACTTTTAATTTGATATAGGAAGAATTATACTTTTTCGCTTCCTTTTTCTGCCACCGTTGCGTTCAAATCTTTACGGTGATGCTTCCGAATCTCCTGTCAGCTTCGGAGCAAAGTCCGACTTCTCTTTATCTTTTGTTTCTTTTGTTATTAAATTATATAAATCCCGCGATTCTTTGGTTAAGGAGCTCTTTGATTAAGGAGGTGAGATTCTTTAAGGCGCGGCTTTAAAATTCTTTCCCTGCCATCCATCCTAACTGGTCTCTGCATCACAACACAACTAAACTGACTCGCCACAATGGTAAATAGAGCTTGGCCCAGAAGACTTACCAAGTTAGTCCTACCAAAAGGACTACTTTAAAAAAATATTTATTATAAGATTTATTATTATAAGAGCATCGGGTGCGTGATTTTATCTTAGATTGGTTACCACAAGTGGTGCCCTGTAAAGGCAGCTTGAAAATTCTGACACCAGTTTTGTCCACTTGCACACAGTAATAAACAAAAAGATCTGTCCTACCTGCCACCGTCCTCGTTACGTGTAGTCCAACGCAACATTCTATTCATTGTCTCGCTCCTCTGCTTGGGCGAGCATTTTGGCGAGTTTACCGTCTCGCCAATGTACTCGCTCCACGTAAACAATCTCTATCAGTAGTTACCTACCGAGTACCGTGAATAAATAAATTCATGAATAAATAGTGCGCACGTCATTAAAGACGTCTAAATAACTACTGCACCACGTCATCACAGAAATTATGCAAGGGAAAATAACAGCATGCCATCGAGGAGGCATTTATAATTCACATCCCTTCACATTTGTTTGATTTGTTTATTTTGCTGCACTTTTCTTAGACTATTAAAATCTTTGTTTACTCCTGTCTATTACATGGACACGAATAATAATCTAAGAACAGTGATAATGTGACTTCATAAAAGTCTATACTCTATTCCTCATTACAGCACTGTGTCGTAATGTCGTCAAAACGATCCGGCTCTATACTGGCTCTATAATACTTTACTCTTTGGATACGGCTAGCAGCCACAGATTACTGTCTAAATAGGTTAAGGATTTACTCGTTCAACATAACTTTACAACAAAAAAGCACAGCTACCAACCTAACAAATAACTAAATTGATGTGGTTTTCATTAACTCTTTCACCGCGAGACTTTATATCAGATGTCGTGCTCCCAGCGCGAGGAATTGTGAATATCCATAGTTTTTGGTCGGATAAATCTGACGCTCGCGGTATGGGCACGAAAATGTTTGTCGGATTAATCCGACGTTCGCGGTTAAAGGGTTAAAATTAAAACTTTCTGAGATAAACTATTTTACTGCCTACATGAGAAAAAACAGCTTTTTCCATAGATTTTATTAAAGTTGTAAGCTGCCTTTTATTTACTCATAGAATAATAGTTTTATTTTATTAATGTATTTTATTATTGCAAATTAATTTATAATTTTGAATATCGAAATACATACACTGTGATAACTCAGTCGGTTAAAAATACGATTTATAAATAAAGACTATTCTTATTTTGAGTACTGGCAACCACCGCGGGCCGGTGGCGGGCAAAAAGAAAAACATTGGGTGATTGGGCATTCTGGAAGCGGAACGAAGTTTTGTGATATACAATATACATATTAATATAATACTAGTCGTAGTAGAAAAAGTGTTGTATGCAACATTGTATTAGTACGTCAATAAATACTCGTGGCGGCTTTTTTATGATATCGCCAAGGCTCACATCGTAACCCGTGCCACTCGTATTTTTAGGGTTCCGTACCCGAACGGTGCAAACGGGACCCTATTATTGCTGTCTGTCCATCTGTCCGTCTGTCCGTCTGTCCGTCTGTCCGTCTGTCCGTCTGTCCGTCTGTCCGTCTGTCCGTCTGTCCGTCTGTCCGTCTGTCCGTCTGTCCGTCTGTCCGTCTGTCCGTCTGTCCGTCTGTCCGTCTGTCCGTCTGTCCGTCTGTCTGTCTGTCCGTCAGTCACAGGGCTCTATCTCTTGAACCGTAATAGCTAGACACTTGAATTTTTCACCGATTATGTATTACTGTGGCGGATATAACAACAAATACTAAAAATAAAATAAAGTTAAAAATTAAAGGGGGTCGTCATACAAGAAACGTGTTTCTTCAGCGTTTTAAAACATTGTACGGTGGTACGGAACCCTTCATGTACGAGTCCGACTCGCACTTGCCCGTTTATTTATACAACTGTTGCATTAAATACTATTGTTTGTTCTTTTTACATTCCAGATTTCTAACCTACAAGTAAGTTATTAAGTAATGATTTGTTTTCCCTTTTTAATTTTTATTTTACTCTGATGTTAACTCGGTCCCTGGACGGGGGAATATATGTTACCTCCGTCCAGGGCCGAGATAACGCTGTTTTTCAAGATTTTTCCTGGTATCGACTGCGGAAGATTATCGTGAACTAGAATTTAACATTGTTATTAACATCAGAGTAAAATAAAAATAAATAAACCGGCCAAGTGCGAGTTAAACTCGCGTGGAAAGGGGTTCCGTACAATTGATTGAATTCTTATAGGTTTTCCTGTAAGCTACAAGCAACTATATTTTGTATTTTTTTCAAAATTTTAGGCTCAGTAGTTTCGGAGATCAGGGGGGGGGGATGGTCTATTTTCGTCTTCTTTTATGAATAAAATCAAAACTGTTCATTTTACAATAATAACAAAAATATATTTGAGATCCTCATAATGAGCCCTTTCATTTGATATATGACACACTAAGGTTTGCAAAACTTTTTTTTTTAATTTCCTAATTTGTCCGCCGAAAATGACCCTTATTTTAAAAAAATATTTATTTACTTTACACATATGTGTTTGGGTCATAGGATTACAACATTCAACCAAATTTCACCGAATTCAAGACGGACGGACAGACAGACGCACGAGTGATCCTATAAGGGATCCGTTTTTTCTTTTTTTGTACGGAACCCTAAAAAGGGAAAACAAATCATTACTGAGGAGCTAAGGCACTCCTTTGCCCTAGGTGCTTTTATAATTAATGTAGATTAAATTATCTGACTTAAATGTTTTCTTTTTTTGTACCTAAAAATGAGAAGGTACGTTGGATTTTGTGTATTAACTGACTTGGTTTTTTTAAGTGTGTGTTTTGAAACCTTAATTTTTTTGTGGTGGTAAAGACTGCCAGCAAGTATTATTATTGAGGGAATCTAATTATCATTTTAGGTCGGAATGTGCAAGCTTGCTCGTACAATCACCGTTACATTAACATTATAGTAGTTAGTAAAAAAGACAGGTCCAAAATTCCAAGACTGCATTATTTCCTAACCTTTCTGCAAATTTGTTTTCGATGTTATATAAAATTTAAATCCAACTTGGCGGGGGCACTACCATGCCCTCACATAAAAAAATTACTGGTCATGCCCATGCAGTTTAATAGCATTTTTTTTACTAGCCTAATAATGTGTCCCACTGCTGGGCAATGGACAATTCCTTCTTCAATTGATGTATATCTAAAGCAGCTTGTTGCCATTCCTTTTTTAAAGTTTAATGGCAACATGCATGGCTTAAAAAAAACACTGTATAAAAAATGCAATCATTAACTTAAAATAGTTTTCCCATCTAGTTCACTATTGTTCTATGTATCTACAAGTATTTGCAATTTCAGCCACATTTCGTCATGCAAATGGCTGTCTTGATCACATCCAGTGTTATTACATGACGTCACACGTTAGTTCCGTGGATAGGGACTCAATGGAGACACAATAACGTTATCTATTTAGTTCGAGAAATAATTCCAAGGCAAATAGCGCTTTGAGATGAACAGAGTTGGGATTAATTTTGCTCAAATAAGCAATTAGGGGTAGATTATCGTGGCTTTGGATCGTGTAAAGAGCTTTCTTTGATGCTAGCTTAATCGGTGTGATTTGTCCTTATATAATTATTTATTTATTATGCCTCTATTTTATTATATTTATTATTCTTGTGCAATTGGCGACCTGGCAATCAGGGACGTTACCGGTATCCGTATAAAGTGTTTTAAGCTCATACTACCAAAAAGTTCTTCGAGCGATCTTTAGTATTATCAATATTAACGAACTTCTCCCTTTCAAAAAAAAAAACTCAGCAAAATTCAAGACTCTAGACATAGTCACTATATGTCTCAAAATCACGATTGCTTAAAATTTTCTTAATAGAAAAAAATGTTAAGTTGCCTCCAAAACACCTCAGTATTCAATAAATACAATAAATTAGCCCTTGTAACTTTGGATTATAATTGTACTAGCTTTTGCCCCCCGGCCAACGAGGACATGTTTAGCGTTAAGTCCGCCATTGTAAACAATTATTATTGTGGATTAGTAAAGTTTTAATAAATAAATAAATAAATGTTTATCCCCATAGTCATACTGGTATGACAAACTAGTATGACCACGAGGAAACAGCGCTTCACTCGCGTATCCGAAAACCAACGGCAACATTACTTTTTCCGGGATGAAAGGTACCCTATGTCCTTCTCAGTACTTCTAACTATGTGTATACGAATATTCAAGAAGATTGGTTCAGTAGTTAACGCGTGAAGAGGTAACAAACAAACAACTATATAAACTCACTTTCGTATTTATAATATTAGCTGGGATTAGGATAGATAAATATAAGGCAGTCGTCATAATGTATGTGTTATTTTTAATAACTCTTAAATATTCTTTGTAAAACGAAAAAGACCTAAAAAACCACAGACGCGTAAACCAGCCGCATTGACACGCTGCGCCACCCGCGTCCCGCTGTCTCGCTTCGGCTAGAGTGAATTTGTGTACGGTGCGGGGGGAGCAAAATTTAGATTCTGAACTCAGGCGCCCTCTTTTATATAAGATATGAAAATAAATGCAAAAGTTTGTATGGATGTTTTTTCCACTTTTGCGCCAACATTACGTTTAATTAAGAACGGATTGGAATGAAGTTTGGCATGTAGATTTTAGATAGCTTATTGCCTGGAATAACACATAGGATACTTCTTATCCCGGAAAAATATGAAATCCTCGTGGAATTTTTAAATAAGCACTCTTTGATCACGCGATCACAGCCGCAGAAACCGTAAGGAAAATTTTACTGACGTTTCTAGTTGCCGGTGATACTCAAGGATGGTAATAGATTGATCAGAAAATACATTTTTTAATGACAAGTAAGTAATTAAAATAATGTTTGAATGTTAATATAGTTTGTAAGTTACCTACGTAATGTTGTACGCCTGTGGGCAGGAAACAGAGTCACAGGTATGACACTTCCTAGAGTCAGAGTAACATATATACATACCTACTACTACTACTACAAACGAAACAATATATCTGTACACACGTCAATGTGTGAGTTTTATACTCAGGGTCGCACCGCAGAATTAATTTTATACTTACCTACTAACGAGTTCAACATATTTACGATTATATTTTTCCATACCGGGAGATTTGCGAACACTATGTTGTAAAAAATATTCTGTTTTATACTTAGGTTTTATATGTAATAACGTGAAATTATATTGTTGCATTGCTTAACTGTTTTCATCACTGGAATATAGAAGATTGAAGAAAACTTCTTTTAATGTGTCTTGTCTTTTTCATTTTGTGGAACGCTGGATCGTGTTTAGCCAGAGCGTTAACTCGAAGCGGAATACGTTTTTTGACTTAAGTAATTAACAGATCCCAGATTCTCCATCGGCTCATGTTGTACAATCATATTTAGATACACTATTTTGTCATAACTACTTTTAAACTATCGCGTTGCTTACGTAATTAATGCATATAGGACTTAACTTGAAACATAGGTACCTTTTTTATTTATTTTTACTGATGTTTCGTCTGGGTTGCACCGAACTTGGTCTTAGCCTAACTCGGTGCAACTTGGACGAAACATCAGCAAAAATAAATAAACGGGCAAGTGCGAGACGGACTCGTACATGAAGGGTTCCATACCTCCGTACAATGTTTTAAAATGCTGAAGAAACACGTTTCTTTTTTGACGACCCACTTTAATTTTTAACTTTATCTTATTTTTAGTATTTGTTATAGCGGCCACAGTAATACATAATCGGTGAAAATTTCAAGTGTCTAGCTCTTACGGTTCAAGAGATAGAGCCCTGTGACAGACGGACATACAGCGGAGTCTCAGTAATAGGGTCCCGTTTGCACCCCTTGGGTACCCTAAATAGGTAAGTTTCGCGGTAACTCCCCTAGGCATTAATTTACTATTATAAGTCTTTATAAGGGGTAGGTGAAGCCTATATAGGACCGTTAGATCCATAAGCCACTTTTAGCATGATGGCAGGCGTGAAGGTATACAATAGGAATTGAAATAGTGATGGGTTGCTGGCCGAATTCCTTTAACGTGATTCGGATTTTCACCCGATCGATTTATGCGATCTGCACGAGCAGGGCAGTTGGTGCAGACGACGGTTAATCGGATACCTGTGCCACCTCACGTAGCACAGGTGTCTGATTACCGTCCGTACTTACATTCACAGTTTTTTCTTTGCTCCCAGACCAGCATGGAAGTAAAACCCTATTTTCCTAATTAATAATTTTTCATCACACATCCGTACCATTATTTATTTTTAAAAAACTTCAAATAAGGAGATTTGTCCATCACAAATCCTTTGATTAATACACAACATTTTTAGTCCCAAGTAAAATCGCATTTTCTATCCTTATGAAAGGTAATCTATGATATAAAAAATAATAATAATAATCTCCTTCCCTTGTTTCCACTTAGCTTTTTCATTTTGTCCTTTTACGTTTTCTTTGTGTAAGTTGTATGTATTTAAGTATTAGGTGTATTTACATGTTTATTATAATTATTGTATATAAGTATGTTTATTATATTGATCACCCCGCACTACCTAATTCCCCATATTTTTTTTCTATTTAAGGTGAAGGTTTAGGCAAGTGGCCTTGAAGTGGCGCCCTCATTAGAAATAAATTGTTAACTCGTAAATATGGAGATAATTTCCATATTGCTCTTCGTCATGCACTAGATAGCCCTTAAAATTATTTTATGAACCACCGTTTAAGGTATTTACATAAGTCCGTCTAGCTTTAAAACTTGCCTCCGCCAAAAGTGGCCACGGCAAGTTTTAAAGCTAGACGGATCACCAATAATAGTTTCAACGGCAGTTCATAAAATAATTTAAAAGGATATCTAGTGCATGACGAAGAGCAATATGAAAATTATCACCATATTTACGAGTTAACCATTTATTTCACACTTCAAGGCCATTTGCCTATATCTTCACCTTAAACGAGGTTGCCTGGAAGAATTTGCTTAGCGATAAGGCCGCCTTTTGCGCATTTCCTAGTTTTTAAGATAATTATGTCCTGTTTTTTACTTATGTCCAATAAAGGGTATTGTATTGTATTGTTTTCAGTCGGCAATGACGGCGGATTCAATGCAATGAAGAGCGAAGCCTACCGCGAAAGGGACGGTGTCAGAGAAGCTCGAGGATCAGAACCGAAGACTGCTCTAAAGCCCAAGGAGATGCAGTGCCTACACCCCGGGGACCTCTTTCCCTTCACAAGGCACCCGTTCATCATGATCATAGATTCCGACAACTCGCACGTGTTTCAAAACGTGCCTCGAGAGTTTGGGCAGCCGTTGGTAGTGCTTATGTCACCTTTGGAGCTTCCATCGCCATTCCAAGGTAAGTTACGAGTTTTTTTTTTTACCAGTCTATATCAATTGTGTCGTACAAATTACCGTAAACACTCGCCAATAGTTCGCATTTTTTGAGTTCTCAGTTTAAATTTGCCACGTAAAAGATCGAATAAGAAATTATGTCATAAGGGATCGGTGTGGAGTGATTGGACGTAGTGACAAAAGTAGAGAAAGAGATGTTAAGATGGTTTGGGCATGTAGGTAAAATTTTTTTAGCTATATAGGTTCCATTGTTGGGCAAAAGTCCTCTTTGTTTCCATCTTTCGCGGTCCCTAGACGTAATCTGCCAATCTTTTTCAAACCGTGTAAGATTAACAAAAAAAAAATATAAGGCAAGTGTGAAAGGAAGAGCGGAACAGAGTCGACCTCGGCGACAATTCTGCGATCAGATTGCAGACGTTCTAAAATAAACGGGCAAGTGCGAGTCGGACTCGTACATGAAGGGTTCCGTACCTCCGTACAATGTTTTAAAACGCTGAAAAAAACACGTTTCTTGTATGACCCCCTTTAATTTTTAACTTTATCTTATTTTTAGTATTTGTTGTTATATCAGCCATAGTAATACATAATCTGTAAAAAACATGTATCTAGTTAATGCCATTATAAAGATCTAGTTAAAAACGCTGAAAAAACAGGTTTTTTTGTATGACGACTAGATGACCCTTTTTAATTTTTAACTTTTTCTTATTTTGAGTATTTGTTGTTATAGCGGCCACAGTTAAACGTGATCAGTGAAAATTTCAAGTATTTAGCTGTTATGGTTCAAGTAGTACGGAACCCTAAAAAGGAGAGGTAAGAAGTACCCGTTACCGAAGGGCATGTATGAAGAGGTTGATGAGTGTAGATGGAGCGAAAAAGGTCTATCTGGATCGTTGCAAGTGGAGGTCCATAGTCTCTGCCTACCCCTGTGGGAAACAGGCGCGATAGTATGTATGTAAGTATACGATATACAACGTGGAAGGGATATACTCATAATAAATCGAACCACGGTCTATACTAGATGATTATAGTATAATTAAATTAAAGTAACAGTCAATAAACAGAAGAAATTTTCGGCATCTCCATACAAAACTGTGCAGCCGCCCGGTCGTTTTGTATGGTAATGTCGAATTTTTTTTTGTTTTTTGACTATTATTTTAATTTCAATTATACATCAGTGATCTAGTATAGCATAGCCCGTGGTTGGATTTATTACGGGTACATTCCCTTCCACGTTGTATATATCTTCAGTGCATCGCCTAATAATATTAAAAGGTTATTTTTTGAGAAACCTTTAATAATTTAATAATAAAATATTTATTTATTTTACAACTAACTAGTAATCATATGTATTTATAGCTGCTAAAATTTTCTACTGGAGCCAATGTATTTTGTGTGCATGCCGTATTCGCTCCTAAAAGGTTATACATTTTAATATGTCATTTTGTGATTATAACATTTGTTAATAATATTGTAACAACCACTTTGCGAACCAAATAAAAGAAGAATCAATCCACAGCAGGACAGGAAAGAGAGTCTCCCAATTGAGTATTTTACTGGGTCAAAAAAAATAATATTTAATACTGTTAATAGAATTAAACGTCACAAAATATTGCCACTTATCATTGATCACCTCCACTTTAAACGTGATTTTAGATTTATTGATGCAGAAAAACGGATATTAAGAGCGCTATTTGACTCCAAGGAACTATGACGTCATAAAACGATATTTCATACAAATCCCATAGAAAATGTTTGTTTTGGACGTTAAGAAAAAAGTATCTGATTTGACTTGTTGCAAAATAGCGTTTGTATTAGCTAAGCATCTATTGGAGTTTTTGGCGGAAAGTCAAAGGGTTCGGTTGGGGTTTTCTTTAAATAATTTAGCAAATTGATTTTAGTGGACTTTATAATATGAAATTGGTGTTGTTTGGTGTTATAAATGCTCATGCTCATGAACAATACAGTCATAGTACGGCTGTAGTGATATTTGTTTCGCGGACTGTGTGGGCGTCTTCGGGCGTCGTCGTCCGCCACTCAATCGGCTATGAAAACCAGTGGACTCATATAGATTTGTCGCCAGAAGCTCTCTTAAAGCAATCAAAGGCCTACATCAATCGGCTATGAAAACCAGTGGACTCGTATAGATTTGCCGCCAGAAGCTCCCTTCTAAAAATAAAAAAGCAGCGTAAAATGGAACTGATTCTCTATGGAACGTTTCTTTGAGATTTGTACGCTACAAATGTCAAAAGGTTGCAAATCCTTCGCAAACGATCCATTCAATAATGCGCCCGTTTGGAAACACTCGCGCAAATCATTCGTAATGTGTCTCACTGAATGAAAAATAGCGATCCAGGTCCGATGCGTCTGCCACTTATCAGTTTGCTGTCGTTTTTTGTGATACGTATCAAAGGGTGAAAGCGTCTACAGCCGCGTTCCAACGAGTTTGTCTATACATCTGTCGATGTATCAGGGTTGCAGTGGAAAACAAGTGACACATTTTCACTTTGTTCGGTTTCAATGTATAGTCACCTTCTTTTTCTATATTTCTTTTTAACAAATCGACAGCGTTGCACACTTTAAAGTCACTTTACAAAGACTTTAACATACAAACGTAGTCTATCTTTTATTTTAAAATGATATGTCAGATGTTAGACCCAGGAGAGGAAAATAGAAGAAAACAGATAGTAGGCGTGTACAAAATAGAGTAAAGTTTAATACAAATAAATACATATAAGTACTTTTATCTAAAATTTTATACATAATTAAACATCATCATCATCCGAGCGTGTTCCCGGTTGCATCCTCAGCGGTAACGCTTCAGAGCCCGGGGTCTGCTACCTAACCTAGGCGATTTGATGAGGTTACTGGTTTTTTACACAAAGCGACTGCCGTCTGACCTCCGCAACCCAAAGGGTAGACCAGAACCAATCCTAGGATAGGTACAAACGCTAGATGGCGTTCGGAACCAACGGCTTTACGTGCCTTCCGAAGCACGGAATCATCTTTCTTTTCGGATAATCAGGTGATTCAAGCCTGCAATATCCTAAACAGACTGGAAACAACTTTTAACAAAGTATGCTTCCCAGTGGGATTTGAACCCATGACCTCCGGATCACAAGGCAAACGCCTTGACCACTGGACCGCGGAGGCAGTCAAACATACATAAATAAACATACACACATATTATTCAGAAATATATGTATATACTAGCAGTCCACCCCGGCTTCGCCCGTGGTACACACATAGCCTATGTCACTCGGGGATAGTGTAGCTTTACAACGGTGAAAGAATTTTTTAAATCGGCCCAGTACTTTTTGAGCCTATTCATTACAAACATACAAAAATAGGTACAAATCTTTCCTCTTTATAATATTAGTGTAGATAAATACCTAACTATAATTATACTCGTATATATATACTATTCATTACTATTGTTGGTAGGCATAGATTCTGCAATCGTACTAATGTGAATTGAATGTGAAATAAACCTTTCATGTAGAATCCGTTCCGTTTGTCGCTGCTTTTTTATTTATTTTATGTTAAGAATTGGCAAATTTATGAAATTTTCTCCGTAAAACAATATTATTTATCGCTGACACGACGGTTTCAGAAATACGATGGAATCGGTTGGAACGCGAGCGATGAGTTGGAAAACTATATGTTTTGTGTTTCGCCGACCCCTCGTTGAAAAATAGCTAATTTATCGCAGTAGATGACTGCCTTCGTGGTCCGGTGGTCAAGGCGTTTGTCTTGTGACGTATACTTTGTGAAAAGTTGTTTTCAGTCTGGTTAGGATATTGCAGGCTTGAATCACCTGGTTACCCGAAAATAAAGATAATTACGTGCTTTGGAAGGAAAAGCTGTGGGTCTCCGGCATCTAGCGTTTATTTAAACTTATCCTAGGAATGGACCTATTCTACCCTTTGGGTTGCGGAGGTCAGACGACAGTCGCTCTGTCTAAAAACCAGTAACCTCGTCAAATCACCTACGTTAGGTAGCGGACCGGGCTCTGAAGCGTTACCGCTGAGGATGCAACCGGGAATACGCTCGGATAATGATGACGACTTGAACCAATAATTGATTGTAAACTTTGTTATTAATTGCTTAATTAAAGATTTTATCCAAAATAGTTATTGATGTCCCGCTTCTCCCAAGTAAGTTGCGGGTAGGAAGCGACATTTCCTAGTCGCCAGTAGGTATAGAAATAAGTACTCACCCCGTCGATTCTCTTCACGACAGGATTGCACTAATGGAATGTCGTATGTTTGGATCCATTAGTGCAAGTGTATCTTAAAAATTGTGCCATTTCGGTCTAATGGTAATACTTGTTCATAATTGTGACAGCTCTCCGGTCACGCGGACAATTTTCTAGTTTCCCCTTCAAATCCTATTCCCTCGAGACCAGCGAGGTCTTGAGGGAAGAAACATAAATAATAATAATAATAATAAATCTTTATTAGGAACAAATACAAGGCCATTTAAAAACATCATGTACGATGATACAGTATACAGTAGTTTACAAAGAAAAACTGTGTCGCAGGCATCAACGCCCACCTCCGACTTAAGCACGTAAGGATGTTCCTGTACATAAACAATATTATCTGAATATTGCATGAGGTTACTAATAAGATTACAATTAGATAAGTATAGTATTATTCATTTTCACAAATTATTTCCAAATATTAGTTAAATATGTGTTTATAAATTATGACGACTTGGTATAACATACAGCATAATAACAATTTAGTACAAATAATTGAAATAGAAATAAGTAAATACCTATAATTATAAGAATTTTAACAATATGGAAATTAATTAATTAACATTGATACATTTATATTACATTACGTAAATACGATGAATGTAATTATAGGTACAAGGGTGTGTGCGTGCGTGCGTGCGTGCGTGCGTGCGTGCGTGTGTGTGTGTGTGTGTGTGTGTGTGTGTGTGTGTGTGTGTGTGTGTGTGTGTGTGTGTGTGTGTGTGTGTGTGTGTGTAAATAAAGTACCAGCTTCTCTTCAAAGCCGAACAAGGAATGGGCAGAAATGCGAATCATGTTAATAGGTGATGCAACTTCTATTTAATATTTTGAAATCGTTGAATCGAAATTACCATTAGGTAGAGATAAATAACAATAATCATCTCACTTTTTCGATAAAAAGGTACTAAAAGGCCTCTTCATGTTGGCTTTGACGCCATTAATGCCTCAAAAGACTGGGTCCCGAGGGACCCGTAACAGAAAAGCGTACCGACTTAAATATATATGGACAAATCATACAGATTGAGCTAGCCCCAAAGTAAGTTCGAGACTTGTGTTATGGGATACTAACTCAACGATTCTATATTTTATAACAACTAAATATATAGATAAAAAACATCCAAGATCCAGGACAATCTAAAAAAGATCATTTTGCATCTTGACCTGACCGTTGTTCGAACCCGGGACCTCCGGTGTGACAGCCTGACATGATGACCACTAGACCACAGAGGTCGTCATCAGATATAAATGAGTTATAATAAACGGAGAGGAAATACAATTTATCAGATTTGCTGACGAAGTAGCTGCACTTGCAGGAAACTCGAAAGATTTAGAAGCGTTATTTATTACAAAATATGGACTCCATTTTCAAACACCAATCAATACAAAATAAAACAAAAACTTTAATTGTTTAAAAAAGTAAACCTTAAAAAATTTATATAAAACTCAATAATAGTAGAACAAGTAGACGTTTCAATACCTAGGAAGAATGCTACGCAAAATGTATACAGGCATAAAACAAAGAAATACTCGTACCTAGCCAAGAATACTTTGAAAAATAGTATTAGCGCCTATTCTTTATTGGTAGTAATTTACGAAGCGAATATTTTTAGTATCCTGTCCTCTCACAGTTAACTTCTATTAGTATACTTCGTCAGGGAAAACTATTCAGTACCTCATATTAATGAAACAAGATGAATACCAGATCCATTTCTATTAGGCCGTCAACTTGCCTAAAAAAAAGACAAACAGAGAAACTATTTCTGTTACAGAACGCAAGCATCAAGGTAGCCTTTTCACAACGTTCCTGACCATGCCTCTGCAAGGGCTGTGCGCGATTTGCGATGAATACAAAGGCGAGGCGAGACATTGGTACCGAGGGGATGACATACTGAACAGCTTTATGAACGAAGCGTCGGCTATATTCACGAGGAGCAAATCTGTTGGTAAGTTTCTGTACGATTCGACGGGCGCCCTTTCTGAGTCATAATCTTTTTAATCATAATGTATTTTGGCATAACATTTTTGGCATAAAGTTTTTACACATTACTTATGTTATGCAGAGTTTCTTAATACATAATGGTTTTATAGACATATTCTTTACGGTACTTCTTTATCATTATTTATTTTATGACCATAAAAGTAAAGGACATTGTTATATATCAGTCGCAGTTGGTATAATTCTCAAATTGATAACACCTCTACGAGTAGCTGTGTAGCATTACAGCTCAGTTTTGTTAAACAGCTAACCTTAATATCTACGCGGAATAGAATGAACGATTTGTATTCATCCATGCGGCTAGAGAAGTTGTTGAACAATTCTGTTACGAAGTGGCAAAGCCGTTGTAGACGCCCCTTTGGTGGTTAGGGTAAACCTATAGGTTAGGTTATGTTAGAACTGGGACCAACACACGCACAAACTGAGCGAGCGTGCCGCAGCAGCGGCTGGCGACTGCTAGGAAAGTTCTATTTTTTTTATTAAGAAAGGATGTGCCCTAATAATAATTGCCCAACTTATAGGTTAGGTCATGTTAGAACTGCGACCAACACACGCACAGCACGGGCCACAAAACATGTTTCTATGAACAGTTTTATCGATAGCTTAATACTTCATATGAAATGTTAGTTCGATATACCGTTTTTCTTGTAAAGAAAACAATTTTAAATTATTTTTGTTACGACATTTTATTAGGTGGCGCGCGGGGCGAGCGATCATATTGCGGTCGGTATTACTGCGATTGGGAATTAACCGTACAACTTTGAGGGCTTTTATCTTAGGGTTTTATTATGAAACAAGGTAATTGTAAGAGACCATGTATAATTGATGTAGCGCTTAGAGTACTTTCTTGAATATTGTAGCTCAGAGCGTCAAAATCATACTGTATATATTAAGAATCGTGAAATGGTTTTCTGGGAAATTAAATTCGATGACAAAAACATCTGTATTCTAATAGACACTCAGTTATATTTCATTATGGTAACCCTACACCAAATCTTTAGCATGCATGTTTTGCAAATGGATTGTTTAATGGTTTCGTCAAACGGGATTACCGCTGTTTGAAAAAACCACTAGCCGTTTGGAAACGTGGTTAGCGTTGGTGGTTGGTGGATGGTTACCTCTCCATGCCTTCTGAAGAAGTACAAAGCATTATTTTCGGATATGATCAGAGGTGTCCTTACTCCTGAGTTTTGGTTTGTGACCTTCTTCTCTTCGCTAAATACATACTTAAGGATTTTTTTCTTACTGTTTGGTTGGAACTAAAACAGAAGCATCTTAAAATTGTCACGACCTCACGACATTAATTAGCACCATAAACATTTTCAGACTCGCAGTTCATTGCCTTCTTTGGTGATGACTTCCTCCGACTCCTGATATTGCGCTTCATCTTCTGCGAGATTTGTCTCCGGCTGCACCGCTCCTTCCGGACAAAAAACAACCTGCCCAGGTCATCCCCAGCCCTGCCTGAAGAATTGTTCGAGCACCCAACTTTGATACACCTCGTCTTGAGTTTGGCGTCTCATTTCCAAGTAAGTTCTTTATTACAATAGGTACATCAATGATTTTTACAGCTGTCAAGAAAGGTTACATAATATACTTACCAGTGCTTGTAACCATACTCAACGGGTTATTTTAAAATTAATCCATTCTTTTGTTCTAAAAAGCTAATAATCTCATACATTCATTCATTCCCAAGTTATTCCAAGGAATTATTATTATTTAAAAATAGTTATTATTTTGTTCCCATTCTGCTCCATATGTATCTGTTATTGTTCTCAAAGTATTCGACTGATTATACGTTATCAAATCTCAATCTGCTTCATCGAAATAATTATAAAATGTTTCATTACAATTAACACAAAATTTCTTAACCACTATAACAATATCGTTCTGATAAAATTTTCCTTTATAATTATATATCTTTCGTGCATCTCTGTGGTGGTACTTGTGTAAATAAAGACAGCAGACAGAAGAAGGTAGGTACTTATATCCGTAATTATGTTCCGTAAGGCGATTTACATCACTCGTCAGCTTCCCATTTGGAGTAAAAACCCGGTACTTATTTAAATAATGGTCTTTTTTGTTAAGAACATTTTAATATTATCATAAAAATAATAAAAAAAATATGGAGCAGTTTGGGATCTCTTTTTGGAGTAGTCTGGGAATAAGCAATAGCTCACACTGGTGCAAGATTTTTCGAGCTGCTAATAGGCATCTGACGTAGCTCAGTGGCTGTCATCTAGTGACTACAGTCATTAGTAGGTACACACTAGCGAACTAGTGTGTAGGTTTCCTCACGATGTTTTCTTTCACCGGAAGCAAGTAAGTAGGGGTCTTTTGGTTAAAACTAATGTGAGACACAGACATCTTCTTCTTCTTCTTCGTCTATGGGCATTCTCGGTTGCATCCTCAGCTGTACTGCTTAGGAGCCCGGGGTGCGCTTTCCCGCTTTTTCTTCCCCGAATATAATATGCATGCCAATGGTCACCCAAGGATGCCAAAGACCTTGCAAAATGGAGAAGAAATGGCCGGAACACATTAAATGATTTGGCTATAGTTTTACAACCGGCCGCCTGCCTGACGTCAACCCTCTTTGGGATTGTATTTGTGCGAAAAGTTTTAAAACCAGCCGCCGCCCGGCATTAACCCTCCTTGGGAATGCAATTGTAGCACGAGATGTTTGTACTTAGTGCTTTAGTCGCCTCTTAAGACATCCACAGGAAGAGATGGAGCGGTCCTATTCTAACCCGGAACCACACGGGTAATGTGAGACACAGACATAACTTTATGTTACCACCGGGTAACTCCGTTGACGAGACGTTAGTTAGTGGGGGTTGTTGAAAACGACCGTACACAAGAACATACTCCAAGATACAAGTCGTGCCTAGTCAAGCAAGATCGAACTCGTGTCTCACTGACCGACAGCTAGTGCTTCTACCGCTTTATAGTTAATATAGGTATTATAGACTATAGTATATTGTATAATTAAAATACATAGGTATTCAAACCGGTCCTCATAATATTTATAACATAGTATTTCTTTTTTCATAATAAATATATTGTTATACAATTTTTACAGATAAGAGGACACTTCCAAGACCCGGCAGCGGGGCCTGCCAATAAGGATTGATATCACCGACCATCTGCCGTCTCCTTCGCAGACGAATAAAGAGTGGATCTTGGACAATTAGGGTCATGCCACGTGTAAATGTGGCAAGATATACCTCATATAAAGATTCACGCGTGGGCGAAAGAGTCGGAATTTCGAAGGCGATCAGAAAACTGTAAAGCTTTCTGTGAAATGGAAACTTTTCTTGTCAAACTTGACAAAATAACAATGAACATTAGTGTTAAATGTTAGTATACTCACTGACTTTAAAAAAAATGTGTATTTAACATATTTATGTATAAAAATAAGTTTCTTTGTGTCACATTAAAAACTAAATGTATTTGTGGGGATAGTAGTTCACACGTGGCGTAAGGCGCCACGTGGGCAGTTTAAAAACTAAAACAACTAAATTAATTTTAAAACAATGGAAAACAAAAAATAAAATAGCCGAATGGCAGGCGGTACAGGCCCTCGCCACGACAAGCCATCATCCCGTCAACGACCGAGCTGAGCGCCGCTTCCATAGTGACGACGGAACTAAACCCCCAGGACTAATGAAGTCTGACATGGCCGCCACGGCCACTATCCTGTGACCCGCCTGCAGTCGCAGGCGGCGGCAACATTCGCTGGAGAGGGCCACAGCCCTAAGCAGCATTCTCACTTCCACCGAAAGGCGGCAGTTGAGAAGAACTAGCGATCGATTAGTCGTCAGTCTGGCATCTAATCTCTTTGTGACTAGCTGTTTGTTGTTCCTATTAAATAAAAAATAAATAAAAATAAATGTTGTTAAAGTAAAAATTCACACGAATCACTTCCTGACATATAATCAACAACGTACATTTTATCCACTATTACAAAATCTAGTCAAATTGTTATATTGTATGTTTACCTATAGTCATGTGGTTAAAAATACTCGTATTGGTTTACAAATGTAGAAAAGGCCTAATTTCTAAAATTGCTATTTAAATCGCAATGTGGATTTCAAGGTTTTTTTTTTAATGAGAGTAGGCACAATATGTTTCATAACATTCCATTCTATTTAGCAATATCATATTTTATTGATTAATAGATCAGTAAGTTATTAGTTTACACCTTGCAAATATATTAGAGAATATAAACACAATTTATGAAAGAATAAAATATAATTTGTTGTTAACCAATCACGTAAATTTAATTAACATTAGTATTTATCTTATTTTACTTTAAAAGTAATGTATTGTATGTATTCATTGCGCATTACCTCGTATGGAAATAGTCAATTGGTTGATATACCTACCTAATTATTGTTCCTAGATACATACTTCATTTAAATAGTATACTTAAAGTTACCATATATCGAAAACCCAGAATATGATGAATGCTAATAATATTACATATATAACGTCTAACAATATATACTGAAACTATTTTAAGGGTGATTTAGTCCGTGATGCTGAACAACTTTCCCCAAAATATAAAAATACTTTTTTTGCTTTCCATACAAACTTGGATCAGCTAATCGGTCAACCTGTAGGCCAAAATTATTTTTCATATTTTGATATTATGTCACTTAAGCAAAGTTTTTCAGTATATTGGACTGAATTCACCCTTAATATAGTTTCAGTATATTTTGTAAGACCATGTATGTATATGTATACCGGATAGGGTTGACGATGGTGCAAATTTCGTGCACTTTTTAAAGTAATAGAACAAGCTGTCCGATTTAAATATAAAATATTTATAAAGTAAATTTAAAACTATTTACAATAAGCTTATTTCATTAAAAATCAACATATATTTTTATATTCAAAAATGTCAAAAAAAACAAAGAGAATAATTATGAGGTCAACTTGCCACAGGTATGTTAAGTATACATAAATAACTTGTAGTTAATTTTCTTACAAATAAAGAAACCTATGCTCAAACAATATTCGATCGTACTTTTTAAAAATCATTGTATTTCCTTTAAAGACGTTAGTAGAACTTCCCTTATAATGAATTTGGACAAAAATAAATAGACAGAAATGGATTACGTACGACACGATCACAGACCTACCACTACTAGACTTGCAACGATTTTGCTAGAAAGAGACTGTCAAATACATACAACGTGAGTGTGAAAGGAACGCTGATATTTTTTTTTGTCGTGGTGCGTGGCTGCTATAAGCTGGCCTACTGTCAAAATCTGGGCCAAACAAACCACAAAACGATCGAAGAAAGTTATTAATTTTAGGGATTTTATCATTTAAAAGGTGATTTAGGGTTTTATTCAAGTTAGTAACCATAGTGTGTTCTGGGAAGTGTGCAAATAAGGGGCAACAATCAAAGAAAGAAAGAGATGCACTAAAGTGGCCACGCACTATGCAGGTCTAGTCTAGGATCTTACGTAAAAATTGTGTAGGTGCACACAAATGCTCTAAGGTGCACACTATTACTATAGACCAACTATAGGACTATACTTAAAATTTTATTTGACGTTTATTTATTTCAAATTCGCTGAAAGTTATAAGTAGGTACAATTATAACAAAAATCTGAATAATAATGTTTAGTGGCATGCTAAGCTTCCATAACGTTTCCCCAGAGAAATGTCTGTTATCCAAACCATATAAAATCGATTTGCTCAATTCTTACGGAAGAAAAGTTTTACTATTCGCCTTAAACTAATAAATTAGTTATCCGGAATAAAAATTAGGGTAAAATTTAAATAATTTTAAATAATTTAAAAAAGTATTTATAATAATTCTGAAATATAAAAATATATATCATATAAAAAGGAGTGAAGTGATAGCACAGTCTTCTTATACTGTCCACTAGAATATGCAAAAGGAATTGATATGTACCTACTGATAGTAAATTGAATTGTAATTGTAAATACTATATATATATATCTATATATATGCAACTATCTCCATTTCAGCTTTAAGCAAAATTACCCTTAATGTATTGTTAATTGTGAATATTACCTACCTAATGCTAGAAGAATATAATGGCTTCCAAAATATTACAATCTTTTGAAGTAATTTAAATTATAGAATATAAAATTATGTGACAAAATTTGTAAATTACAGATCAAAGTTAAATTATACCTATGGGTAATCTCTACATTCAATCACTACCGAACTATCTGGAACAATTACTTGTCCAACCAGGCCCAGGCCCATTTGTGGCTGTAGAGCCTTCGATGATGATAAATCTCTACAAAATCATTATGTAGGTACATATACTCGTATTATGTATGGGACTATGAGAAATATTGAATAAGGAAGGAAATTACTTTAAAATACCTCACACCGTACTTTATGATTTTGTACGCTGTAGATTTCTATACACCTCATACACTGTAATCACTATATGAATACATATTGAATATAAAACATTATTAAATTATGTAATTAATGAGAAATAGCTATATTTACACAAGTTATTATATCAGACGCAATCATTTTATTGAATAGTCATATATAATATTGTATACCCACATATTATAAACCTACATGGATTATTTATAGTCAACTGTTTTCTTAATAAACTAATGAAACTATAAAGAGTAAATATTTCAAAGTTAAGTGACATTTCAATTTGCATCATATGAAGTAATCTGAAAAATATATAGATACATCGCACATCAACATTCAACAACTTTGCTGTCAAACGGAGTCTAAAAAACTTTTGACTTTATAGTAAGAAAAATACTTTCTTATAATTTATATAGCCCATAAAGTATGTATAAAAATTACAAATGGGGCTTTTATCAATGGCTGTAGGTATGTCATGGAATTCACATGTGTGTAACAGAGTTCATCAGTATCATTCTCTCGATCATCTTAATGTGACATTAGATAATGCCTAAATGATTAAACTAAACATATATATAACCTAAAGTTACTTCAAGTCTTGAAAATTAGGTTAACAGCAGGTGTATGTTTAAGTGTAAATATATCATACATATACCAAAGTCATTATAAAAATAAGAAAAATCATTATGTCCAACAAGTAAAAATAATAAAAATCTTTACGTCGAACAAGTAAAAATAATAATAATCTTTATGTCAAACAAGTAAAAATAATAATAACCTTTATGTCAAACAAGTAAAAATAATAAAAATCTTTATGTCGAACAAGTAAAAATAATAAAAATCTTTATGTCAAACAAGTTAAAATAATAAGAATCTTTATGTCAAACATATTCTGACCTCTCATGTCACTGTTAAGATTCAGTTCGCACAGTAGTATTTTTCACAGTAGCTCACTGTCCCTGTCGTCACTTTACTATAATTATTATTGTGCAATGAAAAATGCAGAGCATTGAACTACATGTGGCTGATGATGTATGAAAAATAGTAAAAAGTATTATCTCATTTATCTGTAATCAAATATTAGGAAATAACACTCGTACGAGTATATGATAAATAAATGAAAAATATAAAATTTTGACTTAACAATCTGAGTAAGATAATCGGTTACCTACGAGTACCTATATTATAAATTCATTTTTACCTACACAGTATATACATATGTATTTCTTTGCTCAGTTTTTGTATAAATAATATAAAAGTAATTTTGCATGGTACAAATAGAGTGCTATTACGGGTATTTTGTAAATACATAAATAAATCTATGATATTATTAAGTTATATTAAAATTTAATTGGTATATGGTCATTCTGCGATAAGAGGTATTTGCTTGTTTATAATAGCTGCACGACAATTCTTTTATATTTTTAACCTAATTTATAATGGAACATTTGACTAGTAATTTTTTAATTTTTTATCAATTTATACGAGACCAAAAGAGAGACTGCAGTTTAAGTATGGGGAAGTCTCTCCAGTGGACTCTTTGAAAACAAGAAAAATAAATGTTTATTTTTCTTGTTTTTTGTTTTTTATTTTTTGTATGACTGGCTATCTTACAGATGTATGCAAACATTCATACCTCCACTAGATATTTTGGTGAATCGCCCGGGAAAATGCGCATAGGGAGGCACTTTTTTATGAGAAAACAAAATATTGGAAAAGTATTTATTGCAAGTAAATAAAAAAAAACAAATGTAATTTATGCACAAATTAAAGTAGATACATAAATAATATTAAGTTAATACATATATTTTTCTTTGAATAAAATTGACCAGGGAAGAGACGAAGTCAGAAGAACATCATACAATATAACTGATGGCGGGATTAAAATAACTGCCAATCAGTGAAAAAAAATACCCTTACAACTTTGGCCGTTAGTTTTGAATGTATTGCATCAAGGTTTAGGATAATTTACACTAGAAGAGGGAGACACAAAATATGGGGGCAATACCGTGAATATTTTTTATGTAAAAAAAAATAAGGGTCATGCCAAGAGACAACTTTCATGTTTGAGGTGCATTGGTAGTTGAGGTAATTGTGACGAAACTTAAGTTAATCAAATTGATTGCCCAATTTGCCCATACAGTAGATGCGATACTGACATTATTTACCTTAAATTTTCATGAAAAGTTTATATATAATTAGTCATTATTAGTAAGTACGTCTTAATGTAGAATAACCCATATACTGAATATAAATTACTGGATATTTATTATACATAATAAATAATAAAAAAAAATTACGAGTAGATATCTACTTAAGTATGTAAAGAAAGAATATATTTTGGCTTATGAAATCCAATTGGATTAGCAATTTCTGATATAAAGAAACCAACGATGTAATATATATTCCATTTGCTCAAATGATTTGCAAGCTATATCGGCGGCCCGACGAAGGCGGTTCGTTCAAAGACGCTGCCTGCGCTTTACACTCGCAGAGCACATTGCATTGGTGCGTTGCGTTGACTGTTTTTATTTGTTATAAACATTAATCTTTACAGCTAAACTTTTATAATTAACACTCAAAGTGATTTGGAGGATATACATAATAGTACCTATTTTGATTTTTCGATTTTTCATTAATAAAAAAAGGTGTATATAATATACTTATTTATTATTTTTATATAGTTTCCAAAATTAAAACTGCAAACCATTTGAACGAATGAACTATATGCCAATGGGATAAATATGATTTCTTCTCTTGTAGGTATAATTTATATAGTTGCATCCATCTTCGAGTATGCATCAATATATATTTCAACACCTAAAAGGTTGGTGTTATCTCTATCGTGTATAGAGTTTTAAAACTTCTATGGTTTGTTTTTTTACAGATTGATATTGCACGTTATACCGACGCTTATACCGTCATCTTTCCGAAATTAAGGCCGCTTAATATTGGAAAGATGGCGGTATCAGCGTTCATTTTACCACTACGAAACTACCTTCTTTCGAACTAGTAGCTCCATCTAGCTACAATATTTGAAATAAGAATCGAATAACGCTTCAAATATGAAGTTTGTCACTCTTCTAGTATTTGTTCGTGTGTTGCATGACGACCTGAATATACTTATTAGTTAAGTATAACTGTTGTAGTAAAATATTTCAAGTTATATTAAGCAATTGTAGTTATCACATGTTGTTTATGTATTATTTTACAATAAATGTCACCATCCCGCTCATCGAACTGATGTGTTTTTTTACCTTCCATAGTTCCACTACTGCCAGTCTGTGGGTCACAGATCATCTGTGTGCTAGACTCACGTTGCCTTTTATTTCGATGCTGCTTTTATGTGTAATAAGTAAGTACACACCATATTTTCAATTACGATTTGAGAAGTTCCTCCTTTTTTGAACAGATTTTGAAATATTTGACCGTTCTGTGACCCAGGCATAGTCAGTCCAGGCTACCTGAATCCATTCGAACTGGTCCTAGTCTCAGTAGCTTTAAGACCCAGGTATTTAAACACTGCTAGGCCAAGTTATGAAAGTAGATTTAAAAATTGCTGCATTTATCTTTTTATTTATATGTATCGTATATGTAGTGTATATACGTAGGTATGTATGTAGGTATATATATATAGGTAGTATATATGTATATTTATGTAACAATGTACATTATGTATTTTATGTATACCTACTACTCTTTATCTTGCAACCCACATTTAGACTCTCTGTATAACCACAGAATAAATACTAATACTAACGTACAGAAGTCTCACTCAGCACAGAAATTAAAAGAAATATCTACTCAATGTGGCTAGCGATATGGTTTAATGTAGCTCACGTCAGAACTCAGCTTTTCGTTTAGATACCTAGACGTCCATTTCTTTTTACTCTGGACAAACGATTCGTATAACTGAATTTACCACCCAGAGGGGCCCCCTGCGCGCATAGTAATAATATAGGTACATTTTCAATACCTAACCGGGGAGTGACACAGGCCTGGTATAGTATAACCCAAAGGTTGACTGGTAAGACAACGATTTTAGCGTTAAGTTCGCCTATTGTTCTGTACAACAGGGGATCGGACAGGTCTTACCAAAAAATCTTTATTGTAATTATAAATTATGTTAATTAAATAAACTTACCATTCAATGAATATTTTTGTGAAATAATAATGATTTATATTTTTAAATCATAAAATAAAATGCAATAATTGCAATATTTTTAATCTGTTCGCCACCATGAACGAAACACCGATCACAGCGCGTTACGTCATTTATTTTGTAATTGTCGTTTTTGACGGCTGGGGTAACCTCAAAATGTCAACTATAGATGTCAAAATTACTATGTGAATTTGTGGCCTCCACTACTGCCGTCCTTTTCTCCACTTGATTGTTTGATGTTTACTCAAAAACAGATGACGTCACGCGGCCAAGGTGACAAATGGGAGCGTTTACGCGGCATTTTTACGCATTCAAATTTTAAATGTAATTTATGAATATTTACAGCCTTATTGAAATAAAATATTATTTTTTATGGCAATAAATAACCATTCTAATTACTTTCAAACACTTTGTGAAAAATTGTCCGATCCCCTATTGATATTTGATTGGGATATTATTAATTGCACATCTAATAAATAATCACCCATCAATTTAATCTCATCATTTATATACTTTTTTACATCAAATAAATCAACAATCTTATCATAAGTACTGATTGCACAGCAAATAAATACTGACTGCACATCAAATTTATTAGGTTAGGGCAAACCTATAGGTTAGGTTATGTTAGAACTGCGACCAACACACGCACGAGCCGAGCGAGCGAAGCGAGCGTGCCGCGGCAGCGGCCGGCGAGTGCTAGGAAAGTTCTATCCATTTTACTGCGCCACAAATATAAATTGCAGTTTGTTTAGTAATATTTTCAGTTGAGTATTTTGCTGTGCAATCAGTAATTTTGATTTGCGTTTAAATACTACCCTATTTGATTGACAATAAAGATTAAATAAAAAAAAATACCTTCCTATACCTATAGTTATATTATAAATATGTAATATAACCCATATCATAATATGTGATATTATGATATGGGTTCGATCCCTGGGGGGTTAATAATATGATATTTTATAATTATCCATTTTTAATTTTCCCGCCAGGGAAAATTAAAAATGGCTTTTTTAGGGTTCCGTAGTCCGACAAGGAACCCTTATAAGATCGTTCAGTCCATCCGTCCATCCTAGTCTGTCACAGCACAATATCTTCTACCTTTATGGACTGATTTGCATGTAACTTGGTTCGAGAATACTTTACATATAGATCTCATTTTTAAAAATACAAAAATTAAAATTACCCCTTTTTAAGGGTACCTCCCTATACATGTAAAGGGGGGGGGGATGAATTATTTTTTTGAGTGCACCCCCTTGTATGGGTTATCGTTGAAAAGGACTATGAAAATCAGGTAGGATTTCTATACAACACTTTTTATCATCTTTACCATTTGCGAGATATAGCCCGCCAAAGTCGTTTACACGGTGTGCCCCCCCCCCCTGTAATTTCTAAAGTCTTGGACCTATAAACTACAAATCACTCACGTATAGAAACAGGCGCGGAAACTCTCATTTAAAATTGTTTCGGGTATCCTGTAATGAATACTTTTGAAATTATAAATAAAATAAAAATATATACTTTTTTCCAAAAGAACAGTATAAACTTAAAAAGTTTTTTTACATATTTTATTGTTAGGACTGAATGAACAAAACAGCGCGGTGCCAAAAATGACTACGGAACCCTACTCTATGCGTGGTCCGACAAGCACTTGGCCGGTTTTTTAAAATTGTGTTCGATCTCGAGTGTTTACCAATATACTTATACTTTTTTTATAATAGTTTATATTAAATACTAAAAATATATAAGTAATTTATTTTTAATATTTAGGTTGTATTAAGTTTTTTTTAGTTACTTAGTTTTAGTTTAGTTTAATTATTATTTATTATTAGTTGTTATTTTGTAATTACCCCATTATATTCTAAATAAAACTCCTTAAGTACATATATATATTTATTATTAAATATAGTATCGTTGAGTTAGTATCCCATAAGCACAACTTTAAAACTTACTTTGGGGCTAGCTCAATTTGTATGATTTGTTTATATATATTTATTTACCTAAAACATAATACATTCAGTAGGCAGCATTGGTCGGATAGGCACTCACATATTAAACATACTTTAAAACCATACAAACATAGGTGTACTAATTATGTATAATACTTTTGCGTAATTAAATCCAAAGGTTACATTCACCATCATGGTAGGCGTGTTGGTAGAAAAGGGAATCAAAATAATTATGGGTTTCATATCGAAACTAAATGTTATTTTTATAATTACTACCTAATATAATATGATACTAATATTTTATTAGGTATACTTTCTTCCATGCTGGTTTGAGAGAAAAGATAAAACTTAGAATGTACCTACCAGATTCTTAGAACTTTAGAACTTAGAATGTATCTACCCGCGCAGATTGTAAAAGCCGATCGAGGGAGTGGGTGATAATGCGAGTCATGTTAAGACGATACACGGAGTCCAGTGCTGCCCCCATTTGAAATAAATTATTTGTAAGGAAACGGAGATATCATTTAAAATTTTAAGCTACTAAAACTTGCCAAAAGTGGCCGTTTTTCGCAAAAATGCAAACTAAAGCTTAACGTTCTCACTTAAAACTGTAAACAGTGGTTCGTAAATTGTTTGAAGGGTTATCTAAGTTTTAGTAGCTTAAAATTTGAAATGATATCTCCGTTTCCTTACAAATAATTTATGTCAAATGGGGCAGCACTGGACTCCGTGTATCGTCTTAACAGGCGATGCGGCTAGCAAGACATCACTATTTTGATTCCTATTTCCACTTTCTCGCCCAAACCTACCTAGGTCTTGCGGCCCCCTCTTCGGCTCTCGGCTCTGTCTACTTAGAGCCGCAAAATCCAAAATGCTCTGTTTGCACTAAACTTTGCTGTAAGTAAATGATCTTACATCAATAACTTTTATATAATTTATATGATATTTTTCAAAACAAAAACCGACTTCTATACCAGTGAAGTGACAGTCACAGAAAGGCTAAATACGCAACAGTTGTATACTTAGACGATATATTTTTCAGTTATTTTCGTTTTAAAACCAAAGTACCTAATCGATTTTGATAAAATTTCTATGGGACCACCTTGAAAGTATACCCTTTCAAACAAAAAAAAGTTTTTTTTTTAAATCGGTCCAGGCGTCTTCGAGAAATCGGGGAACATACATTTAAAAAAAAAGATTCCGACGAATTGAAAACCTCCTCCTTTTTTTGAAGTCGGTTAAAAATCTAAAGAACAATTGAGAATTATCAAGTAATACAAACATCCAAAGATAAATAAATGTTGCCCTGGGATAAAAACGTGACAGTATATGTATCTATGTATGTAATACTAGTATTCTTTTTACATAACACTTTTCTCGTAGGTACATATCACTTCGTTTTCTTTACACTAACAATTAACATAATATAGACACCTACATCTACATCGTAGGTAAGTATTTTGAAAATTGATTGAAAATTCCACAGTCACGCGTTCGACTGTCCGAGGCCGTGGTCTTACTGACTTGGACTCTATTCAAGAGGCAACCAGTGCAATACATTGTCTACAGTTAGAAACGAGTACACATTAACTCCGAAAAATGGTATCTACTTCAAGCAGGTGATTATACCTAATTGTCCATCTCTGGTTACATACCCTCCACTTCATAACCCGACGCTACACCAGCAGTTACTGATGACGCGAAATTCTCACTAAAAATAAATTCATGCTCAATCTTATATTTAGCGCGCTTGCTCGGAGCCCGACGTGGCCGCCAGTTGAACAGAGATTTTGTGCCGATCACAGATCATTTATTAATCAAAATAAAAAAGCCGCGTCTAGTGCATTGACGACAATAAACAAACAGCATGGTGAACTGAGGACTACGGAAAGTGGTCGGGACGCTTCAAGGTAAAGCCGCTACTAAGTAGTCCAAAATAATCATTGGACAGTGATCATAGTACACATCTTATTCACACCTATTTCCACACAAGCCCACGCAAACACGCCGTGTTTTCAGTTGCAGATGCTCACATTGAAACGAAATGTTGTGTTCTTAGTTTTACGGTGAAAAGTGAAAATATTCTGTGGGTCAGTGTGGAATTAGTTTTAGAAGAATCAACAAAATATATTAAAAATCAAAAATTTATGAACGCTGACCATTACACGAATTACATAGGTAAACATTTAATTGATTACTTAAACATATGGAATCTGAATTGTCACCAGATAAACAGAAAAGTATTCCACCGGTGCCATTAAAAACTTATCAATGGGAAGATTTGCGTCGAGCTCGTGAAGCGGGAGGTTACCCTTGGACGCACCTGTTGAAGATACCTTTAGAAGGGGAGATTACTGCGGAAGATATCATCCGGGAGACTACACCTAGGAGAAGCATGTCGCGGGAATTCTCAAGGTCACGGACGCACTCGCCGGTTGACAGGGACGTACAAAAGATATTGAATCTTGACTCTTCCCCAGGGAGCAGTCGTAAACATGGCGAAGAAGGAGAAGATGAAGGTGTTCACATACCAAATTTCTCCAAGGAAGTTTCTCTAGATTCTGAAGATGATGTTTTAAATCAAGCTGTTCAAGCATACATAGTTAAGCGCCCCGATAGTCAAGCTAGTTCACATTTAGTAGCTCCTGTTGAAATACCAAAAAACGTATCACCTAAAGGTATACTCAAACGTCGTGTGCCAGAACAACAATATATCGGCATATCAGAAACAAGAGAAAAGACTAGATGTTGTCACCCACTAGTCAACAAGATTAAGCATTTAGCAGATAAGACTCTACATAAACTAGAAAGGTCAGAACCGGAAAAGTCACCCATTCCTAAACGCAAGAAAAATGAAGAAACTCCGGAAATCAGACAGTTAAAATCCTCACCTGGAGCAGTTAGAAGGCAAAAGTTTAGTGCTATCAAATTAGGTGACTCTGACGAAATGAGCAAAACGATGAGCATAGACACTCCACCTCCTAGAAAAAAGAAGGAACATATTTACGAAGATATAGAAGAAGCTAAACCTCAAGAAGTAGAAAAATCATTAACATTTTCTCCCGATATTGAAAATAAGAAAACTGACGAAGAAAATAACAGTAACAGCAATAAGGAAAATGAAAGTCTTTTAGAAAAGAAATCTATTGCTTCACATGACCCAAGCTTAGTAGCAGAAGAAGCTTCCTTAAATTCTGAAGATCACATCATGGAAAAATTACATAAACAAATAAATATTGATAAAGAAGCTTTACTTTTGGACGAAGAAATGGATTCCGAAGAACCAAATGTAGATGAAATATTCCAAAACCAATTAGATGAAGCAAGGCCTAAAAATGATTCACCTAACATAACGATCACAGAAATTATAGACGAGGACATAGAAGTTACTATCGAACAAACTACCACCATACCCATTGAAACATCACCCAGCCCAAGTCCACGAGATACCAGAGATAAAAAAGATGCCGAGCCTTTCGACAGAGAATGGTCTAAACCCAGCAGGTAATTATATTTTTTTTACATGTACTATAGTCCCATTGCAGTGTTCAGTTATATGTAATACGTAACTGTGACATAACAGATGTGTTTCAACACATGCAAAGCGAACGCGCTAGCTTCTGACTGCCCGATAAATATAGCTCCCTCCAAATCGTCTTCCTGCTCGTTGGGTAAGCTCTTTAAAATTGTCATCTGTGATCAGTGCTCGCGACTGCTTTCACGCCAGTGATTAGTTCATTTATTGTCCGGCTTTCATAAACGTATTTGATGACTAATTGTGTTAGGACAAATGTTGGTTTGCCTCGTAAAATTTACGTGCAACTAAATATGCCTTGGATTACGGCATCTTTTCGGTAGTCAGTAGTTATGAGTAAACTCCGGCGATGGACATCCGAAGGCGGCACCCCCATCGAAAAGCCTGTGAGGCCGACCAGAGAAGGCAGTGCACAGCTATACACGCCGGAAGTTCGATGTGCTTGTCAATATTTCCAATGTGATTCACTACTACCGGAAAGAGTCAATCCAGTGGGCACTCGACCAACATCGCGGGCAAGCAATTTCATTTCGTATGAGAGGTAAGCAACGCCTACTTTCAGTTTCTGACAGTTTAGATGACATTTTATGAGTAAAATTACGAGGTGCAGAATAAAATGCGAACTGCTGCGTGTTTTGCCCGGCGACTGCTGCGGCTAAAACGAGCACCAGCGGTTGGCCTAATTGTGACTCAAATAACTTCTGTGTCGTTTAAATATAACTCAAATCTTATGTGACGAATTTAAAATATTGCGATTTGTGTGTTCCTTTTCATGATTAAAAAAAATTGCGGTGCGAATATGTTTTGTTTTGCATTTGCGAATTAATATTTACTTTATCTTGTAATAGTAGTAGTTTCAAGTCATAACAATACATCTTATGGAATTCTAAATGAGAACCTACTTTTTTACAGTGATCACGAATATGAAATCATCGAAAAACCGCCACCAAACATTGTTTATACTGCTCCAAGTATAGACGAAAAACCGAAGATGGTTAAAACGGATGACGAGTTGTCGAGCACGACATCTTTGGAACGAAAATATTTACAACACACGTCAGACGAAGATGAACCAATGGAAGACAAAGAGAACATCCATCAAATTGAAAATGATGAGGGTATATTAAACGCTGGAACACTGCAAAAACACATAGAAGATAGGTTTTTCGTTAATACTCCTTCAACAGTATCAAGAACTGAATGTGAAGTCAGTACAAGTCAAGTTGATTCGTCTGCGTTGGAAAATTTGCCATTAAAGCGAGACAGTAGATCAAAGAATGCAGAAAGTATCGATAGTAAGATTCAACAACGCATCAAAGAAGGAACAGGGAAACTAAAAACCCAAGCTGGTAAATTAAAAAACAAATTACAAAGTATAAAAACAAAACAGTTCAGTATGCCAGAAAGACCGAAAATTAATTTTCCTGAGCGTCCTAAGTTTAAAATGCCTGAACGTCCTAAAATTTCATTTCCTGAAAGACCTAAGTTTAATTTACCTGATAGAAGAAAGTTCAGCTTACCAGATCGACCAAAATTTAAGAAAATTAATATATCGGAGAAATTGAGCCTGGGAGATAGAAAAAAGTTTACTTTACCAGAAAGGCCTAAGTTCAACGTTCCTGATCTTCCCAAATTTAAAATGCCAGACAGACCAAAAATCCATTTTCCTAGCTTAGGCAGAAAAAAGGAGTATAAAGTTGAAACAGATCCCATAGAATCAAATGAAGATTTGCAAACAGTCGCAACAGTAGATTTTGAGTCTAAAACGTTCCCTAGGCTATTTAATAGGAAAAAAAAGTCCGAACTCCAAAAAACTTCATCTTCACCGACATTGGAAAGAGATGATACACCCCCACCGATATTCACATTCACTCGCGTAAAGAAAACAAAAGAAGAACCTTCATCCTATATTCCAGATAGCCCGGAACAGCCTCGGGAATATGGAAATATCTCAAACGAAGACAATGACTTCGGTGCACGAGATGAACAAAAACAGTTTGATATTCCATATGACTTTGACAAAGATAATTCGAAGTATCTGGATGAAGAACCCTTACCTTCTGAATATAATGATAACCTTTCAAATTCATCAATACCAAATATTTCACCGTCTAACCAAGAATACAGTCATGTCATAAACGAAATCGATAACGACGAATTTTTTGTTCGACCGAGAGGAATTTCTCGCGAAAATATTCAAGTAAGAGAATACTTAAGCGACGAAATACGACAAGCTTTCAAAATCCCGAAGAATGTCCTCGCCACGATGGGGGATAGTTCAGGGTACAACGACGAAAATATGTATGCTAATGAACCAGAAGCTGACCCGGAGCTTATGGTTGACGAGAATGAGACAATGAGATACTCAACTGAAGATTTAAATGATAAAGATGACGGTTACTACACATTCCCACCGGTTAGGCCATCGCGGGCAAAGCGGAAGAAAAAGGAAGTAGAACAGGAGTCTATTAAATACATAGACGACAGTGTAAATGCAAGCATGCAGTTTAGTGAGGTAGATTTAGGATTATCAGAAGATCAGCCTGATCATATTAATGGAAATATGGGAGAGATTGGGTTGAACAACCACATGGATTTCTCTCCGTCGACTGATTTGCATTCTATCCACGAGTATGCAAACGACGACGTGATTGAGTACCCTGTGAACGTGCCGATTCAGTCGCAGACGCTGCCGATGCCGCCAAAGAGGAAGAAGAAGTTTGGGAAGAAGGACTTTAGGCATTCTTCGCTGAATGATTTTAAAGCTCCTCCAGCTGAAATATGGGAGGAGACTTGCGAGCAACCAGACGATGTAAGTAATAAAAATAAGTAGATATATTTATTTTTATGCACTAGTTTGTACTCTTGTGTATTCTGTGGCATTAGACATTTTCTTTATTACAGACACTGTAGAATAAAGAATGCGTTAGGTGTAAGTACATATAGTAATATTCAAATTTATTACACTAAACTAAAACAATGCCAGTAACAAATGGCAAGTAATTAGATTGTGTTTATTTGAAATATTTGGTCAGCAAGAAAAATAAGCTTTAGTTTTTATTTTGACAGCTTAATATGTAATATGCAGAACAGCAACACACAATCAGCAACTAAACTAGTAAGAAAATAAATAGAGATTTGGTCAGTTTTATATTGTGTTTACAAAATATATAGACATAACGCAAATATTATGTAGTGTAACTTTCAATAAAAAAAGTTATTAAAAATTTTTCATTCTCCCTTTAAACATCCGTTTGGCTGAGCACTGATTTGTATGGGAGGATATTTTTTTTTTATCGATTTTAATAACTTTTTTATAGAAAGTTGTTCAGTATCATGGACTGAACTAGCTCCAAAAATTAAGCAGGTGGATAAAAAATTCAGCCTGTATAATCTTGGTCAAAGGTCAGCATAAAAATAATACTGATAGATAAGCTATGATATTTAAGGTGAAGGGATAAGCAAATGGCCTTGAAGTGTGAAATAAATTGTTAACTTGTAAATATGGTGATATATATATATATATATATACATATTTCCATATTGCTCTTCGTCATGCACTAGATAGCCCTTTAAATTATTTTATGAACCACCGTTGAAAGTATTTACATTAGTCCGTCTAGCTTTAAAATTTGCCTCCGCCAAAAGTGGCCACGGCAAGTTTTAAAGCTAGACGGATCACCAATAATAGTTTCAACGACAGTTCATAAAATAATTTAAAAGGATATCTAGTGCATGACGAAGAGCAATATGGAAATTATCACCATATTTTCGAGTTAACAATTTATTTCACACTTCAAGGTCATTTGCTTACCCCTTCACCTTAAAGGTCTGCATTTTAAAATTATTGCCAGCTAACATATTTAGCCGCCACAAATAAGTCACAGAAGATAGATTAGGTTATGGTTGTACAGTGAGCGAGCGAAGCAGGGGAGCGTTGACCAAAAGACAAAAGTGCCTATTTGGCTACCCAAATTAGTCACCGAATGTAGTTTAGGCTATGGTTGTACAGTGAATACGTAGTACAGTAAAATTTTATAAAATCCTGATCACGATTTGCTGCTCTATAGTGCTGTAAATATATTTTATTTGCTATGATATCAAATTTGAAATTTATGAAAGCTGCCACATATCAATCATGTTTCTTGCTGATCAATTTAGTTATTTCTGGTGACCACTAAAAAAGCAGCTCAATTTACTTAATTTGCTTCCAATAAACATTTTAGAGCTGCCCAAAACTTCTTTATTTAGGAGACCGTTTAATAAAAGCCCTTAAAAATAAATAAATATCTAAGGCCAAAATACAATAGATATAACTACCTACATCTTGTCTTTTTTATACTAGACTTTTTTATATTAAATAGTTACACAGTTAATGTAACTTACAAAGTTATAAATACCTATAAAAATTTCAAGAAGACACGTAAAATATATATTTGCGTATTTTATTAATAACTTTGAATGAGCAATATAAATTTTAATATAAGTATAAATATGATAATGAGGATCTCGAAAACGGCTCCAACAATTTCGACGAAATTTTGTATTGCAGCCAAAAACCCGGTTCGACTCCCAGCCAATAATACAAGTTTGAAAAATGGCCTTTTTCAAATCTATTTATTTATTTTCATCACGTGAAGCTCGGTGGCCTAGATGCTAAATACTTTCATAACTGCCTAATGGGTCTCACAGTGAACACTAAGGTTACCCATAACTCACCTTCAGCATAAAATCGTTTCAAGTGGATAAAAATACCATGGCCTTACATCAATATATAAATATGGTAAAGCGCCAGATGGTACAGACGTAGGTAGGTATTAGTTTTTTCAATGTTATACCGAGCCAAGTCGCGCAAAATAGAAGATTGGGCTACAAGCATTGTGCTTACAAGGCGTAAAGGAATTTTTAAGGCGAGGTAAAGTGAGGGATTCTGTTTATCGCCCGAGGTAAAAATATTACCGTACACCGTGTAGCACATTTTATCTTCATCTAGGAAAAAAAATTGCAAATACCTAAAAAAGAAAAGTAGAACCCCTACATGGTCGTTACCTGATCAGAGTTTAGGCAGTCACTTACCTTTATTGGGTGTCGTTTTCATTAAAGAAATAATTCTTCTTCTTCTTCTTCTTCTTATTTAAGAGCTTAGTGGCTCTTAAAGAAAAGAAAGAAATACTAAGACTACTACTACTGTTTACAGTTTAAAGTGAGAACGTTAAGCTTTACTACGCACATTTGCAAAAAACGGCCACGTTTGGCGAAATTTTAAATGATGTCTCCGTTTTCTTTGAAATGATTTATTTTAAATGGGGGCAGCACTGGACCCCGGAAAATTTAGGTTCGGCCTTAACCTTTAAACAGTAGTTCATAATATAGTTTGAAGGGTTTAGATATATCTAGGGCTTTATAAAGACAAAATTTTAAATTATATCTCCATTTCCTTTGAAATGATTTATTTCAAATGGGGGCAGCACTGGACCCCGGAAAATCATGCATATGTCTAGTAAAAAATGTATTAAGTAATTAGGAAAGCAGCTAAGGTACATAAATCACAAAAAGAGCTTTTGTACAACCTACTAGTGTTACATAAATGCGTATTCATAAAATATAGGTACCTTGTGTACGGAAACGACGTCACAGGCCTGATTATCTTATATGTAACTATTATACCAATTAGTGGATTTTGGCACATACCTCTATGGTGTTTCATGTTTTCAAACATAATTTATTTTAGTAAATATTAGGTACGTGAGTGAAACAAATCAGTTTAGAAAGCGACAGGTTAGAATAACGACCTCCGTGGCGTAATGGTTAACACGCTAGACCGCTAATCCAGAGGTTCTGGGTTCGATTCCCAGCCAGGGCAAGTTGGAAAATGGCCTTTTTCAAATGGTCCTGGGTCTTGGGTGTTTATCTATACATGTATTTATCATAAAATATAGTATCGTTGAGTTAGTATCCCATAACACAAGTTTGAAACTTACTTTGGGGCTAGCTTAATCAGTGTGATTTGTCCTTATATATTTATTTATATTTATTTAATAAGCCAGTAGATAGATGTACCCGTATCTAGGCTAGATTACTAGTGGTTCCCCCCGAACTGTAGTCGTGAGCTATAGGCGAAAATCATATTTCAGTGCCTTTATTTCAAATTATTATGTAATTGTAAAATGTGATTATTAAAATTCTGCTATCCCTTGAGAATAAAATAGCCCTTTAAATTATTTTACAAACAATTGTGCTCTTACGCGGTGGCCATTTTTGGCAGCAAATGTGGGGTCCAAAAACTATATGAACATTATGAACGTATCGTGAACCGAAATATAAGCAATTTAGCATACTTTTTCTTGATTATTCTTAGGTACCTTTTGTATGACCTATATCATAGTAAGCATTTACCTCTGGTTTATAGAAATACTTTTCCAGTAAGTAAATATTTATAGGTCAGTCCATGATACTGATTACATTCCCTAAGAAAGAAATGCCATGTTTATTTAATTGCTTTCTACTTTCCCTCTTCTACGTTCCCTCTTTTGTAACGTCTTACAGTACGGGGCTCGTTTTTTAAATCTTTGCGAAACGAAATACCTAATACTCATAGGAAAAGGAAGGAAAGTAATTAAAATTAGTTAAAACTTATAGCAAAGGGCTATGAATTTCTTAAATGAGATTATACCTACTCTTAGATTATTTAAAGAAGTCGAACGGTAAATTGGAAGCAGTTATGATAATCAGTAGTATAGCAAATCAAAACCGCGCAAGCAATAATTGACGTTGGCACCCATCCAGCCAAAATGAAACTCAGTATTATTTTTGGTCTCCACTCGATTGTTGACCTAGTTTAAAGATTCTGGTGGTTCACGCTGCATATGAATGTTTTTATTACTTTACTACTTTTTGTTACAAGGTCGAGTCGATGGCATAAACCTGGGGATCTATTCTGTACTGCCCCGGCACTGCACTTCTTCTTCTTCTCGTGTCGAAAGCTCAAAATGTATTTTGATTTTTTCGCTCCACTGCACTGGTTTGACTCTTATGTATTCTGTGGCACTTGTGAAAAAATACTATTATTGTTGGTTTAGCTTCTTAATATTTTGGGGGCGATGTTGACAATTCACCACGGGCCTCTTACGGTATAGTTACGCCACTGCCGCTTGGCTACCACCGCTTCTGTCTTTCTGATTGTACTTGATAGACTTTAAAAGTACTGGGTTGATTCCATCTCCCACCTCCACAATCACTATGACGCTAGTCGTGGTCTTTGAGACTTATAATAAATAATAATAAAATAAAATAATAAATTTATTCTCTCTGAACATGAATACAAAGATAATACTGTAGGCTTTAACATTAAGGTAATTGAATGTAATCCTTATTTAGTTTTAAGGTAGACACAGAAATTAACATGTTTATACAAAAAGAGATAACCAAAGTAGGTACTTACTACTATTAACATTAAACTTACTCAAAACGTACTAACGTTTATTAATAATAATAAACGTTATTATTTTCCAAAAACCTAAAAACCATGACTTTTTTATTTTAACTTTTAGGTAGATGTAAAATTTTTACTTACGCATATTGTATGTCATATTGTATACTTTGGTCAATGTGTCATATAACTTATACATTAAGGCCGTACTTGAATTTTCCGGGGTCCAGTGCTGCCCCCATTTAAAATAAATAATTTCAAAGAAAACGGAGACATTATTTAAAATTTTGCAACTACCAAGTCCTAGATAACCCTTTAAAGTATTTTATAAACTACTGTTTACACTTTATAATGAGAACGTTAAGCTTTACTACGCACATTAGCCAAAAGTGGCCGTTTTTCGCAATTGTGCGTAGTAAAGCTTAACGTTCTCACTTTAAATTGTAAACAGTAGTTCATAATACTTTGAAGGGTTATCTAGGACTTGGTAGTTGCAAAATTTTAAATGATGTCTCCGTTTTCTTTGAAATGATTTATTTTAAATGGGGGCAGCACTGGACCCCGGAAAATTCAGGTACGGCTTTAATAACTCGAAACACTGATCGATGTTTTCATGGCAACAACAAAAACTTCGCCTACTTGTAATTAAACAATTCGAACATCAAAAGAACTGTACTCATATGCACAAGTTAGAATTGGTCGAAACAATAGTTTCCACCCTCCGCAGTAGTTTGCACTGTATGACGGCAGGGCAGCATTCCTCGTCCGACGTAAACAACTCGTAGTATATTCAAAAGTTACAGATGGTACGAGTATGAAGTGATGTGATGACCCTTAAATTATAAATAATTGTTATTGTAAAAGAAATAGATCCTCTATTTCTTTTGAAATCGGAAGGAGATTTATTTTTTATTTAATATTAATATTACCATAATTTTATGTAGGTATAACTTACGAAACTATATTTAAATCTATACTAATATTATAAAGCGGAAGAGTTTGTTTGTTTGTTTGTTTGAACGCGCTAATCACAGGAACTAATGGTCCGATTTGAAAAATTCTTTTTTTGTTGGGTAGTCCATTTATAGAGGAAGGCTTTAGGCCATATAACATTACGTTCCGACAACCACGCGAACGAAGTTGCGGGCACAGCTAGTTTTTATATACTTTTTATCAATTGTTTGTATGTATATGCTTAGAAGTCTACTAAATTTTACACTGCTTATTACAATGACATTAAGTACCACTATACAAGATTTACAAAATATATTGAAACTATTTTAAGGTTGAATTCAGTCCATGATAATGAACAACTTTCCCCAAGGAACATATATCGAAATGTGAATAATAATTTTAGATCTCCCATACAAGTTGACCGATCAGCTGATACGAGTTTGTATGGCAAGCCAAAAATTAATTTTTATATTTCGGTATATGTTCCTTGGGGAAAGTTGTTCAGTATCATGGACTGAATTCACCCTTAAAATATTTTCAGTATATTTTGTTAGACGTTATATATGTATGTGTATATGTATTATGTATGTATATGTGTGTGTGTGTGTGTATGGTAAGTTACAATATCTTCCGCAACCAAGACGAGTATATGGTATAGATAATTATATAAGTTTAATTGAAATAATGAGCAGGTTTTCGGCGTCATCGTAGGCTATGAGTTTCTTTAAGGCGAACATAGATTTAACAGCTAAATTTATTTCGTTATTAATTTTTGTTATAGATATAGGCATGTGATTAATATGTTTGGAATAAACAACAACAAGTGATTACTGTTGAATTGGCTCCCAACGGTACCAATCGTGTAACAGCGGTGGTTGATTGCCTTTTATAGCCACCCATCTCCGTCGTTAAGTTGTGACGTGTTATTTTGATACCCATTTAATCAGCTGCCGAAGCATTAGAGCACTTAAAAAGTAATAAAGTTGCGATTTGGATGGAGTTTCTTGTTTATGATGAAACCAAGGGCGAAGGAAATACTAGTTTTTAATTAAAAATATACATACTTAATTGTTCTTACTCACTTTCATTTTCGTGTGTGCCAGTATTTGTGTTATGTTTTTAAATATCTTATTTCTAGAAATATTAATTTTTTTTAATTCTAAACCATATGTAGGTACTCATTAAAGCCAAAAATGGTTAAAATGAAAATAAATTTCTTTTGACCGGAACCTAGCCATCGCAACTGCCTTATCGTATTAATTTAAACAAGCTAATAGTTATAAAAATAAAAGGGCAATATATCATAAATAATTATAAAAAAATGCTTCGTATATATTATAAAATATATCCTCTGTCTGTTTTCAGATAATTGTTTACCGGACCGAACACGAATACATCGTACCTCAAGACGTCGTGAACACCGTCACTACGGAACAAAGTCCGGTGCCTCCTCGGCGCAATCGGTCTAGAAGCTCCAGAGGTACCTCTCTCTGTGACGACGACCGCACTTCTCATGGTGCCGAATCTCTCACACTAGACACTCACATGCCACCCACTGAAGATATCGCAGATCGAGAAATAAGGCATGAAAGCCCCGGCTATGCCACCGTTGACAAGGGCCCTTACGCACCCAGCAAGGCTGTTAGGAGATCCAATAGCAAAACCCCGCCTGCTCGGCGTAGGAAAAGTCACAGTTCAGAACGTAAATATTACACAGTAGGTTCTACCAAAACTGTTGTTCCAGACCGTCCCCCAAGGAAAAAGTCCTCAACTAGTCTCATGACTCTAGATAGCTTAAGTAAACGGTCTGTTAGCACAGACCTCACGCAGTATGTTGAAATTGATGAGCCACCATTTGAAGAATTACACAAAAAATTGGAATCCGGAGAAGTGATAAGCAAAATGAAGGATAGGCCCCTGCCTCCACCACCAAGACCTCCTAGAGGACCTAAACGAAAGAAAAAAGGTTCTGAAGAAGAGCCTGCTGAACAGACAAACTTTACTGCAGACGCTATGCCAGAAATTTCATCTACATATGCTGAAGATGATCTATTAAAAGCTGAAGATGTTGTAGAAATAGAAGTCTCAACACAAACTGATCCCCTCCCCGATGATGTAGACTTTGAATTGGGAATGGATGATAATTTAGACGTATCTATGTCTAGCTCGCTTAGAGATATTGTCGATGAAGAGTCAATGTTAGGGAGAAATCAAAGTAAACCTATTGAAAGTCCCCGAATTTCGCGCCCTACATCTAGATCTGAAAAATCTTTGAAACTATCAGATCCAAAAATATCAGAATTATCCAAACCGAATGTAGGTCGCACCTCTCCCACAGTTATTTTAGTAGAAAGACGTGTTTCCAGTCCCACACGTATTAACGAGCGCGAAGAAATGTTGACTGAGGCATCTTTAACCGTCCAACATATAGATATTGATGAATCTCAGATACCAGATGTACCACCGCTACCAAAGTCACGAGGCATGCCGCCAATATCCCAGACTCAACCAAAACATGTAGCTCCTGTTGAAGATCGAGCTCTGGAAAGAATATCTGACGCCAGCAGTAGAGAAGTACAATTAGATAACTTAGTCACTCAACGTCTACAAGTCAGAGACCTAGACGTTGGTCGACTCAATGTTTCTGAACTCCAAGCCAGTAAGATCATGGTATCTGATATTGAAGGAATGACTTTACAAGTAGCAGAATTAGATTCTAAGTCAGGCCATATTTCTGTTAGTGGAATTGAGTTCTCCCAATCAGTCATAGATGAGATTGTCAAAAAGTTTGCAGAAATATCAACAAGCCATGTTCCACCACAACCAGTGCAAGAACAGCCTGAACGTCCAAGAACTGTAATTAGAGAAGAACAAACACAAACAGATGAGTTACCTGTAGAAAAAATTGAAGTGCATCCCTCTGCAACACAAGCTGAAGCAAAGCCTAAAGCAACGGAAGTAAGGGAAACAGCGGTTGAAGAACCGATGCAATTGACTGAAGACCAAGCGCAACCACCACCTCCTCCACCGCGCCCAGCCGGTATGGACGAGACTGCTGCCCCACAACGACCACCTCCTCCTGATCTCACGCCTTTATTATACTCATATCTTCAAGATATAGCTACACCACCTACGTCCTACTTCCCACCAAGAGCTTTTAGGGAACGCGCCTTCCCCGAGTTCCATGAATCCCAACATCAGTCACCTCCACCGCCAACGAGACGGGCGAAGAGGAAACCTGCAGCTCAATATTCTGAGTCAAGCTCTGATGAAGATAGACCTCGCCCCTCACCCCGGCGAATGCCTCCTCCAATCCGAGCTCATGAGCCCACTATAGCTGAAGCAGGTGCTCAATTCTTTCGAGTTTGCCACAGTTCTATCAGCAGGACTATAAGGCACATATTCAATTCATTCATGGCATACATCAGTGGAAACGAAGACAAGAAAGACGTTCAGATGGCTTTAGTAATTTTCCTAGTGCTTATAGCAGGCTTGATCATGTTCGGCCTCAGTGACAGCAGGGCGATTCACCATCACCATTGGGAATTCTTCAATCCTCCAGATGGAAAGCAATGAGGTCAAATACAGAATTCGTTGTTAGTGTAGGAATAGACTAAGATATTTACAATATGTTAATCATAAGCTCTTTGGATGGTTACTTTGTAAAATAACGTATGTGTATCCTAATAACTGTGCTGTTATTTTGTTGGTGGTTATTTCTAAAATACAAAAACGTATTCAATACCCATACGAAAAAGTTAAACAGTAGATGCGTTGCTTGAGTTAGCGTGCTCTCCGTCTACTGTTTCATAATCTTCCTGATCATATTATATGGTTTTACTGAATTCTAATATAAGTAATATATATCAAAACACAAACGCTCCCAGTTCTTAAACAATCTTCTTTACGTAAAAATCAAACGACTTCAAAGCAATTGTGATATAAAAAATATAAAATGTCTGGAAGCGAAAATCACTACCTACCGTGTAAAAATCATCAGTCAGTTTATGCAATTTTCTAGTAGATAACTTACGAATATATTACGCATACGTTTGGATTGATTTATGTAACCTCTTTTTTAAGTCGGCTAATCACAATAAAATCTCGGGATACAACCTTTTTTTTGTAGTCGTGAACTGTAAAATACGTAAGTGTTGAAAACTAAGCATTTTTCAAACTAGATTTTTCAATACAGTTTATTGATATCAAAACGTTACTTATTTAATAATTAACTTTAGTTACTTTGTAATAAAACATTTTTTGTGGTATAATATTAAGGTGGTCGTTTAAATTTCTACGTTTACATGGCGAAATTTTAATTTATTAATGCTTAGTTGGAAATAAAAGATGTACTTAAAACCAAAGAAGAATCGTATATAAATGTTATTTGCTCAAATCATCGGATACTTTTAAAGTTACTTTGGTAGATAAAATCTCCATGAATGATATGCGTCGTTGTTTTAACATAAATACTTAATAAAATATTAAAAGCCAAAGATAAAATTATTAAGCTGACAGTACACTGGTCAGCATCGAACGCATTCTTGTACATCGTCGTATTGCCACTTTTTCTTTTAATTTTCAGCGCTTATTAGTAATTTTTCCAAAAAATCTGAATGTGTGCGCGTCTTAGTGCATTTATAATGCGCACAGAAAGTGGGTTGCGTTTAGTGTGCAAATTGTAACAGGTCTTATTACAAAAAATGTTACCTAGTTATAAATAAATATAATCTGTGCCATTGGCATCACTGGTAATGTAAACGTAGTTTTTCGGCTGGTGTTATGCATTTTGTAAATTTTTTTGTTGTGTAATTGTAATTAAAAATAAAATTTGTTTTAAATTTTGTATTATTTCACAGCCGACCCATGTGGGTAGCAAAACAGAAAATCCTTCATAAGTAGTATTGTACCTAACTATAAAATAAGCGAGATACCTAGTTTTTAATGAAGAAGTAAAAATTTATTGCATCAATCAATATTTAGTAAAAGCCGTGTGGTTCCCGGCAGAGTAGAATTATGGGATCACTCCAAGTCTTTCCGTGGATGTCGTAGATGGCGACTTAGGAAAAAAAAGCTGATAAACATCAATGAGACTTTTCCAACCCGTCTGACTAGCGTGAAGAGTGTATGCCAAATCCTCTGGCTAATCGTACCAAGTACGGCTCTAGTAGTAGAAAGAGGGTCATGCTCCTTCAGTGAATATTATGCATTCGACCTACAAATAATTATTCGTAGCATCCAACAGCAATATGACAAATTGACTAAATACTAGTGTCGCTAACTTCACCTATTTGTCATATTTTACTGCTCTGACAGGTGCGCGACAGATAACGACAGTCGGCGACCATCGCGCGGCAGTTCTCTCCTATTTACTCTCATGCATCATAGTGTGGGGTGTATATGGGAAATAAGTTCTTGGAAAAAATTGACCTGGGGCATATAATAGTAATGTTTTTGACAGGCTATGAGCTACTTATCTCTTTTGGCTCTGCTGTTAAAAGGTAAGGTAAGGGAAAGAAAAATATGTGATAGGATGACCGAGTCGAAGCCAACTCTTACCCTTTATTTATTTATTTATCGCACTTTATGGTTCCAAAGTAAAAATATACTTTAAACAAATGGCGGACTTAATGCTAAGAGCATTTTCTCCCAGTCAACCATAGGGATAAACAGAGAAAATTGTGCTGCGAAAAAAAAAAACTATAATGAATCCTTTACTGGAGCTACCAAATGTAACTTAAGGGTACCATCGGCGAGCTGAGAAGAAGTATGTAGGTATATATTATTTATCATCATCATTGAAGGTCAGCAAAAGCGTGACCTTTGAAGACAAATTGGGTTAGGTCATAGTCTCGTTGGCAGCGGTCCAGCGCGATGTAACTATTAATAAACGCCTCGGCTTAAAACATAGCAAAGTTCATATGAACAATAGGTTAACCGACTGCGGAAAAGAGGAGTTATTTATTCTTACGTAGATATTGCTAATTTTTAACCGACTTCAAAAAAGGAGGAGGTTATGAATTCGTCGGGATCTTTTATGTTTTTTTTTATGTATGTTCCCCGATTACTTGAGGATGCCTGGACCTATTTGGAAAATTCTTTTTTTTTGTTTGAAAGGGTATACTTTCCAGGTGGTTTATTTTTTGAACGAAAATAACTAGAAACATATGTCGTCTTAAGTATGCAATTATTTGAATATTTAGTTTTTCTGGTATTGAAGTCGGTTTTTTGTTTTAAAGAAATATCAATAATTATTTAACTTGCCGCTCTTCTAAAAACACTATCCCTACACTACACTATCTAGGTGCCTACTAATATTTTCAAGAAATAAAAAGCGGCCAAGTGCGAGTCGGACTCGCCCATGAAGGGTTCCGTAGCAGCAAGTAACATAATATAAAAGTTCTTAAGGTAAATTGCGCTTTACGATTTATGACGTATTAAAAAATAACTATCTATATCGATACCGAGACCGCTTTAGTTTTAATTGAAAGTACATACTTTGAGGTATATACCACATTTTTTTTCAGAATTATCTTAGTAATATTTTAAAAGTTATGGTGGCGACACCTCAAATTTTAACTTTGTATTAGATTATCTCAAGACTGGGGGGTTTGATCTACATAGTTTTAAAGCAGTTTTTGTTGCATTTTAAAAGACCTTTTCAAGGATACCCCACACTTGTTGGGGTTAGCCCAATTTAATTTTTTAAATTCACTTTTCGTTGTATGGGAAAAATATCATATTTTCATAATTTTAAAAACCAACTTAAGTTAGGAAGTTTAATATCTATCTCTCCACCAATTTTCGTGACAATCGGTGCAGTAGCGGCGGAGTACGAGCCCGGACGGACAGACAGACGGACGGACGGACGGACATGGTTCCTTGTGGACTACGGAACCCTAAAAAGCACAACTACCTTACGTGAGATGATTCATTATCGTATCATGAGCGGCGACCCGAAGGTTCTCGCCCTGATGATAATCGTCTAACTAAATTGATCGAAACCTAGTCAGCCTTTCCGACAATATTATAAGTAAACCGTTTAACAAAATTCATAAGTTTATACTTGAATTAATATTTTTTGGGATACGGTCTCAACTTTACTATTTTATAATAATACGCTACCTACACACGTATAAAATAGATTTATTCTATTCGTTCAAATGGATGGTAAGTATACTGTTGGTGTGCCGACTGTGATACTGTACTGTATCTTTACATAAGTCCTACCACAGAATAAATAATACTAACGTACAGAAGTCTCAATCAGCAAAGAAATTCAAAGAAATATCTACTCAATGTAGCTAGCGATACTAGTCAGAACTCAGCACCTTTTCGTAAAGATACCTAGACATCCATTGCAAGCCAATTTCATTCTTATTACTATGGACAAACAATTCGTATAACTGAATTTACCACCCGGAGGGGCCGCCTGCGCGCTTAGTAATAACGTAGGTACATTTTCGATACCTAAACGGGGTACTGACTGTACTGTCTTTGTGGCACGTCGAATGAATGCACACCGTTTTAGCAAACGAACTACTCGTAAGTATACTGGTAAAGATGCCGAGAAATTTGAATACCAAAGACAATTTGAAAAAATTGTAAAGCTTTGGACATACATATACACGTTGAATGCTAAATATTGGCTAAATAAAAATAAAATACTTACCTACCTTGTAATGATGCTGCATACCATCTGCATGCTACATGTTCGTTCACCTCATTTCTCCATCTCATCCTGTCGCAGCAGGTGTGATGCACCTTGGAATCAGTTACTATCTGAGATGGAATTTTTTAATTCATTTAATATTAAATTAGTTTAGTTGACTTTATTATCCATAGTTAAGTTCCATTTTTAATTTTTTAGCATATGCTGTATTATTTTGCCAACCAATGTTTACAATAAAACTGAATTTCACACGGATGAACTTGCGGGCATCAGCTAGTTATGAATAAATTTTATGTTACTTATATTAAAGGTACTCGTAGGTATTTATTTCTTTAAACATTTTTTTTTGTAAAGCAAGCCGAACCCGTGTGAAGCCGGTTCGTAAAGTTAGTAGGTACCTACTAATATAAATAAATCTTTCAACGTAAATCGAGGCCAGTCGTTACTTATGACTACGACTTTAATTATCCGTCCGGCATTGGTAGAAATCTTCACAATGCGTGCTGGAAACATGTTCTCAGTGAAATTGAAGATAAGTAGGTATTAGCAAGTCGTAATACTTGTAGTGTAGTTGTAACTCGCCTCGACCTAGATACATTTGTCGTTTGTTGTAAAGCAAAACACTTATCGTTATATTCATAAAAATCGGCCCTCTTAAATCAGTTGTACAGTGAGAAGGCTACCAATACGGTATTTTAGTATATATGAGATTTTTCTTTATTAACTTTCCGAAATATGAAATAGTAGATTATGCTACAAGGCGTAAAGGTAATAGTTTTAACGCGAGGGCGCTAGTTTGAATCCCTCGCTTCCTCGTGATTCTACTGTGGAATCCTAAGTGAAGCGAGGGATTCAAGTATATCGCCCGAGATAAAACTATTACCGTACACCGTGTAGCACATTCTTCTTTTCATCTCCATCTACGAGAAAAAGCACATATATACTTACCTATAACGAAAGTAGAATACCTACATATACCTAATCAGAGTTTAACAGTCAGTTACTAACCTTTATTTTGGTGGCGTAACCTATAGGTTAGGTTATGTTTTACTCTTACTGGATTCTGTGGTTATGTTAGAACTGCGACCAACACACGGTAGTTCTAACTAGGTAGTAGCTAGAAAAGTTCTAGTTATTCATTTTACTAGGTTACCTCAACCTTTAGGTAAACCTAAAGTATTCAATATTTCAACATATTCAACAAGTATTCAACATTTGGTATATTTACCAAATTGGTAGATATATTTTGCAAATGTTTTAGTTAGCGTTTACTGTATTATATTTATAATTCTTTTGTAGTCAAAACAGATAGATATTTAGATAATAAATTTCTTAGTATAATTTTCATATAAAAAGGTGATTGTATAAAATAGGAATATGTATTATAAAGGCAAATTTAGGGTATGTTTGTAATTTTTTCTATCGAGCCAAAAATGCTCAATCGTGTTTTGGCTATTATGGGTGTCTGTAGAAAATCCTTAAGATTTTTATGTAAATTTTTTGAGGAATAAACTGTAGTAATTTAATAACAGTGATTTATCCACGTCACCTTAATAAAAAAAATACATGTTATGTTATGATAACATTGTATTAGGCATTATTATTATTATTATTATTAAAAATCTTTATTGACCAAATGGTACAAAAGGTGAACTTAACTAAACTTAACTTAACTTAACTTAACATAATACCTATCTTTGTAAACTGACAAAGCCCTTCTGGCGCGTAGGCGAACAATACTGTGTAAATGAGTTTCTTTTAGCGTTTCTTCTCAGCAGTGGTCGTTGCGAAACGCTAGTACCGGTAGCATTTAAAAAAAGAAAAAATATATATAAATAAACATTACACGTAATATACATACACTAAATTTATTGAGTGTAAAGAGCCTGCTAAGGCCTAATTACTGAATAAATATTTGATTCTTGATAAGAATAGAAGTTGATATAGTTATAATAAATATCATGTATGTAACAAATATCATATTTGTTTTATTGAATTAATTTTGGACGATAACAATTTCAATAGAAATTTACGAAGTTGTAAAATTGATGTTCCTTTAAAAAATACAATAATTCGTATATCAATGCCAATCATTTTGGAAATAAAACAAAATCGGCGTCTCCGTACTAAATTATTATTTCAATTGGCAAGTTTTTATGAAAACGGCGAAATAATATTTCTATGCAAAAGTTGTTCAGTTTCATTTACTAATCACGCTCTTTCAGTTTTTGCCAACATGTCCCTTACACCCTGTATAATATAAATCCATAATCTGTAGTTTTTTTTTGTTAAAAACCTGTTTCAGTTCTTTCCCTGATTATTGAATTACTTGTCGCTATTAACAATACTTATTTTCTTGAAATATTGTGAATAATAAAATACGATATAATTTACGAAGAGAAAAAGTATCAAAATCGTTCAGTGGTAGCTACAGCACACCGTCGTGAACTCGTGACCCCGAGTACCGGCCGCCGTGCTAATATACCTAATCTTTCAGAGCGCAATATTGTGATAGGCCTCTTAATAATAGTCACTTTGTTTTGTTTTGCACAAATGTTGACATCAAATCGTTACTTACAGCTAAGTTTATGCCGCTTCCTAGGCGCAAGTGCAGAAGAAGCGGCAACAAACTGCACTGTAGATTTTTAACCATGCAATAACCGACACTTACTTAGCTTGCCTGGCTTAGCAAAGCCATTTCAGTTAAATCTATCCATGTGCAATGCTACAGCAAACTTAACTCCTCCCTTATTGGGATCCCACCCTAAGATATTTTTTGCCACATTTTTTTAATAATGAAGTCCTTAGTGTGTCTCTTTTTGATTGTTATCCGTTAATAAATAACGCTACATTAAAGTTTCCCCCTTTCCCCCCTATAGGTATCTCCCCCAATCAAAAATCACTTGATAAAAATTTAAATAAATCTAGGAGCTTGTGTGCTAATTTTCGTCAAAATCGGTTGATAAATGCGACCTGTGGCAAAGAATCAACGTGGACCCGTAATAAATACGACATACCCGTAACAAATCGACTCACGGTCTATATAAGATCACTAAAGTATAATAAAATTCAAATAAAAGTAAAAAAAAACAAAAAAGAAAATTAACATTCCCATACAAATCGCCCGGGCGGCTGCACACTTTTGTATGGAAAGGCCGAAATTTTATTTTGTTTTTTGTCCAATTACATCGAAATCCATTAACATGTTTATAATAAATACTCTTATAAAAAATGTAGTTTGTATGTACATATTTATCAATTTCGGTTATTTACTTGATGGGAAAACTATTTAGCAGAAATATCAAATTATATTTTAATTTATACCCGGTATAAATTCAAAACGGGTGGGTAAAAATAGGTATAAATGGGTATTTACCCAAGTCTCGGGTTTTCACTGGGTAAATGCCCATCTCTAGCCGCACGCTGAATGGCGGACTCTGATTGGTCAAAGCGTGTCACGCGTGCTTTCCTCCCCGCACCGCGTCAAATTTAGCTTTATTACAGCAATATAATAATGACTGTGCAATGTGATAAATAATGAAGTTTAGATAGTAATAATCACTTCGCCCGATAGAGCTAGGCATTATTCATAATGCTCGCACATTATTATTAATGCCCGCATTAATCACGGTCCATAACACTACGCCTGTAGGCGAGAACAGACAGACGGACAAAAGCATTTTTAATAATATAACTAATTTTCGACGGTCAAAATATGAACTAAAAGAAGATATAAGCACAGTTGTAAGGGTGTAGAAGTTTTCCATCCTGATTATCAAATATGATATTTGACTGTAAAAACAGTTATATGCCTCAATATATGAAATTTCTTTGAAATTACAAAATTTTACCGTAATCTGACATCTTCCTTTTCTTCATCCAAGCACGTTCCGGGTTGCATCCTCACCTGTGCTGCAACTAGGTACTGCAAAGTCTGCAATGCAACTGCAGTACATAGCTCTTGGACCGCCTGGCCACGAATATAAGCGTCTGTGTGAGTGAAGTGCTGCCGGCCTGGGCCTAGGCTGCTGCTTCGGAGCCCGAGGTGCGCTTTCCCGCTTTTTCTTCTTCAAATATTACATACATGTCAATGGTCATTCTACCAAAACCTTGCGTTAGAGAAGAAATACTTAGCCGGAAGAGTTTAACTATACGACGTGTTAATGAACTAACGCAAAACCTCTCAGATGGCACCACATCATCACGAAACCCAAAAAAAAATTGAATTTTCATGCAACTTGAGTCGATCAATTTGTATGAAAATCCGAATTTTATTTTTGGGTTTCGTGAAAGTTGTAGAACAAAAGTAGTTCAGTTTCATGGGTTGAGGTACCCATCTGCGAGGTTTTGCGTTAGTTCATTAACTCGTTTAGTTATACCACCGGCCGCCAGCCTGACGTCAACCCCCTTTGGGAATGTATATAAGCGAAAAGTTTTACGACCGGCCGCTGCCCGACGTTAAAACCCTTTTTGGGAATGCAATTGTGGCACGAGACGTTTAAGCTTAATCCTTTGGTAGCTCTAACGACATCCACAGGTACAGATGGAGTGGTCCTATTCTAACCGGAACCACACGGGTACCGTAATCTGACATGTTTCAAAATAAAAGCAAGACTATGTTTGTATGGGAAAGTCTGATTCTATCTACTAAAGTCTAGGGTAAGGGGACTCTTAAGCAATTTCTATTAATCCTCTAATTGCCTCTTTTCACAGTGAGTAAGCTACCTATCTACTTAAAAAGGGAAGATATTGTGAAATAACTTTGACCTTTTAACAACACTTTCCTGAACTTACCTACGGTTTCTCAATTATTTCATGCTGGGACATCATTACATAAAGCAACTTTACAAAGTACCTATTTTCAAATGAGTTTTTCTGTGGTTATTCATGCCATTCACAAAATGTTTCTTCACTTTTTTAACTTACAGTTTCTTTAATTTTTCCATGCTACCATGGGGACTTTAATTATTATTACGTATAACCTACGTAGGTAACGTTAAAACGAAGTGATTATATCCGTACTCTTTGGGTAACGTCACAAGCTGTGGTCACAAGTTATGTAAGGTTCCACGTACCTACCTACTTAAGGCCCTGTCGTCCCAAACTCTGAGGGGATGGTGTGTGGGGCAATCCGCTAAGCACCCCGCATGCTTTTTTACATATTTCGTTTGACTGTGAAGCGGGGGCGGGGAATGAACGCGGAATGTAGATTTTATCGGTTTTTAGGGTTCCGTACTCAAAGGGTGCAAACGGGATCCTATTACTGAGACTCCGCTGTCTGTCCGTCTGTCCGTCTGTCCGTCTGTCCGTCTGTCCGTCTGTCCGTCTGTCCGTCTGTCCGTCTGTCCGTCTGTCCGTCTGTCTGTCCGTCTGTCTGTCTGTCTGTCTGTCTTTCCTTCTGTCACAGGGCTCTATCTCTTGAACCATAATAGCTAGACACTTAAAATTTTCACTGATTATGTATTACTGTAGCCGCTATAACAACGAATACTAAAAATAAAAAAAATAAAATTAAAGGGGTTCGTCCTACGATAAACGTGTTTTTTTCAGCGTTTTTAACTAGATCTTTATAATGGCATTAACTAGATACTTAAAATTTTCACCGATTATGTATTACTATGACCACTATAACAACAAATACTAAAAATAAGATAAAGTTAAAATTAAAGGGGTTCTTCATACAAGAAACGTGTTTCTTCAGCGCTTTAAAATATTGTACGGAGGTACGGAACCCTTAATTTACAAGTCCGACTCGCTCTTGCCCGTTTATTATTATAAATTATTTTAAGAACTAACATTTTGCATCGAAAATGAAGAAGGCAGGCACCTTCAGAATCACATTACTAATATTTTTGAGTAAAAATAATCTTTCCTCAGTTTATATTCAGAGTTTTGGAAGAAAAATAATTTTTAGATATTATTCCTCATTTTTTTTTAATGGTATGTTGATGTATTTCAAAATTTTTAGAAGGCGCCAGCCTTTCTAGGTAGGTAGAACACCCACCTAGGTACTAGATGGTCAGACTATTTTAGCAAGGTTGCAGGAAAATGCTGGATGTCGCTTCTAATCGGTCGATTTCGAAAACTTGGGAGAGGCCTATGTCCAGCAGTGGACTTCCTATGGCTGTTGCCGATTTAATATTTATCACATGTTGACATTTGTTCTACATAATTATGTACCGTTTGTATCCGAATATAAGCTTGTACTTGACAAAATTAGCTAAAAATGTAGGGCCGTAAGTGTATACGTCTATATGGCACGATAAAATACAGGCTGACTTTTTAACCACCAGCCAAATTTTTGGAGCAAGTTCAGTCCATGATTCTGAACCACTTTCCATAAAAATAATCGTCAAAAACGAAAAAACAATTGGCTTCCAATACAAATCAGCGCTCAACCAAACGGATTTTGTATAGGAGGACGAAAAAATTTTATAGATTTTTAATAACTTTTTTTATAGAAAGTAGTTCAGTATCATGGACTGACCTTGCTCCAAAAATTTTGGCTGGCGTTTAAAAAGTCACCCTGTATACATACGGCTCTTACGTCTGCTATGCGGCTTGTTGATTTGTTAGTGATATTATATCACTTATATCCTTTACATCATACGTCAGATCATTATTTCTAATTTTCTCAAAGACTAATGTAGGTACCAAAATGTATGAAAAAAATAGAGGGGTATTGGAAACGAAAATCGTAATAAAAATAAATCACATTTTGGTGCAAACGTCTCTATGGGCTGTAGCCCGCGATATGTGTATCAAATTTCAACTCAATCGGTTTAGCTAGTACCTAGTTCCGTAGCAAATTGGCTGTGCTGTGAGTTGTGTGTTGAGTTGTGCTTGTGACTGTCTTGTGAAGTTGTGATTGTGAGTATTGTTGTGACTTGTGACAGACGGACGAACCTGGGACGAACAGACAAGTGAGTGATCCCTAAAAAAATATTATATGAAACCACTATGGCCAAAGGCTTTGTCTACCCCGTATGTTTCTTGTAGATAGATACGACATTTATATAAAAAAATATTTATTGGCAACACTGCTAGTTTTGATGCGTCATCATCTTACCTTTTACATACACCTCATACATAAAATAATAATTAAATAATGACACTGTTCAAATTACATGTTAATAAATCAAAATGCCATAAGTATTACAAAATATTTTTAAAAGCAATAATGTCTGGTGCAAAATTATAATTATCATAATGGCAACACAGTTGGACTCCCAGAAAATAATTGCTTCCTATTGGCTACGGGAGAAGACCTAAGGATAATAAATTAGCAAGTAAACTTTACCCTATGAATGTTTGTAATTTTTTTTTATTATTTTCTTATACTATAAAACATATTTATTGTGTCTGGTTGAATCCCGCACTTCCAAGGACTAAATTCAGATACTTTTTAGGGAAAGTTTTACTTCTATTGAGGAAACTAACTACCAACAATGATAGGTAGGTTATTTAGTAACACCAACATCATATCATATTAAAATCCCTCATACCTACCTTAATACTTGGTGGCTTTTTAGTCAATACATGATAAGTTATGTAATGCTTTAATAAAAATTAGCAAATAAACAAATCATTAAACTACAAAGAACATCCATATTGGTCCCAAATTGAAAGTGCCGGCTAAAAAACAAAAGTGGGTTATTCTGATAGAAGTTGTCTGTCTTATCATTTCTTATTATGGCACCAAAGCTGTATTAGCATTGTAGTTGATTTTATTTGAGATCGAAAATTCTATTTTTTCATACATTTTCAAAAAAAAAATTAATTAGGACAAGTGAAGTAGCTTGACAGCACATGACATTTTTGATTAAAATCAGTAAAAACCAAATAATTGTTCTGCATCCTAGTCCGTAGTTAATATTGGAGGGTGGGGGGAGGGGTTCTTATATTAAATACCTTTTTTGTTAAAGTATGTTCATTGTGAAGTTAAACAATAACAAGTATTTTTGTTTAAAGAAACATCCAAAATTTCATGTTCTCTCAAGCTGTTTTTTTTTTTAATTGCTGAAGAAATAACTAGAATTTTTGAACGTAAATAAAATCAAGTACCTACAATGCTGATACAGCTTTGGTACCATCATAATAAGAAATGATTGATAACGGACAATGACAATTCGTATCAGAATAACGCAAAAAGGAACAAAAATTAAGCTACGCCTGTTGGCGCTTGGGGCCTAAAGATAGTCGAACGGGCGAGCGCCTTGAAGTAGGCAGCGCTAGCCCGTCGGCCGATGGCCGTGCAGTGCAATGTTCCGTCAGATTCTCGTAGTCGTCTCCTGCCGGCGCTCGTTCTCTTATCGCGTATTGTTACATCTATTGCAATAAATTCGGACTTTAATAATTGCATCGATGTTAACATAAACCTTTACGAGAAGAGCCGGAACGGCCTCGCGATCTATGATCTATTTCGATGTCCAAAATGTGAGGAGTTACAAGATTCTATTGTATTTTGTGGATTGGATGAAAGAAATCTTCTGTTGTGTTGATATCAGCGGCTTCTCCGCACACTAACTCTTTTGTTGGCTTCGTAAATAAAGAACTAAGTATGCAAAAATGTGGGTTTTGCTCAATGTTATCCGGCCTCATGAGGAGAGCGATGTGTGTTGGCAGCCGAAGAGGTAGCAGCGAATCTTACTACCGCGAGCTGGGCGACCAAGATACATTGGTAAACAAACTCTTTAGAATTCTTTATTCATTTGCTAACGCTGGATGTGTGTCTGCATGCCTTGTTCATTCATTATATTACTTTATTTTGGTGATATTTGTACCGTTCGTAGTGACACCTATGATGTTGGGCATTACTAGAGTTTACTCTACCCAGACTACCTATGCCGTAGGTACTCAATTGTCATTTAGCTAAGTAGGTACCTACTGCGTAAACTGCTTATTTATTTTTATTGAATACAAAAGGGAATGTATCCATGCACGGTCAGGATTTGTCATACAATAGTGTGCAACTATGGACAAAGTGAAAGTGAAATTTCACTCATGTTGTAATTATTTGCTAGTTTCACATTAGATACCTATGTTGGTTGGATACCTCTGAAAAATAGTAAACGCACCTAGTTGTTTATTTTGCATGATTTGTCAAGTCTGTTTATATACAAAATCAATTAAAAAAAAGTAAGCAAAAACAGATTTATTTACATACCTACGATTAATATTTTAAAGACTTTAAGAAGAACTTTCATATGTTCTGTAATCTTTAAAGAAATGCAACCTTGCTCAGATCGTCTGACCACCTAGCAGGACTACGCTGGGCCTGCCGGATTAGACACATGAAATACTCAAATTGTAATATGTAATGCTTGGCTAAAACAAAATGATAAGGTACCTACCTAAATAAACACACAAGGCACATATAAAAAGGTAAAATGTCGCATGATGCATGACTAGAAAACTGTGGTTCAAACGCACAGGTATATACCTAAATGGTTTTCATTTGTGTGCGAGTCCAAACTACTTGTTGCCGGTTTCTTTTTTCTTGCTTTTTACCTCAGTGTAACTTGGAGACTACATTTCTTTCTTCTTACATTCTGTTCTTAGAAATAGATTTTGTACATATTTTTTGGCATGTAATCTGTAATCTTTACTAATTCTCGGTATTTAAAAATATACAGAATAGCCAACCATATTGTTATTATATTTAATGGTCGCAAAATCTGTGCAGATTTACTATTTGTGGTGTTACTGTACTATTTCATTCCAATACCAAAAACTTAAAAACAACAATTTGAAAGTCGCTGTATTTATCTAATTATATTCAGGCGTCACAGTACATCAGTCAATAATAAATAAATTAGCCTAGTTTTATAATGAAACTCTTCTTAATCTAAACTCGGTATTCAAAAAAATACTGAATAGGCACCATATTGAATTTATATTAAACATTGACAAATCTACCTATATTATTTCAATCCAGTACCATAAAGAAATATTTGAAAGTCCCTGTATTTTTCTAGTTACATTTAGGTGTCATAGTATCTTCTTTCATCTTAAGTAAGTTAATCTTAGTAATAAAAAATAATAATAAAGTAAGTAATTATCAATAGTAGGCCTTGTGGTTCCCGGCAGATGTCTTCCTGTAGATGTTGTAAACAAAGCTTATAAAGATCAGTGAGACCTCTCCAACCCATTTGGCCAGCATGGAGAGTGTAGGCCAATTCCTGACTGCTCTGGCCAAGTGAGGCTCTGGTGGTACGGAGAGGGTCGTGCTCCTGCAGTGGAGACTTAAAAAGACCTGATGATGATGATGATGTATGAATGTTTTCTATTTAAAGCCGGGTCCAGACGAGTGTAACGTGAAATGTAATCTAACGAGTAATGTAACGCGAATAGGGTAGATGACTGGGTCAAAAATAAATTATTTTGTACTGTTATGAGAATAATACATCACAAAATACTCGTAGTGTCACTTGTCATTGATCATATCCATTTTCAACATGATTTTAGATTTAGAAATGCAGAAATACTGATATTAAGAGCTCTATTTGACTCTACAAAACTATGACTTCACGGTTCTGATTTTCATACAAATCCAATAGAAAATGTTTGTTTTCGACGTTTAGGAAAAAGTGTCTGATTTGACTTGTTGTCATCTAGCCGATTCAGTGTGTGGACGGCACTACGAGCATAATGCTCGTAGTGCCGTCCACACAGAACCACTCCATAGATTACATTAGGTACATGTTACACCCATCTGGAGCCGGCTTAAGTATTTGAGGTTTAAAAATAGCATACAACTATTTTATAACAGGAAGATTTATATTTATTTAGGTTTATAACTTAGTTATTTATGTACGTACCTGAGTACATAGTAATAAGCTTTGATTAAGTAAGAATTAATTGTTTTGATGTTAGTTTAACAGGAAAACAATATGAAATATCTGTTTATCCCTATTTGACAGAGCCGAATGATTTCAGCTTTATTATTGAGGAGAGTAATATTATGCTCTTTTATTAGCCATGTAAATCCCGCTACTGGGCAAGGGCCTCCTTCTTTTCTTTCAGTACCTTAAAATATATTTATTCTAAAAGCGAGATTCACAAGAACTTCCACTTAATATGTTGATGTCAGACGTTATAGTTTATAAAACATTTTCTAACCTAAAGTTTAAAAATGTATCTAATAACAAAAACTACTTAATTATAATCATCATCATGGTCCCCGTTCCCCGCACCCGCACCTCCCCCGGTTCTTGACGGCCAACGTGAGTCATCGAGGCGAAAACGGGGGAGAGGTGCGGGGACGGGGAACGGGGACGCATATTGCACGTACCTTAGGAGATTCCGGCCTGTGCCCATACTGAGAGAGCAAAATTAATTTACTTAAAAGTACAACGCTAGCTTTAATTTTTTTATTTTATTTTGATATTGTAATGATTTAAAGTAAACAGAACATAAATAATTAAAGTTTTGCTTTTTAAAGAGCGTAATTTAAAAGTACATCACAGACTTACTATTTTATCAGTAAATTTTTATAAATGTTAAAACAGAACAAAGCGTCATGGCCGCTCGCTGTCTCGCTTCGGCTAGAGTAAATTTGTGTGCGTGGAAACGGGAGCAAAATTTAGATTACCAACATCAGGCGCCCTCTTAAGAGCGCGTACTATCATATAGTTCTTAGAGCGATCTTAAATATTATCACAGAATAAATAATACTAACGTACAGAAGTCTCACTCAGCAAATAAATTCAAAGAAATATCTACTCAATGTGGCTAGCGATATGGTTTAATTTAGCTCACGTCAGAACTCAGCACCTTTTCGTATAAATACCTAGACATCCATTGCAAGCCAATTTTATTCTTATTACTATAGACAAACGATTCGTATAACTGACTGAATTTACCACCTGGAGGGGCCGCCTGCGCGCATAGTAATAATATAGGTACATTTTCGATACCTAAACGGGGAGTGACACAGGCCTAATATTAACGAAATACTCACTTTGAAATAAAAACAGCAAAGTTCAGGAAAAAATTGCGAAATTGCCTTCAAATAAATCACCTCCGAATATTACAAAAACGGCTAGTATTTAAGAAATACAATAAATTAGCCCTTGTAAGTTTGGATTATAATTGTATTAAACATAAGGCAGTCATCATATGTTTAATTTTTTAAATAACTCTTAAGTAATCTTTGTAAAACGAAAATAACCTTAAAAACCAGAAACGCGTAAACCGGGCTCACTGACCCGCCGCGATTTTTCCCTCCCCGCAAGGCTGTCTGTCTCTCTTCGGCTAGATAGAGTAAATTTGGGTGCGTGGAATCTTGAGCAAAATTTAGATTATCAGCATCAGGCGCCCTCTTAAACACTGTTTCTGACTTGTTTTCTGCATATCACATAATCTCATACAGATTAACCCATTGGAGCTCAAATTACAGTCATTTCATGAATTGCTGCATTGACCTACTACTATTCAAGTGGTTGTGATATTGTCTACTAAACGCTATTCAATTATCGTGGATGCAGTGTTTTTGTTTACTATAATCATGTAGATCTATGATAGTCCCCCCCTATGTTCTATTATAAGTACTGGTCTTCATAGAGATAAGCAGGATCTTTTTAGGGTTCCGTACCTCAAAAGAAAAAAACGGACTAGTTTGTTTTCCGTCTGTCTGTCTGTCAAGACCCTTTTTTCTCAGAACGCGTGGAGGTATAAAGCTGAAATTCATATCAAATACTTAAGTCTTTTGTCCCTTGGAGCTGCGAAAAAATCAAACTTACGCAATCAAAAGATACAGCCGTTTATGCCGCAAATTTTCGTCACTCGCAAGGGAATCAAAACCTATAGGGTTCTTCCCGTGAACTCAGAATCTTGAAATTTGGTACGAAGCAACGTCTTATACATCATATGGGTTACATCACTTCTCATTTTTTTAATTTAATAAAATTTCATCAAGTAAAAATGATATTCAAATAAAATTGATTATGCATTATAATAGAATTGGTCTTGACCATCATGGAAAAAATACTCGCCGAGCTTGTAGTCCTTTATGTACTAAGTTACAAGGGTTGAAAAAAAAATTACCCTCTATGAAGGTGACTACAGTTCCAGGGAAGTGACATTCCTTAGGTATTATGTAGGGAATGTCACTTCCCTGGATGTTCTACCAATATTTTCCATGAAAAACCAAAAGATATGTTTTGAAAATAAAAGATAAGTGATATCATTTCAAAATCTTTTATTAATTTTAAACAATATTTTCGGGCATTGCGCGGGTTGCTAGCGGCCTTGGATTGCAGCATGATTTTTCATCCATGGAACCAGGGAAGTGACCTACACGGAAGTGACTTTTGCTTGTTTATGCTCCAATAACATAACCTTAAAAACGGGAATGAACGTGCTTGTTTAACCACGTGTTTTTCACACTACAACACATTAAAATCACACAAACTAATTGCATAGGTGTAAAGTACATACCTTTGACGATCAACACAGTTGTGACTACTTGAGCTGGACGAGTTTTGAGAATGAAAAATTATTTTTTATTTTCTTACATTTGTTACACCGCTGGCAGAAACTAACTACTGGTTAAAAAAGATGGCATCTTAAGCCTTGCCTATCGCCACGTACATTCGGTAATGCGCTTGTTATTTTTCTTGCTCGGCTTACGCTGTTAGGAGAATAAGACAATTGACAGATGTAGCAACTGCTAGACAAGTGTACTTTAGTTACTTTCACAGTCTAATGTCTTACGGGATACTTCTATGGGGGAGTGCAGCCGGCATTCAGACTATTTTTCTATTACAAAAAAGAGCAATTCGTGCCATTTACGGTTTAGGATCGAGAGACTCACTGAGAGAATTATTCAAAGAAATAGGTATACTTACTTTTGCATCACAATTCATATTTGAAAATATAATGTATGTAAGGAAAAATATTTCCATGTTCAATAAAGTAAGTGATTTTACAGATAGAAATTTACGTAATAAGAAAGACTTAGTTAGCCCGTATTACAGGCTGAATACAGTTAGTAAGTCTTTTATGGGGAAGTGTATACTTTTTTTATATTAAATTGCCAGAATCGGTCCTTGATATGCCAGACAAAAAAATCAAAGCTTATGTAAAGAAAGTACTTTGTGAGAAGGCTTATTATAGGACCGATGACTATCTTAAAGACAAAAAGGTCTGGCTTGAGCTTAGCGCGGGTCCCTCTTAAAGGTTTGTATACTTAGACATGTCATAATTTAGGTACATTGGTACATACAAATTTTTTTACAAATTGACATTATTTTAAATTTCGTAATTCTTATAATTCAATTTAATTATGACAAACAAACAATGTTATCTCAGTCCAGCCATATAACTAAATTTAATTTTTTAGTTTGTTAGTTGACGTCTTTGGAGAAAACGTGCAGTGCAGTTTGTTGCCGCTTCTTCTGCACTTGCGCCTAGGAAGCGGCGTAAACTTAGCTGTAAGTAACGATTTGACGTCAACATTTGTGCAAAACAAAACAAAGTGACTATTATTAAGAGATATTATAAATATCCTATGATAATAAAGATATTTTTGAATTTTGAATTTTGCATGGCCGGCGTGACATTGATCCAATGACGTGAAAAAAAAATGATCACACATTTTATGAGAAAATCTTCTAGTAGCTTTATAAACATATATTCTCATATCAAGGGAGCAAATACATTTAAGATAATATTGGTTAAGTTTTTTACATATTTATAATAGAGGCAGAAAAAAAAACAGCATAATTTTTTCTTCAAAACAACCTATGTGATCACATCCACGGAAGGGAACATTTTATTAATAAAAAAATAAAATTTGCATAAAATATATAATTTTCTGTTTTTAAAATAATGTTATTTTATACATACTTTAATATCAAAAAGTACTTTTATATTATTTTATTACTATCAGTTAGAAAAGTTCGAATCACAAAACTTTTTTGGAAAATGAGAAATACCCATATAATAAAAATTTTTTTAAAAAAATTCCGAAGGGTGCCAACGGGATACTATTACTGAGACTCCGCTGTCTGTCCGTCTGTCACAGGACTCTATCTCTTGAACCGTAATAACGAGACACTTGAAATTTTCATCAATATGTATTATTGTGGCCTCTATAATAACAAATACTAAAAATGAGATAAAGTTAAAAATTAGAGGGGGTGGTCATACAAGAAACGCGTTTTTTGTCCTCCCATACAAAATCCGTTTGGCTGAGCGCTGTATGGGAGGGCGAAATTTTATTTTAGTTTTTCGTTAATTGTTTTAATGGAAAGTAGTTCAATATCATTGACTGAACCTGCTCCAAAAATTTGGCTGGTGTTTAAAAAGTCAGCCTGTATAACCTTTCAAACTCCCTTTCTATATGTATGAAGTCATCATTATTCAGTTCTTCTTTTCATTAGCTATTTCTTTGTTATTATATTTATTAGTATATGTATTGTGTAAGTAGGTATTTACTCTGATATATTTATATATAATATATATATATACAATAGTGTGTATGAAGTACTTAGTATTTTAATGTAAGTATATAGATATTTATAGCTTTTGCGCCGCACAATATTTTTCAATTTTCTCTGTTTATCCCTATGGTTGACTGGGAGAAAATGCTCTTAGCATTAAGTCCGCCATTTGTTAAAAGTAAATTTTTATTAAATTAATGCATACGGGAATTAACGCGAAACGTACCTTTTATTTATTTATTTTGCTGACGGACGTTTCATTCGGGTTTCACCGAACGTGGTCCCAGCTTGACTGACGTTCGGTGAAACCCGAATGAAACGTCCGTCAGCAAAATAAATAAATAAAAGGTACGTTTCGCGTTAATTCCCGTATGCATTAATTTAATAATAATGCAACGCGATAGTTTAAAAGTAAATTTTTACTTTGGACAATAAAGTTTGATAAATAAATAAATATAATCTATGATTCGGAACGAAAACATTTTCAAGTAGTTATTAGTAATGGACAGATGCGGTCACCAAGATCGGGACTGGGGGATCCACTCGTTCTCAATGTCAAGGCGGTTATAGTCCGGCACGTCGTCAATCAAAACAGAATTGTTACCGTCGCCCAATATATATATGAGGGCGCCTGATGCTGATAATCTAAATTTTGCTCCCGCTCCCACGCACACAAATTTACTCTAGCCGAAGCGAGACAGCGAACCATGCCACGAAAGAAACGCTGCGGGTCAGTGAGGCTGGTTTACGCGTTTCTGGTTTTTGAGGTTTTTTTCGTTTTACAAAGAATATTTGAGTATATTATACATTGACATGAATATATAGACACGGCATCTTTAAATGCGGCCATGCCCTTTTTGGTAATATAGACTAAACACGAGAGTAGTACAGAAAGGTCAATATATTTTTACATACCTACGAGTACGTGGTTCAAATTAAATCCTACATATATTTTAATAAATGCGCATGTGGGTAAGTATGGCTGGATGTACGGATGGGTGTATGGATGGTTGTATGGTTGTATAGATTTTTAGATTGTAGATTCACGACTATCATATTTATAAAGGTAAAAGTTAAACTGCACATATCTATTTCTTTGGTAACCTTTTATTATTCTTACTTAATTTCTTTACATAATGTTTTGCACTAGAAGAAAGTGATTTCTTGTACTTGTATACCTTTTTGTTTTTTTTTCTTTGTTGGCTAATATATGTATGATTATATAATACATTAAATACAGAGGTATTTAATTTATTATATAATCATATACGTAGGTATTGGGTCTAAATGACATGTTTATTTAGATTACATATATGAAGATTTGTAATCGGCTTATAGTTAATTAATAATTTATCAAAATCGATTTAGCCGCGTAGCAGTTACGAGGAAACAGAATTATAGGGACAAACATAATAAAACATCAAAAATGTGTAAGCGGCCTACTTGGATCCAAAATCTGATAACAGTTTCAAGTTGCGCGTTGCACTTGTAGGGGTACAGCCCCCACATACAAAATTTTTTAGCCCTCGGATCGGAGTTCCTAGTGAGACGTTACGATATATGACTTAATTTTTTATAGGATTTATAGGATGTTAGGAAACTTTTGTAAAGCATTTATAGCATATGTAGATAAAAATTATAAAACTTAAACATTTTTAAACGTTTTACAAACATTAATAACTGAGTAGCAAACAAATAGTTTTTCGAAGCTTCCATGAAGAAAGTGAAATGTAGGCATATTTATGATGTCTACATTTCACTTCTGTTTTGTTAGTCTATGACGAATCATTCCATCGGTTGACAGATCATTCACTCATTACATTCATTATGGCAGCCGAAATTTTGCAATCCCTATTTAATTTTCAATCAATGAAATCTAGTTACTTACCGCTGGAAAGTTATTCCTTCATATTTTGCTTTGTTCTTTGAATTACTAGTGCAGTATCTCAACACACATCAAGGCATTTTTGACTAAGTTGACAGTGTTTTCTATAATTAATTGTGGAGTGTTTTATGCGCGTATTGCTAGCGAGTGACTAATGTGAGGTTAACAGTGATAGCATATGATGAACAGAACACAACTGTTGTATGTGGCGTCTTCTCTAGTACGTAAGTACATAGATCTCGTTGATATTACACGACTATCATATTTATAAAGGTAAAAGTTAAACTGCACATATCTATTTCTTTGGTAACCTTTTATTATTCTTACTTAATTTCTTTACATAATGTTTTGCACTAGAAGAAAGTGATTTCTTGTACTTGTATACCTTTTTGTTTTTTTTTCTTTGTTGGCTAATATATGTATGATTATATAATACATTAAATACAGAGGTATTTAATTTATTATATAATCATATACGTAGGTATTGGGTCTAAATGACATGTTTATTTAGATTACATATATGAAGATTTGTAATCGGCTTATAGTTAATTAATAATTTATCAAAATCGATTTAGCCGCGTAGCAGTTACGAGGAAACAGAATTATAGGGACAAACATAATAAAACATCAAAAATGTGTAAGCGGCCTACTTGGATCCAAAATCTGATAACAGTTTCAAGTTGCGCGTTGCACTTGTAGGGGTACAGCCCCCACATACAAAATTTTTTAGCCCTCGGATCGGAGTTCCTAGTGAGACGTTACGATATATGACTTAATTTTTTATAGGATTTATAGGATGTTAGGAAACTTTTGTAAAGCATTTATAGCATATGTAGATAAAAATTATAAAACTTAAACATTTTTAAACGTTTTACAAACATTAATAACTGAGTAGCAAACAAATAGTTTTTCGAAGCTTCCATGAAGAAAGTGAAATGTAGGCATATTTATGATGTCTACATTTCACTTCTGTTTTGTTAGTCTATGACGAATCATTCCATCGGTTGACAGATCATTCACTCATTACATTCATTATGGCAGCCGAAATTTTGCAATCCCTATTTAATTTTCAATCAATGAAATCTAGTTACTTACCGCTGGAAAGTTATTCCTTCATATTTTGCTTTGTTCTTTGAATTACTAGTGCAGTATCTCAACACACATCAAGGCATTTTTGACTAAGTTGACAGTGTTTTCTATAATTAATTGTGGAGTGTTTTATGCGCGTATTGCTAGCGAGTGACTAATGTGAGGTTAACAGTGATAGCATATGATGAACAGAACACAACTGTTGTATGTGGCGTCTTCTCTAGTACGTAAGTACATAGATCTCGTTGATATTATATATAGTTATTTAAAAAAATTGACATATGATGACTGCCTTAAGTTTAATACAAAGAGGTATAATCAAAAGTAACAAGTAATTTTTATTAATAATTCGGAGGTGATTTGGAGGCAACTTCGCAATTTTTTTTTCTATCGAGTAAATTTTAAGCGATCGTGTTTTGATGAGTCAGTTCAGGACTTAGCTGTGTTTTTATTTCAAAGTAAGTAATTTCGTTAATTTTTATCTCTCTAAGTACTATCAGGGTCATACGCGCTCTTAATTTGTTAAAATGGCGTACATGCCGTCGGTCCGCCACAAATGTCGCGACTTAGCGACGGCATGCCTGCCAATTGAACGAATGGACTATTTTATACCCCTACCACTGCGGACGCGGGAACTGCGGTAAGGAATAAAAACTAACTTTACCGTTGGTAACAACCCTATCTCGCGTAGAAGTGCCATTTTTCCGTAGCTAAGGGTTGCTACACACATAATCGGGCCGGCATTTTTGTTCGTCGTTCGGCAGTAAGTATTACATCAAAAAATCAAATCAAACATAGCCGAACCGAAGCAAATATATTGGCCTTTTCCCCAAACATTCATTCATCACTTATTCGATTTAACCATCCGGCTGTGCCGATTAATGCCGGCCCGCTCATGTGTATAGCAACCCTAAAGGACACTGTACATGATCGGAATTTTTTGTACATTAAACCACTATGATAAATTCTACTTTATACCCTTTACCAATTAGTGACCAATGTTGCTCCAAGGCAAGGACTTTTATATTGTTTATAGGGTTTTTGAGACATTCAAGATGCAGTACTAAAGTACTCAAACTAAATAATGAAATATTCTAAAAAATACCATCGGGACTTGAACCAGCGACCTGGTCTCAATACGACCATGCTCTTCCAACTGAGCTTATCGCGTGTCCACACCGCTTGTCAAATTGCTCCCTCGTCAATGAGTGTGTGTTCGCCCGCTCTCTCCCCTCGACAAGGCGAGAACAGGGGAGAGGTGCGGGGACGGGGAACGGGGACGCATATTGCGCGGGACCTTAGGAGATTCCGTTCTGTATGTAATACTCTTACTGTCTTCTGTGCTTTAGGCTTGTGTCAACTAACACTACTAGTCATACAAGTGAGGTAAATAGTTTCATAAATCTAGACTAAATGCACAGACATGGTAATAAATACCGCTAATTAATAATGCTATTAAACTATGACGTGCTGTGTTAGTATAATCTGTGGTATAATCATCACTTGCCCTTATAGGTTTACTTAATACAGCCTACACGTCCACTCCAAACAAAAAGAAGTTTAATTGCGATTTTAATAAGACCGATATCAGATAGCAGAGAAAATTATTTGCCGGTGTTACGTTTGATATGTGCATTGGAATATACTCGTACTGCACGTCATAGAAGATAAATTTGTGTTTTTTTTGGTTGGACGAAGTTAATGATCCTTAAAATTAGCTACTTATTTATCCTTTTTTTCATTCGACAGTTTGAAGTCATAGGTCAAGACCTATGACTTCAATGTAGGCTTACTAATTCACATTGATTTTTTCGTGTCTGATTTTAAATACATTGCCGGCAATGTAGAGATCAATCAAACATTTGTTAGTACATAAAAAGTAATGTAAATAAATACTTATTTGAAATCAAACACATCATTCAAACTGAACTTTGCTGTTTTTATTTCAAAGTGAGTATTTCGTTAATATATTGATAATATTTATGATCGCTTTAAGTACTATCAGGGTCATACGGGCTCTTAAAGTTTAAATCTGTATTTTGTAATCTTACGGTACCGGAAACTACTACACACAGCCAGCCAGGGCTTTAGCCATATTTTGGCTCAGTGATTTGACTAAGACTCGACCCTAAGTACAATCTAATTTCATGTTTTTTGTTGCAGAAAATCGAAGACAAATCTTCAGACCTTTCAGATTCCGAGGAAATTAGTAAGTGCTTTCAGTTATTTATAAATAGTTAAAGATACATTACGAGTAAGCGCCGATTCCCACTGGCAGTAAAAAAAGTGTCGCGGTTGCCAGCGGCGCCGCGCAGCCTCAAGCGGCAGTCTTTCTCAAGCTATTCAAATCGAAATATAGGTGAATATGGTTTGACAATAAAAATGCGATGCGGGCCGCTGCCATTCCACTCTGAGCGGCGCTAAGGCAACCCTTTCAACTCCGGCATCTAGTCCAGTCAAATTAGCAAAACCTGTACATAATTCATAAACTCGTTATTTTTATTATTTTATCGGATATAAATATTAAGTATCAAATATTAATTAGATATACTAAGTAAAAAATCCGCGGTCGTAACCTTATTATATAAAAATCTTGAGATTTTGTACACTACCTAACTTTTTCCTAAAAGCAAAATAGGTAACCAAATACCTTGTTAGTTTAATTTTTAGGTGCATTCAAATGCGATCACTTAATAGCAAAATTAAACTGACACCAAATTTGCATGTACTTTTTTTATTACAGTTTTCATCTGATATCAATATCTAGATAAGCCAAAATGGTAACCATAATAACGGCGTCTTCCAGCGTCTTGTGGCGTCTTCGCGGGAATTCGCCGCATGACGCGCGACGACTTTTTGAGCTCAAATTTAGTTTGAACATTATACGATTGATATAAAATTCATTATGCTATGTACGATTTCGGCGAATCGCTGCAACTCTGCCGCAATGTAAATTGAGCCTTAGCGTTGGGTCGGTCAAGATTGTTGAGATTTCACGGTCTAATCTTGATACTTGGATTACTAGACGTTGCATTTTTCGAATTTTCTGCAGTTAATCAGCCGGCATTTTTTAGTACAAATGATCTCTAGAATTTCACCGGTCTTTGAAACGAATGGATGAAAGAAGTGTCGGATATTTAACAACGGTACGGTTTAACAGGTACGGTACGCATCAGGACTTCAGGACGAGAGCACAGCACACGACTGAGATGGAAATCTTCAACGAAGAGTTAACTATTTATTAATCTGTGGAAGAGTCCTAAGTTTAGCAGACGAAGGTCTGATGATGATAGTCATATGAAAATATTGAAGAATTTTGCCATAAGGTTCCCCAACTAATCAGCCAGCTGTGAATAATTTATTCAAATGATTTGTCGGTGCGTGGACCGCGAGCAGTCGTATTAGTTAAGAGGGCTCCTGATGTCAGTAATCTAAATTTTGCTCCCGCTTCCACGCAGACAAATTTACTCTAGCCGAAGAGAGACAGCGAGCCATGCGTCGGGAATCGCGTTGGGTCAATGAAGCTGGTTCTGGTTTTGAGGTTTTTTTACGTTTTACAAAGAATATTTAAGAGTTATTTAAAAAGTAAGACATATGATGACTGCCTTGTGTTTAATACAATTATAATCCAAAGCTACAAGTGCTACATTATTGTATTTTTTGAATACTTTCTGTTTTAGTATAATTCTGAGGAGATTTGGAGGCAACTTCGCAATGTTTTTTTTACCGAGAAAATTTCAAGCAATCGTGTTTTCGAAACTTATTATGTTTAGAGTTAGTCCTGAACTTTGCTGTGTTTTTATTTCAAAGTAAGTATTTCGTTAATATTGATAAATATTTAAGATCGCTCTAAGAACTTTAGGGTAGTATGGGCTCTTAAGAGCGGTGTTGGAGCCGAGTCGTGTAAGTGTGCTATGACCTTTATTGTGTTCCGTGTACACGATCCGGGTCCATTGTACTGTGATATTGTGGAATTCGAAGATGCGAAAATGAATAAATAAATAAATACTGCTATTTCACCCTGTTGCGAAAAAAAGAAATATGGGCCACTTTTGTACCAAATCGGGCTCTTTCAATTTTCAAAATAAAAATAATATAAGATAAAAATGTCAAGAAATTTAAGCGTCTCAATAATTTAAAGTCATCATTTTATTACATTGTTAGCTTCTTTCATATATAAACAACGTGGAAGGGACATACCCGTAATAAATCGAACCACGGGCTATACTAGATCACTAAAGAATGATTAAATTAAAATAACAGTCAAAAAACAAATAAATTTTCGACATTCCCATATAAATCGCCCGGGCGGCTGCACACTTTTGTATAGAAATGCCGAAATTTTATATTGATTTTGTTGTTATTTTAATTTCATTAAATTTACTATTATGATGCAGTATAGACCATGGTTTGATTTATTACGGGTATGTCCCTTCCAAATTGTATATTTTAAGTCTCTAAATGTCCATAACATTACTTTGGGGCTAGTTCAATCTGTGTACGAGTAATTGGTCCCTATACATCGTGTTAATTAAACGCAAAACCTCTCAGATGGTACCTCAGCCCATGTAACTGAACAACTTTTATAGAGAGCTATGGCGAGCGAGAGATATGGCGAGACTGTAATTTTGTACGGAAGATTACAGGAGTAGGGTTGCCATCTCTAAAATTATAAAAGCAGACTCGGCTCTGTATAAGACCTGATATTTAGTCCTAAAAGCCAAAATGACAGTGGTGGAGCATGTATCAATGTTTTACAAGTTCAAAGTTCTGGCGATGCTGTAAAAAGAAAGGTCATCTGCTTTTCCAATTAACAAATCCAACTACTTTTTGCTTAAAAGGAGGCTCCAGCAACAAAAGCTTGTAATTTAAATAGTTACCTAATAAACAATTTTTTTTTGTTTTTAATTATTGATATTTTTTCAAAATAAAAAACCGACTTCAATACCAGAAAAGCTAAATATTTAAACAATTTATTAGTTATTAGTTATTTTTGTTTAAAAAACAAACCACTCAACCGATTTTAATAAAATTTCTATGGGACCATCTGTAAAGTATACTCTTTCATACAAAGAAAGAATTTTTCAAATCTATCCAGGCGTCTTTGAGTAATCGGGGAACATCATAAAAAAATCATAATAGATTACGACGAATTGATAACCTCCTTTTTTTTAAGTCAGTTCAAAAGTCTAACAAAAGCCGGACAGGCTGGGCACATATACGGGCCGGACGCGACCCGAAAAAGCCATACATGTCCGGCTAACGTTGAATAGATGACAACCCTCTATACAGGAGAGAATTTCGTCAAGGACTATTTACATTTTATTATTGCACTCAGGCAAGCTAGCATAGGTACTATAAAATGTCGCAGCACATGGACAAGTGCAGTGTATTTTTAGAATGCACAATCATTCCTAAGGTCGCTTCTACTAGCTATCTACAGGCTCGGTTAGAAACTAGTATTTTATGGGATCCTTTTCTTGTACGAGTACTACAGAGATTTAAACTTGAGTGCTTCTCGAAGCTGTTTTGTGGTGGAAGATTGTTGGTCATTTAAGGACTACTGAATTTAAAACAAAGTGATTGCTATCCACAGCTACATTATTTCATTAGTTTTTGGACAGGTGCTATGTCCAGCTTGTTAAGAGCCCAAGACCAAGCAAAATGTTTCTCTTTCGCCCCTCCTGCTTTATGATTAAGTTAAGCCTGCGTTGGACCTAGGGCCCCTACAAATGGTTACTAACCCGGCCCTGAGCTCCTTCAGCCTCTTTTCGTCTTTGCAGGGTTCGCGTGGTCGCTAGATAAGCCGCAAGCCGCGTTAGGGTTGGATCTCATCTATCAGCACGGAACAGCACTTTCCTATGCTGCTATCCTTTTCCTGCAGCACCGGCCCTGCTGCAGCGTTCCGTCGCTCTCTCTAGCTCTAGTAAATTACTGTTCTGAGCGACAGAAAAGGATAGCAGCATAGGAAAGTACTGTTCCGTGTTGATAGATGAGATCCAACTATTAAGAACATCATTCTAAAAAAATAATTGGATTATTTTAGTCCACTTCTAATGAGAATCGAGAACGGTTTATATAAACCGATTTTTCCTTATTTCCACTAGACCCGTTTCGGATTGATCATTAGTGAAGTCGTTTACAGACGTCTCGGGTTCTGTCGACGTTATCTAACGATGAAATTAGTATACATTAATACGACAGGTACCTTGTTGATTATACCAAATTATTATCTGTTACGTATTGAAAATCTAACGCGTTGAGCTGTACCGTTAAATATTTAAATTAAGACCTAATTAAGACCTACCATGTAGGTATCTATCTACTACTGTTTAAACCAAAATGTGGTCGCACAAAGAAAATAAAACGGGTCAAATGCGAGTCAGACTGTTTTAAAACGCTGAAAAAAGACTTTTCTTGTATGACGACTACCTTTAATTTGTTACTTTATCTTATTGTTGTTATAGCGGCCACAGTTATACATAATCGGTGAATTACTGTGGCTGCTATAACGGTTCAAAGATAGAGCCGTTTGACAGACGGATATACAGCGGAATCTCAGTAATGGGTTTCATTTTTAGGGTTCCGTACCCAAAGGGTGCCAACGGGAGGCACCCTTTGGGTACGGAACCCTAAAAATTATGTGCGATTGCGTATATCCCCCTATCAGGAACGTAGTCCCTTTCGCTTGTTACAAGCTTTAATTTAGCTTGCCCTGCTTGTTCTTGTTTATTTGTTTGCGTCAAATCTTTCAAGTTAAAGAGCCACATCCTGATTCCCGATTCCAACCTCACGCTAAACGTGGCCTGATCTACCCCGTTAGGGATAAAGACGTGATAGTGTGTCTATGTTCGCCTTGTGTATTTTTTAATAAAAATAATTACATAATTATGTTTCATTGGAAAAGTTGTAACATGTCATGAGTTGCATTTATTCAACGCAAAGATTAAATGTCATGAAACTTTCCTTATAAATCTTAATATGAGAACATTTCAGATTAGTTAGGGTAACATTTGATGAATGTTACTCTAAGAACTAATATCCTTCGGCCCTCGGGCAAGGACTGTGAAGTAACAACCCTATATTTGAACAAGCAAGAACAGAGTAGGTACCTACATGCAGGATCTACGCTGGGTGAGGGCCCGGGGGTTATATCATTCTGCCGCCCTCCCATTATCCAATCCATTATCCAAGATTTACATTTTAGCCTCACATTCTGACCCCTTGATGTTTATCGGATGAAAAAGTTGTTTGGACGAAACAACTTTTGTCTTAATAAGGGTTTAAAAATGTTTTATGACATTTTTGAATATTTTTTTAAATGGCTAAAAAATTATATTTTGTACGTTTGCAACGCTGGCTCAAAACTATCGAACCATAATTATCGAACCTGCTCACGAAATTTTACAAGAATCGGTTGAGAAATGCGACCTGTAGGCATAACCGGAAAACTGGAATTTGGACATACGACAGAATGTTTGCCGAAGCTGAAACGGGAAGCTTTGTTCGCTTTGCTCACTAGGTCAAAAACACTTAAGGGAAATAGAAACTTGTCGAAAATTGCTACTGCGTTTTCCCTTGTGAGAATATTTTTAGTTCTCATGCAAGGATTTGGGTTTTTTTAGATTTTCTTATAGGTACCTACGAAAGTATTCAATTCAACGTGACTGGATATTTTTTTATGGAAACGCCAATTTATTTTTAATCCCTGTGTCAACTGTTAAGAACGTTATTCTTATTGACCGACTGAGTTCATTTCCTTCAAGTTATAGATACGAGTAGACGCCCCTTAAAAGAGTGCCCGTGTGCAAATCCTGTTCGCTCCCTTGCGACAGACCCGGGTGACGGGAAATAACTAATATCATCCAGAAACCTTTGTCGAACTCGAATCTCACATGCAGCAATGGAACGCTGTGATACGGTTTTTGTTTGACGCTCTTGGTTGTTTGCGTTTGTTGTCAAGCGTCAATAGAGAAAAACAAACAATGTGGCAAGATAAAAAAAAAGAGGTTTGAAGCTTTATTTTATTTATTTTTCAAGTAGAATTTCTTATAGATTTATAATGAGTAATTGCTTATGTAAGTACCGTATAGATATAGTTACACACTTGTACGTGCATAGATCTCCCTGAAATGTGAACTCGTGGCACCTTTACGATCCTATATGTCGAAACGGCTTTGAAGCTTCATGCCTACTTGACTGCCAGAATTGGCACACAATCATGAATACAAATAAAAAGTTCGTACACACGCGTCTGTGTGTAAGTATAAGTAGGGCTATTGAAGATCGACACATTTTAACCGACTGTATTTCTGTTTGTCATTATTGTATGGCACTTGTCAACAATCTATGTCAGATTCGTAACGACAAACTTATTTTATAACTATCCTTATTATCCCGATGTGCGGCGGGGGACACTCAGGAACGTCATATGTAAGTTGGACTCGTACTTATATTAATACCTACTGCTTTCATCTACTCCAAAGAGCAAAAAAGGTGCCTTTAGAGATTTGGGTAAAACCCATATTTTGTCTCTTTCCCTCTTATAGGCATTTACTGTTGCTAGAATGAGACTTCGCTAAACTTTCAAAGTAAAAATGTAGCCTGTTTTCTGCTTAATACGAAAAAAATTAAATGACATCGACTGTTTAAGTGGTAGCGTCCTGCGTACCGGCGGCGTACCACGTTTTAAAAATACGTCACTACGTTTCAAAACAGGTTACACTTTTGACACTTCATCGCGCAATCTCAAAATCAATCTCTGATCACCAAAAATCATAAAGTTCTTTTTAAAAATACTTGTGAGTTCTGGACGAAAACACAATACTTATGCGTTTTTAAGCTATTGCATAGCTTTTATCGCGGGCTTTGAGCGCGGCGAATGAATCAAGAAATTCCGTAGCGAAAACAAAACCTAACACCTCCCACTCCGCCTACCGACCGGCACAGCGGCGCGGCGTTGAAAGCCGTGCATCGTCTAACGTCGTATGTCTAATAGCTTTACCGCGGCAGTCCCCGAGTGCCACACTTTTTTTTTTGTAAGTATTATCATTAAAAAACTGTTAATAAATAAAAATACACGTGGTTTTTTTTTCAAGAAGACTAGGAACGTCTTACGTTTTGTTCGCGCGTTCAAAAATCGTCTGAAAGCAGATATTCTGCCAAAAATTAAATTGTGAACGTAAACGGGATGGTTGTGTTGTTGACCTAACTGAGGGTCGAGGCCACTTTCCTCACAAGTAGCAGGAGTCACAAAGGCCTTTATGCTGTGAGTCGCGTAACAAGCGGGTTGTAGTTATTTAGCAGTACAAACTAAGTATAATGAACACCGGTCAAGTGCGATTCGGAGTCGTAGGTTCCGTGCCTCCGTGCAATGTTTAAAACGCTGAAAAAATCACGTTAGATAGGCGTGTAAATGTAATCAATAGAACTTTTAAGTTCGAACATGAGCCTAATCGGTCAATGGGTTTTCGGGATATGAAGTTCACGGGCTCACAGTTCGAGGCGACTGACTTATGTAATAAACTAGTAGTTCGCCTCGAACTGTAAATTCGCGAACCCCATATCTCGACCAATTTGGCTCATGTTCGAACTTAAAAATTCTATGATTACATTTACACGCCTATATAATTTCATGAAGGTCTGGTAAGATATAAGTACCCATAGTATCATACTCAAGAGATGAACACCCAAGCCATGGGACATTAAAAAGAAAACAACTTGCCCTAGTTGAACCCAGAACCTCCGAAGTGGTGACGCCACGCAGCGTATTCTGTAGTTAAAAGAGTCTCTTTCTCTTACTTCCTCAAAAGTGCTACTCATTCCCTTATCAGTAGGCAGTCTGTCGAATTGCACCGGCGTAATCTCAAGATTTCAATCTAAAAGCAGTTGGCCTTGAGAACGAGAGCTGCCTGATAACGTGCATGTATATACCTATACTATGTAAGCTGTACTTGTGAGTTTAGTAAAATTGTAATTATTTACGATCATAATTATCATTTCATTAACAGGTCTTTTTTAGTCTCCACGGCATCAGCACAACCCTCTCTGTACTACCAGAGCCATATACCCATACCATGTAAGCTGTATTTGTGAGTTATTTAGTAAAATTGTATATTTAGAAAAATTATTCAGCCGGGAGTACGAGCGCAAGGGGAATTATGATGTTTTTTAACTTAAATTTTCATGGCTGATTTTTATATATATTTTGTAAAATATTATTTTGAAGTAGTATCATAAGTGTCAGACACTTTTCATGGGCCAGAACTGTGAGATCCTCAGTATATTTATATTTACATAAATTGTTCGTTTAAGCAGTAATTCCCAAAGTGGTCCAGGTGGACCCCCACGGGAGACTCGACGGGGTCTACGTTGGCGTGAAATGTAAATAGGGGTTAGCAAGTTGTCATTGGGGATCCACGAAAATTTATCTTTTTTTGGAAAATTTAAATTTATGAAGCAAAATAATAATCGGCGCGAATTCTCCCAATTTCAAAACATGTCACAGGCTTGAATGTCCTACATATCTACGTTTAACAATTAAATGCCTTGCGTGATAACTTAATTAATGGAATTGGAGATATTCTGACGATGAAAATACCACCAATGAAAATCCATTTGATGAAACGGAAGTGACGTATGTGGCATTACAAGATGAGCTACTCGAGCTTAGTACCAATGAGGAGCTGAAGGTGAAATTTAAAACGTTTAATTTTATTTGTAATAAAATAACACAGAAATATACTATTTTTCTTTTTTTTTCATCATTCCGTATTTAAGGTTAGAACGCGGCCACGATGCAAATTTCCATTATTAGATCTAATCTTCACATTTTAATGACTAGTTTTGAGAATATGGTAGAAATGTAGCAGCAGGGGGTCCACCGAAACCAGTAAAATTTAGAAAGTGGTTTACGAGAAAACAAAGTTTGGGAACCTCTGGTTTAAAGTGTCCTTATATTTATATGGGTACGTACTCGCATATTGAATGCCATGAATTGTGTAAAATTCTGTCAACGCATTCCTTTCGTCTGAGCGGCAAATACTTATGTGCTTCGACATTCTCTGACATTCTTCAAATGCATTTGTGCGCTATATTATTATAAAGAATTTCAATACAAGCATATTAGTAAAATATATTTCGCAATCGCATGCATCCAGAAAGATAGCACATACCTACAGACTGGATTCCTGCATGGACGTAGGAAGAGGGGTAGACCGAGGACGAGATGGGCAGACCACTTGAAAGCATTTTTTTTTTAAATATCAAACATAGGTTGCCCCAGACGGCATATCCTACTCCACCGGCCAAGTTTTCAGGAGCGGGCCATTAAAAGCATTCGAACAGGAAAGTTAAGACCAGGCATGTTATAATAAGATCAAGGTACTGTCTTTCCGTGACAGCTGGTCACGTTATCAAAACAGGAATACGTCATCAGTTGGGAGTGTTGCCACTATATGTGATTAATATAACCGAGCAAAGTGCATTTTTCAACTTAACAAACCAATTATTAACTAAATAATAATGTAATAAATAAATTTATTAAAACCTAAACATAATTCTACCTTGCTGGTCTGGTAGAAAGAATGTACATACCAGCTGTTTCTCTACCCGCGCAGATCGTAAAATCCGAAGGGAATGGGCCAGAATCTGAATCATATCAGTAGGCGATGCGTCTAGCAACCCATTACTATTATGATTTCCTTTTTCCACTTTCATACCCACCATCACGCTAAAAGTGGGCCTTACTGCCCTAGGCTTTGTTTGCCCCGTGAGAGATAAAGACGTGATAGTGTACCTGCAAACAGATAAATCACACTATACGAAATAGTTAAGTTAGTATTTTATTTATATTTATTAATTGAGAAAGTCCTTAAATTTACTAAGAAGAACAATCCGTGGTAACACTTTTCGTGACATATCGCGATTGCCCAAGACTATAGTCTTGGGCAATCGCGGGAAGGGAATACCATATATGTTATTATACCCTGAGATTACGTAGTAACTATTTATTAATCTGTGCCTGAGACCAGGGTGAGACAGTTATGGAAGGAAAGGCGGGAGGCATTTGCCCAGCAGGACATGAACAACTAAATAAAAAAATATATTTCGCAATGAGAAAATGGTAAACAGCTAAATCGACTTGGGTCACAAGATTAGTTTGTTGTTGTTCGCACTTTTTTTAAGCGATAGCCCTTTATGTACCTCTGAAAAACGGACTCAACAGAAAAAACCTGCTCACAAAATTTCGTGAGTATCGGTCGAGAAATGCTACCTTTAGAGGAGATCGTCCGGACAGACGCTATAGACAGACATACGAAAGTATTTTTGGCCAAGCTGACACGAAGACGCTTTGCGCTCGGTAGGTCACGCAAGAAGCAGTTATTTTTTTGTTCCAGGTTTGGAAGTAACGAGAAACGCTTGTAGTTTTGTGGGACTTCGACCTGTCCCGGCGCTCTAGGCGACTTCCTACATAGAAGATAGTAGGAGAAGTAGAGAATAGAGACTCAATAAACGATGGATTATATGAAATTTGTTATAGTATAAAAGAATAATATTTAATTTATTGAGGTACAACAGATAGAGAGAAGCAAGTGATCAGCGTCAGAGATGATGGTGGAATGAGTGAAAAGGGATCAGTCAATGATTTGAAAATGGAATGAAAGGGAATTTGAAATGAAATGAAGAATAGAAAACGGACAGGATGAAATGAAGAAAGGAGATTTGAACATGATGCATGCAGCATCGTTACAGTTTGAAGCTTTTATTAAGGTTCCGTACCCAAAGGGTGCAAGCGCGACCCTATTACTGTGAGTCCGCTGTCTGTCCGCCTTCTGTCCCAGGGCCCTACCTATTAAACCGTAATAGCCAGATACTTGAAATGTTCACCGATTATGTATAACTGTGGCCGCTACAACAACAAATATCAAAAATAAAGTTAAAAATTAAAGGAGTCGTCATACAAGAAACATGTATTTTTCTGCGTTTTAAAACATACGGAGGAACGGAACCCTACATGTTCGAGTCCGACTCGCACTTGACCGTTTTAGTAGCGTAGCACTGACTGAAAAAAGTGCCTGCCAAGGCCCATTTTCTTAATGGAGAACTTTTGATATTGAGGGTAAAAAATAGGCAAAGATATACGAGTATTATTATATCAATAAAAATGAAAAGTCACTTTAAATCAAAACAGCAGTTTAAAATTGTATCGATTACAATTCAGGTCACAGATAACATCGATAACGTGTTTATCAGCAGTAATCAGTTACACAAAATTTTTATCATGTTTTACACACGTCGCACGTTTTTACACTATCTACATAGAATCACGTTTTGCCGGTGGCCCATATATGAAAAATATTAAGACACGTCTTGCAGAAGAGAGATAGAAAGTACGTCGGTTGTAAATAACAAAAAGGATAATGCTCAGCAGTGTGAAGAATGACTGAGATGAATGATGATGCATATAAATGCAAAATAATTTAGGTGTACTACTACTGCTTAGTTTTACCTGCTGAACTAGTTATTAAACATGCCATTTATAATTTTTAACTTACCAAAACTGCTATTTACAACTGCCTCTTTAAATCAGTGCCAATATTTTTTTGCTGTATTGCATTTCTGGGTAACCAATCTTAACCATCCAACCCCCGCACAACACTCCTACAATTATTTTACTAAACTTAATCCAGTAATATAACTATATCACTAAACTAGAACCGTATTATAATTATGTTACTATACTAGTAAGATAGTCATGAATCACTTTCGTATATCTATGTTACGGCATATAATTATAGCCCTAGGGTTATAACAATATTACAGCTTTATCTATGTTACTGCGACATATCCATACTTCCCATCGATAATGATGTATGATTTCTGCCCTGCGACATAATGATCTCGTCGATGTGAGTATTATTTCCTGACGAACCAGTGCTTAAATTTTAATGAAGCAAATAACGGTCAAGTTTATTGTAATAAAATTAAATAGCCAATTCAACTCGAGCTAAAGAAAAACAACTTTCTCATCCTAAAGCGTCTCGGTGACCAAAGGTAGTACTTTGTTGGAAAATCTGCAGCTGCCTAAATACATTGACATAGCATATATAGACCAGCTATCCCAAACATTGGCCCTTTTTCTATTTTTCAAAATATGGCGGCGTGAATTTATTAATTTTAAAACAATGAAATTCTTACTTACCGATGAAAATTTATTTCTTTACACTTTGCCGTGTTCCTTGAATTATTCTTATAGTATTTTAACACACACCAAATCATTTTTAATTACCTATGTTTTCGTATGGTTTTCGCTTATAAACTGTCGTACTAGGCGTATATTTTATTTTTTATTTTATTTTTTTCGGGAAACACAACAGATAACAAGGGATTCGTCGCTTTTCGTCATAAACGCAACTGGTCAGATAAGCATCTCGTCATCTCTCAGGATAGACTCGCAACTTGTCAGATACGCAACTCGACAGATACGCAACTTGTCAGAAACGCAACTCGACAGATACGCAACTTGTCCGAAACGCAACTCGACAGATACGCAACTTGTCAGAAACGCAACTTGTCCGAAACGAAACTCGACAGATACGCAACTTGTCCGAAACGCAACTTGTCCGAAACGCAACTCGACAGATACGCAACTTGTCAGAAACGCAACTTGTCCGAAACGCAACTCGACAGAAACGCAACTTGTCCGAAACGCAACTTGTCCGAAACACAACTTGTCCGAAACGCAACTCGACAGATACGCAAATTGTCAGAAACGCAACTCGACAGATATTTGAAGTTATTCATCCAGATTGACGAAAGCACCTGGGTAAAAACGTGTATATACTAACATACAAAAACTGTGCAATTCCGCCAATACTAGCTGTCCGCCCCGGTCTGAGTCTGAAGAATTTTTGAAATCGGTCCATTAGTTCCTGATATTAGCGCGTTCAAACAAACAAACAAACTCTTCAGCTTTGTTATATTAGTATAGATAGTATAGATTACAAATCAATAACTTCCTTTTATTGAAGTCGGTTAAAAAGTCAAATAAAAGAGTAAATAATAATCAGTACCCTTTAATAAACTAAAAAATAAAATTACTGTGGAAAATATTAAGATTTCTGTTTTTTAATGATGAAATGTATACAATAGGAAATAGTAAATTACTTCATTTTACTAGTTTATTTATTACATAAAATATACAATTTGGACTTACATCTACATACACAATTATTTATCTATAAGTTAATCACTCAGTATTGTTTAGTCGAGTGCATAAACTAGTGTGTATACTAGGCCGAGCCTGTATTAGTACAATATATATAATGACTACAAGCTTTTAAATTCTATTTATTAAATTTACTGTCGAGTCGAGATGCATATCTGTCGAGACGCGTATCTGTTAAGTTGCGTGTCTGCCGAGTTGCGTTTTTGACGAGTTGCATTTTTGACGAGTTTCAAATCTGACGAGATGTGTTTCTGTCAACATGCGTTTTCTGGCGAAATAAGTATCTGACCAGTTGCGTTTCTCACGAAAAGCGACGAATCCATAACAAGCATAAAAAGCTCATACAAAAAGATAATACATATTTCAGACCATCTCGTTATCCTCAGAGGAGTTAACGGGTTTTTGCTCAGGGTATCCCTAACCTGCCTCTTGAATTTTCTTTGTTTCGAGTCAAAGATATCAACATTTATATCACCAGCGGATGCTCCTACCACCTTGTTGTAACAATCACACATTCTATGCAAAGGCTGATGTTGAGAAATTCCAATTCTCTGGCCTGGAACGGAGAAAGTTCTTGATCTACACAGGTTATATGCTGTATTAATATTAATAGCACCAAGACTCAGGGGAGTCTACCGACGAATGCAAAATCAGCAAATACACCAGATCTAATTCTTGTCTACGCATGTAAAGTATAAGAGTTAGGAAGCAACTAATTGATGTTAATGGAGATAGCTCTATTGAATGGGACAAAACAGTGATATGTGGTGTCTTCTCTAGTTCTCTAGATAGAAAATAGCTCTTTGCTTGCCTAAAGACCATCTAAAATAGATATTTAAACTTTATCTGTCTTGTTATGGCCAAGGTCTACGAACAATAAATCTGTAGAATTCTAACGCTCCTACATTCACCGCTTCGATTCTGATTCCATTTACGCAAACAAACGAACAGTAATTACAACGAAACACTCGAACGCACACATAGACAAAGATGCATGCGATTGGTCGCGACAAGGTCACGCGTCGTCGTCGGTCGGGTGGGGCAGTCAACGTAACGAGCGGTGAGGTACAACGCGCGGATGATACCTATTAGGTATGCAGTACGTTACGCTAAAATAAATAACCTTGTTTACATGTTACTTTTTTTAATAACTAGTTTTCATGTCTGTAAGACTTCTACACCACTTCACGGTGTGTACATGACGACATTTTTAATGAATCGATTATTGCAAAACCACAGCAATATTCTCAAAGGAAACTTCTGGCGACGCAACCGCACGATTCGAGTGTCATGGCGAACTGTCGCGCCGCGCTGTTCATATTTTAAGCCCCACCCGCCGCGGTACATATCGCGTGGAATGATTTTTCGGGATTATTTACGATTCTAGAGAAATATATTTCGATGGGCCAAGGTAGAATATGACCACTTTTAACTTCCCACGCTAAATTACGATGACGATTGCTGTCCATGTTGCATGACGTCACATTTAATACACAGGAGATCGGAAAAGATAAGTGTTTGCATCAGTAATATTCGATACAACTATGTTATCTAGGGAACTCGACTGATAATAATACTTTTTCATTGCCAGGTTTACAACGAACCACCAATAGGGTCGTAAAGCTGTTCAGTAGGTCGTCTGTATTACAGGTTGAAACATATTTGTTGGACTTTTTATTGAGAAGGTTTTCTGTTAAATAAACCGCAACGCACAAAGGTCAAACAGGTTACCGAATCTGACGCCAAAAAGTAAGTGTTTATAGAATATAACAATGAAGTTAAAAATAGAAAGATGAAGACGTTTCTAAGGGTCAGTTCACAAAGAGACGCGACGTAGCGCGCAATAGAACTTGTATACTAGGCAAAAAGATACTAATTTCAGCGACAGCCCGCTTTGCCGCGCTGCGTAGCGATGCATAGCGAGGCGCGGCGGGCTCTCACTCTTGTTGTCTAGTAAACAAGTTCTATATTTCTTTCACGTGCGCGCTACGTCGCGTGTCGCGTCGCGTCTCGGTGTGAACTGACCCTAAGAGTTAGGTGACAAATGTCTTTATTGAAAAATGACGAAGTATAAAAATTCAATCTAAATGAATCTAAATTTCAAGCTTGCAAATAGGCATGATGACTGAAAAATTATTTTAGGCCTTTCGGTTAGATTATTAAAAAATATTGTACACATATTTTTTCTTTCCTCTGAGAAACAATAAATGACGAAGATACAGCGCATTTAAATTTCGCATGACGTCACGCTTTTACGATTTTTACACATCGGTAACGTCACAAGGCCCCACTCTGGAACTTAGATACTTTTGTAATTTTTTTACTTTCTTGATAAACTGAAAAATATGGGTACATTATTTTTTGGATAATCTAACTAACGGACTAATTAGAATAATACTTTTCTGACCCAGTCATCATCCCTATTCTGAAAACAGGAATGGACAGTTCCAAGCAGCGAAGTCATAAACAGTGAAACAATGTGCCGACGGTCTGCGATTTCCGAGCGTGAATTTCCAGAGCCGCGAGTTGAGAATGGGCTTACGACGCGGATGCTGTCGCGTGTGCAGCGTGCAGTGAGAGGTAGCTTGCAAAGTTCGACACCAGTTTTTTTTTTTATAGAATAGAACGACGAAGTTGAGCATAGGAGTGATATATTTCTTTGTATCAAACTTTTTAAACTTAAAAAAAAAGTCCTGTTTAACTACCGAAGTAACACAGAAAAATAGTTCAGCCCATTCTCTATTAGTTTGGTGATTTTCAACCTGTTTTTATTAAATTCAAAAAAGAAAGAAAAAAAAGTTCGATTAGAGCCATTTATTATTATTGCAGTAAAATTTTCACAGGTGAAGATATGAGGTTTTCGTGGGTGTAACACTCCGGGAGTATGGGTGTGCCTCATACTTGTTTCCGAAGTGATAACCCTGCGAAAACTTTTTGGGGTCCCATGCGAGACACAGTTGCAAAAACTCTTTAAATATACTATCCTGAGGACCCTGAGGTATATACCAACTCGACTAGTCGTTGGCTCTAACTCTCAGTTCTGTTTCCCGATGCATTTAGTTATAACTCTAAATAAAGTTTCTAGCTCTAAACTAGAAATGAATGAGTTGCGATGATACATTAAGTGCTGTACGCACACTAGCGTAGTAATTATGCATGTTGGCAATGACGATGACATTTACTGCGTTCTACTCTAGTTCGACCTTCTAACTGTCAGATTCCTTGAATGTTTATGCTTTTACGGCGTTAGATGTGCTAGGTGCTCTAGTTTTTGCCGTTATCCTGTGCCAATGCTAAGTATATACTGCTTTTGGTCTTTGCTTTGAATGTTAAACCATGAAATCATAGGCGTCTAAGTGGTCCTTTTTAGAGTTCCTACAACCATACCTACAAAAAAAAAAGAAATGGAAGCCTTGACGAATCACTCGTGCTTTTGTCTGTCCGTCTGTTACATACAACTTGCTCCGAAAATACTAGACCGATTGACTAGAAAATTACTTCACATATGTCACGCGGTGACCGAAAATGGGAAACGTGATTAAACTTTTAGTTGAAAAAAATAAAATTTTGCTAACTACATCGTGTGACATATCAAATGAAAGGGCTTGTTGTGAGAATCCCAAATATATAGGTATTATTTATAATTTCCAAACAGTACTTTAAGAGTTATATATAGAAAACAGACGAGAATTGATCATACCCCACACTTTCTAAAATAAAATAAATTGTTTATGTATCAAAACTCTCAATGCGTGAGTCCGACTCGGACTTGTCGGTTTTTTTATTAGGAAGGTGTCCTAAGTCTTGACATTGATAAGTCTTGAATCAATGAAATCGAGTCTTATTCTTGGTGTTGGATATATTTACCGACTTACTTAATGACTTTGTTTTTCTTTCCTTAACGACAAAACGAATAACTTAGATTCCATTTTAAAAGTAGGTGGTACCAAAACCCATCCCACATTATTGTTTAGCGAAACCGGCCAATTTTCGCCCTTTCTATTCTCCATTAACGTGTTTTCCAATTATCGTGATGCATTTGCGAAAACATGTGTCCTCAACAATCTAATAGATGTTGGTCGTATTTTGTTGTTTGCTTGGTACAATCAACAGAAACTACATCATGGAATTTTGTACATTCCCACCAGTACCATACCGCGTAGGTGCAGTAAACTTCCATAACATACTTTGCCCGAGAGATAACGGCTTTACTGCAAAAAGGCGAGAAAAAGTCTCGGTGACGTGCGTGTTGTGCCCATGGAATACATATGCCTGCCGTAACCTCGACCTGTCCCGGCGCTCTAGGCGAGTTCCCACATAGAAGATAGTAGGAGAAGTGAAGAATAAACTCGATACCAACACAGATTATGTATAATTTAATTTCCGATACTGATTGTTACAGAGTATAAAATAATAATATTTAATAAGGTACAACAAATAGGGAGAAGCGATCAGCTTCAGAGATGATGGTGAAATGAGTGTAAAAAGGGATCAGTAAATGATTTGAAAATGGAATGAAAGAAAATTTGAAATGTAATGAAGAAGGAAAAATGGACAGAATGAGATGAAGAAAGGAGATTTGAACATGATGCATGCATGCAATAAAAAATATTTTTGATCATGAGGCATTTTGGTAATGCCGCAGATATATAATTTCGTAAACAGGTACATACGTCGATAATCAGCTCTATATCTCTGCGGGTCCTTCAGTTTAAATTAAATTTCATACTGAAATGTACTATATCAGCGTCGTAGCGGTACCGTCTCGTCTAAGGCAGGTTACAATCGGTAATATGCCTTCGGTAACCACTTATCATCAGGTGAATCGACTGCTTGTTTGTCTATCTATTTAGTAATGCCGCAGATATCATTTCTTAAACAGGTACACGTACGTCTACAATCAACTCTACTTCTCTTCGGGTCCTTCAGTTTAAATTAAATTTCCTACTGAAATATATTGGTTTGGTAGCGTCTCATCTAATGCCAGGTCACAATCGGTTCCAAACTGTTTCCGATTTGACATCTGCGGGAAACTTTTATTGCACAAAGAAATCATGTCCTCATAATTATCAACATCGGGTCTCTTACTAATTTGCGCTTGCACATCACCTCACTCCAGCGTTGATATAGGCAGGCCTGTGTCACTACCCGTTTCGGTATCGAAAATGTACCTACATTATTTATTACTATGCGCGCAGGCGGCCCCTCCGGGTGGTAAATTCAGTTATACGAATCGTTTGTCCAGAGTAATAAGAATGAAATTGGCTTGCAATTGATGTCTAGGTATCTATGCGAAAAGGTGCTGAGTTCTGACGTGAGCTAAATTAAACCATATCGCTAGCCACATTGAGTAGATATTTCTTTGAATTTCTTTGCTTCTTGAGACTTCAATACGTTAATATTATTTATTCTGTGGTATAGGCGTGATCCGCGTGGTAGCAAAATGCTCTAAGTAGCCTATTACAATGGCCTAATAAGGGGTTGTGCTGCACTGCTCCACTGGCTGTGCGTCTGTGAGTACGAGCAAAGAATAAATACCAGTACTCACGTAGTACGAGCTCGATCCTCACTAGGCGCGACTTGTACCGAGTTTCTACTAAAGGACGGTCATTTTCAACTACCACTTGTTTTTAGTCAAGGAAAAACTCAAGAAACCTGCACATTAGTTTACTAGTAAAAATGACTGTTGTCACTAAATGACAGCTAGAAAATCCTGCCACCAGTGTTAGCTAGTAACACTTGATAAGAAATAACAACTAAGTACCTAGTTTAATCCAGTTATAACTATTTATACACATCGGTGACAACAGTCATTTTTGCACACTAGTTTACTGGTGTGCGAAAATCTCTCGAATCTACTTGTAAATAAATTAACTATCTAATTTTGTGTATGTGCTCTTACAGACGAGCGACAGTTTTCCAGCGGCAATAGGCATGATGACTGACAATTTGTTTTTGGTTCATCGGTTAGATTATTAAAAAATATTTTACACGTATTTTTACTTTGCTCTGAGAAACAAAAAATTACGAAGATACTGCGCATTTAAATTTCGCATGACGTCATGGATTCGTACGAATTTTAAACAGCGTTGACGTCACAAGCCCCCACTCTGAAACTTAGATACTCTGTATCTTTGTGAATTTTTACTTTTTTGATAAACTGAAAAATACGGATACATTATTTTTGGATAATCTAACTAATTGGCTAATTAGAATAATACTTTTCTGACCATCATCTCTATTCGCGTTCGCGTTCGATGATCGGCGATGGTTGATGACCGCAGTGTCTCTGGCACACTGTCGCTCGTCTGTCTAAGCCCTAAGCAATATAATTTTCATCAACTCCGCTTCACACACACCATTTAAAAGAAAAACGATTGTTTAGACACGTTTGGTTTATTGCAATGCCCTTCATGCAATCGCACGGCAATAAAACAACGCCAAATAAAACATCTGCGTGCAGTAAACACGAATAAAGATAATATTCATGCGATTTAAATGACCTGTCTATGTAATTATATACTTTTTTTATTTTAATGTGATCGGGAACGCTGTTCAATGTTGGGTACACCTATTTAGTCTGCTGTCCTCCTTCATCCGTATAATCTATCCTCCCTTGTTGTATAGGAAGGCTTGCAATAAGTATTCATGCAATTTACATGTAATATCTTTCACACTAGGTAGTATGGAAGCAAAGAAGAAATAGTAGATTGTTCTACTAGGCGTAAAGGTAATATTTTAAGACGAGGGCGCTACTCATAAGCCAAAACGATTCTACAGTACGAGTAGGTATTCTACGGTTGAATCCTTGTAGTGAAGCGAGGGATTCATGTATATCGCCTGAGGTAAAAATATTACCGTACACCTTCTATGAGAAAAATAAGCAAGGATATACCTATAAAGAAGGTGAATACACCTACTTACATACATATATCTAATTAGAGCTTTACAGGCAGAAAAAAATATTTAATTGATTCACTATTAGCCTTATCAAGAAATTATTCATATTTACAAATTTAAAAATAAAATACAATATAAAAATAACCTAAACTTAGTATTGAATCAAAGACAACAATTGTGCGTTTCAAATTATACATGTTTTTAAAAGAACCAAAAAATACTTACCTTCATTCATCCATGTCAAACGTGTTGTATTCTAAATTTAAAAAATGTCGACGCCAGTGCCAATATTTTATTGTTTTAAAACTAAATTCTTAATTTTTTTTGCTTGACTGCCAACATTATTTTAAAATCATAAGATAACATAAGTGTTCAGTTTTCAAATGTTTTATAATCCCATGAGATTTTCTTTTTCACTTTTCTGTCTCGTGAGAATTACCATTGACTTTAGTCCCAAATATTTTGGGATAATATCATCGTTTTTCGAATACATGATAAATAAACCGGCCAAGTGCGAGTTAAACTGGCGTGGAGAGGGTTTCGTACAATTGATTAAATTCTTATAGGTTTTCCTGTAATCTACAAGCAATGAACTATATTTTATATATTTTTTTCAAAATTTTAGGCTCAGTCACAGAATACATAAGAGTCAGGCTCCCGATATTTGGCGTCCCCGCACTTCTCCCCCGCACTTTGTGAGCTTTGACAGCTCCAAACCAGGGTTTAATTACTAGCCGCACGCAATACGCGACGTGTGTTGTCTTGAGAACTGTCAACCAATAGTAACCATCATGGTGAGAAGGTGCGCGTATAATAATTGTTTATCCACCCAATACTCTAAAGAACGTATATTTCATACATTTCCAAATGATGAAAACAGGTAAGCAAAGCAACAATATAATTTCACGTTATTACCCAGCAACCATCTTGATATATATACCCTTCTCGCTCTCTCGCATTGGCGGGAGATACACAAGAAGATTGTAACATTACCGGATTGCTAATAAGCAATCCGGTAATGTTACATAGGCTCCTCGCTCACAGGTAATCACATACACGCAGATGCCAATTAGATTTCCACGGGTTAAAGTGCTAAATGCCATTGTTGACAATGACAACTTGACATGCTGTTCGTGTAAGCGTGATAAACATTTGTTTATTTTTATTGAATTTATTCATATAATTACCGTATAGTTTTGCGCCGAATATGCAAATTACTATATTACAATAGTGAATTCGTGAAATTAGTGCGTTACATTATAAATGACTCAATAATAATCAGTAAAGTGAACTACTGGTGAAATGGACATAATGAAAAATATTTGTGAAGTGATATTATGTAGCTGTTTCCGATTTTTCTGTAACATTTAATACATATAAAACAGAATATTTTTTACGTCATCGTGTTCGCAAATCTTCCGGTATGGAAAAATATAATCGTAAATATGTCGAACTCGTTAGTAGGTAAGTATTAAAATAATTCTGCGGTGCGACCCTAAGTATAAAACTCACACATCGTCGTGTGTACAGATAAATTGTTTCGTTTGTAGTAGTAGTAGGTATAAATGTTACTCTGAATCAATGGAGAGTCATACCAGTGGCTCAGTAGTAACAATCATTTTCGTCTTCATTCATGAATAAAATCAAAAGTATTAATTTTACAATAATAACAAAAATATATTTGAGATCCTCATAACGAGCCTTTTCATTTGATATATGACAGTAAGGTTTGCAAAACTTTTTTTTAGACTGATTTTTGACTGATCTGGCTAATATATGGCTGTGGCAGAACAGAGAGGATCGTGCTCCTGCAGTGGAGACTAAAAAGACCTGATGATGATGATAGTTTGCAGATCTTTTTTATACCAATATATGTATATAAGAATTGTTCATTTTATATAATAATAATAATAATAATAAAATGCTTTATTCGAGAAACACAAAAAACAAAAATATATATAACAGATATTATTATCGGAACCTATTAGAGGTGCTCTCAAAAAGGATCCAACTCAGCATATGCTGGCTGTGTAAGGACTGCCAGCGCTGGTCTTCCGTTGGAGCGTAGTTGACGTCACGGAAATATGCACTAACGCAATGCAAAAAAAAAAAACACAAAGTAAATCGCAAAACACCTATCTATATGCCGCGACAATACAATATCGTAATATACAATTTTACCGACACAATAGTACATACCTATTATAAATTACCTATAACAAAAAGAAAAAGAAAAAAAAATGCCATTAACTGTCATTAAGAAAAACAACATTGACAGCTGACAGTAACATTAAACATTGAACATTGAAGGGCAACAAAAATATCTCACAATCTTTATAGAATAAGAGAGAAAAAAAAAATATATTGGCACAAATTTATACAATAATAATAGATTTCAAAAAAGCATCCAATGAAATGGAGCTAGCTTTTAACATGATAAGAAGCGACATCTACTGATCAGGTCAACAAAGTCGTACAACAATAATTTTGAGTACCAACCAACTAAAAAAGTAAAACACTACCGCGGGTACCCCCACTGTAGTGCTTCTTATTTTCCCATCTATTTCGCAGTAATTACCATTTAAATTGCACTCGTATCCTGCCTGAGCATTCCCTGCTTGCTTTGGTGTTCGAACAAGAAATTCTTAAGGTGTGTTTTGAAGCTGTGAATAGTTTTCCGATCCCGAATCGGCGGAGGGATGTTATTCCAGCACTTGGACGCAGCATAGCGGAAACTACCTCTAAAAGCAGCAGTGCGGTGACGCTGCGTCGTCAGCTGTATGGAACATTTCCTGACACCACCCCGGCACTTGAATTTAGAAACCCAAGATAACTTATTGTAAAGATAAAAGGGTGCTTTGTGATTAACAACTCCGAACATAAGACATGCAAGATGAAGTTTAAATCGGTGTCTCATCTTTAACAAAGAATGCTTATTAAGGAAGGGTGTTACATGGGCTTTGAAAGGAATGTCAAAGCAGAAACGAGCACAAGAATTTTGTACGCGTTGAACAAGTCTTTTTGTTTTGCTGAGCAAGCGGGGACCCACGACTATATCCGCATAGTTCAATTTGGAAAGGATCAAGACCTCTACGTAAAGTAAGGTTTCCGGAATTACGACGCATCCTTTGTGGAAGATACCAGGACAGGTGGTGCATCCCACAGCAGCCGATGCTTGCAGGAATTTGCCGCAAACTCCACACTTAGCCATGATACTAGACTTTAGTTCCACTTGGTCGTACTAGATGGCGTTACCACTGTGTGTTGATTTATATAATGTTTATTAATTTAATTCAGCCAATTTAAACTTATTGTTTATATTTATTGTTATTAAATAATATTAAGAACTGAAAACTTCTCAATACCAATATCCTTTACGACTTTTAACACACACACGAGCTAATAGGATAGGTGGTGAAGGTTCGTTCTAGAGGCAGCTGAATGAAAGATCTTGATGTGCATGAACTCGTAATTATTGAAGTTAAAAATATATAGGTACAATGAATGTATGGATGCGCTTGCGTCGTTGTGCGTATTCGAGACGACTCCTGATCGGCCGGCTGCGGTTGCGTCCCCCGCGCCTCACACCCTCGCCGCTGGTTCCGCGCCAGCTGATTTGTTTGATACGTCAACAATAGGTTTCCCTGTAATGTGTGGGTAAAAAATATTACCTTTACTTGTGGTGTCAGTGGTTTTGGAGATAAGGGGGACGAATGGTAATTGTTTGCCTATTTTCTTAAATAACTACAAAAAAAACCGATCTAAAAATTATAAAAAAAATATATATTTAGAATTCTCATAATAAAACACGCATGATGCAGTTCACAAAAGTTTTATTAATGTCTAATTTACCACCCATAAATGGCCCCCTTCTTCACGGACGGACGTGTAACGTAAATTAATTCATTTATTTACGTTACACGTCCTCCTTTGGGTCACTGACTTACATATGTGTACCAAAGTTCAACTCAATCGGTCTTGTAGTTGTGTAGCAAATTGGCTGTTACAGACGGATGGACAAACAAGTGATTAGTCACTTGTAGGATTACTCCTATAAGAGTTCCGTTTTTACCTTTTGAGGTACGGAACCCTAAAATATGCCATGGGACAGAGTGGACTATGAATCCAATCCAATCAAAACGGATCATCTCTACCATTCTACTATCAAATAAATCTAATGGATTAAATGGACCGGATTAATTTATTCGAGATCAAAAGGGCTGTTGATAGAGCTTTTCGACCACTCGGCACGATAACTGAAGTGTAAAAATAGCTAGTTAAAAATAAACGTACAATCCACGTCGAGTTCAATCGTCGTTGGACAAACAACTATTTTTATGCCGCCATCGACGGCTGTGTCCACAAATCGAAGAGGGAGTAGATGTGCCTTATGCTGATGTAAGAGGTAGTTTACACGATCATTCTGGCATCAGTCAAGTCTATCAGTCTCGAATGACTTGGCTCTGAATTTGATAGACACATACCTAAGCGCTTCGATTCGGGTTGTTCCGTATTCATCCTACTCATTATTTTTTCCTTACTTAACCTATTATAGAAGAAAAAGATAGGTAATCTAGTTACAAAAATCGATCGAGTTAGATTGAATTTTGAGAAAATCGTTTTCTCCGTATTTTTCATCGAGTGACTACTACTTTACTCATGACTCGTCCATGACTTATCCTTCTGCGATTTACTTTATTTTGTACCCTCGTTATTGTTATCATTCCTTATTATTCATTTTCAAAAAGTGAAAATTTATTAGAAATTAATTAAACCTATTTATATCTATGATAAATGAAAGGTTTAGATGACTTATCCTTCCGTCCCTTCTTTAATTTTGTCCCTTTTATCATGCCCTTGGGGGTTTCGTTTGCAACTGGTGACGATTAAATTCATTCAAGCTATTTTAGCGCGTGTGTCCCATTAATTGTGTTTCTGTTTTCTGAAACAATGTTCAAACAGAGGTTTGGCAGGATAATTTACCGAGGGTCATTGTACAACAACATTGTTAACACTATTTAGTTTGTGAAAATTCACCCCTGTTTCACATTATGGGAGAGCGTAATAAATTCATGCTATTCACATCCATCAGTCTTACTATATGTTTACAAGGTGGTTTATTTTTGTTACAGTTAAAATAACAATTTAGAGTAAATGCGATATCTACTGCAATTACCAACTCGTGGTGATTATGGACAATTATCTCTCTTTTATCGGGAGAGACTTAGGCTTTACATTGCCGTAGAATGAAAGCAAATTTTTAAAACTCAACAAAGTTTAAACAAAAATAACTTTCGCGGAATCAAGAGAATTCCCGTTTAGTTTATTTCTTCATGCTAATTTGTACTATATTATACTATATTATAGAAGTCATTATCCTCTGTGAATTTCTTTAAATACCTCCCTTAGTCGCATCTTACAACACCCGTGGGATAGAAAAAGGGTGGCGAAAATTCGTAGTCTACTGTGACGTTTGTGTGGGGTATGAAAAGTAAAACCTCCACCAAACGCTGATAAGAAGTACAAGTAAGCAAAATAATAAATAGTCTGGGCGTAAATCGGTCAGCGTTTTATCAGCTCAATAGCAAACAGTCTTGATTACACGGAGCCGTCAAAACAAAACGTGCGTCGTGAGTACACATGTAAGTACTACGTGTTTTCAATTATTTTTGTCATCTTTCGACGATCTCGGATTGATCGTTAGCTGTGCTGCTTTTGAGCCCGGGGAGTGTGCACAGACTTGTGTTTTTACAAAGATGACACAGAATACCGGAGACCGTTCGTAGTGGAGCAGAAAAAGCCAAGATCAAAAAGTTATTCGACTGTGGTTTTACTGGTTTTACTACCGGCAACCTGCCTGATGTCACCCTCCTTAGAATGCGAAAGAGATGGAGGCGGGAAATACACATGTACATAAAAGGTTGGGGAAAAAGTCTTTTCGCATTTTATATGAAAATTCAAAACATTTTTTAATATAGCTTATTTACATTTATCTAAAGTATGTAGGTACCATTTTGTTCGATAACTTTTTGCCATCTTATAGTTAGGGACATGATCCCATTGCTATAGAAATTTTGGGGCTTCTGATCAAAAAACTGCGTCAAGTAGTTTTGTCAGTCCTCTCATGATGTTAACCTGACACTGCCTAAATAATTCTGAAGAGACCGAAACAGGTGGAAATCTGAAGGTGCCAGGTCAGGACTATACGGCGGATGCATAAACACCTCCCAGCTAAACTCTCTTAATTTTTGCTGAGTGGTTAAAGATGTGTGAGGTCTAGCGTTATCATGATGAAAAACCACACCCCTTCTGTTGATTAATTCCGGCCGCTTTCTCTCAACTAAGAAGTTGAGAGAAAGCAAGAGCTTTAATCTTATTAGTTGTTCGCAGTAGAGTTCTGAATCAATGGTCCTGCCTGGTGGTAACAGCTCATAATGAATAATGCCCTTCCAATCCCACCACACACACAGCATCACCTTGTTGCGAGTTAACCTGGGTTCGCCACAGTCTGTGAAGCCTGACCGGCCTTTGACCATGACCTTTTTCGCACGTTCTTGTCGTACGTGATCCACTTGTCATCACCAGTTATCAATTTCTTCAAAAATGGTTCGGTCTCATTACGTCGTAATAAAGAATCACAAATGAGTACACGATTCATTAGGTTTCTTTCAGAGAGCTCGTGAGGTACCCAAATATCGAGCTTTTTTGTGTACCCATTTTTTTCAAATGCGCCAAAACTGTTTTGTGGTCAATTCCCAGTTCTTCAGCTACGTCGTAACTACTGATATGCCGATCTTGCTCCACTTTTTCAAAAATAGCATCCATTTCATCCGTAACAGGGCGACCAGAGCGACGTGCATCTTTGACATCAAAATTTCCGGATTGAAAACGCTTAAACCAAATTTGTGCTACTCTCACAGACACTGCACTAGGTCCATAAACATCGCAAATTTTTTTCGCGGCTTGCGTTGCATTTTTACCTTTTTGGTAGTAAAATTTTAAAATGTATCTAATTTCTTCATTAGATTCACTCATCTTGACGGTAAGAAAAACAAATGAAAATCACGCATTTTCCTAATTTGAATTTGGAATTATCTTCTTTAAAATTTAAACTTTTAAATGATACCAAAACCAGCCAGGTACAAATAGTATAGCCAAAGTGGTTAAAGTATTACAAGTTCATACATACTACTATATGCGAAAAGACTTTTTCCCCAACCTAATATGTTCAGTGTTTTTAAATACCGGCAAAGCAGAATAAGACCGCTCCAAATCTTCCCATAGATGTCGTAGAAGGCGACTTTGGAAACACAATCTAAACAAAGCTTATAAACATTAATGAGACCTCGTCAACCGGTCTTGCCAGCGTGGAGAGTGTAGGCCAAATCCTCTGGCAGCTCTAGCTGATTTATGGCTGTGGTAGTACAGATACGGTCGTGCTCCTGCAGTGGAGACTAAAAAAGACCTGATGATGATGTACTCAACTAAAGAGCTTTGTTGTCCAGCAGTGGTACGTACCACCGTACGTTTTAAAAGAAACTTCCTGCCACGTACGACCGAACTGTGAAATCAACTTCCTGCAGCGGTGTTCCCGAACCAATACGACATTGAAACCTTCAAAAAACGAGTCTATATCTTCCTGAAAGGCCGGTAACGCTCTTGTTACACCCCTGGTGTTGCAGTTGTCCATGGACAGATCACTTACCATCAGGTGACCCGCTTGTTCGTTTGCCGACCTATAACATTAAAAAAAAAAAAAGTGGACTTCTAGTGGATGACATAATGAAAAAAACATTTAAAGTGTAACAATTTACCGACGTTGACAACTCACTTTGTACAGTGCCGAAGACGCTAAGTCGCGAGCAAAATTGGTTATTTCATATGTTTTAATTTAATGTTGCCTTCATGAAATAGAACCAATATGCCTTCACATTGACGTGAAGCATCCGAGTGGCCTCCTTTGTGTTTGCCGGCTTCGCTATTATGTTCACAGAATGTACTCCCGCTCTTCAAAGCTTATAGAAATCATGGAAATCATTTCTGACGAAATATAAGATTTTAATGAAAATAAATGCTGTATTTTCTCCCCGAAAGAGAGGAAAAACATGTAAAGAAAAAGCTTGTATAAGGATAGGTACTTATAGTATTAGATGTGGGGAGGAAAATTGATGGAATTGATGAAATACGTAAGGTTCGATGGGGTACTTGAGTGGACGAAAATATGACAGAAAATAAAGGGACATCGAGTGACAAGACTTACTGCGGCGACCTATGATACTTAATAGGAAACGACAAGGAAACATGATGATGACGGAACGAACATATTTGTATTGAGGATGATGATAAGCTGTTGGAGGTACCTTATACTTGATTATAAGACCGTTTTCCGACAATTATTTGTCCAGCGAATCATTCACCGACTTAACATTTCGACACCTGGCCGACAGTCCGCTTTGTATCCGTACGATTGTTCGACATAATATGTCGACCTCCGACACCAAGCCGACACTACGCTTTGTATGCGTACCATTGTCCGACACAACATTTCGACCTCCGACACTTTTTAGGGTTCCGTAGCCAAATGGCAAAACACGGAACCCTTATGGTTTCGTCATGTCTGTCTGTCTGTCTGCCTGTCCGTCCGTCCGTCCGTATGTCACAGCCACTTTTTTTCCAAAATTATAAGAACTATACTGTTGAAACTTGGTAAGTAGATGTATTCTGTGAACCGCATTAAGGTGAAATGGTAGCATAAGTGGTGCCCTCATTTGAAATAAATTGTTTATAACTAAATATGGTGATATTTAAAAATTTGATTTGTATCAATGTCTTAAAAGACCTTCAAACTATTTTATGAATAACCTTTGAAATTATTACTAATAGTCCGTCTAGTTTTAACACAGGTTTTTGGCGAAAACCCTTTTTAAAACTAGAACAAATGTGTCGTCCCCCCCCCCCCACCTGTAACTTATAAAATAAGAGAATGATAAAACTAAAAAAAATATATGATTTACATTACCATGTAAACTTCCACCGAAAATTGGTTTGAACGAGATCTAGTATGTAGATTTTTTTAATACGTCATAAATCGTAAACCGTAATTTACCTTTCATTCAATCAACTCACTATATAATTAAAACATCGATCAAAGTTACAAAGAACTACAAGAACTTTTAGATTATGTTACTTGCTGCTACGGAACCCTTCATGGGCGAGTCGGACTCGCACTTGGCCGCTTATTTTTGGTACAATTATATTATATCTATTAGACGGTATACTTTTCTATGTGGCCCACTGTACGTTATTGCGTACTAGAGTGGTAATATAAAAGGAATTAGGGGACAATTTGGAGTGCCACTTTATTATAAATAGAATAAGTATACTCTCGATCTAATCAACATTCAAACAATAACATGAGAGATGTTTCAAAGACTACCCGACTACGGTAAAATTCTTACTGAAAAGTATGAATAATCGAAGTAATGCAAGCTCGGCAGACTTTTACGGCTTAAGTTCATAGCCCACTTACACGACTCTGCTCACACCCAACAAATAAAATATTATTGAAATATGGGCTTCAGGTAGTGCTCTTTAGATATATTTTTACATTGGCAACATAAATTAGCAGACCAGCATAAATTAGCAGACAGAATTGTCAGCGAGTCTCCGCCATCAGACTGCTCGGTGGTTGACGCCTCGCTAGCTGCGCGTGGGGAACAAGCGGTCTACGCGCTGTCCGCATGCTGACTGCTAACAGTCGCCGCGGCGACTAGATGAGCCTCCCTCCCCTGATGAGATTAGCTGTCGGAACGACGACCGCTGGGCGTCTGATAGCTGTCGGTGCGTGGAGCGCTGGGCGCCTGCTAGCTGTCGGTGCGTGGACCGCGACTGAAGCATTCGTATTAGTATTTAGTTTAGGGCGGTGTTGGGTGAGAGCGGAGTTGGAGCCGAGTCGTGTAAGTGTGCTATGACCTTTACATTTTATTCGATACCCCACTAGATATTGAAACAAAAAATAAAAACTTCATACCCGCACTTTTTTGTATGTAAAATTTTTCATATTTATTTTATACATACAATGTGGTCTATGTCACCCGGTCGAAAATGACGAATCAATTGACATTTCATTTGTGGAAATTGGATAAGCAGATCGGATGCTACGGTGGAACAGCCGTAAATATCCACATTCATATATATACATCTTGTGTTTAAAAGAGCCGCGCTCTTGTCGGTGGAGTGTTTTCCAGATCTCTCAATCCTCAGCTAAGTTCTTAACCAAAAAACATATGCTTTTACATTTAATTTTTCTTTTATTTGTTAAAAAAATCTTCATAAGGATTTTCCTACTATCTTTCTGCTTTCGCCATAGTTTTTATTTACATATTTATGTTAGAAACCGCCTTTTGTTTATTCATACAATAAATATTTTATTTTTTTAATTTATTTAATTATTGCAAGTTAATTTATAATTTTTAATAACGAAAAACATACATTGTGTTAACAAAGTCTGTTAAAAATACGATCTACGAGTATAAATAAAACTATTCTTATTTTGACTACTGACAACCATCGAGTGCCAAAAGCGGAAAAAAAGGGTGATTGATTGAGAAATATGAATAAGTACTTCATTAGAACTACTATGTATTCATATATACTATACTTACATTATTAAAACTATTCATAACACGGATTGAAACTACTATTCAATATTTTCTTTTAATTTCTTCGGGCTTATTTTAATATTACTCTATGTAAGAATAGATAATCAATTGGCCATTAATATTTAATTCACCATTCTACTAATGTCCTAGGACATGGCGTGACAAAAATCGCAATTCGGCTGTTTCTGCCGTGATTTTCCTTTATAGGAATTATTCTTATCACCATCAGTTCAAAACTAAGGTCTTGAGCAAAGGCCATGTCCGAAAGAATTTCACATAAAAAAGTATTTTATTTTTATTTCAAAGCTGAAAGAAGTGAAAAGGCATCGCCATTATCTTAGTCCAATTTCGATCGATTCATTTAATTATTCTGATCACCATCAGAAGTGTCAAAAAGAAGGTCGTGAGCAAAGACCATGTCCGAAACAAAATTCACATAAAATAGTTTTTGTTTTAAATTATAAAGCCGAATGCTGCCATCGGCTATGTGAAATTTCGATCTTTTAATTTATAAATTTTTCAAGTCGGGTCTAACTTTAAATATATTCAGTCATCAACACGACGAAGAAGAAAAAATATTCATCAAAAGTAACAATTGTATGTAAAATAAATAAATATATAGGGACAAACCACACTGATTGATCTAGCCCCAAAGAAAGTTATAAACTTGTATTATGTGATACTAACTCAACGATACTATATTTTATGATATATACATATATAGATAAACACCCAAGACCCCGAACAATTTGAAAAAGGCCATTTTCCAACTTGCCCTGGCTGGGGATCGAACCCAGAACCTCCGGATTAGAGGTCTAGCGTGTTAACCATTACGCGACGGAGATCGTCATAGTAATATACAGCGAATTGACACATAAATTATTTAAAATTAAATGTAGTATTTACTTATTTAATATAACATACTTCCTGCATACAAAATGTTTAAAGAGATATAAATTAAAAACACTAAAACCCGACTACGGGATTTTTTAAACTGAAAAGTACGTTTATTTAGTTATTGCGAGCAAAGCAAGGCAAAGCCGGTAATAGATAATATTTTTAAAATGTCCTAATTAAGCCCTTTCATTACACGATATGATTCGATTTATTCGATTTTTCAAGTGAAGTCACATAGCCTAGAGGACAGCCATGACATGACGCTTCAACGATTCCTCGTCTGTCAAGGTATTCGTACCATGAATATCAAAGAAGATACGAGGGAACAAATTAACATACATACACACATACATTATTTTATTAACTAACAAAAATATGTTAAATTTCTCATGTTAAGTGAATGTAATTCTTTATGAGAAATAAACGTCCTTAACCAGATACATAGCGATATAATACTTTCGTAGTCGGGTAATAATATACTTGATCTTACGCACGCACTGAATACGGTATTTGACAAACTTTGAAAAATTATTTTATATACATAATTCTTTATTCCCTAATAAGCACAAAAATTTAATATTTCCAGGATATCTATTGTATTATCAATAAAAATCAATAATGCAAAGAATGCAAAACGGTAATAGGGGATCAGACAACTTTTCACAAAGTCTTTGAAAATAATTGGAATGGTTATTTATTACCATAAAATAATATTTTATTTAAATAAGGCTGTAAATATACACATAAATTACATTTAAAATTTGAATACATAAAAATGCCGCGTAAACGCTCCCATCTGTCACCTTGGCCGCGTGACGTCATCTGTGTGTGCCACATAATAAGTCACCATCTACCAGGCTACAATTGTTGTAGTAATGTTGACATTTTGAGGTTACCCCAGCTGTCAAAAATGACAATTACCAACGAATGACGTTACCCGCTATGATTGGTGTTTCGTTCAAGGTGGCGAACAGATTAAAAAAAATGGTTGCCTGTAAAGTCGGTTTTACGGGCGAAGATTTTACGTGACAACGGCGGCAGACCGATCATAGTTGAGTGGGAGAGAGACGCAAGGCATTCGGCGGGCCTCTCTCTCGTTCGGTGACTCATCGTAACGTTACCGAGCGTTACACTTTTTCATAAGTGACTCCCAGCCGCAACCTAATTTAAGACGTTGTCACGTCAAAAATATTTCAATTAACGCGTAATATAAATCATTATTATTTCACAAAAATACTCATTGAATGTTCAGTTTATTTAATTAACATTATTTCTAATTACAATAAAGATTTTTTCATGAGACCTGTCCGATCCCCTATTTCTGACATGGCCGCGGTTATTTGTCAGATGACGTCACACATAGGTGACACAGGTAATACGCGCATACAAATACCTCGTTTACTATTGTGTGACGTTATCGGAGAAGACACCATTCACAGGGCGTTTTCGGCATAGATAAAAAAAAATATTGTAATTTTATTCGTATATTTCGCAAAAACCATGTTTTATTTATATAATAATTAAGTGAAATATGTTTCTATACGCTCTTACCTGATAGGATGACAACAAATTATGGTTTATTTAAAATGTTGTCCAACACCCTATTCAATACTTGTGAAGTTAATTTTATGCGACCATACATACACACATAAGGAATATGCATGTAATACCAATCTGACTCATATTTTTATTTTACAATTTCTATTAATACTTCATCACGCCTAGCTCATTATTTTTCTTATGGACTCTTATTTGGACTAGAAATAAATTATTGAAAATATGCAAATATTGCGCGGGAACTTTTAACAAACAAAAGGGAAATGACGACAAAGTCTACAAAAGGGAAATGACGAGTTCGGGTGCGTTCGGTAGGACTTAGGGTTGCCAACTCTCGAAAGGACCAACCCGGGAGGTTTGTATGTTTAAAAAAATTATCGGGGGGGGAGGGGGATTGAGAGAAAATCATTATTTATTTTGTTTATTTATAATTATATTTATTTTGTTTTCGAGCAGCATCTAATATTTGTCGGTTTTGTGAAGTAACGCGTCGGCGGTGTCTATCTCTGTCAGCGGAGCGGCGGCGGCGCGCGGTGTCGTGGCTTGTGGCGGATGCATTTAATTTTTTGAGAAATTATTGCTCTCCGGGAGGTCGGGAGGTTAACCATTATTACCGGAGTCTCCCGGGCAATCCGGGAGGGTTGGGAACCCTAGTAGGACTCTCAATAAAGTTTGACTACCGATCAATGACATCCAAGATGTAGGTGCTTTTATATAGAGGTTTAATAAATGATGTGACGTCAACAACTTTTATAACATCGAAAGAAAAAATTGACAATTATCAAACGATACAAACATCCAAATATAAATGATTCTGACTTTTATGGAATTTGAAACATCTACGAGTAGTTTGGGACATCTAGTGATAGATAAATCATAAAAATACTCGTAATAAATACTATATATATTAGGTCCTTACATATGAAATTGCCGTTCAGTATCAAAAAAGTGAAACAAGTTTTTTTTAATGAAATTATTATTTAATCAATCAAAGTATGCGCCGTTGTTATCGATACACTTCCGCCATTTTATAGCCAGATCATTGATACCTTTGGAAAAAAAATCCTGGGAGCGAGAGTCTATGAACTGTTTGAAGGCGGTTTTGACTGCCTCATCAGATTTGAAATTTTTTCCTTGTAAAAAGTTATCCAAATTTTGAAAAAAGTGGTAATCGGTTGGGGCAAGATCTGGAGAGTATGGTGGGTGACGCAGAGGTTCCAGTCGCAGCTTCTCTAACTTGGCGATCGTTTGATGTGCAGTGTGTGGTCTAGCGTTATCCTGAAGGAGCAGTGGGCTAGAGCAATTCATCAGTCTCGGTTGTTTAATGGCGAGCTTTTCCATCATTGTTTGCAATTGTTGGCAATACAAGTCTGCAGTAATCGTCTGGCCTGATCTCAAGAAGCTGTAGTGGATAACACCAGCACTGGTCCACCAAACACTAACCAGAATCTTCTTTTTGGTCAGTTTTCGCTTAGGGCAAGGTTTTGCCGGTTCTCCAGGGTCAAGCCATTGTGATGATCGCTTCCGATTGTCGTACAGGAACCATTTCTCATCACAAGTCACGATACGGTTCAAAATCCCCTCATTATTGTGGCGATTAAGCAAAGAAACGCAGCAAGCAACGCGTGTTTGTTGGTTTGCTTCAGTCAATTCGTGCGGTACCCACTCGTAGTCGAGTCGTTTCTGCAGCACTAGTGCCACGGTGGAACTCGTATTCGTAAATACCGCGAATTTTCAATTTGACCATAGTTGTTGTTATAGCAATGTTGAAACTCAAACAAATGATGTTAAAACAAATGAAATACGAATTTTAAAACAATATTTTTATTTCGAAATAAATTTGAATTTGGAATTCCTAATGAAACGCAAGATATTTGATTTTAAAGTTGCCATTATTAAAAATCGGCAATTTCATATGTAAGGACCTAATATAAAAAAATCGGTTTCAATGACGATGTAATTTATTATAACGAGGCCTTGCAATAAAATTGATAACTTAATTCCCTTCAAATGCAAATTGCTGCAATTGAAGATCCTTGGGAGTTTCTAAACCATTGATTACTTAATCGCTTCGTTGGGCGCACGTCTAAACGTATTGGAAGCTCTTTCAGTGGCATTCTGAATTATCTCGCTTTTGTGTTAATTGATTTTTTGTTAGCCCATGTGTCCCATTGTTGGGCAAAGGCCTCCCCTCTAGATGTTAACTCCACTTGTAGCGGTAGTTTGCCAGTTTTGTCATCTAATCTTGAGATATTGTCAGTTAAGGCCGTCGTTGTTTCAAACTCTGAGGTTATGAGGTGCGGGGCGATCCGGGAAGCGGCGGAATGAACGTGGAATGTAGACTATCGGTTTTTATAAATTATTTTAATAACTAATTTTATTGTATCGAAAATGTAGAAGACACCTTCGGAATCACAATACTAATATTTTTAAGTAAAAATAATTTCTACTCAATGAAATTTATATTCACAAAGTTTTAAAAGAAAATTAATTTTTAGATATCATTTCTTAACATTTTTTTTAAATGGTATATTGATTTTAAAATTTTAAGAAGACGGGCACCTTGTGTAATTTCCGAACAAACCTACAAAAATGTTTTAACGCTTAGAATTACTTCAGGTCAAAGTTCTAGTGAACAGAAATACATGAAGTTTCGGCAGTTCTCTTCGTATTGGGCCTTAATACAGAATTTTCCCCGGCGCAATTTTACATTCAGCTAGTTCATTCTATGAAACAGATAACATTTTCCAAGAAAATGTAGCGCAATACGCAAAAACTGTTGCTGCGCATTAAACCGGGAAGTCCAGAAAATTCGTATCTCTTCAAATATTTTTTGTTTTTTGCTATACGTATTACAACGTGTACTTTAGACCCTCGCAGGAAAATCTGCTATTTATAGTATAATAAGGAAAGTTTTTGTACAATCAATGATATTGGCAATAAGATACAAATTAAATTCTTTCCCCCTACTCATAATGAAATCTGTCGACTTGTATCTGTCATAATGGTTAGTCTTTCAAGCAATGGAGTAGGCTTTTAATGAGTTTGACAGAAAAATTAGCACTGCTAAAATGGGTGGCATATAGCCGCGTGGTTCCCGACAGAGTAGAATAGGACCACTCGAAGTCTTCCCGTGGATGTCGTAGAAGGCGGCTTAGGAAACACAAGCCAAACAAAGCTTATAAACATCAATGAGACTTCTCCAACCCGTCTGGCCAGTGAGAGTGTAGGCTAAATCCTCTGACTGCTCTGGCTAATATATGGCTCTGGCAGTACAGAGAGGGTCGTGCTCCTGCAGTGGAGACTAAAAAAGACCTGATCATGATGATCATGAAAATAAAAAGGAAACCATATTGTCTGTTCAGGTCAGTTGGACTACAGTTGGCCTTTTATTATACTGGGTGGCGCAAAAGTAAAGACCCTATTTGGTTCAGCTATAACATTTTTTCTAAATTAGAAAACTAGATTTAGGTTTTTTTAAATGTATATTTGTGCCATTAAATTTCGTACCATTAGGATTTAAAGATGATGTCTTTTAAATGGTGACCTCCAGAGTTGATACACATTTGAGCCCTATTTATGACATTTTGCATAACTTGCCGTAACACTTCCTGCGATATGTTCGTTATTTCTTGACGAATGTTTTCTTTTAGAGCTGCGAGAGTCTGTGGCTTGTTCACATACACCCGAGATTTCAAAAAACCCCAAAGAAAGAAGTCTGGACTGGTCAGATCGGGTGATCTTGCAGGCCAAGGCAAATCGCCAAAACGAGAGATAACTCGGCCTGGAAAAGCGTCCCACACTAAGTCCATAGTGTCGCGCGCTGTGTGTGCCGTAGCGCCGTCTTGTTGAAACCAGATGTGCTCCAGCCCCAATTCGTCCAAACTGGGTATCAAAAACTCTCGTAACATGGTTCTGTAGCGTTCTCCAGTGACAGTTATCGCATTGCCTCCAGCGTCTTCGAAAAAATAGGGTCCGATCACTCTGTCAACACAGATGCCACACCATACAGTAACTTTTAGTGGGTGTAGAGGTGTTTCTTGAATAATGCGCGGATTATCAGTGCCCCAGAACCGAGTATTCTGCTTATTGACATGCCCTGAGAGATGGAAATGCGCTTCGTCACTCATAACCAATTTTGAAGGAAAATCATCCTCTTCAAGGTTGAGGTTTATGACGCGCTGGCAGTAATCTAGACGAGCTCGGTGGTCAGCAGGCAGCAGCTGATGAGTCATTTGAGTTTTATACGGGAACATCTTTAAGTCTTTCACCAAAATACGCTGCAGGGTCCGTCTGGAAATGCCCAATTGCGTGGCACGTCGCCTCGTTGATGTTTCTGGACACTCTTCCACATCTTCGCGCACAGCATCGATATTTTCAGCTGAACGGCCTGTTCTTGGTCTCCCAGACTTAGGTCTATCCAATGTTGAGCCAGTTGCTTCAAGGCGTGTGGCAAAGCGTCGAATTGTGCGACCAATCGGTGCCGGACGGTGGTGAAATCGTCGACGAAATTCACGTTGTGTTCTTATCACTGATGAATTATTCCGTAAGAACATTGACACAATTATTCCACGTTCTTGGGGAGTAAAACGGTCCATGTTTATTTTCAGTGTATTTTACATTTGTTCACTACACAATTTTCAACAACAGAATGACAGAAAATGTCATATAAAAAAAATAAAAGTATTTTCTTTAGTGCCAGTACTTTTGCGCCACCCAGTATTATATATGTTTTTTTTTATTTATTTATACCTACACGTTAATAAAATCAAAGAGGTGATCTTTACGTTTCTTTGAAAATCGAAACAATGAAAATATTTGATCAATGCCGTAATTACTAATGAAAACTCTGTAGGGCTGCCAATGTTTGCTAAGAATTTTATTTTTTCTTTACAGCCTAAATCAGTCCACTGCTAGACTAAAGGCCTCTTAATAAAAGGAGGATTTGATATAATAATTATTACCAGGTTGGTAATCGCAGTAGGTGGTATACAATCTTTCGCAGAAGACGCACTTACAAAGAATCTATCATCAAATATTTCGGTCATTCTCCTATTTTTCTTCTGTACGTTAGTAACACGTCACTTTTTGTTCACTTAAAAAAAGCGACGCCTTTATTAGGCGAAGAACAAAGCAAAACCTTGTATAGTCGATAGTTTTTTTTTTACAATTTTGTCAAAAAGCATGATAAAAAAGGTGACGCGGTAGTTACATAGCGAAAATAAAAGCAACTGGAGAATGACCGATTTATTCAAAGATGTGGCTTTCGTAGGCAATTTGTCACGTTATTACATTTATGTTGGATTTAACTTTTTGAACGAATTGACGAACAGAAGTGGACGTACGAGTATGTTTCTAAACGATTGTGTACTAGTTAGACAACGAATGAGCGTAGGAGACGGATTTGACATTAGCGATTAGCAAATTATGAACGTTTTTACGATAACGCTGCTCATGGGACGCAGTTCTGAAAGCAGGAGTCACACCACGAATGATTTGCGTGAGTGCTTCCAAAAAGGTGCATTTTTTAATCACTCGAACTGCGTATAAGAATATTACTTATCGCTGACGTGACGGTTTCAAAAATACGACGCAATGCGTTGTAATTGGAACGCGAGGGGTGACTTGGAAATAACGTCTTGTGTCGCTGTACTTTTTTACGAAAAATGAACGTATTCTTCGATTTTTTAAAGATAAGACGATAAGTACTTACGACATCCCCTACATACATATACTTTGTATTATATGGACTCGGATTTGAATAATAATAAAACTAACAAAATCTCTACTTTTAGCGCGTAATAGTTGCATCCTTCGCTGTACTGCTTCGGAACCTGGGGTGCGCTTTTCGGCTTTTTCTATTGCATGTCCAGGGCCATATTAACCATTAGGCAGAGTAGGCCTAGGGCCCCGAATCGACTAGAGGCCCAACGGCTCAGGCGAAGGCCAATAAGCAGAGATAATCATGCCCTGTGCATATCAAAAATTATCTAAAGATACCAAAGACCGTACAACACGGAGAAGAAAAAGCCAGAAACGTTATAGTATGATAAAGTTTTGGTTTTACAACCGGCCACCTGCCTGACGTCGATGCTCCTTGGAAATGCCACACGGCACAGAAATAAATTAATAGTTGATGTTAGCCTGCAATTTTATAACCTGCAACCCTGTAAGCATAAGTACAAAACACAGAACTGACCTCATGTGGAATGGCATTACAGTTTCAATCACTGTGCATTTATTGGATTTAAAATTCTATGTGATTGCGCTATTTGTAGTGAGGTTGACTCAAAATAGATTGAAATAATAAAAACGCCATTGACTATCGCCCTTATAACACTTACCGTAATAGAAGGGTCTTCTGCCCTACATAATCTCGACCTCGTAGAACTAAAGACTGTACAATTTGCTGATACTATTTCAATCAAATTGCAAATGATTAAAGGTTTTTTGAATCATTTTCTGGTTGTCATTCGATTCCTACAACCAGCAATCAAAAGTAGAACAAGGCGAGGGCCTGAATAACGCCCACGTGTGCCGTTACTCCCACTAGAAGTGGATGAGCTTTTATTTATACTATATAAGAGGTCTGGCGTCTGAATGCGATTTTTAACCATTCTATTCCTTCCATGGTATCAGAAATAATAAAAATTATACCATCTGCTTCTTTTTCCGCGCGGATCGCAAGAACCGATCAACATAATGGGCGAGAATCAACCCATCACTGTTTGGTTCTTTTTTAGGGTTCCGTACCGCAAAAGATTGAAATGGAACTTTTATAGGATCACTAAAAATAGGCCATTTTTAAAAATTTTGTAAAATACTCGTAAAAGAGCTTTTTATGATAATTTGAAAAAAATAGGCGTAAATTGACCATCCCCTCTTATCTCCAAAACCTAGACCAACCAAAAATTGAGCCATAACTTTTGAAAAAAAAACACAGATAATATAAATAGTTCTTTCACGCGAGTTTAACTCGCACTTGACTGCATTATTTTACCTATATCCGCTTACCATCACGCTAAACGTGGCTTTTGGGTATCGATACTAAGTTGGAGGCTCAATTCAATTCAAGGGCTATTTACTAAATATTTTTTTGTGATAGTTTTAAAAGGGCTAACGTTTGTATTTAACCATTTTGTTTATTTTGATGAAAAAAACTCCGCGGTCTGTCAGTCTGTCCATCCGTCTGAAACAGGGCTCTATCTCTTGAATCGTAGTAGCGAGTTGCACACTTGACATTTTCACCGATTACTGAAACTCCGCGGTCTGTCAGTCTGTCCATCCGTCTGACACAGGGCTGTATCTCTTGAATCGTAGTAGCGAGTTGCACACTTGACATTTTCACCGATTACTGATACTCCGCGGTCTGTCAGTATGTCCATCCGTCTGACACAGGGCTCTATCTCTTGAATCGTAGTAGCGAGTTGCACACTTGACATTTTCACCGGTTACTGAGACTCCGCGGTCTGTCAGTCTGTCCATCCGTCTGACACAGGGCTCTATCTCTTGAATCGTAGTAGCGAGTTGCACACTTGACATTTTCACCGATTACTGAGACTCCGCGGTCTGTCAGTCTGTCCATCCGTCTGACACAGGGCTCTATCTCTTGAATCGTAGTAGCGAGTTGCACACTTGACATTTTCACCGGTTACTGAGACTCCGGGGTCTGTCAGTCTGTCCATCCGTCTGACACAGGGCTCTATCTCTTGAATCGTAGTAGCAAGTTGCACACTTGACATTTTCACCGGTTACTGAGACTCCGCGGTCTGTCAGTCTGTCCATCCGTCTGACACAGGGCTCTATCTCTAGAATCGTAGTAGCGAGTTGCACACTTGACATTTTCACCGATTACTGAGACTCCGCGGTCTGTCAGTCTGTCCATCCGTCTGACACAGGGCTCTATCTCTTGAATCGAAGTAGCGAATTGCACACTTGACATTTTCACCGGTTACTGAGACTCCGGGGTCTGTCAGTCTGTCCATCCGTCTGACACAGGGCTCTATCTCTTGAATCGTAGTAGCAAGTTGCACACTTGACATTTTCACCGATTACTGAAACTCCGCGGTCTGTCAGTCTGTACATCCGTCTGACACAGGGCTGTATCTCTTGAATCGTAGTAGCGAGTTGCACACTTGACATTTTCACCGATTACTGATACTCCGCGGTCTGTCAGTATGTCCATCCGTCTGACACAGGGCTCTATCTCTTGAATCGTAGTAGCGAGTTGCACACTTGACATTTTCACCGGTTACTGAGACTCCGCGGTCTGTCAGTCTGTCCATCCGTCTGACACAGGGCTCTATCTCTTGAATCGTAGTAGCGAGTTGCACACTTGACATTTTCACCGGTTACTGAGACTCCGCGGTCTGTCAGTCTGTCCATCCGTCTGACACAGGGCTCTATCTCTTGAATCGTAGTAGCGAGTTGCACACTTGACATTTTCACCGATTTATTGACCAAGCGAGCGAAGCGTCTCAGTTTCGAAATTGGCCTAAAATGCTTTTGTCCGTCAGTTTATCACTTTGTTTGTAGGTTTGTTCTCGCCTACAGGTCGCATTTATAAATAATTAAATTTATAAATGCGACCTGCGGCGAGTAAACAAAAAAAAAACAACCGACTTCATCTTTTTTAGGAGTTTATTCCATATCTCCAAAGTTCTTCATCATATCTTCACCAAATTAAAATGGGACCAACTTGGTAGTAAGGGCTTTCAAATAAAAAAAGAATTAAAATCGGTTCACAATTGGCGAAGATATCGCGTAACAAACATACATAAAAAAAAGCATACAGTCGAATTGATAACCTCCTCCTTTTTGAAGTCAGTTAAAAAAAAGATAAAGTTAAAAATTAAAAGGGGATCGTCATACAAACAACGTGCTTTTTCAGCGTTTTAAAATATTGTACTTAGGTACGGAAACTTTCATGAACGAGTCCGACTCGCACTTGACCGGTTTTATTTTTCATCCTTTTCGCTTTAAGCTTTTCCTCTGCACACGCGAGCCCAAGGGACAATAACATAGCAAATGAAACCCAGCCGCAGTTCTGGGATGTGCGATTTCAAAGTTTCTCGCCTTGAATAATTGATGGTACTCACACGGTTAGTGGTTTATGCAACGCCTGAAAGTGGCTTCATCGCTGCCGTTGCAGGTTTTACGGTGCTCGACAGTTCGACACTGTACACGAGCCACTGGGGTTGGTCAACTCGTGAACGAGTGATGCCAGACTGCCAGGAGGGACTAGTCAGCTCGGCTTCGCTTTTTGAGTAGTAATAATTAGTATTTCTTATTGGCACTGATTTAAAGAGGCAGTTGTAAATAGCAGTAGTAGCATTTTCATATTAATTATTTAAATTAAAAATTAAAGTGAATTAAAACTACAAAACAAAATTTAAATTTAAGCTAAGTTGATAAAACAGAACTAAAACTAAAAATAAAATACAAATTGTGTAGTTTCACTAAAATATCAAACAACGTGGCCAAAAGGCTGGCAGCATTGCCACATTTATTTGAAGTATATTTATATATATATATGTGTGTGTTTTAGGAAGGTCATATATAGTTTTAGGAGATGTGTGCAACAATTTTATTTTTGCAAATTTTAGTGTAAGTAATGAAAAATCTGTGAAAGTCCTATGAAATAAGAAATGGTTCATAATTACTGAAACGTGATTTTAAATTCACTAAAGTAGTAATTTTTTAATTTTTTTCGGGAAGGTTATTCAGTATCAAGGTTTCCACTTACACTTTCTTTATGACGTTGGCTGTACAGTCAGCGGCAGAAGTCGATAATAAAATTAAAATTTTACTTAAAATAAAGAATGCAGACTTACATAATACCGATGTGGACTTAATATTTTTTTTTGTTAATAATGACGAACATACGGTGCATTTAAATTTTGCATTACGTCATGATCTAGTACGATTTTCACTAGACGCTGACGTTAATCGCCCCCTCTTCGAAAGTTTAATGACCTGTATCAAATAATATTTTTCAGACCTAGTCCACATCCCTATTGTTTTATCTGTCGTATGTTACGAAATCCTTTATTTAGACGCTGCCAATACTTTGCCTTATATATGACAGTTTATGAGCCCTATGGTTCGCGGCTTAGAATGGGACTACTCTATCTCTTTCCCGTCGGTATCGTAAGAGGTGACAAAGGTATTAAGTATATGAAGCAGGTGCAAACACAGAATTCCCAAAGAGTGTCAAGAAAGACTGTTCTTGGAATTATGTGGTTGCACTTTCTGCATGTATGCAATAGAGATTGGCCGTACATAAAACACAGCCAAATCAAAAATAATTTGTAGTTATGTTTTTCAGAAGGCATGTCGCTGGCTCCGAGCCGTTACTACATAATTAATTAATATAAGCATTAACGTACAGAACGGTATCTCGCAGCTTCCCCCGCAAAATGGCGTCCCCTCACCTCTGTCCGCCCTCGGGTGCGTTTGATGGCTTTGAACACAAAAATTCGTGTACACGGGTTAAAAGGTTCGTTTGTAGTAACCTAGTGTTAGGTATAAACATTACTTCGCTTGTACGAAGCGCCATCCCCGTGGCATTATAGCTGAGGATGCTACCGGTAATGCATTAAGATGTGAAAAGAGCTTTTATTTACATCTCTGAAACTTCGATATAGTCAACTTTTGTCCACGAGTGTACAGTGCCTGAACCGGCTAATAAGCTATGAACACATAAGTAATTCAGCCATGCCATCACCTGGCCGCTTTCCATTCATATTACAGACTGCTGCCTGCCAATTTGTAGGAAGCCTTAGCCTTCGGTTACAATTACCATGAAGGTAATTGTGATCGATGGCTAATTGGAGATTATTTTGTTTTAGCCCACTTTACCATATTTTTATAAAAAATCTGCTGTCTCAAATAAGTCTTATTGTGAGTATGCTACTATGCTGCGTGGCTTCCGGCCTAGAATAGGACTACTCCATCTCTTTCCGTGGATGTCGTAAGAGGCGACTTAAATAATTAGCACAAACATCTCGTGCAACAACTGCATTCCCAAAGAGAGTTAACGTCAGGCAGGCGGCCGGTCGAGCCAAATAATTTAAACTGTTTCGGCTATTTCTTCTCCACTTTGCCAGGTCTTTAGCATCCTTGGGTGACCATTAACATGAATATTATATTTGGAAAAGAAAAAGCGGGAGCCTGCACCCCGGGCTCCGAATCCGCTGGTTTCAACAAGTCAAATTCGACACTTTTTTCTAAACGTCAAAACAAACATTTTCTATGACATTTGTATGAAATATCGGACTGTGACGTCATAGTTTTTTGGAGTCAAATAGCGCTCTTAATATCCGTTTGTCAGCAATAATAAATCAAAAATCACGTTAAAAATTGATGCGACCAATGACAAGTGACATTATTTTGTGACGTTTTATTCTCATAACAGTACCAAATAATTTATTTTTGACCCAGGAAACTACCCAATTGCCGAAAGCAGACTTTTTAGCAGCGTTATACTATAGTTTTTTATGAATAAAGCAGTTTGTCTTAATTTCTAATATTCTCGTGGTTTTGATTGCATCTTTAGCTATGCGTCTTCGGAGCCCGGGTCCTATTTTGGGGCTTTACTTCTCCGCTTTACCTGGCCTTAGGCATTCTTGGCTAGAAGTCAAACGGCTCGAATTTGGAACTTAAGAAAAATCACAAACTTACTACACACTCGTGAGACAGAAGTTCTGACGACTATTTGAGTTAGGTTACTAATGTCTTTTTTGAAAGATTACGAGTTGTGTTAATTTTTTACTTTTGTTGTCATTTATAGTTTCTAAAGTTAATTAACTTAAAAAGACTGCAAAGTTCTACTTGACTTTGAACTTTAAACTTTAACTGGATCTTTGAACTTATAAGTTCACTTTTATTTACTATGTTGATGACTTACTTATTTTTAGTCAAAGCACTTCTGCAGTAACTTAAAAACTTACTTAAATAAAAACAGAAAACGTTAAACAAATAACAAGCTTTTAATCAATTTTATTTGCGATGTTTATATTTAATTAATAATCCTCTTACAAATGTTGCGTACATTTGGAACAAGAAAGTTAAATGTTGACCTTCTTTTGTATCACAATATAATGACGCAAGTCAAGCTGAAAATAACCAGTCAGAAGCCTTTGTTTTAAAAATTCCCAAAATATACGTATAATACCGCAAGGGTTGGGTCTGTTTGTAAAATGGCCAACTCATACTCAAAGAGGTTATATTGTACATTATCGGTGTTTATCATTATTTATCACGCGTAAAATAATAAGGGAGGCATATGCCCAGCAGTGGGTTTTTCAAAGCTGATGACGATGATAATAATTATTATGAATAAGGCTCATTTATTTATATTAAAAATAATAAATAATACAGAAGATGCTAAAAAAAAAATAAAAAAGTAAACTAGATAATAATATAAAGGGCCATATTTTAATGATTCGCGATAAAATACGCACTAAAATTCAAAATTAACTAAACACCTAAATATTAGTCCATCACCCACTAAAAATTTAATGAATTCTATATTATAATGCAAATTTTCTTTTTTTAATGAAATTTAATATCCTAGTTTAAAGCTACGAGTATAAAGTATGATAACAAGGTTCTCCATTGCCCATCTAAATGAGATTAACTCTGTGGTTTTATTTTATAGTGCGAGCAGGATGATATGCATGCATGATACACATCGTAGCCCAGGAGAGTTACACTTAACGCACTGAATGAAATGAATGAACTTATTTATTTACTGACCGAGTGAGCGCGAGGAGCGCGAAGCGTCTCCGTTTCAGCTGAAGCAAAAACGCGTTCGTATGTCTGATCGGCTGTTTTCTACAGGTCACATTTCTCGTAAAATTTCACTAGTTTTACAAGGGGTTGTTTTTAAGTTCGCTTCCTAATGCGGACATCATCCAATAATAATTTCTTTACTTTTTCAATAATTTCCGGAGCCGTCACGTCAATAGAGCGGCCATGGCCCGGGACGTTTTCAATTGACTCCCTGTCTTGCTTGAGCCATGACACTCGTAAACCATGATTGTGCTAGGCCAAGAGTCCCCTTAAACAAATGATATCTCTTCCTAAAATGATCGAGGGGGGTTTTCCTTGCTTGATGGGGAACTTAATCACGGCATGAAATTCAATTTTGTCAATGATCCACGTTTTCTTCCCGATTGACTTGTTAATTATGTGATATCCCTAATGTTTATTATCCGATTGGAACCAAATTTCGCTGTACTCTTGTAATGAGTCCAGATAGTTATAAAATAAAAATGTCGCCTACGACCCCGCCAAAAAACAGCCCCCTGGTATTATGTTACATAGCATTTTTTTAAATTCAATATTTGCAACAGTTCTTTGTTATAAATCAAGTTATATATCTTCCCGTATTTTCTTTTCTTATTGATGATTTAATTAGAATAAAGCTAAGCAAAGTGGCCTGAAGCAAAAGTTCCTCAGCGAAATTTTGTAAAAAGTATACCAACTCAAATTGGTCTCTCATTATAAGGTACGTAAATATAAACTGTGGTAAATGTCAACTTAAATCATTTTAATCTTTGGTAGTTTTAACCCCCGACGAAAAAGAGGAGTATTACTTATAAGTTTGACGTGGCTGTGTGTCTGTCTGTAGTGATTTGCCTATCGGGCTGGTTCTTAGCTATATTTGATGAAAATCAGTTCAGCCGTTCAAAAGTTATTGGGGATGAATGCTTGAAAGTCGGGGGTTTCTTAATTTGTCTGGCAAATAAACTTTTATCAAAAATATATGTACTTACCTATGTATGAGTATACATTTAATTTGAATGTCAAACACGTATACATGTAATGTTTTAAAAAAAGGTAAGTGCCCGTGACTATAAATCGGATGGTCACAAATGGCATTAGCGTTATGGAGTCGGTGATTGGCGTTAGCCAGGCCTCACTAAAGCTTTTAACCTACTTTTAGCCGCGTTTTAGCGCTGCAAAATTACGTTAAAAACTCATGTTTCACAGAAATGAATTGTGCGTCAATTTCAGCCATCTGCATACAGGAAGACACATTACATGCATTACAGTAAGCTCAGTGTTCGGACTGAACTTAAACCGAGCGTACAGTCTCCGATACTTACTAGGTAAATACCTCCCTGTCTGAAAGAGAGTAAACAAAGTTATCATCTGATCAGAGTTTTCTTTTTAATGAAGGTGAGGATGCAAGAGCGCTGTGCATTTTAAAATAGAGCAATCAAGCATTCGAGTGCTGGTTTGTGATTTTCAATTCGAATGACTTCTTAAATTAAATTCTTATACAGGTTGATTTTGCGCCCCTTAGCTATTATACCAGTACAGAAGCCTTTGAAAATGGTAAAATGTTAAAAAAATATATAGTAGGATGAAACCATCGAAATATAATTCTCTAGAAACCTAACGCTCCTACATCCACCGCTTCGATTCTGATTCCATTTACCTAAACAAACGAACAGTAATTACAACGAAACACTCGAACGCACACATAGACAAAGATGCATGCGATTGGTCGCGACAAGGTCACGCCTCGTCGTCGGTCGGGTGGGGCAGTCAACGCAATGAGCGGTGAGATACAACGCGCGGATCGTACCTATTATGCAGTACGCTTCGGTAAAATAAATAACCTTGTATACGTGTTACTTTTTTTTTAATAACTAATTTTCATGTCTGTATGGCTTCTACACCACTTCACGGCACATGACGGCATTTTTAATGAATCGATTATCGCAAAAACACAGCAATATTCTAAAAGAAAACTTCTTGCGACGCAAGCGCACGACTCAAGTGTCACGGCGAACTGTCGCGCCGCGCTGTTCATATTTTAAGCTCCGCCCGCCGCGGTACATATCGCGTGGAATGATTTTTCGGGATTTGTATTTACACTTTTTTCACATTAACTTCAAAATTAATGTGAAAAATTCAAAAAACCAAGTTTTTGGTTTTTTATTTATATCTTTTACAATTTCTTTTTTTTTTATTTGCTAAAACTTACCTTTTTTGTCCCAAAGACACTGTAATTTTTTTATTTAATTTTTTTTACCTTATTTTTACTTAATAACAAAAAAGCACCCTTAAAAAAGTCAAAATATCTGTTTTTTATAAAAAGTTGCTAAGCGTTCTTTTCGTTGAAATCTCTACTTTCAGATGATGTTCTTACAAAATGTTTTTTTAAAATTGAATTTTCATACAAACTGATCAGCTGATCGAGTCAATTTGTATGAAAATCCGAATTTTCGTTTTTGGATTTCGTGAAAATTGTTGAACAAAAGTTGTTCAGTTACATGGGCTGAGGTACCATCTGAGAGGTTTTGCGTTCTTTCATTAACACGATGTATATTGAAATCATGGAATAAGAATCATTAGTAAAGTAAGAAAAACTTTCTTCCAAATTTCTTATAAATTGCTAACCTACTAACTTTAGTATAAGCACGGCCGTTGCCTTCCCGGCTCGCCGCCCGCCTTCCGCCCGAGCCCGGTAGAGTCAAACCAGCGAGTCTTCTTTTTACTTCTCATGCTTGTAAAGTTGTTCTTTATGTCGAGAGAAGGATGCATAAAATGGGTTTTTATGCTGTTGTGCATAAAGTAATTTATTCCTTTAAGACTAAGGCAATTAGGCCTTACAGCCACATACACAATACACCGTCATTTAAGGTGAAGGTATAGGCAAATGGCCTTAAAGTGGCGCCCTCATTTGAAATAAATTTTTAACTCGTAAATATGGAGATAATTTCCATATTGCTCTTCGTCATACACTAGATTCCCCTTTAAATTATTTTATGAACCACCGTTGAAAGTATTTACATTAGTCCGTCTAGCTTTAAAACTTGCCTCCGCCAAAAGTGACCACGGCAAGTTTTAAAGCTAGACGGATCACTAATAATAGTTTCAACGGCAGTTCATAAAATAATTTAAAGGGCTATCTAGTGCATGACGAAGAGCAATATGGAAATTATCACCATATTTACGAGTTAACAATTTATTTCACACTTCAAGGCCATTTGCCTATATCTTCACCTTAAGTGAGCGCTACTTCGAACCTGAGTAAAGCGATTCAAGTATATCGCCCGAGCTAAAACTATTACCGTATACCATGTAGCACATTCTTCTTTTTATCTCCATCTATAAGAAAAAATTGTAAATATATCAATATCGAAAGTAAAATAACTACTTATACCTAATCAGAGTCATAGAATAGAAGACAGTAGAGTATTACATATCAGAGTTTAACAGACAGTTACTGACCTTTATTCGTAATTCTTGATAAATTTAAATATATACGTAAGTATATATACATAAACTTCATACTTATTTACTATCGGCCTCATCAAGTAATTATTCACAGTTTTTACACATTTAAAATAGTATAAGTAAAAATAACATAATAGTTCGTTAATAAAATTCCTATTCAAATCAGAGACAACAATTGCGCGTTTTTATTGGTTTTTATTAATATATTTTTTGTGACAAAAGAACCAAAATGTTTTGTAAAACGTGTCGTATTCCTATTTTAAAAAATTACGACGCCATTGCCTATACTTTATTGTTTTAAAACTAAATTCTTCTTTTTTCTTTTGCTGACTACCAATATTATTTTTGATTCTACTACATTCGTGTTTAGTTTTCAAATGTGTTTTGATCCCTAGGGATTTTCTTTTTTACTTTTCAGTCTAGAGAATTACCAGTGATAAGCCCATCATATTTGGAATGAAAACATCGTTTTTCGAATATATGAGATGAAAAAGTAATTTGATACTTGGTGGTAATATTTATTTCAATCATATTTTTTATCAGACTTAATTAGAGGGATTATTAGAACAATCGTCGGTCTGTGATAAATAATGTAATTAAATTTACAGTGTACTACATGAACGAAATATGTCACTTTTATTTATTAAAGAGTACTCTCCTTAAATATAGCTACGAGAAAAATTAAATAATCCTTCCCACGGCACCACAACAAGTCGCTTTCGACTATTAATTTTAGTACCTTGTGCACTAAAGACTGCAAGTTTTAGCATTTCAGTTTTATTATTTTATAGTAGATTAAATGAACCTTGAACCTTGTATATGTAGAAAACCTCATAGTAGTTTGAGCTCTCTCTCGGAGTTGTAGACAGGTATATTTTTAGCGTCGTCATGTCTCTCAGTTTTGGCTATTTCAGTATTCGTGTGAAATGCCTTGAAAGGCTTTGTATGTGAAGTCAGTTTAACTTTTAGGCTAGCTTTAGGGCAGAGACACAGCTGTGACGCTTAAAACATTTTGACCAAAATTGTCAACTCATTTTCATCTCACTGTCTTATTCTGTCTGCCATGATTTTGGCAGATGACCGTTCTTTACGTTAGTAGTAGTAGTACTTATATATGTCGCAGTTGGATGGTGTAAACCGCTAATTCACTAAACCTATAGGTGTTTGGCATTACAGCTCGGTTTTGTTAAACAGCTAAATATCTTTCAGCAGAATTGTCAATGTGTCACGCTTAACAAACCAGCTAACCACGTTTAGACCGCAGAATAGGTTATTGCAGGCATGTTTTAAACAAACAAATTTATGACGGGGCATTAAAATAAAACCTCAATTCAACTTCTTACTATGTAATCTAGTCTCCAGCATCATGGAACACCAATAAAGAATAATACAAATTTCGATGCAAGTGGATACAGAAAAGTTTGTTAACGCGACATAATCTTAATGGCGGCGTAGCGATTTCTCTAGACCTTCATTTGATTCACGTAAATTGTCCATCTTGCCGGAAGGCGGGCGTCGAAATAAATATAGGGGAACCAAGCTGAAGATTAATTTTTCCTAACCATTTGCAGTCCAAAATCATAAACGATGTCTCCAATATCTCGATGAAAACAGCTTACTCTCGGAACGCTGTGAAGAATTCCGAACTAAATCTACAATCGTCTTGCGCCGCGGCATTGATGAATACAAATCGTTTATGCCATTCTGCGTATGAAGTGTCAGTTATTTATCGCTGTTTTACGAAACCGAGCTGTAATGCCAAATAGCTAGAGGTTTAGTGAATTAGCGGATTATACCATTCAACTGCGACAAATACAAATCGTTTATGCCATTCTGCGTGAGGTGTCAGTTATTTAACGCTGTTTTACGAAACCGAGCTGTAATGCCACATAGCTAGAGGTTTAGTGAATCCGCGGATTATACCATTCAACTGCGACATATACATTGCTTTGTACTGTATATAAGTTTTATCTTGTGACAAAAAAATTAACAAATAACCTCATTTACTTTGGCCATAGAGCTTAAAGCCCTAAGGCTACGACTGCTACGAGCATATAGGTTAAGTGCTAAGTTATAGCCATGTATAACCTCAACAAAGTCTCTACATAAAGGTCGCCAGGTTTTTAAATGGTTTAACTTACGCGTTATAATATTATATTATTTAAACTAACATGAAACAAATTCATTATAAATATTTTCTACGGTTCCCTCACGTAATGTAGTCTGAAAAACCGACCAGTTTTAATCAATTTAGACTATTTTAGACCACCAATAGGAGAGGTTCTGCTCACCCTGACGATGATTTAGATAAATCGATTTAAAGCCTCGGGTTTTCGAATTAATTTAATTACTTAATTTTACTCTTCCAACATATTGGCCACAAACCTAAACCCCGTGGAGATTTTGTTCAAGTGAGCCCCCAACCCCCATCCAGGAACGAGACTCCCTAGTTCAATGCGTTAAATTAAAAATTATTATTTGTTCTACTATTCTACGACACAATTCTGCAAAGCCCTTCAAAGAAATAGTATTTTATTTCAAAGCCAATTTATTTTGTTATTGGTTATTTTTTGTTACACGAATTCAAAGCTTTTACTTGTTATATTTCCGAAAAATATGCTTCTTGCTTTTTGTTGTTTAATACATGATAAGTATTTCTTAACGTGGATTAATACCTAGATTTTTGCCGACAGAGACAAACCAAGTATTTTATAACGCTAAATAAACTATAAAATGTGTGGAAACCTATATGGAACGTGGAACAATTATTTTTGTGGAATTTACCTTCCTAGAATATTCGCAGTCCAGTCAGTCGGGAAAATGTGAGTCACACGCGAAAAATAATAGCGTGACACAACCCGTATTTATCGTACTTTTAAGTGTGGGCAATCATTGAAGACTATATTTCATTCGCCCACTAAAACGTTTCAGTAATACGTACTAGTATTTATTCTGTGGTAATACCAACGGCATATGAGCTGGCGATCTTAGCAGTATAGAGTTGAGTCAAAACATAGACCTGAGAGCTCATACAGACCGCCTGCTGTCGACTGCCATCGACCTGCAGTCGGAACCCGTTGGCTGCAGTCGGTAGGTCGACGGAAGGTTCGACAGCAGGTCGACGGCAGGTCGACAGCAGGTCGACGGCAGCTCGACGGAAAGTCGATGGCAAGTAGACGGCAGACGCCGACCTGCAGTCGGGCTGCCATCGGCTGCCGTCCCTCTGTATGAGTGCGTCCTGCAGGAGGACAGCATACAGGCTCATAGTAGAAATAAAAAATTTAAATACAAAGAAAACATACACCTGCAATGATTTACGACTATTATCTTTATGGTATTCTCGTAAGCAGTAATTAAATATATCAAGGCTTGTTTAGCAATATCCTACTTGGGATGGACAAGATGCCCTTCTAACAAGTTATTTATCGATTTAAAAACGGAAATCAATTAAATGACATACTTAATTGCTCTCGCAATATGAATCTAGCTATGATTAGAAAGGGTGTAGGTACGTTGTAATATTTATGTAGTACTTAGTAAGATTAAGTATATAGTTAAGTATATGTTATACTATATGATATATTTTAAAGATCAAGCGTCTGGTGTCTGGTTAATGTGTAGACAAAAGTAGGGGCGCACTCCGCCTACAATGAGTGTGATTAATTGAGTATTTAATGAAAAAAAGGTATAAAATAGTTATATAAAGAGCTGCAATCGTATATGTATGCGTAGATGGAAGAATAATATAGTTCAGTAGGTTTTAGTACACGAATACAAGACAAAAGACAGGTCTACGCACATATTTTCAACACGGGAGTAGAAGCAATGATCTTCATTCTAGTTTCAAAGTGATAATAGACTTTAGGGTACCACCCGTGTGGTTCCGGGTTAGAATAGGACCACTTCATTTCTTCCTGTGGATGTAGTAAGAGGCGACTAAAAGACTACGCACAAACATGTCGTGCTATAATTGCATTCCCAAGGAGGATTAACGTCAGGCGGCGCCCGGTCGTAAAACTTTTCGCACAAATACATTCCCAAAGAGGGTTGACGTCAGGCAGGCGGCCGGTCGGAAAACTGTAGCCAAATCATTTAAACTGTTCCGGCTATTTCTTCTCCATTTTGCAAGGTCTTTGGCATCCATGGGTGACCATTGACGTGCATGTTATATTAGGTCCTTACATATAAAATTGCCGTTCAGTATCAAAAAAGTGAAACAAGTTTTTTTATTTAAATTATTATTTAATCAATCGAAGTATACGCCGTTGTTATCGATACACTTCCGCCATTTTATAGGCAGATCATTGATACCTTTGGAAAAAAAATCCTGGGAGCGAGAGTCTATGAACTGTTTGAAGGCGGTTTTGACTGCCTCATCAGATTTGAAATTTTTTCCTTGTAAAAAGTTATCCAAATTTTGAAAAAAGTGGTAATCGGTTGGGGCAAGATCTGGAGAGTATGGTGGGTGACGCAGAGGTTCCAGTCGCAGCTCCTTTAACTTGGCGATCGTTTGATGTGCAGTGTGTGGTCTAGCGTTATCCTGAAGGAGCAGTGGGCTAGAGCAATTCATCAGTCTTGGTTGTTTAAGGCGAAGATATAGGCAAATGGCCTTGAAGTGTGAAATAAATTGTTAACTCGTAAATATGGTGATAATTTCCATATTTCTCTACGTCATGCACTAGATAGCCCTTTAAATTATTTTATGAACTGCCGTTAAAACTATTATTGGTGATCCGTCTAGCTTTAAAACTTGCCGTGGCCACTTTTGGCGGAGGCAAGTTTTAAAGCTAGACGGAATAATGTAAATACTTTCAACGGTGGTTTATAAAATAATTAAAAGGGCTATCTAGTGCATGACGAAGAGCAATATGGAAATTATCTCCATATTTACGAGTTAACAATTTATTTCAAATGAGGGCGCCACTTCAAGGTCATTTGCCTATATCTTCGCCTTAATGGCGAGCTTTTCCATCATTGTTTGCAATTGTTGGCAATACAAGTCTGCAGTAATCGTCTGGCCTGATCTCAAGAAGCTGTAGTGGATAACACTAGCACTGGTCCACCAAACACTAACCAGAATCTTCTTTTTGGTCAGTTTTCGCTTAGGGCAAGGTTTTGCCGGTTCTCCAGGGTCAAGCCATTGTGATGATCGCTTCCGATTGTCGTACAGGATCCATTTCTCATCACAAGTCACGATACGGTTCAAAATCCCCTCATTATTGTGGCGATTAAGCAAAGAAACGCAGCAAGCAACGCGTGTTTGTTGGTTTGCTTCAGTCAATTCGTGCGGTAGCCACTTTTCGAGTTTTTTAATTTTTGCCGATTTGGCGCAAGTGGATAAGTATCGTTTTGTCACTTACGCCGAAGGCTGCTGCTAATTCAGAAGTGGTTTGAGATGGATCCGCTTCCACTATCGCCTTCAATTCTTCGTTATTCACTAGGTCGTCCACGAGGCTCATTGTGTAAATCGAAATTTCCAGAACGGAAACGTTGAAACCAAAAACGCACCGTTCGTTCGTTAGCGGTGCCTGGTCCATACACGTCGTTAATTCTTCGAGTCGTTTCTGCAGCACTGGTGCCACGGTGGAACTCGTATTCGTAAATACCGCGAATTTTCAATTTGTCCATAGTTGTTGTTATAGCAATGTTGAAACTCAAACAAATGATGTTAAAACAAATGAAATACGAATTTCAAAACAATATTTGTCTGGCTTTATTTCGAAATAAATTTGAATTTGGAATTCCTAATGAAACGCAAGATATTTGATTTTAAAGTTGCCAGTATAGAAAATCGGCAATTTCATATGTAAGGACCTAATATTTGGAGAAGAAATAGCGGGAAAGCGCACCTTGGGCTCTGAAGTAGCACAGCTGAGGATGCAACCGGGAACGCGCTTAGACGAAGAAGAATATACTTTAGGGTACGTAAGTACATAGTATATCTGGCTGACTTTAGGTGAAAAAGTAATTTTGCCCTTTCCCTTAACATTCCATGTTGGTCTAGGAGAGAAAAAGCTTGGTGTTTACCGTTTGCTTCTCTTCCTACAGATCGTGGAAAAGAGCAAGAATCTGAATCATGTTATAGGCGATGCGGCTAGCAACCCATTAGTATCCCTTTTTCCATCTTCACACTCACATAACGCTAAACGTGGCCTTTTGGACTTACAGCCCTAGGCTAGCCTGTTAGAAAACCGGCTTTTACGATTTCCTTGAGAAGAGAAGCGTCTGGTATATTCTACAATTTTATTTGCTCCCAAGCCAACAGCAGCTACTGTCTTCCGATCGTAGAAATAGACTGATGCACGTCGTGAACGAAGTGACAAATAATAGCTTATAGGTATATTGGTGAAAATAGCATCCAACATAAAAAATAAACCTATCTCTATGTGATAATGTCAAGTATTGCTTTGGATATAAGAGGAATTGCACAAAGCAGTGACACTCAGTAGATACATTTTGTATAAAAAATATATTGACTCATAAAAACATTACACTGACTTTTCTGAAGTAAGTTAATATGTTTTAATATTTCTTGATATGTGTATAATGTTATTTTAGTAGCCAGAAGTTTGTTGGTTGTATAGTAGCCAAAACCGCCATTATTCTTTGCAGCAACAGAAATATACATACAAATATATTATGTAAGTAATATACTAACGTACAGAACGGAGATCCTGCGAGATTACAAACCTCAGTGTCCTCCGCAACCATGAAATAAGGTTTATCGCTTTGAATCTGACAAAGCTTGACAACTGCCATACAATTATGAGTATTATGACATACAGAATAAGACAGTTGGGTAAAGTGTGTCCATTAAGGTACCTAGTAACGTAGGTAACGTTTTTCTCACACACGGATGCATGTGTACGAATTACGAATGTTGTATGTTGTATCTATGATTGTGCAACATTTGCTCAGAAAGTACGGAGCTTCAGTGGTATAAACTTAAAATTATTTGCTTCTTGTGTACCGGCACAGCACAAAGCATCTTTGGTCATAAAATATTCAATGTTAAAATCCAAGCATGAAATACCAGCACTTCGCCGTTTAATATTCAAACATGCATGCATCTTATGACACGACGGCGCGGCGCATGTATCGCAGTAGTAATTAGTATGATCTATTATGTCACAACCACAGCTCAATTGCAAATAAATCTTTCTTGGTCTTAAAAAGGCGACACGCTATTCGTAATTGGTATAAATATCATCAAGTCATTAAAGTAGGGTATCTATTACCACTACTAGTATAAATTAACTTAATTGTCAACATCTCAGTCTTTAAGTACAGGCGTCTCTTCGTTAATGTCACCAATCTCGGTCTTGTTCACCATGTGTCATCAGACTCAATTAATAGAAATAAATAAATATAAAAATAGATATGACAAATCACACTGATTGAGCTAGCCCCAAAGGATACTTACTCAACAATGCTATATTTTATAACAAATACATATTATATAACCACCCAAAACCAAGGACAAAAAAAGGACATTTTCAACTTGCCCTGGCTGGGGATCGAACTCAGAACCTCCGAATTGGCGGACTAGCGTGTTGACCATTACACCACCATCGTTACATAACCGAAGCAGTAAAGCAGTGGTGGCCAAGACAACCGTTTATTCCCACAAAACTGTAGGAAAACCAGCGACCCGTTGGTTAGACGATGTTGTGAGATCGGTGGCAAAGCATGAGACTAGCACAGGGCCGTAGAGAATGGCGCAAAAAAGGATATTCCCAACAGTGGGTTGATGAAAAATATACACAGTCACGTCTTTAACTCTAACGGGACGGCCGCAGAACTGAAAGACCGCTTTAAGCGTGATGGTGGGCGTGACGGTTGAAAAGGGAACAAAAATAGTGAAGCCAGCGGCATCGTTTCTAAGTTATGTCATATCACTTAGATTTTCGCCCTTTCCTTTAATTGGCTTTAATGATCTTCTCGCGTAGATCGTGAAATGTTAGAGCATTTTGGTCTTGCGGCCGTAGGTTTTGTTAACCCCGTTAGCGATAAAGACATGACACCTAGTGTTCATGTGTATCAAGGTGCAGTATCATAAAAATCAAGGGACGGGACACAACGATTCCTCGATTACCAATCAGATAGCGATACCAAACGTCTATCACCGACTGTTTATCATGCAGTGTTTACTAACGCGTTGATAACACCAGGTAAAAGCGTGTGTGAGTACTGTCACATTTCTAAGTACTACCTGGTACTACAGTTAATTTATTACTTGATCTAGTTGAAGTATGTAGGTTTATAGTCTTGGCAGTCTTCGTTTTGAGATAAAGGACCAGTTACCATATTCCGAAATAGTGTTGTCATTGTGTCACTTAATTTTATGAATAAGCTTTCGTACAAGCTTTTATTGGAAAATGTAATATGTAAAAAACAAATGTAATAGCCCAACTCGATGGGGTTGCGTCCTTTTCGTTGTTACAGGGTTCCTATAGCCACCTTCGGCTTTATAATAAGATCAGCTTCTTGTTTTTATAATATTGAATTGTCATCTGATTTATATTTGCATAAAAAAATTTCATCTTAATCGGAAACCGGGCAGTGGCTCAAAAACTTGCAATATTTTTGACCCAAAAACAAATAAACAACAATAAACGAGTATAACGTGGAGAATTAATAAGTTTTCATTGTTTCAGACCCGGAGAACCAACCATTACCCGATCCGCCGGACCCTGGGGGACCTGGCGATCTTGGAGACCCCGGAGACCCCGAAGAAACTTCGGAGTTAGAAAACATGACACAAAAGAATCTCGCCGCCGGCCGCTTCTTAACGATACATAAAAGAAGAAAAAAGCGGTTATTGACTAGATCGCTCTGCCAAAACACTGGACTGCTTGAGGATATTAACATTGGACTCGTACAAGTAAGTGCCTCAGCGTGTTAGCCCACTTGTAGCCGCCACGAAATTGACTTTATTTACAGAAACTTGTTGGGTTTAAAGAGGCAGACCGTAAGGCAAATTAAGATTATTGTTTTTAATAACATTACAATGCTCGGAAATTTATCCAAATTGAAAATATGTGATTAAAAAATCCGCCACGAGTGGGATTCGAACCCACGACCGTCACTTACTCACGGCGTTAACGTGAGGTTCGTGGGTTCGAATCCCACTCGTGGCGGATTTTTTATCACATATTTTTAATTTAGGCAAATTAAGATGTCATGTAAAGGGTTAGCGGCGGCTACTAGTGACTAAACGCGACTCTATTGGCAGCGATTAGTAGCTACAACTAGCGGTCGCGACTAGTGGCCTAGGTATGTATCTATACAGAGGTAAGTGTTAACTATTAACCAACATATCTACGCAATGCCTCCCGCCATGGTCATTCCGACCCCGACAGTCCTTCAACACGTTGTAGGGTATTGTTCCGCGCTCCGCCACAAATTTAAATACCATTTGTTTGTATTCATGATGCGTCCTCACGTACTATTTGTAGGTAGGTAGGTATATTCTTGTGACATATTGTCGGATATCGCTATGCGTTCCGAGTAGTCGAAAACAAGGACGGGCTTTGCGAAGGATATATTAAATTTATTTCTATGATCGAACATGTGGTGTACAGTTGTACGCACCACGACTGTGACGTCACGGAATTAATATAAACACGAGCGACGCGCAGCGAAATATTAACACTTCAATTAAGATTAATAATATTAAGTTTATGTGTTTACGTTCGAGAGCCAAAGGGTGAAAATAGGCGCGTATCTTTTCTCTCTAATTAACATTTAGACTGGTTCGGTTTCGAATCATAACAAAAGCTATAAATAGCCGCATCGCAGTCAGCGAAGTCTGCGACATAGCAGACTATTATGAGGAAGTACCTCGTTTTTGTTGTGTGCACCAAGTACACATAGGTTCATTGAGTGTGTGAGTGGAGGTGTTAACATTCCTTCCCTATGCAGTGGACATTGACAATCGGCCAAGAATCTGGTAAACACAGCATACGCTTTTGTTTCGTCCGATGTGTAATTTGCCAGAAGCGGCTGGAGGTCATTGACTGTGATGAACAATTTTATAGTTTTTTACTTTTTTATTATTTTCTCCGTGCGAACTTTTATTTTGCTTCGCGATTTTGCATTATAATTATGTTATCAATTTTATTGTAGGTATTCGATTTGGAACTTTATTGGATATTGTACCTAATAATGACTATTTTGCTTCTTTTGCAGTGTATCTTAAACAAGTCAGTCCACTGGCAGTTCAATGCATTCACCTTAGAAAACGTATCTGGCGGTAATTTTCTTTACTATTAATGTATTTAGTTACACAAACCATTACACACATACACACAGAACAACACCACGTTTATTTTCAATTTTTTATGTATTAGTACCTAATGCCTATAGAGTAAAACTGCGGCGGTACTATCGACTAGTCTCAGCTTTGCACAAGTGCTTTTGGAGTGTCAGGCTTTCAATAGTATACACGCGCTGTTCATAAAGAACGTTGCAATGTTCTTGCAGCATAGTAAACTAGTGGTGAGAACAGTAGACCTCGCGAGCTCTCATAACCATGCAATAACCGGCATTTTCCCCTTTCTTTCCCCTGGCTTAGCTAAGCCATTTCACTGAAATCCGTACATATATAACCAGGCCTGTGTCACTCCCCGTTTAGGTATCGAAAATTTACGTATATTATTACTATGCGCGCAGGCGGCCCCTCCGGGTGGTAAATTCAGTTATACGAATCGTTTGTCCAGTTATAAGAATGAAATTGGCTTGCAATGGATGTCTAGGTATCTATACGAAAAGGTGCTGAGTTCTGACGTGAGCTAAATTAAACCATATCGCTGGCCGCATTGAGTAAATATTTCTTTGAATTTCTTTGCTGAGTGAGACTTATGTACGTTAGTATTATTTATTATGCGATATAACGATAAAGCAAACTTCCCTTTCGTCAAAATCGGTTGAAAAATGCGACTTGTAGGCGAAAAAAAACAAGATGGATTTAAGCGTTTTTGGCATTGACGGATACTCGTATATTACTGATTTTTGGTCAATCTCAAAACTGAGACGCTTCGCTCGCTAGATCAATAAACATATGTGGGATCATACAATACTGTATATGTAATCTGCATGTAATAGGCATGATGACTGAAAAATTATTATAGGTCGGTTAGATTACAAAAAAATATTGTACATACCTATATTTTTTATTTTCTCTGAGAAACAATAAACGACGAATATACAGCGTATTTAAATTTCGCATGATGTCACGTTTTCGTACGATTTTTACACAAAGTTGACGTCAAAAGCAACTCTGGAACTTAGATACTCTGTATCTTTGTAAGTTTTTACTTTTTTGATAAACTGAAAAATATGCGTACGTTATTTTTGGATAATGTTTTTCTGACCCAGTCATCATCCCTATTTGAGGAGCAATTAAGTATTGAGTATATAAGGTAAAAATAAAATAAGTTATATTTTAAATTCTGGATTTGTGGCGAGCATATTTTCTTGAATCATAGCAAAGGTCAATCTCGCCATAGCAAAAAATTAACATTTTAGGTTTTAAAAAGCTTTTGAAAAGGTTCTAGAAGTTCTAGTCCTTTGTATGGAAATCGACCCGTAAGTCTTAGTATAAACAACTTTAAAATAACCTTTAATTAATCTCCTGTGTGCAAAACCCACGTTTTAGAACCTTTCTGAGAGCTCCTGCAAAACCTATAGCTTAAGACTGCAGTCTTCGACCGTGGGAATTTTTGATTGAACATCCGAATCTATATTTTCTATCTACACATACGCATTGCGCTGTATTGTACATGCACCCTGGAGACGAATTTAGACGAATTCAGAAGCGCAGCGAGCGATCTGCCTTATCAGCGTTTTCGTCCCCATATTTATTTGAGAATTTAGGAGAACTTTAAGTTGTTCTATCTTTTTACTTTTAATTGTTATATTTGTCTTTTTACAAAAGACAAATTATTATTATTTATTTATTGTATTGGTTAGATTTGTCCTTACCACTAGAGTAACATAGGATATATTAAAATTATTGGAAATCAAAATAGCGGATTTTAGGGGCCAAATTACGAGGCATAAATTTTTCTTTCTTTAAAAACCTATCAAATTAAAGAATTTTATTTAAGGATTATAAAAATATATGCAACTTATATGTTTAAATGTAATTTGGCATGAGAAAAGCTAAAAAACGACGATTTTTATGTCCGGTTCTGTTCCCTAGTAACTACTAAATGGCTAAACCGATTTTGATAAATTATACATGGTTAGATGTATCTTAACCACTAGAGTAACATAGGGTGTATTAATATTATTGGAAATCAAAATGAAGGATTTTTGGCGCCAAATTGCACGGCATTAAAAAATCTTTTCAAACCATTTGAGTGGGGTTTAAATTAAAGGATTTTATTAAAGGATTACAAAAATATACACAACATATATGTTTAAATGAAACTAGAAATGAGAAATGCTAAAAAACAACATATAACAACTTTATTTATAAATGGCTACCAACAAATTTCAAGATGGCATACATGATAGTGTGTTGAATTCGTGTACAATATTAAATAGCTTGCTGAAGTCAGGGGAAATGAAAAAATAAGTGCGACAGGCACTTTACCGTAATTGTTTAGTATAATATGGTTGTATACGAGACCCCTTCGTAACTTTGTACTTCGTAATGTTATTGATTGTACTAAAAGAAATATATTAAAAATAAGGTACATGGTGGTAAACAGCGTCAAAAAAAATAAAATTTTTTATTAATAAAATATTATATATGTTGTATAGCCTAGCGCAAATTAATTCATTTCGCTCTATTGCATAAACAATTTGCTTTTAAATTCACAATTTTATTTTATTTCACTAGAAAAATATGGCTGCCGTTAAAAAATAACTAGTAAGCGTTAGAATTAACCTATCTATCTTTTGAATGTCTCTAAAGCTTAAAAATAATCTTGATGGACTTTAAATATGCCTTCAGCTTATAAAAATACCTTAAAAGTTATGGTTTTAATCCGAAAGTCCTAACTTATTTATTTGGATAAGTTATTTATAACCTTAAGGTTTTAGATAGGTTTCAGAAATAACTGATAAGTTATTCCAACCTTTCACAACTTTGAAGTTGTACAGTTAAAAATCTAACCTCTAGAACTTATTTTAGCATAATGCTAAACTTGCTAGAACTTGCTTAGGAGTTTACGAAAACTATGACATCCCATAAAATTACCGCTACATTATGTAACTCATTTAAAAAACTAAAAAAAAAACTTCAGCACGCGAATTTCATTATTTTAATTTACAAAAGTCGTTCAATGTGTGTCCATCTTGCCTTTTAAGGAGTTTTAGTCACCTAATTCGGCTTAACTTTATCTAAACGCCTATCAAGAGCGTACTTACATTGAAAGGTAAATACCTAGCCATTTTAATTAAGACCTGAGGTTTCCAGTGGATTTGAAGTCATCAAGCTGGAGTGCTTGCAATCCAATACTTGGATTGGAGTGCATATGTGGCCAGGGGAGCGTAAAATAGACACTTTATGCAGATAAGATCGTCGCAGACCCTTAATTAAAGCAAACACCTGCCCTTTAGAATGAACTCGTAACTGAATTAATTATCATATTAATATAGCATTTGTTACAAGATTTAATGGGACTTGAGTGTTTATACAAATTGAATTTTTATTCACCAGCTAAGTTTTTGAAGCATAAAATGAAAAAAAAAATCGTGGTCCTCTAAAAAATCTATTCGACAGAACGCTTATTTGTATGAAAGGCGATTCTGTTTCGGTTGCTTAGTAAGCCGAGTGGATTTTGATAAATAATTAAATATCATTTAAATCTGAATGATTTTTGACAGTCTTGAAACTAATGTGGTTACTTAATTTAAGCAAAAAAGTGAGTAAAACATATACATTTACATTTACGTTAACAACTTTCATCGAAAAGGCGGGACAGATCTCATAAAGTGTAATTGTTTCCGGCTTGTCCAGCCAGCAGAAATTAGTTCTTGTGATTTAACCACAACGTCCACAACACAAGCTCGTACTATAATAGACCAAGAGCCTTAGGGGTGCCAGACTTTCCTTATTTTCTCAATAATAATTTCTGTGCGACTAAGTAGTGGTATGTACCTTTAGTTTACGCATTCTCGCTAGTTTGTAAACAACACGTGTACAGGTGTCTGGCAGAATGTTTGGCAAGTCTGAACGGTCTGGCTGCTTATATACTCGTAAAGTATTGAAATACTTGGCAGAGTAATCTATGTAGAAAGCCCTAAGGCTTTCAGTGAAGTGAGTTTCGGCCCTTGTTTGTACCAGTAAATCGGCCCTGTTTTAAAACTAGCGAATATGCGTAGCCGCGTGAAAGTACATACTAACACTACAAATGATTAGTGAGAAAATAGGTAAGATCTGGCACCTCTACGGCTCTTGGTCCATAAGCTTGACAGTTGCGAAATTGTATGTCGCGTGCACAAGGGTCAGCGGGGGATTATTGTATGAAGGAAAATTGTTCCGATATGATTTACATTACTGGTCCACTAATAGGGTTTTTTTTATTATTGGCGTATAATTTTAACTACTTGTTATTTTCTACACATTATTTATTTTTATTATTTTATTATAAACTCTCGGTGTTACGGTGACATCTGAAGCCATATTCAAGGAAAGTAATAATTTAAGAGTCTATTATAAATAAATTCTTAAATTAATCTTAAAGCTGAAAATTAAAATACTACAACAATATTAGGTCCTTACATATGAAATTGCCGTTCAGTATCAAAAAAGTGAAACAAGTTTTTTTTAATGAAATTATTATTTAATCAATCGAAGTATGCGCCGTTGTTATCAATACACTTCCGCCATTTTATAGGCAGATCATTGATACCTTTGGAAAAAAAATCCTGGGAGCGAGAGTCTATGAACTGTTTGAAGGCGGTTTTGACTGCCTCATCAGATTTGAAATTTTTTCCTTGTAAAAAGTTATCCAAATTTTGAAAAAAGTGGTAATCGGTTGGGGCAAGATCTGGAGAGTATGGTGGGTGACGCAGAGGTTCCAGTCGCAGCTCCTCTAACTTGGCGATCGTTTGATGTGCAGTGTGTGGTCTAGCGTTATCCTGAAGGAGCAGTGGGCTAGAGCAATTCATCAGTCTTGGTTGTTTAAGGCGAAGATATAGGCAAATGGCCTTGAAGTGTGAAATAAATTGTTAACTCGTAAATATGGTGATAATTTCCATATTTCTCTACGTCATGCACTAGATAGCCCTTTAAATTATTTTATGAACTGCCGTTAAAACTATTATTGGTGGTGTTTAATGGCGAGCTTTTCCATCATTGTTTGCAATTGTTGGCAATACAAGTCTGCAGTAATCGTCTGGCCTGATCTCAAGAAGCTGTAGTGGATAACACCAGCACTGGTCCACCAAACACTAACCAGAATCTTCTTTTTGGTCAGTTTCCGCTTAGGGCAAGGTTTTGCCGGTTCTCCAGGGTCAAGCCATTGTGATGATCGCTTCCGATTGTCGTACAGGATCCATTTCTCATCACAAGTCACGATACGGTTCAAAATCCCCTCATTATTGTGGCGATTAAGCAAAGAAACGCAGCAAGCAACGCGTGTTTGTTGGTTTGCTTCAGTCAATTCGTGCGGTACCCACTTTTCGAGTTTTTTAATTTTTCCGATTTGGCGCAAGTGGATAAGTATCGTTTTGTCACTTACGCCGAAGGCTGCTGCTAATTCAGAAGTGGTTTGAGATGGATCCGCTTCCATTATCGCCTTCAATTCTTCGTTATTCACTTGAGTATCAGGTCGTCCACGAGGCTCATTGTGTAAATCGAAATTTCCAGAACGGAAACGTTGAAACCAAAAACGCACCGTTCGTTCGTTAGCGGTGCCTGGTCCATACACATCGTTAATTCTTCGAGTCGTTTCTGCAGCACTGGTGCCACGGTGGAACTCGTATTCGTAAATACCGCGAATTTTCAATTTGTCCATAGTTGTTGTTATAGCAATGTTGAAACTCAAACAAATGATGTTAAAACAGAAATACGAATTTTAAAACAATATTTTTCTGGCTTTATTTCGAAATAAATTTGAATTTGGAATTCCTAATGAAACGCAAGATATTTGATTTTAAAGTTGCCAGTATTGAAAATCGGCAATTTCATATGTAAGGACCTAATACTATCCGCAACTTATATAATTATCTAAGAAAAAAAAAATTATAAATTGCCGCGTTGGATGGCAATGCAAAAAGCATTGTTACCCAATCCAACGTTGGGCGAATCAATAAAACAGTCAAAGTAAATCATCAATCAAATAAGAATATAATGTAATAATTAGTTATTACGTTTGCGTCCCACCCATAAAGTGTTTTCATTCGAACATAACGGCGAGGCGGCCTCCCGCGGCATATTTTACGCTGAAAATTTGGAATTGTGTCAAAAGCATGTTGCCAACGTGAGCCGTCACCTACGACATTATGGTTTCACGGGAATTCACGCAATGCCTAGCTTTTGCATAGATTATTAACGAATCTTGTAGACAGTCAAAGCTTCTGCATTCGATTGTGCTTTGGTGGATCTTCGTGAGCATTAAATCATATCGCTTCTTCTTCTTATCAAGTGCGTTTATAGCTAATACTGCCTAAAGGCATCTGACGTAGCTTAATGAATGTCATCTAGTGACAACAGTCATTATTACACACTAGCACAGAATACATAAGAGTACCAACAGAATGGAATCTCACAGCGTCTCCCGCAAATTGGCGTTCCCGCACCTCTCCCCCGCACTATGTGCCCTTTATTGCGCTCTAAATCAGGGTTCGTTACTAGCCGCACACAATACGCGACGTGTGTTGTCTTGAGAACTGTCAACCAATAGTAACCATCATAGTGAGAAGATGCGCATTTAATAATGGTTTATCCACCAAATACAACAAAGAACGTATATTTCATAGATTTCCGACTGATGAAAACTTAGCAAAGCAACAATATAATTTCACGTTATTATCAAATTTAGTATAATGTTTAATAGTATTTGCAGAACTGTTTATTCAACGAATAAGGGTAGTTTTTAAACGTCAAGTCAAGTATTTAAAAATCAAAATTACTAATTGCACAGCAAAATACTCAACTGAAAATATTAGTAAACAAACTGCAATATATATTTGTGGCATAGAAAAATGGATAGAACTTTCCTAGCAGTCGGGTGTTGGTCGCAGTTCTAACATAACCTATAGGTTTGCTAACCTAGTATTTTTTTTTATTAGATTTGAGTGTGTTTGACTTCTATCTAGCCTGATGGGAAGCTAAGATGAGGTCTAAGGTGCAACACGCAGACTTAAAAAATGCCTATTCACTCTTGCCTTGAAAATTTCATGAGCAGTCAGTATTTCTGATGAGATTAAATTGATGGGTGAATTATTTATTTGATTTGCAATTAATAATATCCCGTTGAAAATTACCGTACTTACATGACTATAAACTCAGAGGTACAAGTAACCAAAAATCCTTTATTGTCGATAGGATTTTCATTAAACTGTATTAAAACTTATATATTTTAATATCAGTACCGTCCTTAACTTTTGTTCAGGATGTCCCTTTAGTTGCGAATATGCAATATCCGGTCGCAAAGGGTTGGTTACTTTGTAATCAATGTCACGAACGAGATCCATCGTGCGGCTTGTGGCTTTGCCTTTGTTCTATTTCGTGTGTTCCGTGTGAATAAGCTTGTTCCTAATAAATATGAAGTCAATTTTGACGTATTATTAGGCTGTCCAGTTTAAGGCCGAGACTCGATTTAAGATAGCGAGGATGTGGTGTGTTTTAACAACCAATGACATTTCGTTGTTGAAATATTAAAAGAGATAGATTATTTCGTTACATAGGAGTATAGTATTACACAGAGTAGGTACTATTAATCAACACGTTGTATAGGTATACACTAACGCAAAACCACTTACATAAAATTTAAATTTTCATACAAACTGATCAGCTGATCGAGTCAATTTGTATGAAAATCCTTTTTTTTTTTGGGTTTCGTGAAAGTTGTAGAATAAAAGTTGTTCGGTTTCTTGAGCTGAGGTACCATCTGAGAGGTGGCGTTAACGTTTTTAAAGTAATAATTTTGTCTTCTTCCGGTCCTTGATCAAAAGCCTAGGATTTGACCAAAAACCTGTTTTTTTCATGACCTGCGCTATTATATAGAGTTATTATAGAGAGTTATACTCGTATACACTCATAAACCATCGCCAGTATAGTTGATGAAAGAAATGTACGTACGAAAATTTAGGGATATTTTCGGGTAGGCGAAGAATCTATTGCTTTTTTCATAGTAGTAAGTTTTTGTCATCAAGCTAGGCCTGGCCTTTTCCTACATTACTAATAAGTATATGCTGTGGCCAACTCTTGGACCTGTCTATTCTGCAAGATATAAAGTTATTATGATAGTGTAGTGTATCAATTTTCCATATATGCTTGTAACTGAAGCATATAATGTAAACTATACATTTCGGAAGCATACCATCATATAAGTACATATAATAAAACAGTAAAATTCGCGTGTCTGTACATTTGATGAATTTATCAAAAATTTGTATGGGCGATAAGAAAAGAGTAACAAAATAAAAGATTTTTTAAAAAATCTGTCTGTAGGTATGATAAAAGGAAACGAAAGGAAACGTTTAAAGATTTTCTGTCTAATAGTCTGGGATAAATGCACAATGGCAAACAAGAAAGCCGTCAAGATCGTGGATCGAACACTACGAAACATCAATCACGATGAAACGTCATTGAGAAACATTACATTACTTTTCTCTGAGGAATTCAGAATTGAGAACATTGGGTGATGAGGTATTTACTTGGGAGTCTAGAGCCAACGAGACTTTTAATATCGATAAGCATACATTCAAAATATACACAAGCATAAGATATATCATACTGTACATATATATATACTACATAAATTTATATTATCTATATTCTATCTGACAGTTCCCGAAGATAATGTGCATGCACCGCACTCTTAAGGTGAATATAGAAGCAAATGGCCTTGAAGTGGCGCCCTCATTTGAAATAAATTGTTAACTCGTAAATATGGAGATAATTTCCATATTGCTAATCGTCAGGCACTAGATAGCCCTTTAAATTATTTTATGAACCACCGTTAAAAGTATTTACATGAGTCCGTCTAGCTTTAAAACTTACCTCCGCCAAAAGTGGCCACGGCAAGTTTTAAAGCTAGACGGATCACCAATAATAGTTTCAACGGCAGTTCATAAAACAATTTAAAGGGCTATCTAGTGCGTGACGATTAGCAATATGGAAATTATCACCATATTTACGAGTTAACAATACGCATGATGACTGAAAAAATATTTTTGGCCCATCGGTTACATTATTAAAAAATAATGTACACGTATTTTTTCTTTTCTCTGAGAAAAAATAAATAACAAAGATACAGCGCATTTAAATGTCACATGACGTCACGCTTTCGTACTATTTTTACACATCGGTGACTTCACAAGCCCCCACTCTAGAACTTTGATACACTGTATTTTTGTGAATTTTAACTTTTTTGATAAACTGAAAAATATGGGTACATTATTTTTGGATAATCTAACTAACGGACTAATTAGAATAATACTTTTTTGACCCAGTCATCATCCCTATTTATTTCACACTTCAAGGCCAATTGCTTCTATATTCACCTTAAACGCACGAGTACGAGCAAGCCGGATATTAATTGCTAGGGCGTTCCAAAGCTTTACCGTTTGCACGGTAAACGATATACCTAGCGCTGTATCTCCCGGTGCGCCTCCAATATCCGTTAAGTGGTTAAAATCAGTGACACGGCTCGACTCCACGTTAATTGACTTGGCGAGGAATCCGTTTAGTTAGCTAGATCGGCGGCAGCGGCGGTCTCTTCATCACATGCTCTATTTCACTTTACCAGACAACATGTACACATGTTGACTGTGATGTAGGCCGTATTTTTTTTCACAGCGTCGTATCTATTACTAATTAGCTCGTTTTAATTATCGTCAGTTAATTTCCTACGCTTACCAACTTCCTTATATCGATCCCTTTAAGCAAACAGGGGTCGGGTCGCAAAATTAGTGAACCGACGCCGCAGGACGGTTTCGCCAAAAATATAATCCAATCCGCGCAAGGCTGAACGTGGACGTAAAACAAAAATGATGCAGAAGGTTTGACAACGTTCCCATGGAACAGTGTAAGCCGTATTTTATTTTCTCAAAAAATATTTTTATTTTTTCTTTTAGCCATTTACGACCCATAGTTGGGTAAAGGCCTCCCCTTGTCGCTTTATTATGAATTTATTAAAATAATATATTTTATTACTGCAAATTAATTTATAATTTAAAAGTAACGAAAAAACATACTATTTAATAATAAAGTAGGTTAAGACGATTACCATGCAGAAGTGGCCCTCATTTGAAATGTTTAATTGTATGATGTATGGTGTGCTGATATACTCGTATAATATAATATTTTTCAAACTATCAGGCATTTGATTAGATAGCCCATATATTTTTTAATAACCTTTGAAAGTATTATTTGTTGTCCGTCTAGCTTTAAAACGCGTTTCTACGATTTTACATGCACAAGTAAAAGGTAGCTAAACGTAGTTATACGCACATAAATTAAAAGTAGGTACTCGTAATACCTCAGGTATTCATATCGATGTTTTTATAATTTAAATACCCCATTCCGTTTTCATATTACCCTTTCGGCTCCGTCATAGAAGTTTTCTTTCTGAGATATACTTATTTTGTGGTACGTGTGACCTTGAAGAGGCTACAAAAACGGGTCGGGGCTCATTGCAAGCGAGAAATTTAGCACAAAGTATTTGTTTATTTGCCATTCTTTGATCTTCGACATGATTCACATCTTCACACTTTTGTGCTAAAAGTAATATAGTTTACTGTGGTGCTACTACTTATGTACAATACAATTGGATTCACTTAATGTGTTTAATGTTATCGGAAGGTTAGACTTATGAATTTTTGATAGTAGTTTACATGTTACATTTTTTATTGAAGTACGTAAAACTTTTTAAGACTATTTCGAATTTTTGTTGTGTATAATATTGACTATTTATATTTATTATTATAATATATTTATTATTATTTAAATTGTATTGTATATATACATTATAGTATTTTATGACACTATCACATAAGGAAGGTTATTACACACGAGCGTGATAATACCGAGTTATGTGCAGTGTCATACACTACTTTATCTAATCTCATAAACTAGAATTAAAGCTATTAAATAAAAGATCAAAGTTGAAAGAGAAAGATGTAGTTGTTTGCTTATAGTGTTTATTTTCAATATTTGGAAACATCGACATCGTTATACTTATACACTTTATGCACTCTAACATTGAGTATTTAGACCATAATGAGGAACACTTAAACTTCTTAAACAATTTCTGAAAATAGGTCAATAGTACGTTTACCGAAATCAAAGAACCTTGTTTTTGCATTTTCCATGCCATGAAATCCTGATAACAGTTATCATAAAGTTTTCTCGACTTTGCTGGTAAAAAGATTGTAAGTCATCGAAGAATCTCTAGCGGAGTTCTATTTTCTTTAAATTCTCTACTATCCGACATTTTTACAAGACGTAGGCAAGGAGATTACAAGATATTTATTACTTAAAAATGTATGAGGTGCCATAATAAATTACAAGGACACAGATAATTAACTCTTTTTTTACGGCCCTGAATACAAATTCTTTTGAGCAATCCAAACTTGTTTGTAACGCTATAAAAATGGTGAACAGCGTCTATAGCGTTCCATTAATAAAATAAATTGATTCCCAAGGATTTCCACCATCAATTACAAGGTTTTGGAACGCATAAACGGTGTCACCATTTTTATGTGGCTTAAATGACATGTATCCAGGGCCGTAACAATAATTGACCTGTATAGTAATAGTAAAAAAAATTCAAAACATTGTTTTGTTTGAGAAAAAAGTGTTATAATGGGATTCTATTTTAAAATTTTCGTATTGTGTTCACAAAATTACGTCAATATAAAATCGTTCTAAAGATTATAATTAGAATTTTATAATATGAGATAATAGTATATTGTGCTTCAAGGCGTAATAGTTTTAAGGCTAGGGCGCTACTTTGGATCCAGAGCGAAACGAAGGATTCCACAGTAGAATCAAGAGCGTAGCGAGGGATTCTACGGTGGAATCCTGAGTAAAGCGAGGGATTCAAGTATATCGCCCGAGATAAAACTATTACCGTACACCGTGTAGCACATTCTTCTTTTCATATCTATCTATGAGAAAAAATTGCAAATATATACCTATAACGAAAGTAGAAAACCTACAAATCAGTTGCCTATATTTTGTAATTTTAAAACTAAATTCTTCTTTTTTTTTGCGGATTGCCGATACTGCCGTCTGACGGCTGATATTATTTTTGATTCTACATTCGTGTTCGGTTCTCAAATGTGTTTTAACGCCTAGCGAATTTACTTTTTACTTTTCAGTGTCTAGAGAATTACCAGTGACTGTAGCCCCAAATATTTGTGATCAAAACATCGTTTATCGAATAGATGAGATGAAAAGGATATTTTGACTTTGATTGGTGCGCCATTAAAAAACACTTGAGATCGCAAATCATTAAAAAAAGATACGAGGTGCAGCTCTGCTCTCTACGGGCTTGACATCGATTTCTGTTCTTTCGGACTTTGCGTTTCCGTTTGTATTTACTTATCTCGTGGTATATTTTTATTTTTTTTTACAATTTCCATAGTAATATACAATACAGAAGAATATATACAAATGGCGCAGTCTATCACCCCGTTGTCATTGCGACCACACCCTTCTAACGTGACAGTCTTAAAACACGTGAACTTAATACGTGTAACAACACATATGTTCAGAACCCAGGCATTGTCAAGATATTGTCTCCTTAACTTACAGGCAAATTGACGGATCATTACGCTTTGTTTGTGCGTGAAGTACACAAAGAAAAACGCTTTTTATGGTACCTGTACGATTTGCCGTGAAATCGCCATTTATTTCAGTGACCGACTTATTTCACTGCGCTATTTTAAGTGCCTGAGACACTTGGTTCCGGTTTACTTACTACTCGTAGTTTGCCATTGCTCCAGACGCCCGTAAAACTATAGCTTTTTCAAATAATAATAATTGTAATTTATGCAAAATAGTGAATAATTTAAATTCGATTGAGTATCTAATATTATATTCACCCCCATTATTTCAGTTATGAAGTTAATATTATATTCACCCCCATTATTTCAGTTATGAAGTTAATATTATATTCACCCCCATTATTTCAGTTATGAAGTTAATATTATATTCACCCCCATTATTTCAGTTATGAAGTTAATATTATATTCACCCCCATTATTTCAGTTATGAAGTTAATATTATATTCACCCCCATTATTTCAGTTATGAAGTTAATATTATATTCACCCCCATTATTTCAGTTATGAAGTTAATATTATATTCACCCCCATTATTTCAGTTATGAAGTTAATATTATATTCACCCCCCATTATTTCAGTTATGAAGTTAATATTATATTCACCCCCATTATTTCAGTTATGAAGTTAATATTATATTCACCCCCATTATTTCAGTTATGAAGTTAATATTATATTCACCCCCATTATTTCAGTTATGAAGTTAATATTATATTCACCCCCATTATTTCAGTTATGAAGTTAATACAAATATTACAATAAATGTTTTCTAAAGCTTCAAATAGCAAACTGTACTTAATTAAGAGCCCCTATGACCGCGATACTACTACTAAATATTATCAATATTAACGAAATACTCACTTCGAAATAAAAACACAGCAAACTTCAGGACTAACTCCAGTCATTATACGAGTATGATTTGAAAACACGATTGCTTAAAATTTTCTCGATCGAAAAAAATTGCGAAGTTGCCTCTTACTCCTCTTACTTTAGAATTATATTAAAACAGAAAGTATTCAAGAAATACATTAAATTAGCCCTTGTTTTGTACTTTGGATTACAATTGTACTAAACATAAAGCAATCATCATACGAGTATGTCTTACTTTTTAAATAACTCTTAAATATTCTTTGTAAAACGAAAAAATCCTGAAACAAAAACCAGAAACGCATAAACCAGCCTTATTGACCCGCCGCAATTCGAATATTTTAGAAATGGATCCCTAAATCGGAAAACGGTGTTTACAAACTCAATATTTTTGAAAGGCCTATTCAGCGACATCCCACACTATGGTTAAGTCGAGAAAAAATATATTCCCACTTTACATGTATGTACCTTAAAGTATTTTTTTCGCAAGATTTTATTTTACCACTTTGTCGGCGTGTTTAATATACATACATACTAATGCTAAATTACAGCTTTTAGTACTTAAAGTCTCTGAGTAAAACCGCGCACATACAGACATGGCGAATCTATAGGTAAGGATTCCTTGTTAACTTTACTACGGAATCCTAAAAAGTAAGTGCTTGTATTAAAGCGGTTCTCTGTAACGTCATGCAAATTGCAATTCCGTCTTTTCCTCTTGTAGCAAATAGCTGCAAAATTGCATGCACACAGAAGAAACCCTGGTCCGTGTGGTTCCGGGTTAGAATAGGACCACTCCATCTCTTCCTGTGGATGACTAAGCACAAACATCTCGTGCTATAATTGCATTCCCAAGGAGGTTTAATGTCGGGCGGCGGCCGGTTGTAAAACTTTTCGCACAAATACATTCCCAAAGAGGGTTGACGTCAGGCAGGCGGCCAGTCGTTAAACTATAGCCAAATCGTTTAAACTTCCGGCTATTTCTTCTCCATTTTGCAAGGTCTGGCATCCTTGGGTGACCATTGACATACATGTTATATTTGGAGAAGAAAAAGCGGGAAGCGCACCCCGGGCTCCGAAACAGCTCAGCTGAGGATGCAACCGGGAACGCGCTTAGACGAAGAAGAAGAAACCCTGTTCCGTAATTCAGTTTCCCGGTAAATGAGAATCGCGAGGATTTGACGACATCGGGGATTACAATAGTACACGCCACGCTGCTCATTCAATTTCACAATTGCATCTCGACAGGAGTTAGCATGAATGCGTTTGTATAGTATATAATTCCTAAATTAAATCTAATTAAATTATAATACTCGTACTAAGGAATTTAGGTTTAGATAATTTTAAACAAAAATAAGCGCCTTCAATTTCTGGTGTTATTTATCAGTTCCACTTCACAAAGGCAGACTTTCTGAATGCAAATGCGTGATTTATTGACACAAACATCAAAATCACTGCAAAGAATGTTGAATCAACTTGCATGTATGTATACTCTTTTAATAAAAAAAAAGCCGTCAAGTGCGAGTTGGACTCGCCCATGAAGGGTTCCGTAGCAGCAAGTAACATTTTACGATTTATGAATTATGATGTATGAATTTATGAAGATTTATGATAAATCTCGTTCAAACCAATTTTCGGGTGTAAGTACTCTTCAACTGTATAATAGTTAGCTGATTTACAAATGGATCTAATGACACACCGGGAGTCTTCGGAAAATTGCCCTTCAGACTCCAGGTGAGATAGTTCAGTCGCAGAAATTTCTTTCAATACGATTCCTCTTCAATAGCGGATAACGAACTTTCAAGGATTGATATTGTCATTGGAAGGCATAATTAAAGGACTTTATGTAGACAAAAGTCCCTTATCGGGTGTGATTCAAAAGTGTTTTCGACACTTCTACCAATCATGATTAAATTATGAAATTGTACAAAAGATAGATATCTTAGAATATTATTATATATAATAAGAATATCAGCAGAATTATAATTACGACGCAGATGCGTAGTAATTATAATTCGCCTTACATTTATATAGCCTTACATAGTAAATAAACTGTAACAAAATTAGTTTATCGACTTAGCACCACGCGCCTCTGAAATTCTCTCGAAACCGAAGGTTTGGAAAATGTGTAAAGAAATCCACGGATCAGATTACACGTTAAAATAACTAACCTGTTTATTTGCTGCACAATACATTTTTCAACGAGGTTTTTATCGAAATTTCGCTTCGATAAATTTAATTCTAGTAAAAAAAAAAATTTAATCACTTTTCCGTTCAAAATACCAGTATAGGTACTATACTGGTATACGAAACTATTTTGTTCGTTCCAGTTTATTCGTTCCCAAGGAACTGATTCAAGTTTCTATGGAAAGCCAAGTTTAGTATCATTGACTAAATTTACCCTTAAAATAGTTGTGCGACAAATAATACGATAAAGTGACAATTTGACAAGTTTTGGTACAAAACATGTCAGGCTTTGGCAGCCCAGCATTAAAACCATCACACGAAAATTGCATTTTTCAAATTGTAAACTGCGTTAAGGCCGTACCTGAATTTTCCGGGGTCCAGTGCTGCCCCCATTTAAAATAAATCATTTCAAAGAAAACGGAGACATTATTTAAAATTTTGCTACTATCAAATCCTAGATAACCTTTCAAAGTATTTTATGAACTACTATTTACAGTTTATAATGAGAACGTTAAGCTTTACTACGCACATTTGCCAAAAGTGGCCATTTTTCGCAAAAATGCGTAGAGAAGCTTAAAGTTCTCTCTTTAAACTGTAAACAGAAGTTCATAAAATAGTTTGAAGGGTGATTGATCTAGGGCTTCACTAAGGCTAAATTTCAAATGATATCTCCGTTTTTATTGAAATGAATTATTTCAAATGGGGGCAGCACTGGACCCCGGAAAATTCATGTATGGCCTTAATTCATAAGTTACTTGTATCTTGGAAATATGGTATCGTGCTGCATTACCGATTGTTCGTGTAGTACAAATACAACCCCTTTAAAGGTCGCACAAAACATTTCATTTCTGGTCACATTTTTCATTACGGTGTCTATCTTGTACCTTTAGATCTATGCCCTCGGCAGTCATGAATAAGTAATATCAACAAGAGCAATATTTTTCACTCGCCTCTAGAGGTTCAGATGCTAGGACAGAAATATTAGCTGAAAAATTATCTTCTTTAAAAAATCTGCTTGCGTAATTATCCGCTCGGCTTCGCCTTTTTAAGAAATTAGTATTTGTTATTGTTATTTATGTTTGTTCGCTCGTTCGCAAGTTCGTTATAATGTGTTAACATTATTACATTATTATTTATTGTATTCTATTATAAGTGTTTGTAAATTGACAGAGAAATTCTGGCGCGTAGGCGACCAATACTGTGTAAATGAGTTTCTTTTGGCGTTTCTCCTTAGCAATGGTCGTTATCGGTAGTCTTTCTTTGAAATTATTAATTAATTTTACACGTAATGTAAACAAAACTTATTGATGTGTAAAAGTGCCTGTAAAGGCCTAATTACTGAATAAATATTTGTATTTTGAATCCGATGCTGCTATGGGGTATTCTCGGAGGAGCTCGGTGGCCCGGTGGGAGTACGCATTGCTAGCGTTTTCACATGTCAAGCAACCCCGGGCGTGGTCCGTACTTGGATGGGTGACCACAAGTGGTACAGAAAATTCTGGAGCTCCTCCGTGCTTCGAAAGGTACGTTAAAGCCGTTGGTCCCGGCTGTCATTATAGCTATGTCAGATGCCTTTAGGTAGCTTGAAAAATCTGACACCAGTGCTGGCCACTTATTAGTAATATAGTAAACAAGATGTACATAATATATACATTGACGTGAAAAAAGAGGACCAATTTTGACGGGACTTTTACTCGCAGATGGCTATTGTTATAAGCAATAAAATAGCTACATGTTAAATTTGTTTAGGGTCATGGGTGTTATCACTAAGGGTTTATATACAAATCATTGGGCCTGAATTAATCGGCACAGCTGGGCGGTAAAATCGAATATATGTCGTTGAATGTTCGGGAAAAATCAGTCGTAATTGCTTCGGGTCGGCTTTGTTGTTCGACAAATACCGTGCTGAACCGACAATTCCGGTCTGCTTATATGTGTAGCAACCCTAACAAATCAAGCCTCCATACAACGGCAAAAGTAATAAACGTTTAAAAACTTGATATTTCTACTGTAAATCGTTACATTGTCCCATCAGCTACCTCCTTTCGGCTTTATCTCTTTAATGTAGTTGGTATAACGTCTAGCCCACGTAAATCAATTCACATACATTGTATGCGCTGTACAAAGTACGAGTAGTACGGTGTTAAGTTAAGACTGCAGTCTTCGACCGAGGGAAATTTTGATTGAACACCCGAATCTATATTTTCTATACACATACGCATTGCACTGTATTGTACATGCACGCTTGGGACGAATTTAGACGAATTCAAAAGCGCAGCGAGGGGTCTGCCTTATCAGCGTTTTCTTCCCCATATTTATTTGAGAATTTCGGAGAACTTTAAATTTTTCTATCTTTTTACAAAAGACAAATTATTTTTATTTATTTATTGTACGTGTTTAAGCATGAATCAATCTTCATATATGTGTATTTTTTATTTTTTAACTCAGTCGTTTGCGCAAGAAATCCGATGACGTATTCGCTTATATTTTCTTCCAAGTTTAACCTTTTTAACTAAGTTTTTGAATGAATTAAAAGAAAAATTACTAAAATCTTCTCATTCACTTTTTAGGATTTTCCTTTGTCTTTATTTCTCTGTAATTTATACACAACTTCATGTTTTAAATTCCGTGTAAACAACAAAGACATGAACGTCGCGCACCGCAAAAAATTGAAACACGTCTCAGGTTAATTAGAATTAAACAAACTATTACAATGAAAGTCAATAAATTGTCTCATTCACTTTTTTAATACTTAAATAAACTTCAATTTAACATGTCTAAACATATTGTTACTAAGTTAGTTTGGCTCCAATCAGCTCCGAAAAAGCAGTCAAAATCACTAAAAATAAGGACCGGGCCCTTAAGCTTGAAACTGTCCACTTTGACCGCGTTGTAAAGCCAAACCAATTTAGTTTGACCTCTTCCTACAGGTGTATTGGACATGAGATTGTGCTATATTCCAGAAACAACTTTCCCGAGGGTTACGATTATAAGTTATCTTTCACTTATCATGGAGTATACCGATTAATATAAATAAATAGATACGTAAAGAACTTTGGAAGAAAAACGTCATAAATATAAACAATTAGTTATTGTAAATCATTTTGTGCCCTAAATACGCTATTTGTCAATTTTTGAAAAATACATACATAGGTACATATTATCACGCCTGTTTCCCATTGGGGTAGGCAGAGATTTTTTTTTATGAAAATCGTTTTGAATAATTCTTTATTAAATAATAGGCACATACGCGCATACAGAAAGTCCGACAAAACACCATGTTTACTTTCGTGCGACGTCATCGGAGAAGAAGCTATTCATAGGGCGTTTCCGTCAAAGATAACAAATTAATAAAAAAAATAGATATAAATTAATATATAGGGACAAATCACACTGATTGAGCTAGCCCCAAAGTAAGTTTAAACTTGTGTTATGGGATACTATGTATATCTATATGATATATTTTATGATAAATAAATACCTATATAGATAAACACCCAATAATTCTAAAAATATAATAATTTTATTCGTATATTTCGTATTATTTATGAAAAACTAAAGTGAAATATGTTTTTATACGCTCTAAACAGATAGGGTGACAACTAATTATGGTTTATATTAAATGTAGTCCAACTGCCGCATTGAGCACGCCGCGCGCCGTTGTCCTTACTTGTAACCGTGTAAACGTGTTTGGTTTTAGCCTAGCACTAATTCGGCGCAAGAGATAGCCTCGAATACCACCTATTAGGAGATTATGGTTCGCTCCGCTATCTCACTCCATTTTAATCGGACTAGATCTATCTTAACATTTTCCTTTCTTTCGTACGTGTTGCCTATTGTGTCACATTTTTTGTTGGCTTACAGGAAGATTTTGTTCTTTTTTAGGGTTGGGTGCACCCAAAGGGTGCAAACGGACCCTATTACTGAGACTCCGCTGTCTGTCCGTCTGTCACAGGGCTCTATCTCTTGAACCGTAATAGACACTTGAAATTTTCACCGATTATGTATTACTGTGGCCGCTATAACAACAAATATTGAAAATAAAAAAAGTTAAATATTAAAGGGGGTCGCCATACAAAAAACGTGTTTTTTCAGCGTTTTTAACTAGATCTTTATAATGGCATTAACTAGATACTTGAAATTTTCACAGATTATGTATTACTATGGCCTCTATAACAACAAATACTGTAAATAAAAAAAAGTTAAAAATTAAAGGGGGTCGTCATACAAAAAAACGTGTTTTTTTAGCGTTTTAAAACATTGTACGGAGGTACGGAACCCTTCATGTACAAGTCCAACTCACTTTAGCCCGTTTATTTTAACTGTGCAAAGGTAGCTCCCATTTCCTTTTATTAATTTTTACCCTAAGTTATAATGGGAAGATATTATTAATACCATGCCATGCCATGGAAATTACTCCACCGACAAGAACCTTGTTTTGAAATTTGTTGATGTTGTTGATGTGATTATTCCAGTATGAAAATGTGATGACAAGTTGACGAACTAAATCGAATAATATTTTTCGGACCAGTCCACATCCCTATTACTTAAATAAACTTTTAACTTGTTTAATTAAACTAAATAGATAAAGACAAATCACACTGATAGAGCTAGACCAAAAGCACAGAATACATAAGAGTACAAACAGAATGGAATCTTACAGCGTCTCCCGCAAATTGGCGTCCCCGCACCTCTCCCCCGCACATTGTGCGCCTTTTTGCGCTCTAAACCAGGGTTTAGTTACTAGCCGCACGCAATTCGCGACGTATCTTGTCTTGAGAACTGTCAACCAATAGTAACCATCATGGTGAGAAGATGCGCATATAATAATTGTTTATCCACCGAATACAACAAATAACGTATATTTCATACATTTTCAAGTGATGAAAACAGGTAAGCAAAGCAACAATATAATTTCACGTTATTACCCAGCAAACATTTTTAACACCGATTGATATATATATTCTCGCTCCTTCGCATTGGCGGGAGAATACACAAGAGAGTACACAAAAATATTTGTAAAGTGATATAATGTAGCTGTTACAGACTTTTCTGTAACATTTAATACATATAAAACAGAATATTTTTTTTACGTCATAGTGTTCGCAAATCTCCCGGTATGGAAAGATATAATCGTAAATATGTCGAACTCGTTAGTAGGTAAGTATTTAATTAATTCTGCGGTGCGACCCTAGGTATAATACTCACAAATCGACGTGTGTACAGATAAATTGTTTCGTTTGTAGTAGTAGTAGGTATATATGTTACTCTAAATCTATGAAGTGTCATACTCGTAGATAGACCAGTGCCAGAAGGTTTTTTTTAAACTTGTGTTATGGGATACTAACTAAACGATACTATATTTTATGATAAATACATATTTAGATAAAATCCCAAGGCCAAGGACACACGTAAAATTATGGAAAATAAAGTTTCCATGTTGTAACGATGTAGAGTTCCGAAGTTACAACTTCGAAACTCTGCCCGACATGCACTTAGCCGATTCGTTTTATTTTTGGTGGGAAGCCAGCCGTTTCTTTTATTTTTAGAAGGACGTCACAATCTACCACCAACTTGTTTACTAGGAATCTTATTAATTTAGTAAAACTCGCCGATGAACTACGTCAATATTAGGTACGTTAAAAATAATTAAATACCATTAATTTTTAGCCTAACATCCAACATTCATATTGCCTTTGTTGATGTGTGAAATGTAAAAATAATTCGAATTAATAAGGTTACAGTGCAAATCCGATCAGTGCATTTTGTGAAAGGAATTACCTGTCTAAGCAATGAGAAGGTTGGAAAGAGTGGGAGAGAGAAGAAATATTTTAAAACTATTGAAAATAGAAGATGAATGATGATTGGACATCTAATAAGACATGACAATCTATTCAGAAAAATAGTAGAAGGAAAAATAAAAAGGGGGACGAGGCAGGAGAAGACCAAGGATGCAGTTTTTCTAACAAATTAAGAAAGGGTTAGGAGTAAAGTCCTACCAAGACATAAAAAAAGGCAAAGAGAAGAGAGGAATGGAGGCATCTACTTTAAACTCCACCGACAATAGCAAGCTCTTAAGTTAAAGAAGAAAATCGTTGGCCTACTTAGTTTGTGGGATTCGTTTTCTACTTTTTTACCTGACCACGGCAAAGCTAAACGAAAAGGTAATGATTTTAGCAGTATATGTATGTGGTTATTTATTTCTGTTACACCGTAGCATCCAAACCGACAATCCAACTTTGAGAAATGAGATATCAATCGATTCCTTATTATTTTTCGAGTGACATACTATGCAATGAACGTACCTACATTAAATACGAATGTTACATACAAAAATGTGAAGCCAATTTTTTTTTGTTTCGATATCGAGCTGGTAAGGGTATCATATGATAGCTCTTATTTATATACAAATAAACTATTATGTGTTTATCCCTAACGGGGCAGACAGAGCCTGGGGCGGTAAGGCCCACCCAGGCCGCTTTTAGCGTGATGGTCGGCATTAAGGTGGAAAAGGGGGGTCTTAATTAGCACATTTTAAATTTCAAAAATATGTTAGGTTGGATAATTTATACTTTTTAGTAAGAATTTTTCCATAGTCTGGTATTCGTTTTTAGGGTTCCGTACCCGAAGGGTGCAAACGGGACCCTATTACTGAGACTCCGCTGTCTGTTCGTCTGTCTGTCTGTCCGTCTGTTTGTCTGTCCGTCAGTCACAGGGCTCTATCTCTTGAACCGTAATAGCTAGACACTTGAAATTTTCACCGATTATGTATTACTGTGGCGGATATAACAACAGATACTAAAAATAAAAAAATAGTTAAAAATTAAAGGGGGTCGTCATACAAGAAACGTGTTTTTTTATTTATATTTATTTATTTAAGTTTATTGCACACAATCTCATATTTGATTGATTACAATGGGTCAAACTTAACGCTATGCGTTACCTACCAGTTTGCCTTTGGGACACATCGAGAACGGGTTTCTTTCAGCGTTTTTAACTTGATCTTCATAATGGCATTAATAAGATATTTGAAATTTTCACCAATTATGTATTACTATGACCACAATAACAACAAATACTAAAAATAAAATAAAGTTAAAAATTAAAGGGGGTCGTCATACAAGAAACGAGTTTCTTCAGCGTTTTAAAATATTGTACGGTGGTACGGAACCCTTCATGTACGAGACCGACTCGCACTTGCCCGTTTATTTAAACATATCTTGTTTAACTTAAAGTACTAATTTCCGCGGTCGAGAAAATTATAGGAAGTTACACCCGTCGTGGGCAATCAATGTTTTAATTAAATAATTTGTTTTGTCCTGGAATGTCTAAGGGACATGCAAGTTTTGAAACTTCGCACAAAAGCGTCCCCCTAATAGTACATTTTGCCTTATTATTTATGCCTTACCCTAAAACATTAAAAGCATCTCTAATAGTTACCTATTTAAGAGAAAAGTCCACACGCACCTTTTTGCTAGTTTGTAAAAGCAGAACGAATAATTATCTTAAATTGTTTGTATTTTATATTATGTATTTATGTATGTGTATGTATGTAAACATGTATATAGTTTGTGTGTTTAATTACATACTCATCTTTAAGCACCTATCGCTAATATTACTTTTGTTTTTTTTTCTAAACGATGATAGGTAGAGAATGCATTAAGTTCACCTTTTGTACCACTGTCACAGGCCGGAATCTCCTAAGGTACGCGCAATATGCGTCCCCGTTCCCCGTCCCCGCACGTTGGCCGTCAAGAACCGGGGGAGAGGTGCGGGTGCGGGAAACGGGGACGCATATTGCGCGTACCTTAGGAGATTCCGTTCTGTTTACTCTTACTGTATTCTGTGCCACTGTGCTCAATAAAGATTTATTTAATAAATACACAATCTTGGGGTACACTTTGTTCGAAGTTTTAAAACTTCATCCATAATAGAAAATATGTAGATATTATTTACAGTGTGTGACAGCTAATTTAACAAAGCATTCATTCGACAGAAACCACTTTACATCACAATATGCCGTTCGCCCGTCACAAATAATTGCTAGCCAGACAATCACTTATTCTAAGATTTCTAAGACGGCCACTAGTGTTGCCAAGAACTCTAGTCCTCTTTTGAACAAGACTAAACATAGTTAAAGTTTTATCATCTCTATCATTGACATTGCACAGGAAGAAAAAAAGCGGCCAAGTGCGAGTCCGACTCGCCCATGAAGGGTTCCGTAGCAGCATGTAACATAATATATAAGTTCTAAAGGTAAATTGCGGTTTACGATTTATGACGTATTAAAAAATAACTATCTATGGTACCGAGACCGCTATAGTTTTAATTGAAAGTAAGTACATACTTTGAGGTATATACCACATTTTTTTCAGAATAGTAATATTTCAAAAGTTACGGTGGGGGACACCTCAAATTTTAACTTTGTATTAGATTATCTCAAGACTGGGAGTTAGATCTAAATAGTTTCAAAACAGTTTTTGTTGCATTTTAAAGACCTTTTCAACAATACACCACACGTTGGGGTTAGTCCAATTAAATTTTTTTAATTTCACTTCGTTGTATGGGAGGTGCTGAAAAAAAACATTTTTTTATAATTTTAAAAAGAAAACTTTCGGAACTTCAATATCTATCTCTCCACCAATTTTCGTGACAATCGGTGCAGTAGCGGCGGAGTACGAGCCCGGACGAACAAACAGACGGACGGACGGACGGGCTACGGAACCCTAATAAAGAGTGACCCAGCGACATCGGGCGTGTTCCGCACTTGGATATGATATGATAAGAATATACGTGTAAATCTGTAATGCAATAAAGTCCATCATCCTGTGTAGGGACCTATATTGAACTGCTGGGTTTCTTTCTGCGTATCTTCCCAGTAGTTGCGTTCCAAAACCTAGCGTTTTTTGTTAGTTTGTAGCTTTTGCACTAAAAATAATTTTAAAATAATGACCCCTCAATAAGTGATATATTTGTCCTACATTGAATAAATATAAACGGGCAAGTGCGAGTCGAGTTTGTAGCTTTTGCACTAAAAATAATTTAAAAATAATGACCCCTCAATGAGTGATATATTTGTCCTACATTGAATAAATATAAACGGGCAAGTGCGAGTCGAGTTTGTAGCTTTTGCACTAAAAATAATTTAAAAATAATGACCCCTCAATAAGTGATATATTTGTCCTACATTGAATAAATATAAACGGGCAAGTGCGAGTCGAGTTTGTAGCTTTTGCACTAAAAATAATTAAAAAATAATGACCCCTCAATGAGTGATATATTTGTCCTACATTGAATAAAAATAAACGGGCAAGTGCGAGTCGGTCTCGTACATGAACCCACCGTACAATGTTTTAAAACGCTGAAGAAACATGTTTCTTGTATGACGACCCCCTTTAATGTTTAACTTAATCTTATTTTTAGCATTTGTTGTTATAGTGGTCACAGTAATACATAATCGGTGAAAATTTCAAGTGTCTAGCTATTACGGTTCAAGAGATAGAGCCCTGTGCCAGACGAACAGACAGCGGAGTCTCAGTAATAGGGTCCTGTTTGCACCCTTTGGGTACGGAACCCTAAAAATTGACTTTGACTTTGACTTTGGATGGGTGACCTGACCACAAGTGGCATAACAAATTTCTCGCTCCTCCATGCATCGGAAGGCACGTTAAGCTCGACCCGGGTGTCTTAATGGTGTGACAGTAGTAAAGCTATCATTCATTATCATTTCATAAGCACGATAAGTACCTTTCTTTCTTCGTGGTCAATTTTCGTTGATCGCAAATAACCTTTTTAGTTTTAACTATTTTTGTATGTTTTAAATATATCGTTCTATATTTTTTTACGTCGAAATAAAGTTTGGACTTTAGTCTGTCAAATACAGTTATTTCGTTCAAATCCAATCAGTAGTTTTGATGCTATCGCGAATTGTACTGATCGGCGCCCGCGAGAAACCTCATTTTCAGTGCTCACTTCCGCGATCTATGACGTCATCGCAGGGGCTGAAGGGGGGTCGCACATATATTTTGTGTTGTCGCCGAAAGGATCATCACAACGATAAAACTTCTAAACTTTAGGAGTATGAAGGTATGAAGCTTTCAAAAAAAAGTACATGAATTTTATGTCCCAATTTTTTTGGAATGCCCGCCGGTACTACGAGACGAGGAAGACGTTCATCGAATTCACGTCAAAAAAATTATAGGGCCAGTTATTATTTTGGCTTCGTTATTACAAATTAGTCTTGTTCGAATGTGTCTGTCTCATCTTGTTTGATATTAGACGTAACGAGATAAATATGGTTTTTAGCTATTGTCGCAATCTCGCTATCTCCTGGTAGGAGGACCTTAAAAGTCATACTCAAGTCTATAAAAAAAAATTTAAAAATCGATAAAAATTGTTCGTCCTCCCATACAAAATCCGTTTGGCTGAGCGCTGATTTGTATGGGAAGCTAAAATTTTTTTATGGTAAGCGGTTCAGTATCATGGACTGAACTTGCTCCAAAAATTTGGCTGGTGGTCAAAAAGTCAGCCTGTGTAGATAAACATCCAACAAGCAGAATACTTGACTTATTTACAACACTACTTTGGTGACAATAGCCAAGAGAGACTAGACAATTCTAAATGTTATGAGTGTGATTATGTCACAGCTAACAAAATTTAACGAATACATTTTATTAGCAGCCTTGGCGGCTGGTACGTTTGCGATTACAGGTTGCGATTAGCCGTGTACAACGCGTGTATTGGTAGTCGATACAATCTTAGGAGCACTAAAGTCAGACGGCTCTTTTGTATCAAATCGATCTAACATGATAAGAGAATAGAATTTTAGACAATGAAGCTAGCCCCAAACTGGCCCCAGTCAGTTTTAACCTGTCCCGTGCAATGGATTATAGATACAATGTAGTTTGATAATGTGGATTTATCTATTTATTCTCATCATCATCTTCCGAGCGTATTCCCGGTTGCATCCTCAGCGGTAACGCTTCAGAGCCCGGGGTCGTTATCTAACTTATGTGATTTGACGAGGCTGGTTTTTACACTGACCTCCGCAAACCAAAGGGTAGACCAGAAGCAATTCTAGGAAAGGTATTAACAAACGCTAGATGGCGTTTGGGACCAACAGCTTTACGTGCCTTCCGAAGCACGGAATCATCGGCATGTAAAGCTCTGGTCTGGGATTGGTTATGGTCACCCTTTGGGTTACGGAGGTCAGACGGCAGTCGCTCTGTGTAAAACCAGTAACCTCGTCAAATCACCTAGGTTATACAGAGGTAGCGGACCCTGGGCTCTGAAGCGTCACCGCTGAGGATGCAACCGGGGATAGACTCGGATGATGATCATCGTCATCAGATGATGTCTATAATATTGATATTGGCATGTTCATATCTAAACCAAATGAGAGAACTTTTAGAAAAAAATAAATTCAGATTAAAGGTTTAAGAAAATACAGTTTCACAAAATTTATGTGTACTACCCAAAGGTTTCTGTCGTAAAATATTCTTTTGAATACTTTCAGGTTAACAAATAGACACAAAATTTTATAAAGTATTTCGATAAAAACAAGCACTCGAAAAATATTGTAGCCGTAAACACTGCTTCGGGATTCGAGGGAAAATATCAATGTAGCACCGTAATGTTAAAACCTAACAGCCTTTCAACAATCTACTCCCGTACTCGTGACACTTTGTCTACGACCACTTTGCAGGACCACCAGAAAGAAACATTTAGATTGTCTTTCCCATGGTATAATAAAACAAGGTATTCTCTTACCTTGACAGCTGGTCACGTGAGTAGCCCAAGCATACGTCATCAGCTGGGAGTGTTGCCATTGTGTGTGATTAAATTATCCGAGCAAAGTGCATTTTTTAACATAACAAACCAATCATGAACTAATAATCCAATATAAATAATAAATAATATGTATTTAAAATTGTACAGATTAATTATACGATATACGAAATAGTATTTTATTTTATACTCATTAACTAATTGAGAAACTCCTTAAATTTACTGAAAAGAACAATCAGTGGTAATACTTTTCGTGACATTTGTGACGTAGTCTTGGGCTATCACGGGAAGAGAATACCTTGTTTTATTATACTATAGTTTCACTATATTCCAAACGTGATACATATGTGAATAAATTAAAAACATCATTAAAATAACGTTTAAGAGAGAATCAAAATTGAATATCATTTAACCCTTTAACCGCGAACGTCGGATTAATCCGACAAACATTGTCGTGCCCATTTCGCGAACGTCGGATTTATCCGACCAAAAACTATGGATATTCACAAATCCTCGCGCTGGGAGCACGACAACTGATATAAAGTCTCGCGGTAAAAGGGTTAAACATTGCTAAAGTTATTAACGTTCCTCGTATTTCAAAAGCAGAATGTAATTACATTACAACAAATATATAATTAATTAACGACTTGTAAATATTGACGAATTTCTAGTGTATGTCACTCGTATATTTCGATGCATGTGCACGACCCATTTACATGATTAAATTAAAAAAATAAATTGAATATAATCATGTTTCATATTCGAAAGCAGCGCACAAATTTGTATTAAAATTGGGTTTTCGACAGAAATGTACATATTTGTTTGCATTAATGCATTTAACAGTATCACACCACATAATTGTATATTAATTTAGTTAGTTTGAATCGTTCATATTTTCAGTGTAAATATTCTCATTGTATGATACTCGTAAAAAGCTTTGGAATTTATTCATTTATTTCATCATTTACAAACACGTATAATATACAGACAACCTCTGTGGCCTAGTAGTTAATAACTACGCCAGTCCACTACTTTTGAGGTTCTGGGTTCGATCAGCCAGGGCAAGTTGGAAATAGATAGTATCCCATTATAGAAATTGAAATTTGGGGCTAGCACAATTTGTTGATTGGTCCTGATCTATAAAAAATAATAGTTAATTGAAGCAATACTATAATATTCTTTTTCGTCTAAGCGCATTCCCGGTTGCATCCTCAACTGTGCTGCTTCGAAGCCCGGGGTGCGCTTTCCCGCCTTTTCTTCTCCAAATATAATATGCATATCAATGGTCACCCAAGGATGCCAAAAACGTTTTACAACCGGCCGCCTGCCTGACGTCAACCCTCTTTGGGAATGTATTTGTGCGAAAAGTTTTACAACCGGCCGCCGCCCGACGTTAACCCTCCTTGGAAATGCAATTGTAGCACGAGATGTTTCCTTTAGTCGCCTCTTACGTCATCCACAGGAAGAGATGGAGTGGTCCTATTCTAACCCAGAACCACACGGGTAAGCAATACTATAAGATTAACAATAAAGATTCATCGCCTTCTTATAAAACAGAACAATCTAAAGAATATTGAGAGTGAATTTATCACTTTGCAATTCGTTCGAGAATGCATCAGTATCGTCTACGTAAAATAGTATGCCTGAAGCGCGGCAGGTATCCCATCAGTATCTGCCTCGGGTAGGAATCTGAGTGGCATTTTCCTGTACGCTACCGTGTTGAAAACAATTTGAAATAGACGGGAACGATGTGGTTTACACATTGGCAGGGAGCTCGGAGCTTGCGTTCTTCGAAAAGTCTTAGTTATTACACGATGTTGCATTGCATGTACTCGTACTGAAGATTTCATCTCAGAAGGAAGTTTCGTTTCATATAAGTAAACAGCTTTCTTTGAATAGTACCGAGTTAAAGGACTTAGTCGTTAATACTGTTTACAACACCATATTGTGGTGACGATGCAATTAACAAGTTTGTTTATTCAAATGGTTTGCAGTACATCCAGAAGTGATTTTGGAAATTATGTGAAAAAAATGAATATATTTTTCATCTCATCTATTCGAAAAACGATGTTTTTATCCCAAATATATGGGGCAAAAGTCATTCTCTAGAGACTGAAAAGTAAAAAAGAAATTTCCTAAGGATTAAAACACATTTGAAAACTAAATACGAATGTAGACCACATGATGAAATGAATCTTATTGGGCTCTTGGGCTTATTACATTTGTTTCATAAGTGCTAAGGCCTCACAACTAAGGATCTTAACCCCTAGATAGACGATCACGGCCAAGAGTGTGCCGTGTGGTTCCCAGCAGAGTAGAAGAGGACCACTCGCTAGTCTCCCCGTGGATATCGCAGAAGGCGACTTAGGAAATACAAGCTAAACAAAGCTTTATACACATCAATGAGACCGCTCCAACCCGTCTGGCCAGCGTGGAAAGTGTGAGCCGAATCCTCTAACCGCTCTGGTTAATATATAGCTTTGGTTGTACAGAGAGGGTCGTTAAAAGACCTGTTGATGAAGGCCTCACAGTAAAAGCTTGAAAGAACAAGTGCTTTTTTTTTTAAACTTATTATTTAGAATACACACAGTAGAGCGCATTTGATTTAATTAAATTAATAAATAGCCTTTCGACTCGAGAAGAAGAAGAAGCGCACCAATGTACAACCAGAGGTTCTGTACACTCACAGTACAGAACCTGTGGTCTTTGAGAAGCCGGCAAAGTGAGCAAACCATTCGAGCGAACGAACTGTAGGCTACCTTCAGCCCGGCTTAAACTGTATCAATTTAGCGCAAAGTCCAAATACCGCCTAAAGTACAAGCCTTAGTAGCGCCACGAAAATCGTTCTAAAGCTTGTCAGAAAACACCTTAGCCTTATCTAAATAACGCAGTACCTAGGTACTATCAATAAGGGTTGCCACACACTTATTCGGACCGGCATTGTCGGTTCGGCAGTATTTGTCGAACAAAAAAGCCGATCCGAAGCAATGATATCGACTTTTCCCCCGAACGTGCTTCGTTTCTTTATTTATTATCTTCTGTTTAATTTAATTTTTTTTTCTTGGATAACAATTATGTAATTAATTAAATATACATAAGTAACTAACTAGATTTAGAAATTAACGCCTTACTCAAAAATTACCTATTGAGAAGGAGGAGGCTGTACTCCACGACACAGGATCCCCTGTGTGGAGTGCAGTGCCACTAACATACATTAAGTAGAAATTGTCACCTGAAATGTTCATCTGCTCAATTTTCTTAATTCTTTAATTAATTAGTTCCCGAATCATAGGTTTCTGCCTAGTCTTGGAACTTAGCACCTTAATATATGCTTAATTGTCAGTACTGCATTTTGTGCTACCCAATAAACAACTTTTATTTTTTATTTTTATTCACCTACATATATCAATTTTACCGCCCAGCTGCGCCGATTAATGCCGGCCCGAATAAGTGTGTAGCAACCCTAAGATAGGCTAACTGGAACTAAGCTCTAAAACCCGTTCCAGTTGATTGGATCACGTGCAAGCGTCGCCCATATACACTGATGCCGATGTAAATAAGGACTTTATCATTTCACTGTTAAATGTTTATTTTGGGAGCGGATTTTCACAGACCTAAGGCGCCGTCGACGGGAACGGCCATGGGAAAAACAACAGAACGCTAAGTTAGATACACAAACTCGGTGAAATTAATTCGTGCCTTTTATTTTTTCGTATTATTGACACGTCAAATAACTAGCGCGAGTCAAAAGAGTTTCTTGAGACAATAATTGTAAGTAAGTAAATAGTAATAAATCCTTTTATGTTCCAGTTTTCCGAAATAATTTCTTCTTTAAGGTTTTAAATTATATTTTTCTTGTCTGGAAGCTACAGATTGAATCTAATTACCTTGTTAATTATTTTTGCGGAAATGTTAATTAAACGTCATTTTAAGTCAGCAGAGTCAGTTCCGTTGTTTATGCTTACCTTGTTTACTTGTTTCATGCGTATCGATAAATGATTACGTATTTAGTATTTTGTGAAATTATGTTCTTACTCACAAAACACTACTATAACTATACGTATAATACATACAAGCAGCGAACTATACTAAATATTATGGAATCATAATCGAGCACAAAAAAGACCCCATTAAAAGTACATCTTGTTTCCCGCCATTATTGACGTTACTTCATGCCATTCTGATTGAAGCTCCGAATGTAATTACATTTCAGATCTCGAAAATAGGTCAACCATATCACACAGAATGCAATTTCCCAACAAACCATGTAAACAAACCTAGTCAAACTGAAAGTACTGAGCTCAGAATACACGTAGCTCTTAAAACATACAGCAGTGGGATAGGAGGATCCTACGAACAATAATTCTCTAGAATCGTAACTAATCCCGAAAAATCGTTCCACGCGATATGTACCGCGGCGGGCGGGGCTTAAAATATGAACAGCGCCGCGCGACAGTCCGCCGTGACACTCGAGTCGTGCGGTTGCGTCGCAAGATGTATCCTTCGAGAATATTGCTGTGTTTTTGCGATAATCAATTCATTAAAAATGCCGTCATGTGCCGTGAAGTGGTGTAAAAGCCATACAGACATGAAAAACACAGGACTCACCTTTCATATGTAAGTAAATAAACATTTTAATATTGTACCTCACCGCTCGTGGCGTTGACCGCGACCGTGTCGGTCGAGCAGCCGGCTTCGGCGAAGCGTACGTGACCAATCGTATGCATCTTTGTCTATGTGTGTGTTTGAGTGTTTCGTTGTTTGTAATTACTGTTAGTTTGTTTGCGTGAATGGAATCAGAATCGAAGCGGTGAATGTAGGAGCGTTAGATTTCTAGATATTATATTTCGATGGGAGGATCAGTAGTTTGTAAGTACTCGTACGTATAACACGTATTACACAATCTATTATGGTGGAAAGCATTTTAAAAAATCTAGGTCTAAGTCTTAAAACCTCACAAAAAAATTTTTTTTTTTTCACAAGAAAAGATTTTTTTTTTTTAAACTACTTCGACTCTTAGTTCGTAATATGTGGTCCTGACTACGGGTCTCTTGAAAAGGCTCAAGGTAGCTCAACGCGCTATAGAGAGGCTAGGCTATGCTCGGTGTTTCTCTACGTGATCGAATTTGAAATGGGGAAATTCATAGGAGCACAAAAGTCGCTGACATAGCCCAGCGGATTGGCTGTGAAGTGGCAGGGACACACAGCACGGCGAAACAAGGGCCGATGGAACATAAAGGTTCTCGAATTGCAACCACGTATTGGCAAGCGAAGCGTAAGAAACCTACCTTACAAGGTGGTCAGACAACCTGACTAAGGTCACTGGATGCAGGCCGCTTTACATCAGTATTTTTGGAAATCCTTGGAGAGGCCTATGTTGAGCTGTGGACGTTCTTCTCCTTGGTCTAAGCGCGTTCCCGGTTGCATCCTCAGCTGTGCTGCTTCGGAGCCCGATGTGCGCTTTCCCGCTTTTTCTTCTCCAAATATAACATGCATGTCAATGGTCACCAAAGGATGCCAAAGACCTTGCGAAATGGAGAAGAAATAGCCGGAACAGTTTAAATGATTTGGCTATAGTTTTACGACCGGCCGCCTGCCTGACGTACCGTCAACCTTCTTTGGGAATGTATTTGGGCGAAAAGTTTTACAACCGGCCGCCGCCCGAACCCTCCTTGGGAATGCAAATGTAGCACGATATGTTTGTTTAGTCCTTTAGTCGCCTCTTACGACATCCACAGGAAGAGATGGAGTAGTCCTATTCTAACCCGGAACCACACGGGTAGCTATGTCCAGTTGTGGACGTTATGCGGCTGAAATTATAAATCCGTTAAATATTTATAATGTACACCTGACGTTAGCTTTAATCAAATTTTAGATATTTCCTTTTATATGTGTGTATTTTTTTACTGGGAAGAACATTATAATGTATTTTTGATCCAATCATGTTAGTAAATTATAAATAAATATATATGGACAAATCGCACAGATTGAGCTGGCTCCAAAGTAAGTTCGAGACATGTGTTATAGGATACTAACTCAACGGTACTATATTTTATAATAAATACATATATTTGTAATCTTATCCTCTTGGTTTATGGACTCACAGAAAAAACCTTTACATAGTTACAATACTTCGCACGTGTTTTCGATATATGTAATACGTTCTTATTATAACTTTTGATACATCGCAGCTTTTTGAAATTTTTGCCGCTTAATGTCGTCATTGCGTACTTTTTCCTCGGTTACGAAATTTGTGTGTCGTTGTTGACAGGAGGATATTTTAAAAAAATGCAGTAACTTGTGTATTTGAGAATGGTTTTGTAGGTTTTCGCTCAGTTCAAGTTGTTGCGTACCCAGTTACACTTTGCGTACTTATTGAAATGAATTTATTGACCGAGCTAGCGAAGCGTCTCAGTTTCGAGATTGGCCATAAATTTATTTATTTAATAATAGCATTGCATTGCACATGAATAATTCAATACAAAATATAGTTACATATTTAGTGCAACATCATATGCATCTTGTCAGGCATTGCAATGGTACGAGAGGGAGGTAGACATATTTTATTCTTTATCTTGTAGGTATTCGGCGACTGAATAATATGATATTTATGTCGTCAGTTTGTCAGTTTGTTCTCGCCTACGTGTCGCATTTATCAACCGATTCTCGTGAAATTTTCAACAGATTCGATAATTATATACTTAGAACTTTTTGTTACCCTCATTATTTATGACTCAACTTTTTGTTCTGAACAACTTTTTATCCAATAAAATCAATGGGTTGGGGTTGGGGTGAGTCGCGAGGTTTACAGCTCACCGAGCCACTAATTTATAACCTAATGTATATTGAAGTACAACGAGATGTGGCCAGCTGAATAATGAGCGATGGTGTCGAAAGGTAACTATACCAGCTGAAGGCACGAGAGCCTTTTCTGGATTTACGATTGTATAGGCATGAGGATTATTAAAGAATATTGTACACGTATTTTTTCTTCTAACTAACAAAAAATTATGACGAGACATTGCATTTCAAGTTCGCGCTACGTTACGCCTTACAATAGGGGATCGGACAACTTTTCACAAAGTGTTTGAAAGTAATTAGAATGGTTATTTATAACCATAAAAAATAATATTTTATTTAAATAAGGCTGTAAATATACATAAATTACATTTAAAATTTAAATGCATAAAAATGGCGCGGTAACGCTTCAATCTGTCACCTTGGCCACGTGACGTCATCTGTGTGTGAGTAAACATCAAACAATCAAGTGGTGAAAAGGATGGCAGTAGTGGAGGCAACAAATTCACATAGTAATGTTGAAATCTATGGTTGACATTTTGAGGTTACCCCAGCCGTCAAAAATGACAATTACAAACGAATGACGTAACGCGCTGTGATTGTTGTTTCGTTCAAGGTGGCGAACAGATTCAAAATATTGCAATTAACGCATTTTATTTCTTGAGATCATTATTATTTCACAAAAATACTCGTTGAATTGTCAGTTTACTTAATTAATATTATTTCTAATTACAACAAAGATTTTTTGGTGAGACCTGTCCGATCCCCTATTTTCACTGACAGGTGACGTCACAAGCCCCACTTTGAAACTTACACAACACCCGTGACAAAACACTCTGTATATACCTTTATGATTTTTTACTAATAGACAATATGCATGTGATTCAGAAACGAACGAATAAAATTATGTGTAAACTTTATTGCTAAAGAAAAATACCCATATATATATTTTTTCAATTTAACATGTTTCCATTGAGAAATTAATGATTTAAAAGTTGTCTTTTTCAAATTCCCTCGCAAATTTCCGAAACGCAACGCTATTGGCGGAACGAAACGTGACGACACCAAACACTGTCAAACTTAATTTTCTAAATAGTTTGTACTGTCAACCACAAATTAGAAAGAAGGATAATCTGTCACTGTCAATAAGTTGTTCGCAATTTGTATGATTGTTGGAGGTTATTTTCATTGTTTTGCTAAATTATTAGTGTTCTTTGAGAATTATTAGCTGAAAGTCTGACTCCTGGTGAAAAAAGACTTGCTACAATGATTGAAAGCGGTTTTGTTGTGGCAGATACAGTCAGATAATCTGCCTAAAATTGATGTGTTTATGATGACTACGTACTTCGCAAGTAATTCCAATTTTACATCCTTTGAACTCAGAGCAGTGAAAGCCGCGAGGTAAATAATTTATAGATATTTGATAAATTTCCATTTTTCTCAGTTTTGTACTTATGAGAAAAGTCAATCAATTAATTATAACCTAAAATATGGTACCTACGAATATTTTTTGATTTTTTTTTCCATTGACACTGACATTGACAGTGTGCGGCGACGTCACAGAATAAAAGCGCAAAATGGCACCGCGTTTAAGTCGTCCGAAAATGATAGTAGTTTTAATTATTTTTTTTAAGCTTATTTAATAATATTCTGTGACTGTGATATTTTTTTTCGTTTATACAATAACTTATAGAATCATTTTAAAAAATAAAAAAAGACATGATTAGACCCTATTGGATGAATTGTAAATTAAGTGTCCATTATTTTTGGATAATCTAACTGACGGGCTGTAATAAAGCATAATATTTTTCTGACCCAGACATGTCTATCTATCTATAATATAAAAATGAAGCGCTGAATGTATTGCTAAGCGCTAATCTCGAGAGCAGCTGAACCGATTTCGCTAATTCTTTTTATAGAATATTCCATGAAGTACGAGGATGGTTTTTACGGAGCTTAAATACCCGTGCGAAGCCGGGGCGGGCCGCTAATTGTAATAAAAAGTTTGTAATCGCAAGAACTTCAGTGTAATTTCTTTTTAGAATTTATCATTAGAGTACTGGAACATTTACATCATCACTATTTCCAGTTTTACGAGTATATTTAAAACCCTTCTCGTGTTCATGAGTGCAACGAAAACTTTTCAAGAATTGTTTGAAAGAAATGATAACGCATTTTCGCGAAAACATTTTACATTCAATAAATTAAATAAAAGGAGCGAGAGCAAAGCGCAGTCGTAGTGAAAAGCTTTTCAATAAAGCACACACATGGGCGGGCTTTTAAAGGGTCCAATTCAATAAGCTTTGAAGTGTTGTTACTAACTTCGTACAATGCACATCGGTTCAAAAATAAAAACTGCACGCGTCTTTTGTTCGATATTAGAGGAATAGAGCAGAAAATTCTTTATTCAATAATGTTTTGGTATTGTGTACATGCTTCGACGTTATTTCGTCGCAAACAAAACGCCTCTTTACTCGTAGTTTTATAGGAAATAATGGACTCAAAGAATTTTAATTAATAAACGTAAATAAATTATAAGTAAGTGTAATACAAGTGCGTGTCGGTCTACGCTTAGAAGTTACACGTTACAATATGGGGACTTTATTTTCCATAATTTTACATGTTAACTACGCAATTTTAACAAGTTACAATTTCATCTTAGTAATCCGCTTGATGACAACAAGTCATATCAGAAACTTTTTTTTAAACGTCAAAACAAAAATTTTCAATGGAATTTTAAATTTGTATGAAAATCAATACCATGACGTCATAATTTTTTCGAGTCAGATAGCGCTCTTATCAGTTTTTCTGCATTAAAAAGATCTAAAATCATGTTGAAAATGGATTTGATCAATGACAAGTGACACTATTTTGTAGCCTTTTATTGTCTTGGCAGTACCAAAAAATTTATTTTTGACCCAGTCATCTACCCAATTGTTTTCTGAGCATTATTTTGCAATGGATATATTACAAACTTTTATTTAACTTGCAATGTACCTTATCTTGTATGTACTCGTAAGTGTGTTTGTTTGGATCAAATCTTGCAACTCAATTTTAAACCAGTTATCCTCAACCGATTGAGCTGAAATTTGCATACTTGTGTAAGTTGAATGGAGTCAATGAGCTGTTCTGATGATGGAGCAGGGACATAATTGGCAGAACTCAGTAATAGAACAACATAACCATATTTATTGAGTTTGTACTCGTTTGATTTATTTTGACTAGCACTTCTTCGTAGACGATGTCTATGGTTTGATCACGGAGACAGAAGGTGGTCGACGGAACTTAGTAATATTACAACACTAGCTGTGCCCGCGACTTCGTTCGCGTGGTTGTCGGAACGTAATGTTATATAGCCTAAAGCCTTCCTCTATAAATGGACTACCCAACAAAAAAAGAATTTTTCAAATCGGACCATTAGTTCCTGAGATTAGCGCGTTCAAACAAACAAACAAACAAACTCTTCCGCTTTATAATATTAGGATAGATAACCCTATTCAGTCTTATTATAAAACAAGATCTAAAGATAAATCGAGTTTTAAAGTCGATCTAAACTAAGTAACAAGAAAAATCTTATTACAAAACGAGGTTAAGACATAAACCATGGATTAAATTTAGACCAAATCTAAACCACCTACAGGGGTAGTTTAAGCTAGATTTAACTTATTCATAACCTAAAAATTGTACAAACAAACGTCATATTCATATTGACATGATATTGATAATTGAATTCTGTTGTTTTTATTTGATAAAAACCATATCGGGCCCTAGTTTAGGTTCGTATTAAACTTTGACTTATCTTCAAAATCATCACGTAAATCAAAATAAAACATCGAAATCGTAGTAAAACTGAAAACATACCTGGTGGCTATTCTTCTTTCTTCTTCTTTAATTTAAGAGCTTGCTCGTGTCGGTGGAGTTCTGATGGCTATTAATAAATGCTTATTATATCCAGGAAATGTGTTGAAACTGCCATGAAGATGATTTAAACGTATTTTTTTTTTGTTTTACAAGTTTTCATGACAAAATTCTTATTAAGCACAACTTTAACTCTTTTGTTCGTTTATTTTATTTCAAAACATTAAAAACATGATTTGATATTTCTAACACTACACAACACGCATATAAAAACAATATTTATCAAGATTATTCACAAATTACAATATCACAAACGTAAACAAACTCTGGGCGGGAATATGACGATCACAGAACAATATTACTCCTAGCGGAGATGACGATAGGCCACAGACTAAATATAGAATTACGTTGTTAACATTGTTACGTTCCATTTATTAATATTGCAATAACTTTGTTTACTGTCAATTATATAATTTTTATTAATTAGATCAATTAATAAGAGGTCTTTTGGGAAGATTAGATACGCATAATAATTTTAATTAAATTATTTTATAGATTAATTCCTTTTCAGATAAAATCTTTTCGAAGAAATTATATTATTATGTAAAATGGAACTTTTTTTCAACTTAGGCTCAGACTATCGTGGAACTATCTTGATCCGTCTTTGTTGGAGGTTTTATAATGAAACACAGTTTATCTTAGGTTTGACGTTTGTTACCGTACTAAATCTAGATTAAGTTAATACGGGACTAACCATGATTAAGGCCTTTTTTATAATAAGACTGATTGAGTTTGGAATCGTTTGATTTGTCCTGACGAGCACTTCGTCGAAGACGATGCCTAAAGTTGGATCATGGATAGGCGTCAATAGCGTTGATTTGCAACCTGTGTAGAAAAATAAAATTTCCAAAATCAGACCCGGAACTGTTTTTCGTTTGGCACAAATTGTTTATTTTAGTGGGTCAAAAATAAATTATTTAGTAGGTACTGTTAATAGAATAAAACGTCACAAAATAATGCCACTTGTCATTGATCACATCCACTTTGAACGTGATTTTAGATTTATTAATGCAGAAAAACGGATATTAAGGGCGCTATTTGACTCCAAGAAACTATGACGTCATATATCGATATTTCATACAAATCCCATAGAAAATGTTTGTTTTTGACGTTACAAAAAAATTATCTGATTTGACTTGTTGCAAAATAGCGTATTATACGTGGCGCATATTTTCAAACACCCAATTCAGAGGTAGGTTACACTATCATTCTAGCATCAGTCAAGTCCATCAGTCAGGAATGACGTGACTGACGCCAGAATGATGGATGTTTTTCACGGTTACATGGTCAATCCAGAATGACATAAAACTGATGAAAAGTACATGTACGGCAAAGAGCTATAATGAACCTTATTTGCATTGTTGTACGGTTTGTAGTAAAGTAACTATAGTTCGGTGACTGACGGGAGAATGATACGAGCGGGTTACGCGATCAGTCTCCCATCAGTCTTTCATCATTCAAAACAATTTTAATTTTCATCAGTCAGAAAAGATCAGTCTCTCATTCAGCGGGTTACACGATCATTCTCAGATCATTCTGATCAGACTGATGGAATTGACTGATGTCAGAATGATGGTGTAACCTTGCTCTCAAGGTGAGGTCGTGCCGAGGACTGAACCGTTATACTGATGCTTTAAGCAAAATGAAAAGACTGAGAAATATGAACAGCAATAACTTTATTACGCCAGCCACACATATTTTCTGCTTGGTCAAATGGTTGACCGGGAGAGAATTCCATATGGCATTAGGTCCGCCACTTGTACTTTTATTTTATTGTGCAATAAAGATTAAATAAATAAAAAATAACAACAAAGTAAAAAATCTATTAATTGTAAAAATAAGTTAAAATAAAAATTATTTTTTTGTACAAGCGTTTATTGTAAGACCAAAGGTCTTGTCAACACAAAAGAAATAATCCCAAACTCAACAGGGTTGCAATATTTTATTACAGAGTTCTTATAGCTGCCCTCCAGCTCAATCATCAGACCCCAGATATCATCTAAAGACAAAGTACTCGTCAAGTCGAGTCCAACGAGCTCAAACTCAATGAGTTCCGTCGTTTCATTACAGATCCTATGGCCACCTTCCAGTTCCATCAGCTCCAAGTCAACATAATATTGCATTGTCACGCGATATAAATATGCGCGCAAAATTTCAGCTCAATCAGTTGAAGATATCTGCTTCAAAATAGAGTTGCAAGATTCCACCCGAACATAGATACATACATACATACATTGCAAATTAAATATTAGGTCCTTACATATGAAATTGCCGTTCAGTATCAAAAAAGTGAAACAAGTTTTTTTTAATGAAATTATTATTTATCAATCGAAGTATGCGCCGTTGTTATCGATACACTTCCGCCATTTTATAGGCAGATCATTGATACCTTTGGAAAAAAAATCCTGGGAGCGAGAGTCTATGAACTGTTTGAAGGCGGTTTTGACTGCCTCATCAGATTTGAAATTTTTTCCTTGTAAAAAGTTATCCAAATTTTGAAAAAAGTGTTAATCGGTTGGAGCAAGATCTGGAGAGTATGGTGTGATGACGCAGAGGTTCCAGTCGCAGCTCCTCTAACTTGGCGATCGTTTGATGTGCAGTGTGTGGTCTACCGTTATCCTGAAAGAGCAGTGGGCTAGAGCAATTCATCAGTCTCGGTTGTTTAATGGCGAGCTTTTCCATCATTGTTTGCAATTGTTGGCAATACAAGTCTGCAGTAATCGTCTGGCCTGATCTCAAGAAGCTGTAGTGGATAACACCAGCACTGGTCCACCAAACACTAACCAGAATCTTCTTTTTGGTCAGTTTTCGCTTAGGGCAAGGTTTTGCCGGTTCTCCAGGGTCAAGCCATTGTGATGATCGCTTCCGATTGTCGTACAGGATCCATTTCTCATCACAAGTCACGATACGGTTCAAAATTCCCTCATTATTGTGGCGAATAAGCAAAGAAACGCAGCAAGCAACGCGTGTTTGTTGGTTTGCTTCAGTCAATTCGTGCGGTACCCACTTTTCGAGTTTTTTAATTTTTCCGATTTGGCGCAAGTGGATAAGTATCGTTTTGTCACTTACGCCGAAGGCTGCTGCTAATTCAGAAGTGGTTTGAGATGGATCCGCTTCCACTATCGCCTTCAATTCTTCGTTATTCACTTGAGTATCAGGTCGTCCACGAGGCTCATTGTGTAAATCGAAATTTCCAGAACGGAAACGTTGAAACCAAAAACGCACCGTTCGTTCGTTAGCGGTGCCTGGTCCATACACGTCGTTAATTCTTCGAGTCGTTTCTGCAGCACTGGTGCCACGGTGGAACTCGTATTCGTAAATACCGCGAATTTTCAATTTGTCCATAGTTGTTGTTATAGCAATGTTGAAACTCAAACAAATGATGTTAAAACAAATGAAATACGAATTTTAAAACAATATTTTTCTGGCTTTATTTCGAAATAAATTTGAATTTGGAATTCCTAATGAAACTTAAGATATTTGATTTAAAAGTTGCCAGTATTGAAAATCGGCAATTTCATATGTAAGGACCTAATAAAAGCTTGTAACATTTTTAAAAACAACCTTTTTAAAAAAGAGGTCGGAGATACATACTGGTCAAACTCATAACTGTCATTTTTAGCACCGCAGTTTGTGAAGTCTTCAGTGTGCGCGCTAACCTCGGCTCCTTGGCATCTTTGTAAACGATTTGTTTCACTTTACTGCCCATTGTTATGTCACGGCTGTTAAGCGGACCCATGGGTAGGCATATTGCACGTTTCATTTTACAACGCATACGTTTTACCTTATTTATCCGTATAAGCTTATCTTAGATCTTAACCTATTTTAATTTAATACTCTTAAACCATGTCATACTTCACGATTTATGGGATCAGAGATGTACTAGCTGCTTGTTCTCGTTTAAGATCGTGTTGAAATCATGTAGGTTTTAAACCAAACTGACTTTAATTTTCTAGCCATATTGCAAAAAACTAAATTTACAATATAAGAGCACAGGGCAAAGATCAGATTTAAATTGTTAATTCAATTTTACATAAAAAAAATGTGCTTGTCCCAGTGTACATACCAACCTTGTCTTACCAGTAGGACTACTGCGGCTTCAATCCCAATAGACTTATTATTAGTGCTATTGGGTACATTATCAGTGGTAAAACTTTTAATTGTACTATTAAGCTAAAACATATAAATCTGCAAAATAAACGTAAATTAAATAAAAGTTTGTAATAAAAATGTAATCCCTTTAAACATTAGCTGGATCTACTCTTAATATCTTAAATAAAATTTAAACACATTTAAGAGGTCAACGTAAAGTGGGAAGTAAGTAAGAATTATTTCTCAGTCTTCAGAGTATTGCTCCAGCACTTCTGCTTAATTGTATAATTGACCATTGGGTCGATGCTTTCCTAAGTGAGACGTAGAACTTGTCTTCAAAGTTAGGAACTTCTAGAGAACTTGCATCTGGGAAGTCGGACGGTTTCAACTGTCTAATAATACTCGTAACTACTCGGTAGTTCTTGCGTTGTTTCTGGTATTGTCAAAGCGGTCGTTCCAAGCGGCATTCTTTGCAAATTCATCTTTCGTCAGTTCATTTTTCGCAAGTTCATTTTTCGCAAGTTCATTTTTCGCCAGTTCATTCTTCGTCAGCTCATTCTTCACTTTTTTACAGTCTGTATCAGTCTACTACTGGAATAAAGGGCTTTCCCAACAAATGGAGTATCTTCCCATATTCAGTAAGCTGAGCAGACTAGTTGGTGATCGCAGTAGATGGTATAAAGTCTTGCACAGAAAATGTGCTGTGTGGTTCCCGGCAGAGCAGAATAGAACCACTCCTAGTTTTCCCGTGGATGTCGTGGAAGGTGACCTAGGAAACACAAGCTAAACAAAGCTTATAAACATTAATGAGACCTCTCCAACCCGTCTGGCCAGCGTAGAGAGTGTAAGCCAAATCCTCTGACTGCTCTGGCCAAATATGGCTCTGGCAGTACAGAGAGGGTCGTGCTCCGGCAGTAAAGACTAAAAAAGACCTGATGATGATTATGATGATGACAGAGAACGCTGCTACCCGTTCTCTGTCACATATACCTTAGTCGGCTGTTACGATGACGGGAGAGGAAAAGGGTAGACAAATGGTATTCTTACTCTGCCGTCACTACACGGCCAGTTCTTCCTGACTTCGTTCTTTCGAGACACTATTCTTTCCGTTGAGAAATTCCCATCGGTCTAAATGTCTTTAGTCTAATCATTCGTTTGCATCTCCGGGCATACCCGTAATTTTTAAAAGATTCCAAATATTGCGGGTCACTGCACTTTTTTGAAAAATATCGCATGTGTATTTGATGCAATACAAACAGCAGATGCCTCTCAATAAAAAAAATCTTAATAAAAATATTGGAAAGTTAAAAATAGAAACGAATAGAGTAGGAAAAATCATGTTGGAAGTGTGAAAACCTACATTGGTTTGGTTTTGAATCTAGTTGGGGCCACGCAACGAGGTTTTTGTATATTTGTTTTTTGCATCGGGTGAAAATGAATTTCGAATCCGCCCTTTATTCATTCGTACTGAGGGTCCATTCAAATAGGCCGACTGGAGAGTGCGAGTTTGTATTCAGCCTTTTCATTTGAAACATTGTAGAATTTCCAAGAGATTCTTCGTTTTTGTTTATAGCGCAGGCGAATCTAATTAAGGCTGTTAACCTTGACTCAATTAAAAAGAAAGCAAACAGAAATTTTAAATATTTTTTGCATAGTTAAAGGAAATTAGATTACTTCTGTTAAATGCCTTTTTAGTTTTTATACCGACTATCGATTCGACAATATCAACTTGTAAAAAAAGGTTTGAACTTCCGAAGTCGTCTTACTTTAGTGACTCGCGCATCTACCATTTTTCAACACGAAATATACAATTTTTTTCTTTGGTGTTTTTTCTCTTCTTCATCTTGCCGCGTTCCAGATTACTTCGCAGTCTGCGGTGTGCTTTCCGATTTTTTTGTTCTTCAAAAACTGAAATTTCTTTACGAATGCCATTGTTGCACGACAAAAATGTTAAAAAATACACAATGTTCCATTACCTTTCGTGCTGGTTTATACGATTGGACCTTTTACTCGATATTCTTCCCTTTTTGTTTTCCAGTTTCTTTCAATATCGTGTAATGCCCGCGGGCTTCTGTTAGTTAAATTGTACGGAATGCACCTGGAATCTGGATCTCCGGATTTTATAGAATTCGTTGGAAAATTACTACTGCTATTGCGAAGGAATTTCTTTTTAATTCTAAGGAATTCTATTGATGCTTTAATTTTGTTGATTAAATTTTCATGTTTTTGTTTAACGAGCTATTTATCTTAACTCTTCGCTTATATAATGATGACAGTAAAACAACAAATACTGCAACTATTTCAAGAACAACATCGTGGCCTGCAGCAAATTACGAAAAAAATAATGCTTTCCTTAAAGGGGTTCCGAGAGTTTCTATGGAAAGCAAAAGAATACGAGTACCTTTAAATACTTATTACGGTGTATGTTCCTTCTAAGGAAGTTTTTAGGGTTCCGTACCCGAAGGGTGCAAACGGGACCCTATTACTGAGACTCCGCTGTCTGTCCGTCTGTCACAGGGCTCTATCTCTTGAACTGTAATAGCTAGACACTTGAAATTTTCACCGATTATGTATTACTGTGGCCGCTACAACAACATACATACATACTATCACGCCTGTTTCCCACAGGGGTAGGCAGAGACTATGGACCTCCACTTGCTACGATCCTGACAAACCTCTTTCGCTTCATCTACACTCATCAACCTCTTTATACATGCCCTTCGGTTACGTGTACTTCTTACCTCTCCCTTTTTCAGAACGTCTGCAATCTGATCGCAGAACAACAAATACTGAAAATAAAAAAGTTAAAAATTAAAGGGGGTCACCATACAAAAAACGTGTTTTATTCAGCTTTTTTAACTAGATCTTTATAATGGCATTAACTAGATACTTGAAATTTTCACAGATTATGTATTACTATGGCCTCCATAACAACAAATACTAAAAATAAAAAAAAGTTTAAAATTAAAGGGGGTCGTCATACAAAAAACGTGTTTTTTATCGTTTTAAAACATTGTACGGAGGCACGGAACCCTTCATGTAAGAGTCTGACTCGCACTTGCCCGTTTAATTTTTTCTGAAATTGTTTTGGTAAACCTTGTTTAAGTCTTAGTTTTAATTATATCACGCCCAAATTATTGAGGGCTATAGTTGGTAGGTTCTCTCTTTTGTAGGCCTTACTTATTTTTAGGGTTCCGTACCCAAAGGGTGCAAACTCCCGTTTGCATTATCGAGACTCCGCTGTCTGTCCATCTGTCACAGGGCTATCTCTTGAACCGTAATAGCTATACACTTGAAATTTTCACCGATTAATGTATTACTGTGGCCGCTTTAAAATAAAATAAAGTAAAAAATTTAATTAAAGGGGGTCAACATTTAAGAAACGTTTATTTTAAGCGTTTTAAAACATTGTACGAAGGTACGGAGCCCTTCAAGTACGAGTCCAACTCGCGCTTGACCGGTTTATTTACAAATGTATCCGATGTAATATCCTAGAAAACTGCGAGTTTCTCACTATCAGTAAACCTTACACTACATCTCTCGAAGGACCGGTAAACTAAATGAACCCTTATAGAATTCTGCAAAATTCCGACCTTTAAAAGAATACTTAAAACTTCGTGTGTGTAATAAGAGCAAAGTTTTATTGACTTTTCTCACTAAAAATCGCACAACCTCTTTGTCATTAGTACCTAGTAGGACTTTCTCGATGTAAGGACGCGTTGATGCGTCGTTTCAATTCAGTCGACTCAAAAAAAGGTGCATGCATGCACAATGCTTAATTGGTCAATTCATCGTAAGAGGCGACTAACATCACGTCTATCGACGTAAACCATACTGGACATGGCGGCAGGTCGTAGACAGAGAAATCGTTTTATCTTTGAAAAAGAAAAAAATTACGGGCAAGTGCGAGTCGGACTCGTACATAAAGGGTTCCGTTTAATTTTTAACTATTTTTTATTTTTAGTATTTGTTGTTATATCCGCCACAGTAATACATAATCGGTGAAAATTTTAAGTGTCTAGCTATTACGGTTCAAGAGATAGAGCCCTGTGACTGACGGACAGACAGCGGAGTCACCCCACCTCGAGCCGGAGCCCTCAATGATTTGTGTGTGATATAATAAAAACTTAGACTTATACAAGTTTTAACAAAATAAACAAATTTACAATATTGTGAGTTGTAGACCTACCGCGCCTTAAGAACACTGAACAATATCAGAATAAATATAACTATTTTACTGATTCGAAAACACTACAGCCGGATTCGGAAATCAACAGCTAGGATCCACACTGTTAAAAATTATGTAATTTTACATGCAAATAAATTACATAAACCTGTAAAATTCCCGAAAAATCTGGGAAATTTACGAAAAAATATGAAATTTTACATAAAAATATGAAAATTCATATAATTTTTTCCATTTTTACATATTTTTCCGAAAATTTCCCAGATTTTTCGGGAATTTTACAGGTTTTTGTAATTTTTTTGCATGTAAAATTACATAGTTTTCAGTAAAATTACATAATTTTTAACAGTCCAAACTGGGGGCCGTCCAAATCAGTTACTGTCACATTTGGCATGACCTGACACTCCCCTCCCATCGCTGCGACGTAATATAGGTATGAATGGCGACATATTTAAATGAGAAAATGATTTTCCCACTGATTCGTTTTACGAGTATTTCCCGCAAACACCTTTCGCGTTATAAATAAAATATATCGATAACCCGCATTGTTTCTCTACTACATTTTCAATTTAGTTTATTCCATTCCATTGAGTGCATGAAATGACACGCTGGGAGTCTATTGCTTTCCATTACTTGATCTTCGAAGAAAAATAAAGTACATTTGCGGCAATCGGCTGTAGTGTTTTCGAATCCGTAAAGGATAAATGATATCTCAGCTATTTATTCTGATCATCATCATCATCATCCCAGCCCTTCTTCCGCCCACTGCTGAGCATAGGCCTCTCTTCGTCGACGCCACCCATCTCGGTCCTGTGCTGCTCTCATCCAGGTGCGACCCGCGACTTTGGTTATATCGTCAACCCATCGCATAGGCGGACGCCCGACGCTTCTCTCACCCGTTCTGGGCCACCATTCGGTCAGAGCCTTGCTCCACCTGCCATCACTCCGTCGGGCCAGGTGTCCTGCCCATTTATTCTGATATCTATTGTTTATTTATTTACAAAACTTTATTGTTCGAAAGTAAAAATATACTTTTAACAAATGGCGGACTTAATAATGTTAAGTGTTGTTAAATCTGACACCAGTGTTGGCCTATATGACATACATGAAAAACAAATAAACGGCGATGTGAGTTTACAGATCACAATACAATACTGTATTCTCAAAAATAACTGTAATAAAACTATTATTTTTCAAAAATTTTACATACAAATTAGGCTTTTCTACAGAGTTACGCACTATCCAAAACATGATCAGGCATTATAGGCTCGATAAAAAAAATCTAAAACATACCACTTAATTTACTTAAAAAAAAATTATAAGAATTTATACAATCCCCTTTTTACATTAAATTATGAAATATATAAATATAATAAATACATATTAAATTAATAAATGAAAATCACCGAAATATCGTCGAGCAGTGATTCCGGCCTTTGTTCGCTCTAAAGCCTTAAGATTTCAATGTAAAATGTTTGAAAAATAAATGGTAGTAATTTAATTACATCAATTTTTCAAAAACACTAAAAAATATGGTGAGCTGTGAACCTACAGCGCCTTAATAGGTAAGTGCTTAGTTGAAGATGAAAGGTCTATGACCCGAGGTGTCGATTCTCTTATTTGTCATCGACTTAATAGAAGAAATAGACATAGTTTTACCGATGGAGAGAGTGAGAGGTCTTTTGATAGCATAAAAATGTTTCGAGTATATTACCAATATAATAGATACGTCATCTCTGTTACTTGGAATAAATATCTGTTATATTTTAGTGACCTAATGACGACCTCCGTGGTGTAATGTTCAACACGCTAGACCGCCACGCTGGAGGTTCTGGGTTCGATCCCCAGTCAGGGCAAGTTGGAAAATGGCCTTTTTCAAATTGTCCCGGGTTTGGGTGTTTATCTATATATGTACATATTTATCATATGATATCGTTGAGTTAGGTACTATCCCATAACACAAGTTTAAACTTACTTTGGGGCTAGCTCAATCAGTATGATTTGTTCTTATCTATTTATTTATTAATTATTCCAAAGGAAATATGACTAGGTCAGTTACAGAAGTTGCGCTCGAAGGCTATGTATTTTAAATTAATAAATAAATAGAGAAGGACAAATCACACTACTTGAGATAGCCCCAAAGTAATGAACTTGTGTTACTACGGGTTACTAACTCAATAAATAAATAAATAAATAAATATAAATATATAGGGACAAATCACACTGATTAAGCTAGCCCCAAAGTAAGTTCTAAACTTGTGTTATGGGATACTAACTTAACGATACTATATTTTATCATAAATACATATATAGATAAACACCCAAAAAGGCCATTTACCAACTTGCCCTGGCTGGGGATCGAACCCAGAATGATATGATATTTTATGATAAATACACATACGTGTGTTAGACACAAGACAATTTGAAAAAAGCCAATTTTAAACGTGACCATCGAACGTGAACGGGGGTAGTAAAACTACTCCGGCTCTCTCACTCACCGAACGAAGCATAGAAGCGGTGAAGCTACTACTCAGACGTCGATTTTTTGTGAGATTTGTATGGTACTTCCTCGGACGAGCCAGCCCATTCATGCTACTAGCAAAACTGAGTTTTGCCGGTAGCGTGGCTCTACCACTACTAAAAACGTAAAATCTAACGACACCTCTCAAGCTTAAAATCCATTAATTGTTTTAGGTTGTAGAGCGTGCCGTATAAATACATAACCCTCCCTCTAGCGCAGTCGGGTAAAGAGGGTTTTCACTTTTCATAGTTAAATGACTACTGCAACTTCTATGGGTTGCAAACATCTTTTAATCCGCTAGTTTCCAACAAGTCAAATCAGACACTTTTGTAAACGTCATAACAAACATTTTCTATTAGATTTGAGATTGTGACGTCATAGTTTTTTGGAGTCAAATAGCGCACTTAAAATCCGTTTTTCTGCATAAATAAATCTAAAATCACGTTCAAAATGGATGTATTAAATGGCAAGTAACATTATTTTGTGACGTTTTATTCTCTTAACAGTACCAAATAATTTATTTTTAACCCAGGAAACTACCCAATTCCTTGGAGCATAAATTTTTTGACAGTAGGGAAGAAAATTTTACATACTTAACACAGTAACATTATTCGTTGTTTCAACTTTTTATTGCACATGAAAACATCTGCAAAACAAACATTTTCTATTAGATTTGAGATTGTGACGTCATAGTTTTTTGGAGTCAAATAGCGCACTTAAAATCCGTTTTTCTGCATAAATAAATCTAAAATCACGTTCAAAATGGATGTATTAAATGGCAAGTAACATTATTTTGTGACGTTTTATTCTCTTAACAGTACCAAATAATTTATTTTTAACCCAGGAAACTACCCAATTCCTTGGAGCATAAATTTTTTGACAGTAGGGAAGAAAATTTTACATACTTAACACAGTAACATTATTCGTTGTTTCAACTTTTTATTGCACATGAAAACATCTGCAAACGTTATTCTTGTTTTGAAATCATTATATCTTATATCTATATGTTTGTTGTCTGTGGTTGCCGTGAATCGGGGTTAGGATACAATACATTAAGGTCAGCGTGATTCGATGTAAATAGAGTGTAGATAAAGAAAGGTGCCGTCGACCTCAAATAGTTTTTACAGGTGTATATAACATTTTGATGATGTTTGATGTTGACGGAGATGTTTGCAACCCTTTTGGTTGCAAACATCTCCGTGGCACAATGTGGCATGTCTTTGCCATAGATTAATAAATAGTACTGCGTTATTTTTGCGCCAAATCGAAGAATCAAGTTGAAAAATGGGCTTTTTAAAAGTGTTCTGGGTCTTGGGTGTTTAATTTTACCTATATATTTATCATAAAATATAGTATCTTAGGATCTGTTCTACATTTCGGGTTGCAGAGATCAGACGGCAGTCGCTCTGTGTAAAAACTAGCAACCTCGTCAAATCACATAGATTAGGTAGCGGACCCGCTACCGCTTAGGATGCAACTAAAACTAAAATACTACAATTACGGAGATTTAGTATCCCATATAACAAGTTTAAACTTAATTTGGTATCGCTCAACGTTATTGGTCGCTCACCAATAACGCTCTGCGTTATTGGTCCCTAACTGTTCTATTTATCTTAAGATGTGTGTAATTCGTGGTACTTGCAAGTTTACTTTGGAGTTCATTCGTATAATATTGTACAACAATAAGCAAAAGATGGAGCATCAAATTTAAATCCCACGTACTAAATGTTATTTTAGTTACTTCTTATATGTAAAACTCGCTCCTGTAATTGTAAAATACTAGGAATGCTAGGAATGTTTGCTTACAGTTACAGTTTTGTCCAGTTGCATTAAAAGTTGTAAACTGAAGTGTACGTTGTTTCACAACTGCGACATGCGACTGCTGTGATATACCTGTTGAATGGGAACTTCTTCGTTAAAACTTTGTCTAACTTCTCGTTTGTAGTTTGAGCTACGAAATCTGCCAATAAGGATGTTCAGGGCAAATTGGAAAACTAGTACATTAGTCAAATTACCTACGATGCAACCGGGAATACGCTCGGAGGATGATGATGAGGGCAAGTTGGAAAATTTATCATAAAATATAGTATCGTTGAGTTAGTATCCCACAACACAAGTTTGTCTTTGAGCACTTTTGTCGAAATTTTTTTTTAAAACATTAATTGTGTATTAGTATGTACAACCGTTGGATTTTAAAATCCTTCAAACCAGTGTTTTTTTAAGGAACGTTTACACGTGGCATAAGGTCACCATAAAAACTGACGATGGTGGTAATTATGTAGGTGCTTTCCAAAATTATTTCCAAGTTCTGAGCCTTCAAATGATACAAAAAGAAACGATTTCGTTAGAACATATATTTATCTATATTTGCTGTTAAAAACGTTAATTTCTACGAAACTGAAGGTTTTTTACTCTTTCGAAATTGGTTATAAGATTCAAGTTTCGTAAAACTCTCCCTTTTGCTCTAACCTAAGCATGTATCCAATGGCATCCTTGGTTCCTAATCTCGGGTTCAGGGAACTCCTTCCGACAAATATTCAACTTCGCACAAAGGCAACTATATTTGTAGACCGAGCGAGATGGTATTAAAGAATTAACTAGGCCAAAACATTGCTTGCTTTTGTGTAACGTACCATGTATCCTACAATAAAACTAATTCTAGGTAGCTAGTTTCGTGAATGGGAATTTAACAGTAAGTACCACAAAATACTAACTTCATTTAATAAAACTTTATCCATCCAACGAAGAAAAAGGTTATTGTTTAAGACATAGGCGAAGCTGAAACTTGTCGATAAAAATACCAATTTTGCAACAAAAGAAAAATACAAATCACATATACACACTCGTACACTTACAATAAATTCTTAGCTATTCTATATAATATCTTAGTTTGTGATTTTTTTGCTGTGAATAAAGCCAAATATTCTTAACAGGTCGGTGTCTGCCAGTGTTATGCGTACACTTGTTCCACACCTACGGATTAATCTCACATTTCAATCTAGACGCGGCGAAGATCTGGAAGTTATTTAGCCTGATCGAGGAGGGGTATCACAGTACCAACCCCTACCACAACGCAATACACGCCGCTGACGTCACTCAGGCCATGCACTGCTTCTTGCAACAGAAACAGGTGGGTACAATGACATCATACCTTCATATGAATTAAATTATTAAAAATTTGAATAATTTAATTCATATGAAATAATAGTAATCTATATTAAGATGATGATGCAAAACGATAGTTTAACAGTCGTTATTGCCAACAGATTACTTACTACATAATGAAAAGGGCAGTGCTAGAATTACCCGTATCTAACGCGAGTGCATTAATTTAATACGAAATTATCCAGTCACTACAAAAGCGAAAATTTATTTATAAAATCAATAGCCAATATGTCATCAAAATAGAGCAGAGGTGTCCCTCATCCACGATCAATGCATACGGAATGCCTTCTAAAAATAAGGAGCACTCAAATGTATGATTGATTGATTGGTGGTTCTTGACGCTAATACCGCTGTAAAGACTTAAAACCCGTGTTATTATGTACTTCAAAGAGGACTTAGATTTTTCTTCAACCGGTAATGTACTTTATTAGTTTGCTTGATTGTTAAAACTTTATTTAAAAAAAAACAATTTATTATAAAACATAAACCCCACGTATTTGAAGTACGTCGCCATAGTAAAAAAAAAAAATCCAACTAGACGCTTCAAATGACGATTATTTCAGATCTGTTGGATGGTGATGACGTTCTTCTCATAATCCTTTAACGAGTTTTAAGTTTACATACACGATTATGAAGCAAGCTATTAACACAATTGATAAGACGATAGACTTTTTTAAAATTTCCATTTCCCACCAGATTTGCGACCACCTCGAGCCACTAGAGATCATGGCGTCGCTACTGGCAGCCATCGCTCACGACATGGACCACCCTGGAGTCAACCAGCCGTTCCTGATTGCGACGTCCAACCACTTGGCGGCTTTGTATCACGTAAGTACCTAGTCACCAGGTGTTTGTATTGATGTATTCACCATCCACACCACATCCACCATGACGATCTCCGTGGCGTAATGGTTAACACGCTAGACCGCTAAAAAAATGAACAATACCAATTCTCTATCCTTGGTCTTCACTTTCCAATCTTTGTCAAATGCACGCAAATCGTCTGTCCTAATGTGATATATATTTTGTTAAATAAACACCAACGAAATTTATAATATTAAATTAATACATTAAAAAATATGTACCATAACATTTATGTCACATTAACATCTTGTGAACGTTATTGAAATGTAAATATATCAAATGGTATTATATCAAACTACACGCACCCTTAAAAACGTTGTGGCGCCATCATTTCAGGTACACACTTAGTTTATGACCTATACTATGAAAACACATTTATTAAAAAGGAGCTAATTAAAAAAAAGATACACATTGAATAAAAACAATTTATCTAATTAAAATCTAAACTAAACTAACTAAACTTAAATGCAAAAAATAAAATACTCATAAATAACTACTACTCGTATAAGTAAAAAATATCCCGCAAATCCTTCCCTTGCGGAATAGTGCCCAGGAAGCTGGCAACATTGCCACGCCCCCTGGCACGGGCTAATAACAAGCTCCCTGGTCACCTGATACCTCGACCAGCCTTTTACTTATAAATTTAAATAAACTATGTGCAGAAGCCCCCCTCGGTACCAAGGTTTCAACCCCAAACAAATTGTTACCTAGCTTACGCAATCGCAATCCCAGTGGAAATAAACAAATCTGGAGATAATCGAATTTATGTAACTAGTCGTCGATGGAAATTTAAAAATGTTGCAACAGCCTCCTTGAATAAATGTTTTCAGTTTCAGGTTAATGCTCCATATCAATTTATTCCTAGAAATGTAATTTGCTTTAGGCCCAGTAACACACCAGCGACTAACGATTTCGCAATATCAGGCCTGTGTCACTCCCCGTATAGGTGATATATCTACATTATTACTATGCGCGCGGCGACCACTACAAGTGGTAAATTCAGTTATAAGAATCGTTTGTCCAGAGTAATAAGAATGAAATTGGCCTGCAATGAATGTCTAGGTATCTAAACGAAAAATGCTGAGTTCTGACGTGAGCTAAATTAAACCATATCGCTAACCACATTGAGTAGATATTTCTTTGAATTTCTTTGCTGAGTGAAACTTCTGTACGTCAGTTCTAGTACCTATTCTGTGGCAATATTGTTGCGGCGCGTTTTGAAAATTCTGCTGAACTTACAAATACAGTATGTTCCTTTAGAACTCGTGTTCCTTTTTGGTGTTAATCTTGACTTTATCGTCTATATCTGCAACATGACTGGCATTATGATTTTGATTTTGTAGCCGTGTGGTTCCCGGTAGAGTAGAATAGGACCACTCCAAGTCTTCCGTGGATGTCGTAGAAAGCGACATAGGAAACACAAGCCAAACAAAGCTTATAAACATCAAATGAGACCTCTCCAACCCGTCTGGCAAGCGTGGAGAGTGTAGGCCAAATCCTCTGGCTGCTCTGGTTCTGGTAGTACAGAGAGGGTCGTGCTCCTGCAGTGGAGACTAAAAAAGACCTGATGATGATAATTTTGATCATGTAATCGTGGATCTGATAATGCTCCCTAACAGGTGTCTTCACATTTCATATGTGCAGATCTTCCTTTCAATTAAGTAGACAGGATAAGCAAGTAAACAATGGGTCAAAGAAGCAATAGCGTCGAGTCCTCACCTACAATAAGCGTCTCCTGTAAAGCGCCACAGGTTGTATTATTGTGTCCAGATTGAACAGAGTGACTGGTGACAATTCAGAGCTATCTTGGCCCGGGACACTTCCCATATACCTATTGACGTCGACATGTATGGACGTCATATGTCGCTTGAACTAATAAACGTCAATTTGAGTGCACTCCCGCTAGTGGGAGACAAACTTCGTTAGTCACAAAATTGCGCGGCAGGCGATAACATCAAACTATATACGCCTAAACGCTTTATTTGAGCGATATATCGCTTGTTTCTTCTTCTTCTTTAATGGCGTATTGACAGGCCAGTGAACCAGGTGAACGCAGACGGGTCGCAGTAGATAAATATAAGTCTGGTATAAAGTCGCTGCTGATCGTTCTTTACCTAGGTATATCGGTGAAGCAGCAGTTGGTCGTCACCCTAAAACACCTACATTATTGATCGCCAATAAATTGAACTTTCAAATGAGTGTTTACATTCATGATGCGTTTCTACTAAACGTGATGTTCTAATGCTCGTGTTTTCTTCTAGATTGAAAAAAGATTTAGGTACTTACTCGTACTTACTCAGGTGCTAGTGGTTCTATCAGAGAGAACAGTAGACCGCGGGCGCTTATAACCATCCAATACCCGACACTTTCCCCTTTCTCCTGGCATAGCAAAGCCGTTCCAGTAAAAACCGTCCATATAACGCTACAGCAATCTTGAAATCCGTCAATAAATAACCGTACAGCAACATTCCCCCTTTTTTCCCTCAAGAAACTTGTGTGCCAATTTTCGTCAAAATCGGTTGAAAAATGCGACCGTAGTAGGCGAGGACATATAGACGGACAAAATATGTATTTATGGCAAATCTCGAAACTGACACGCTTCGCTCGGTCAATAAATAGGTACCTACCTAGACAATAAGCACGTGCACTGAAAGAATATTTCAGATAGTAGTGGTAGATTATTGCTTAAGGTCTGAGGAGATGTCGATATAGTTCTCGTGGACTAGATCCAGCCAATTAACTGTGACTCAAGACGTGGCCAAAATGGGCCGTTTTTCGCAAAAATGCAAACTAAAGCTTAAGACTGCAGTCTTCGACCGTGGGAATTTTTGATTGATCACCCGAATCTTTATTTTCTATCTACACATACGCATTGCGCTGTATTGTACATGCACCATGGAGACGAATTTAAGCATGAATCATTCTTCATATATGTGTATTTTTGATTTTTTTAATCAGACGTATGCGCAAGAAATCCGACGACGTATTCGCTTATATTTTCTTCAAAGTTTAACCTTTTTAACTAAGTTTTTGAATGAATTAAAAATTTTTTTACTAAAATCTTCTCATTCACTTTTTAGGATTTTCCTTTGTTTTTATTTCTCTATAATTTATACACAACTTCATGTTTTAAATTCCGTGTAAACAACAATGACATGAACGTCGCACACCGCAAAAAATCTAAACACGTCTCAGGTTATTTGAAATTCAATAAACTATTACAATGAAAATCAATAAATTGTCTCATTCACTTTTTTAATACTTAAATAAACTTTAATTTTACATATCTTAACATATTGTTACTAAGATAGTTTGGCTCCAATCAGCTCCGAAAAAGCAGTGAAAATCATTAAAAATAAGGACTGGGCCCTTAACGTTCTCACTTTAAACTATAAACAGTAGTTCATAAAATAGTTTGAAGGGTTGTCTAGGTTTTAGTAGCTTAAAATTTTAAATGATATCTCCGTTTCCTTACAAATAATTTATTTCAAATGGGGGCAGCACTGGACTCCGTGTATCGTCTTAAGCGACTTTTAGTTAGATGCGTCACATCATGACAACTTCAGTGCGAAAGTTTCAAACTTCAGTTTAATATGAGCTGCTTAGTTTGAAAGTTGATCGCGATATCGCTGGCTCACATGTAGTCCGAGTGGTTTAAGATGCGACACCGGTCGTTGGAACTACAGCGCTTAACTTGGTCGTGTTCGCTTGCCAGGTCACTGAAAGGGCTTAGTAGGAAATTAATACTAGAGCTCTCTTACTTTTCAATTTATTTCTAAGTATCCTCGTTTAGGTAATTAGTGCTACATTTTTAATTTCTGTGCAGTTTCTTTTAGTTAAGCCAATATTTTTTATAATTGAACGATTGATGAATTCATACAAATCGTTTATCCTCAATTCTGAGTAGTTTAAGATCAAAGGAGTGAGCGAGCATGAAAGAAAAAAAGAAAGGCTTTATTCGGCAACTTACAGAATTATAACTAGAAAACATCATGATGCCTGCGGTGAGGTACCACAGCGCTAATTTTCAGCAGGTACCAAAAAAATAACGAACTTAATACGGATTTATTTTCACGCTTATCTCAGTTACTTAAGGTTTAAATTATATTATACTGTTTTCGCAATACTTGAAATGGTATACATCTCTACCTATGTACGTATTGACACGGGGACAATATTTTGTTTGATTTTGCAAGAAACTGTGCATCTATCTACATCTACACTAATATTATAAAGAGGAAAGATTTGTACCTATTTTTGTATGTTTGTATGTTTGTAATGAATATGCTCAAAAAGTACTGGGCCGATTTAAAAAATTCTTTCACCGTTGGAAAGCTACACTATCCCCGAGTGACATAGGCTATGTGTGTACCACGGGCGAAGCCGGGGTGAACTGCTAGTAGAATATATGATCGAAGCGTTCCATTCGTTGTTTTATATTATACCGCCTTCCGTGGCGTAGTCCGTCACTCGGGAGGTTCTGGGTACGATCCCCAGCCAGGGCAAGTCGGAAAATGGCCTTTGTCTCGGGTATTTATTTTAGTTAGTATCCTATAACACAAGTTTAAACTTTGGGGCTAGCTCAATAAGTGTGATTTGTCCCTATGCTATGAGCATAGGTATGCGGTTTAGTTTTTTAACCTTTAATATTATTATATTAGTAGAATATCTATGCTATATATAGACAGACATCCCAAACTCAACCGAAGCAAACTTTACTCGAGCTTTGGTCGATCAAAGCAAACTACGCAAACAGGGAGGGAGGGAGAATGGTAAACAAATGAATGCAGCACCTAAGTATTAGCCTACTCTGCCTAATGGATAATCCGGCACTGCCAGCAGCTTTACTGACTGTATTTACTGAAATCAAAACTGTTTGCATCTGAAATTCAGCGCAGTCAGGTTTGTTCCCCTAATTAGGTAACTTCAATTTATACTTTCATTCATTTGAATGAATAGCGGCAACAATCCTCGGCAAGTTCGGTGCCATTTCAGAAATGTGGTGAGGTATTGCATTATGTTTCGAGACAGATGTCAATTAATTCTAATGTACAACGAGTTGACAATCGAATAAGTTTTGGAAATATTTGACATCTAGTCGATTGGATTATTGAGCGGTGACTTTATATACGTTTAAGAATTTAATGATTTACTCCAAGTCTTCCCGTGGATGTCGTAGAAGGCTACTTAGGAAAAACAAGCTAAACAAAGCTTATAAACAATAATGAGATCTTTCCTACCCGTCTGACCAGCGTGCCATTTAAGCCAGCCAGCCATGAATGAAGTATAAGAAGGCAGAAGTTGTGTTGTATAGGGAGGTCAAACATTTGGCTCAAAATAGAGAGACGTGAAGAATACTCCACCGACAAGAACCTAGTTCTTAAATTGATTGATGTCAGATGTCAAGTTATTTAATTTAAAAAACGCAGCTAGGCTAAAACACAGTAAATATGCGTGTTTAAAAGCAGCTTATATATTCGTTCCAGTAGCATTTGAGATCACGGGCGCTTGGGGATTGGAGGCAAGGGAATTTATAAAAGAGTTGGGCCATCGTATTCAGAAAGGTCAAATGATACCCGCTCGGCATCGTATTTGGCTCAAAGGCTCTCTACAGCCATTCAAAGAAGAAATGCCGCAAGCATTATGGGGACCTTTGGGCCGGGTACGAACCGTGGGGGTCTTTTAGACTAATTCGAAATATGTATATAGTTATTTGATATGACGAAGCATGTTGCGGATTTATTTCTGTAAACATTTGACGAAGCATGTTGCTGATATATATTTGTACTTTTTTGACGTAGCATGTTGCTGATGAACATTTGTAACATTTGGTAAATAAAGAATCTATTAGTGTGAAAAAAAAAAGTAAAAAGTAAGAAAGATATTTGTATTCGTGTAAAAAAAAAGTTGCGCTTTTATCACGCCATGTCTGTAAGAAAATTAATAAGGAAGCTATTGCGCCTTTGATATTTTTCATGAGAAAAATAATAAAGCTACTAACGTATTTAGTTACGTTCAATAATTTCCTATTCCAGTACATTATTACGATTTGGCGAAGCTTCACAAATACGGGATTCCTTTGAAATGTGATATAAGAAGGCAACGTTAAAAATATGGCGTAATTAACGAAACCTTTGTAGCAAAGAGCAGGTGGAAGATTATTAAAAAATGGCGGGGCTGTGGAGCTGTACGGCGTAAGAGCCCGTTGACAACATACCTACTTATTTTTTTTAATGTGGCGGTGTTCAACACTGTTCTATACTTCCATGCTGATCTGGAAAAAAAGTTGAATTTACCAGCTGCTTATCTTTCCGCGCAGATCGTAAAAGCCGATCGAGGGAATGGACAAGGATCTGAATCATGTTCAGGCGATGCGGCTAACAACTGATCACTATTTTGCAACCATTTTCTAATTTAACGCCCACCGTCACGCTAAACTGGTATTTGATATTATAGCACTAGGCTCTGTCTACCCCGTTTGGAATAAAGAAGTGATAATTAAAGCGAGCGAAGTTGTCCGAGTCTACACGAACAATCCGGTGTTTTTATATGTATATGTAAGTATGTATGTATGTTTGCGGGTAATTTAGAGCCATATTGCTGAAGGGGTTACCGAGATTCCTTTAGAAATTGGAAACATTGCAGTAGTAGATTCAAGTGATCTGGCAGGGGACCTGTCACATGACTTAAATAATACAAATCTCATTAGTTTTTTCTAGTTATACTTATCGCGAAGTTAGTTTTGCATGATACACTCACATAAATAAATACATAATTATTAGATTTTCAATTGCATATCATGCTTATGCATGTCTGCATGCAAAATGAGTATATTCACAATAGTTTTTGCTTCAAATTAAAATGACCTCTGCATATATTTATTTTTAAATCAATACTTATGTCAATATGGATTTTTGTAGAATTTCCATTTAGTCATCAGCAAGTATTGACCTTTTAAGTATTTAAAAAGAAAACTCTACTAACGTCCCATATATTAAAATCAACTCGAAAAGACCTAAAAAGAGTACCCCTTTATACGGCTTCTTCGTCTTAACCTCCTTAAATACTTTAACATTTATTTTTTTCTTATGTTAATCGAAAGAAAATCAATCAAATCCAGACATATTGCGAGTACCAAATAAACGTCTGAAAAACTTTTGATTACTTCTGAATAAATCGGATCGCGGTGTTTGAAACAAGAGTTTCCAAGTCTGACGTGCTTAGAAAATCTTGATGGATGTTATACGTGTTAATGAACTAACGCAAAACCTCTCACATGGTACCTCAACCCATGAAACTGAACAACTTTTGTTCTACAACATTCCCAAAATGCCAAAAATTCGGATTTTTATACAAATTGACTCGATCAGTCAGCTGATCAGTTTGTATGAAAATTCAATTTATTTTTTTTGGGTTTCTTGAAAGTTGTAGAACAAAAGTTGTTCAGTTTGATGGGCTTAGGTACCATCTGAAAGATTTAACGTTAGTTCCCTAAGGCGACGTGGGTTCACAATTTGCAATACTGTGCGTGTTTTTGAAAAATCACTGTTATTAAACTACTACAGTTTATCCCTCAAAAAAATTACATAAAAATCTTAAGGATTTTCTACAGACACCCAAAAAATTTAGGCAAATTTAGAGGTATGTTTGTGATTTTTTTCTATCGAGCCAAAAATGCATAATCGCGTTTTGGCTATTGTGGGTGTCTGTAGAAAATCCTTAAGATTTTTATGTAAATTTTTTGAGGAATAAACTGTAGTAGTTTAATAACAGTGATTTTTTAAAAACACGCACAGTTTTGCAAATTGTGAACCCACGTCACCTTAAGACGTTGTATACCTACTTTAATCAATATTTGTGAAAACAATTAAAACAAAAAAATTTTTTTTCATTCTTGTATTATTTTACACGAGGTCTGAAAATACAGTAATTTAAGTTGCGATCTCAGAAGTGAAGCTACTCGTAACAAGCCTTTGCGTTTGTCGAATTCGTGTTGCATTTCCTTCGGAGGGAAAATATTATGCGCGTGGAGGGGAAACTTCAAAGTTTCTACGACTTATTGTAGAGTCTGAGCTGAGACTCTGTGCTAGTAATTTTGCTTGCTATTTCAAGTTGGGTAATTACAAGTTTCGAATTAAAGCGCCGATGACAACAGAACAACAACAAATCTAAAGTTATACCACTGCCGTCGATAGCGACGTGGTTTTCAATTCAACTTTAAAGTAGATGTAAATATATTTACCGCAATATTCGTAAATCTGCATTTCTTAAATCAGTTACTGACCGAGCGAGCAATGTGTGTCAGTTTCGAGATTAGCCAAAAATGCTAGAAAGACGTGATATATCAGTAGACATATGGCAGAATATGTATTTTTTATTTTGCTTAAGAAGTACTTTCCTTGCATATAGGCACAGTAACAGTATACAGAACGGAATCTCCTAAGGTACGCGCAATATGCGTCCCCGTTCCCCGTCCCCGCACCTCTCCCCCATGCTTGAGCGGCCGCGTGCGCCATGCAGTGTATGTTCGCCCGCTCTCGCACCTTGAAAGGCGAGAAGGGGGAGTGGTGCGGGGACGGAGAACGAGGACGCATATTGCGCGGGACCTTAGGAGATTCCGTCCTGTATACTTTTACTGTCTTCTGTGATATAGCTACGAGGTTCAAAATCATCATGTATAATACCACATATTGTACAAATTAGAAATTTTGTAGCGTTAATGTTTTTTACTGATGGAACGAACTGAAAATTGTATAAAATGGGAAACAAACCTGGAGTTTTGATAACATCAAATATATGTTAACTTACATTTCGACTTGACAACTTCCACGGGTGATGGTTAATACGTCTACTTTCTCACAAAGAAGGGACCTAAATATGTTCCAACAGAAGAAACCCGTCTACTTTCTTTATGAAGTTATTTGTGCGCAGGAAATATTTATCTTAAAATCCAGATTTTCGAGTACATCAGAAAGTTTCAAGAATATCGTGATAGGCATCTGACATTATAACAAGATGGTATTGTAGGAAATACTGCAAGCATTTTGTGATATCCTCGCCGCCGAGGAAAGCGGGTTGCTTGCTCAGTGAAATGATTGAGCCGATTTTTACCGGCTTTTGCTCAAAACTGTCTGCGCATTTTAGCGTTAAGTTCGATATAATCTTACTTGTTCGCTCTTTGTTATTGACACCTCTTTTAGTTACCTTTCTCGTTTTAAAGTGTTTTTCAAAGTTACAAATTCGACCCCGTTCCCCGTCCCCGCATCTCTCCGCCGTTCTCGCCTTGTGCTCTTTAGCTGTGCAGTTTGAAGTTTTTTCTCCACGTCGCACGGTTTTTAAGCGACTCCAAACAAAGAGGAGCTTCACAACTCGAATGTACTCGTATATACACGTATACTATTTTTTTTGTATGTTCCTCAAAAACTTCTTCGTGAACGATTTAATAATATCTTTTTTTATTTGAAATTTGTATACTTACATAAAAGTTTGTCGTACTGTCACCAGGTGGAGATCTGATGGGATTCTCGAGAAATCAAGGGAACTCCTCTAATATTCTGTGCACATATAGTAATTTTAATGTTTCTGTCAATAAATCAAGCATTTGCATTCAGAGAGAGAGTTTGAGAACTGGAACTGATGAAGAAGACCAGAAATTGAAGTGGCTTTTATTTATTTTATATTATCCTGGTTATGAGTCAAAGTTATGTTACACTATTATACCAAAGAAACTACCCTCCGGTCAGTTCTGTTTCTTTATTTAAAACTGTCTTTTCGTCCCAACAGAACACGTCGGTCCTCGAGAACCACCACTGGCGCTCAGCCATCAGCTGCCTCATCGAGAGCGGCCTTCTAGAGCAGATGGACGACGTCCGGTCCAAGCTAGAGCACCAGATCAGCTCGTTGATCCTGGCCACCGACATCACGCGCCAGCAAGAGTACTTGAGCCAGTTTAAGGTAGGTGCTATTTTTTTATAGATAAACACCCAAGACCCAGGGCAATTTGGAAAAGGCCATTTTCCAACTTGCCCTGGCTAGGGATCGAACCCAAAACCTCCAGATTGGTGGATTAGCGTGTTGACCATTACACCACGGAGGTCGTCAAACATCATCATCATCAGGTCTTGATGGTCTCTGTGCTACCAGAGCCATATATGTGCCATAGCAGCCAGAGGATTTAGCCTACTTTCTCCACGCTGGCCGGCCGGTTTGGAGAGGTCTCACTGATGTGAGACCTCTCCAACCCTAAGTCGCCTTCTATGACATCCACGGGAAGACTTTGAGTGGTCCTACTGTACTCTGCCAGGATCCACACTGCTAACTACAGTTGTGGTACACTTACGCATGTTATTTCTACAAATGTTTCTTTCGTATTAAATGTTCCTGTTAAAAGTAGGTGTTAGAAATACCGGCTTTATAACAGGCGCAACCAACATCTTTTGAGCATCAGGTTTTATGTTTCGGAAGGAGGAGCGCAGTGTTTCAAGTATTATTATATCAAGGGACGTGCCTTGACTACAGATGCAGATCATATCCACATGAACAAGCCCAGTTGGATGATTGTAGTAGATATAAAAATAATAGAGGTATAGGTATATCATCATTATCATCAGGTCTTTTTAGTCTCCACTGCAGGGGCACGACCCTCTCTGTACTACTAGAGCCATATATTAGCCAGAGCAGTCAGAGGATTTGGCCTACACTCTCCACGCTGGCCAGATTTATTGGACAGGTAGTTATTGTAACGTTAAGGTAGTAACCCATAATATTGTTGTATTCGGTACAAACCTGTAAAAAGAGAATAAGTTAATTGGAGAATAAGAAAATAAGTTTGGAAAATCCAAAAGTACACGCCTCATAATCTCATTTTTCACAATTAAATTGAAATTACGATTACACTACATTGAATTAGACCGTGATCTTCGAAAGGACTTAGTTTTGGATAATACTGAAGCGTATAAAAAAAAATGGACTTGATCAGATAAGTTTTTCGGGAGTTATCGTGACCACGCCAGTTTCCATACATACAGACACACGGACGTCCATAAAATGTTTTTATTAAACATTGTTTTTATTTATTTAAAAGGCAAAATGTCTTTTAAAAATGTCATAAGTGTTGAAACTAGTGTTTTTCCTTAACATTTATGTGTAAATATTATTGTACAAGTGCGATAGAAAATAAATAGAGACACATTTAATTAAGAAAATCACTTGATTTTTGTAAGGCGAGAGTAGAGCACTACCTCATGCGCTTCGCTTATGAGGCGTGCAAAAATACAAGTTTCAACTTACATTGGGTTAGCTTAATTAGTGGGATTTGTCCCTATCTGTCACAAATACTCGTATACTCAAATACTTACAGAATCAAAATTCTAATTTTTGCGGCGGAAATTCAGTTAAACCAAACTATACATTTAAATTATCGTACGTTGGCAGCTAGCGCTTACAATTTTAAAGCAAATTTTTTAGCTGTATTTGTGCAACGCATAGTTTTGTACTCTTAATGTATTCTGTGCCATAGTTTTAAATCCTTTACCGAATGTTTATAGTTATTCAGGGGTTTTCAGATTTTGGCCTCAGACGCGTATATATTTTTATTTACTCCGAGTTTATTACGTGCATTTTTAGGGTTCCGTACCCAAAGGGTGCCAACGGGACCCTATTACTGAGACTCCGCTGTCTGTCCGTATCTTGAACCGTAGCGATAATTTTTTCGCCGATTATGTATTCTGTGGCCTGTGGCAGCCCTGCTAACTGTGCGTGTAAAAACAGACAGTACAGACGCGCTTTTTTTTCGTAACACGACGTGCCAATATTTTGATAACAAAAAATGTTGTTAATATTTAGTGTTTATTTTGCCTTCTTTTATATTAATCCGCCAGAGTTTTGTTTTTGCCGGTTTGCGTGTCCAAGTCCTAAGTGAACTCCTATTTCTGAGGTGCAGGTTTCGAGTGCAACATTTTTCTAAAATACACCATGTAACTAGTATAGTTATAAAAATATTTTCAAAGATAAAATCAATCAAGTCTATCATGTAAACTGTGAGAGAATTAAAATGACTTTTAAGCGCTGAATGAATATAAAATGAAAAATTGAATCATTTAAGTCAATCATGTAAACTGTGAGAGAATGTAAATTACTTTTAAACGCTGAATAAACGTAAAGTGAAAAATTAAATCAATGAAGTCAATGATTTAGACAGTGATAGAAGTGAACTGTGTAGTTAGAGTTAGAGAAGTAAAATGACTTTTAAATGCTGAATGAATGTAAAATAAAAAGTTAAATCAATGAAGTCAATCATGTAAACTGGGAGAGAAGTAAAACGACTTTTAAACGCTGAATGAATGTAAAATGAAATATTAAACCAATGAATTCAATCATGTAAACTGGGAGAGAAGTAAAATGACTTTTAAACGCTGAATGAATGTAAAATGAAATATTAAACCAATGAATTCAATCATGTAAACTGGGAGAGAAGTAAAATGACTTTTAAACGCTGAATGAATGTAAAATGAAATATTAAACCAATGAATTCAATCATGTAAACTGGGAGAGAAGTAAAATTACTTTTAAACGCTGAATGAATGTAAAATGAAATATTAAACCAATGAATTCAATCATGTAAACTGGGAGAGAAGTAAAATTACTTTTAAACGCTGAATGAATGTAAAATGAAATATTAAACCAATGAATTCAATCATGTAAACTGGGAGAGAAGTAAAATGACTTTTAAACGCTGAATGAATGTAAAATGAAATATTAAACCAATGAATTCAATCATGTAAACTGGGAGAGAAGTAAAATGACTTTTAAACGCTGAATGAATGTAAAATGAAATATTAAACCAATGAATTCAATCATGTAAACTGGGAGAGAAGTAAAATTACTTTTAAACGCTGAATGAATGTAAAATGAAATATTAAACCAATGAATTCAATCATGTAAACTGGGAGAGAAGTAAAATTACTTTTAAACGCTGAATGAATGTAAAATGAAATATGAAACCAATGAATTCAATCATGTAAACTGGGAGAGAAGTAAAATGACTTTTGAACGCTGAATGAATGTAAAATGAAATATTAAATCAATGAATTCAATCATGTAAACTGGGAGAGAAGTAAAATGACTTTTAAACGCTGAATGAATGTAAAATGAAATATTAAACCAATGAATTCAATCATGTAAACTGGGAGGGAAGTAAAATGACTTTTAAACGCTCTATATGAAATAGACATATCAGAATGTCTTTTATATTCAATTTTTTTTTATAATTCAATAAATCAAAAAAATATCGTATCTTTTTTTCTATTATTGAGGAACTAGGATCTTAGAATATCTAGAGCATTGGATGGATCAACATGGTTTATGACTTTTTTCTTATGTTTTCCGAGATGACATAAAACCCATAAACGTTATCTTATTGCCTTGCATCGTGTTATTTCTTAACGTCGAAACCAAAAGTTTTTTTATGATAAATTAATAACAGGTTTCCATTTTTCCTGCTCTTTGCCTTACCTCTAACCCTCTATTTAATAACGGCAATATAATTTGGGGATCATGTAATTGATTTCATTTTACTATTTGCACTGACACCTCGGAGAATTTCAATTATCAGTATTATTTATTGGCTCGCTTTTCTCACTACGTTTTTCCTAGAAATCCTCTTGTTTCCAATTAAATTTATATTGGAAATTCAGCTCATATTTAGTGGCGAATAACTTTTCTTATTACATTATAATTTTTTAGTGCTATAGGATTTTTTGTGCTGTAAGAAAATAACATAGTGTAAGTACTCACGTGTAGATCATAGAAGACGATCAAGGAAGCTTAAGTCTGGGATTTGGCCATAGCTACCTATTAAGTGGTTAGATTGAATTGTTGAATCAAAAATCTTTTTTTTTAATGCTTCAGAAGGAACAAGCCTTGATTCAGGCTGTCATCATGGTATGGTAGTTATCAAGCTAATGTCAGATGCCTTTAGGCAGTTAGAAAAACCTGACAGGCACTTAAAAACAAACAAAAAACTTTTCATTTGCACGAAATGCACTCGGCGAAATTTAACGAACTTCTTCTGTCACTGCCGCTATGATGGCCTCGTAGTTTTGCGAGTGGTTAAAAGGAAATATAAATATATTTGATGTTAGCAGCAGCTCCCCTGCTAAAAGAAATAATTAATATAGAAACTTGAGTCTTTACGCTTTATGGCACTATTTCTATATACGATTTGACAGGTGTTGGTAAATCTTTTCAATGAACGAATTTATCCTTAATGCCTCCTAATTAAGTAATTACACGCCTATCATAGTAATTTATCAAGGTTTCGCCGGAAAAGTAATTTCCTTAAAGTCTGCTTTTATCCTGTTGATACTAGCGCGCGCGACTTTTTTTTTTATTTATGAGGACTTTTAGAATTTTTTCTACAAAAATATGCCGCTAGTTAAAGTTCTTAGTAATGTAATTGAGTTTTAGTTCATTTCTTACGTAGTTTTGGTTTTGTATTGGTGTGGAAACTACAAAACTAAAAACAAACGTAGAATCTTTGCGAACAAGGGATCTATTTTAAATAGGCGATGGGCTTAGTGTCAAAACATAATATGTCGAAGTTGCGCGTCCAAACTTTGGGCAAATTACGCCTGCAATGCTATTTTAATTACTAGCAACATACTGCGCCGAACTTACGTAGCGTGTTTCACGAAGAAATAAATAAGCCGGAAAACTTCAGTGTGTTTAGTTAAATACTTACTACCTAACATTATTTCTTATTACCGTTTCTTTATGCCTATATTTTACCTACTAGCTAAGCTTGGCCTTTGTTTATTGTGACCTGCATCGATCCATCTAATGTTATCAGGGAAAGACGTAAATGTGCATGTGTTTTAGCCAGTTTTCCTTTAATCGGACATTGACTCCCATACAGCTTTGAATACACCCTGTCAACAAAGTTCTATATTGCTAATTAATATCGGCGCAAGTTTAGCCAGTCATATGAGTAGGGTAGCACGCCGTTTGGACGCAAACCGGATAAAGAAAAAAGGATTTTTTTTGTTCTATGGGTGTAAAGACTTTTGTCATAGTTACAGTCATGAGAAATAAACTGTTTACTTAAGGCCGTACCTGAATTTTCCGAGGTCCAGTGCTGCCCCCATTTTAAATAAATCATTTCAAAGAAAACGGAGACATCATTTAAAATTTTGCAACTACCAAGTCCTAGATAACCCTTCAAAGTATTTTATGAACTACTGTTTACAGTTTATAATTAGAACGTTAAGCTTTACTACGCACATTTGCTAAAAGTGGCCGTTTTTCGCAAATGTGCGTAGTAAAGCTTACCGTTCTTATTATAAACTGTAAACAGTAGTTCATAAAATACTTTGAAGGATTATCTAGGACTTGATAGTTGCAAAATTTTAAATGATGTCTCCGTTTTCTTTGAAATGATTTATTTTAAATGGGGGCAGCACTGGACCACGGAAAATTCAGGTACGGCCTTAAACTTGATACGGGATATTTTTGCTTGAACATTTGTATCTGGCCTTGATGGAGCTCCTGGCGTGATAAATTAACGATGCAGATCGACTCACTTTGTTCGATAGTTTTAAAATATGATCGGAGGTTTAAAAGGAAATATTTTCAATGTACTTCTTGTAGTTCGACTTAATTCATACACTTCATTCCAGCTAGTGATGTGCCTCTGGAAATATTTAAAAGCAATGGGAATTTTGCCATTGTAAATTTACGGGAATATTCTCAATATTTCTGTAAATATTCCCAGTATATCCGTAAATATTCCCAATATTTGCGTAAATATTCCCAATATTAACGTAAATATTTTTGGAAATATTCTCATCGTTTCCATTGACGGCACATCACTAAATCCAGGTCAGTGCTGATTTTTCCAATCACGCGAGTTGAATTTGATGAGCTTGAAGTATAATCCAAGGGATACTTTTATGGAATACTCATGTTGTTAATCTATTTTATCATTGAAAATGATTTTCGATTTCTTGTCTGGATGGACATCCTACACAAAATGTGCCTAGTCATCAAAGTTGGGCTTGCGACGTGTAACAATTACTATTTCCAAGTTATTGAACCCTTAGCCACCCAGCAGACTACAATTTTAGCAGACAATGCGATGTTTGTCCAACTTTGACCTTAGTTAGTTAGTTAGTTAAGATCTTTATTGCACCAAGATAATGATACAGAGTAATAGATTAAAGAAAACAGATGTCAAAAGGCGGCCTTATCGCAGCTGCAATCTCTTCCAGGCAACCGAGGTACTTGGAGATGTTTAACGAAAACAGGTGAGGGGCGAAGTTATATGCAAGAAGAAAAAAGTGTAATTAATAAAGATACAATACATACATACAAATATAAAATATATACATAAATACATACATATATCAATATGTACACAAAAAAGAAAATCCGAACAAGATAAGTGAGGAAATAAAGAAAGTTATATTATAATAAGGATAGAAAGTGTGACTTCACTTGAGATTTAAAGCTGGCTAGCGTTTCGGCACGCCGGATGGACGGTGGTAGTGCATTCCAGAGTCGAACTGCCTTGACCGTAAATGATTTTGCATAAAATTCAGTGGTGTGTGTAGGCATTTTTAAAGTAGATTTTCAGCACTACGTAAGTTGTGACCTTTTTAGGGTTCCGTACTTAAAGGGTGCAAACTAGACCCTATTACTGAGACTCCGCTGTCTGTCCATCTGTCACAGGGCTCTATCTTGAAATTTTCACCGATTATGTATTACTGTGGCCGCTATAACAACAAATACTAAAAATAAGATAAAGTTCAAAATTAAAGGGGATCGTCATACAAGAAACGTTTTTCTTCAGCGTTTTAAAACATTGTACGGAGGTACGGAACCCTTCATGTACGAGTCCGACTCGCACTTGCCTGTTTATTCAGATTGGCCTGGGTCTTAGATGATTATTTATCAATATATGTATTAGTTATAAAATATAGTATCGTTGAGTTAGTATCCCATAACACAAGTGTCGAACTTACTTCTGGGCCTAGCTCAATCAGTGTGATTTGTCCCTAAATATTTATTCTAACAGAGGCACTAACTACTATACTAACACCATAGAAGTTACGGATTAACATAGCTTTTACGGATACGGAGTCAATATATTTGTGTACATAGCAAATTGTCTCAACCAACTCACTAGATTCCGAAAAACATGCGAAGCGTAGAAGACACAGAATCCAACCGGGAGAGAGAGCCCTTTCTCCCGTTACAGAGGGGTGATAATTATAAATACATCTATTTTGACGCCAAGCGATAATAATGTTATCATTGCCATTATTTCAGCAAGAAGTCCACTGTGGGACGTAGAGAAAGAAAAACATACTGGTCTGAGAGAAAAAAAACCTTCAGCTGCTTCTCGTCATGCGCAGATCGTAAAAGCCAATCGAGGGAATGAGCGAAAATTTTAAGAATAAAAAATTCCTGTTAAAAATGCGAATATTTTCTTGTTTCATACTTTTTAGGGCGTGTTTTAATAGTCGGGTTTTAGTTTTTGAACTTAGTTTTATTTCACCTTCTTGCCGACGAATCACTCTAAAAGTGACATTTTAGGGTCTTGCGGCCCTGGGCTCTGTCTGCTTTGAGCCGGAAGACCCAAACTACCTAAAAGACGTGATAGTGTACCTATAGGTATCACGCCCAGTTAATTATTTTTCTTAATGACTCTTGTGAAATTTTGTCGGAACCAAGAATATTCTTCAGGAAGAGTTTGATTAATTAAAAAGCATCTTCGACGATAGTTTTTATAAAGAGATAGCATAATTAGAGATTTAATTTCACTGGAATTGGGACAGAAATATCAGAAGTTTGAAGCAGCATTTAAAACGAGTAGTGGGAGATATCATTAGATGGCAGTCGTCAAACCCTGTCAGCATGTCTTTAGGCAGCTTCATGCACCTGACACCAGTGTTGGCCACTTACATACATAAAAACAAACAATAGTCAGTCAAAACCAGCGGTTTACGGCGTCAACCCATTTACCTGGATACCTGGTGTTATGACAAATACACCGGAATACACGTTCGACTCAGAAAGTACTGTTTGCCGGACATTTAGCGCCCTGTCTTGTTGTATATGACACAGTTTACGCATATTTTCATGTTTGTTATACAATCGTGAAAATATAAGATTCACAGCCGTTACGTATTAGCCTTTGTAATGGTAAAAATCGTGTAATGCTATTAATTTCATCATTTGCTAGGCTGAAATAAGCTTTCTATTCTTCGCACCTCCATTCATTCGCGCTTCCGTCTTTCAAATCTGCGCTTTTTCGCGTTGGTATCCTTCACCGTTCTTCCTTTTTCGCACCTTATCTACGTTCTTCTGTGTTTACGATACGGTGTCGACTCATTTCCTCGATATTTGACAAATACACAGGAGGACACGTTGTTCAACTCGGAATGAACATATTTCCATGTTTATTTATACAATCGAGAAAATATGCTAGTTTCACAGCTGTTACGCCTACGTATTGGTAAAAATCGTGTAATGCTATTGATGTACATCGCATTTAGTGCAGAAAATAATCGTTCACAAATAAAAGATTTATCTATCTATCCATTTAAAAGAAACACGCTTTATACTGTTTTGCACGTTACAAAACACTTAGCTCTCCTGTGTTTGCGAAAACGCTACGAGCGGCGCGCGTCGCCTTGACTCTAGGAGTGTTTCTCCAACTCCATGTAAAAAAAAACCAGCATTACTTTTGGCCTCTAGTAAAGAAAGTGTGTACAATTTTTTCTGTTTTGCCCAATAAATATGTTGGTATAGTTACAATATAAGTCCTACTAATATAGTTGCCTGAACAGAAACTATCGTTACAAAATTAAGTGACCAACACGGCATCTGAATTTTACATTATGTTATAATAGAGACTAAGCAGATTTAGTCTAGGCCAGAATAATTAATTAGTCTAGTCGTGTCGTCATTCGACTGCAACATAGGCCAAATAAAGCTATTTGGCCTCTTTTTTCACTGTATAGTATAATCCTCAGAAATACCGTAAACAGTGGAATATACTGCGGGAATATATACATGGCACTCTCTAAGGCCCGTATTAATAAATCGCACTCAACTTTGAGTTCGGTCTTCAGTGCGAGCTTGAGTTGCTGTGCTTATTAATAAACCTTACTTGAGTTAACGCTTGAGTTCCGTGTATCACTTGAGTGAGCGACGTATTAATAAACAAGTATCAGAACTTAAGCGCGCACTCAAGATGCTACTCAAACACGTTTTTCCTGAGTGTAGTCGGACCATGACTTGAGTGCGCGATTAGATGAATTTTATATGGAAGTTTTTGGCTTAGTAATGAATTTTGAAAATATTATCAATAAAAATAATCACCATTGTGGAGTATTATGAAAGTATGTACTTACGCACTTTGATGGATGCGCATGTTAAACAAACCCGGGCGTTGGATGGACTTGGATGACCATAAGTAGCATAAAATGATCGTGATCCTCCGTGTTTCGGAAGGTACGTTAACCCGTACCTATGCATTACTAACGATTTCTAATGTCAAGCAACTCTGGGGTGGTCTGAATTTGGATGGGTGACCAGAAGTAGCATGAAATGTCACGAGCTCCTCCGTGCTTTGGAAAGCACGTTAAGCAATACTTATGCATTACTAGCGCTTTCACATGTTAAGCAACCCTAGGCGTGGTACTCACTTGGATGGGTGACCATAAGTAGCATGTAATGTTGCGAGCTCTTCCTAACGATTTCACGTATTAAGCAACCCTGGGCGTGGTCAGCACTTGGATGGGTGACCACAAGTACCATTAAATATCTCGAGTCCTCCGTGCTTCGGAAGGCACGTCAAGCCTTACCTATGCATTACTAACACTTTTGCATGTTAAGCAACCCTAGGCGTGGTCCGCACTTGGATGGGTGACCACAAGTACCAAAAAATATCTCGAGCTCTCCGTGCTTCGGAAGTCACGTTAAGCCATACCTATTTTTAACTAGCGCTCTCGCATGTTAAGCAACCTTGGGCGTGGTCCGCACTTGGATGGGTGACCACAAGTACCAAAAAATATCTTAAGCCCTCCGTGCTTCGGAAGGCACGTTAAGCCATACCTATGTGTAACTAGCGCTCTCGCATGTAAAGCAACCTTGAGCGTGGTCCGCACTTGGATCGGTGACCTCAAGTACCAAAAAATATCTTAAGCCCTCCGTGCCTTGGAAGGCACGTTAAGCCATACCTATGTGTAGTTAGCGCTCTCGCATGTTAAGCAACCTTGGGCGTGGTTCGCACTTGGATGGGTGACCACAAGTACCAAAAAATATTTCGGGCCCTCCGTGCTTTGGAAGGCACGTAAGCCATACCTATGTGTAACTAGCGCTCTCGCATGTTAAGTAACCTTAGGCGTGTTCCGCAGTTGGATGGGTGACCACAAGTAACAAAAAATATCTCGAGCCCTCCGTGCTTCGGAAGGCACGTTAAGCCATACCTTTGTATTACTACCGCTCTCGCATGTTAAGCAACCTTAGGCGTGGTCCGCAGTTAGATGGGTGACCACAAATACCAAAAAATATCATAAGCCCTCCGTGCTTTGGCAGGCACGTTAAGCCGTCAGATACCTTGAAAAATCTGATACCACAGTGTCGGTTACACACAAAAAAAAACAAAAATCTGAGATCGCGCTCTCAAGATCGATCTTGAGTGATACTCTGTTGATATACGTTTATTAATTAGCGACCATCTTAAGTGCGTGATCACAACTTGAGTGAAACTCAGCTGAGATCGCACTTGAGTGCAGTCTTGAGCTCGATTTATTAATACGGGCCTAAAATCTTCCGTTCGATATAAACAGGATTTGCGCCGCGTCTTTATGGAAGGTGCTATTTTAAGAAGAAAACACGTATTCAAACTACCTGAGAAATCCTTAGGGGAGTGTACACGTTTGTATTTCCTTACGACACACGTATATACCTACGATAAAATAAAGTTGATAAATAAATAAATAAACTCACGTCTAGATCTTGCCGTGACAAGTTTAGCTTCTTACTGACGACCTCTGTGGCCTAGTAGTCATCATGCCAAGCGGTCACACTGGAGGTCCCGGGTTTGATCCCCGGTCAGTTCAATATGGAAAATTATGTTTTTCAAATTGACCTGGGTCTTGCATGTTTATCTAGATATGTATTTGTTATAAAATATAGTATCGTTGAGTTAGTATCCCATAACACAAGTCTCGAACTTACTTTGGGGCCAGCTCAATCAGTGTGATTTGTCCGTATACGAGTATATTTATTATTTATTAATCGAATGCAAAAAGCTTACGAGTAGATTTAAAAGGTAACTTTGTTAAATTGTATAATAATGTCCAGTATTATACATATATATTTAGGCAAAACAGTTTCCTTCCAGTCCAGATAAGACGACGAAATCAAAAGACGGGCCAAAAATGCCTGGCGGAGCTCTCGGTCTATGAGGGATATCATGAAGGGCAAACTTCCACTACGCCTCAAGCAAAAACTCACGAACATGTGCATTCTTTCCATCCTCACCTACGAAGCACAAATGTGGACTTTGAATAACATCCAAAAGCACAGTGAAGGTTTGCCAGCGTGTTACGCAGCATAGCATTCTAAGAGTAAATAAAAGCGGCCAAGTGCGAGTCGGACTCGCCTATAAAGGGTTCCGTAGCAGCAAGTAACATAATATAAAAGTTCTAATAGTAAATTGTGGTTTACGATTTATGACGTATTAAAAAAACTACTTACTAGACCTCGTTCAAACCAATTTTCGGTGGAAGTTTGCATGGTAATGTACATCATATATTTTTTTAGTTTTATCATTCTCTTATTTTAGAAGTTACAGGGGACACACACATTTTACCACTTTGGAAGTGTCTCTAGCGCAAACTATTCAGTTTAGAAAAAAAATATATTAGAAACCTCAATATCATTTTTGAAGACCTATCCAATAAGATACCACACATATACGGGTTTGATGAAAAAAAAAAAATTTTGAGTGTCAGTTCTAAGTATGGGGAACCCCCAAAATATATTGTTTTTTTTTTCTACTGCAGCAAATAACATTTACGATATATGACGTATTAAAAAATAACTATATGATACCGAGACCGCTATAGTTTTAATTGAAAGTACATACTTGGAGGTATATACCACATTTTTTTCAGAATTATTTTAGTAATATTTCAAAAGTTACGGTGGGGGTTACCTCAAATTTTAACTTTGTATTAGATTATCTCAAGACTGGGGGGTTTGATCTACATAGATTCAAAGCAGTTTTTGTTGCATTTTAAAAGACCTTTTCAATGATACCCCACACGTTGGGGTTAGTCCAATTTAATTTTTTAAATTCACTTTTCGTTGTATGGGAGGGGGGCTGAAAAAAAATCATTTTTTCATAATTTTAAAAACCAACTTTTGGAACTTCAATATCTATCTCTTGACCAATTTTCGTGACAATCGGTGCAGTAGCGGCGGAGTACGAGCCCGGACGGACGGACGGACATGACGAAACTAAAAGGGTTCCTTGTGGACTACGGAACCCTAAAACTGGCGTACCATAACTCAAGATCAAGTGTCTCGCAAGAGGGACACAGAGACCTTTGCCCCACACTAGGACAGCAATAGTTATAATAATAAAAAAAATATTTTATTTATACAAACGGCAGATTTCATATCTAAGTACCTAAGTAGTTATTTCAAGATACATCTTGTAACATCTAACTTTAAAAAAAGGTTTTTAGACAAGCGGTCTGCCACCGCTTTGCAGGGATATATGTATTATACATATAAACATTCCTCATGAATCACTCTATATTATGAGTCCCTATCGTATGTATGTATCTATCTCATATACTTAAGACGATACACGGAGTCCAGTGCTGCCCCCATTTGAAATAAATTATTTGTAAGGAAACGGAGATATCATTTAAAATTTTGAGCTTGTAATACCTAGATAACCCTTCAAACTATTTTATGCAAACTAAAGCTTAACGTTCTCACTTTAAACTGTAAACAGTGGTTCAATTTAGTTCAAATGGGGGCAGCACTGGACTCCGTATATCGTCTTAACGTATGGCACTCAAGCATCTTTACATCCATCATAACTCCTAAACAAAAAGTCCGATAGGAATATATTTAAACTGTGCTTATAAAATTATTTAATTGGGTAAAGATTAATTTGTCGCCTGTTAACGTGATTCGGATTCCGTTCATTCCCTCTATGGGATGTTATTAGCTGCGCAGAAAGAGAAGTACTTTGTACGTTTTTCTTTTCTCCCATACTAGCATGGAGATACTTTCTCGCGACTTTATTACTACTAAACCGCAATATCTCACCACACCGGCCCCCGGTGTGCTAAACGCTATACATAATATATTTACGTGGCTGGCTGGCATCAGCGTCTTAACAGGATATTTAATTTTGCACGCTAGTATATTTCGGAGCTCATTAATTGTGCTTAGTTATTCAGTGAAGGACAAGTGCTATTGCTTGCTCACGTAAGAAGTATGCAGTAAGAGTATACCTACAGAACGGAAAGCGCGTACCTCTCCTAAGGTACGCGCAATATGCGTCCCCGTTCCCCGTCCCCGCACCTCTCCCCCGTTCTCGCCTTGTCGACGGATGAAAGCGGGCGAACACACACTGTACGGTGGCACGTGGCAGCACAAGACCGGGGAAGAGGTGCGGAGGCGGGGAAAGAGGACGCATATTGCGCGTACCTTAGGAGATTCCTCTTACTGTCTTCTGTGACGTAAGTCTAGCGTGATAGTATGTCTTCACATGTATTTTTATACGGTTGCTCACAAGGGAAAAACGGTACCCTTATAGTATCACTCGTCTGTCTGTCTGTATGTCACAGCCAATTTGCTCCAAAACTACTGGACCGATTGAGTTAAAATTTGGTACACATAACTAGAGGTTATGTAAGACGGTACTCGAAAAACGGATGTGTAACGTAAAAAGAATGGATTATAAACATGGAGGCCACTTGTGGGGGGTAATTTTATTGTTAGCCATGCATTTCCCACTGCTGGGCAAAGGTTCTTTTCTTTATATGGGTAAATAAGAAAATTACAAAAAAGTATTCTGAACCGCTTCAAATGAAAGAGCTTGTTATGAGAATCTTAAACATAATTTAAATATTTGAGCTTTGAAGTTATTTAAGAAAATAGGCGTCGGAAACTGTCGGGATCGTAGCAAGTAGAGGTAAATCATTAGCGGATTCATTTAGAATGCAGCTGTGTTTTGTATTTGGTCGTCTTTACGACAGGTAGAGATAAAAACGTAGTGTTTTAACCAGATGCTTCAAAGCCGAAGCGTACATATAAATACATATATCCTCTCAATCTATCGGAAAAGGAGGGGCAAACAGGGCGTTCATCGATGAAATTACAGAAAAGGCAGAAGTCGTGTCGTTATAGGAAAGTCAAGCATCTGGCTGAGGATCGGGAGACATGGAAAATACTCCACCGACAAGAACATAGTTCTGAAATATATGATGTGATGATGATGAATCTATCGCAGGTTGACTGGAAGAGATCCCTACATGAGATAAGTCGGCCTTTGTATATTTGCTCTTTTGTATTTTGTTGTCTTTTATACTTTTTTTGGTACAATAAAGTTATTACAAACAAACAAATAAAATTGAAGTGTCTGTAATATCAATTTTTTTTTTTATTGTTATATGAAAATCTATATGGTAACAACAACACCATTATGTTACACACAATTTTTTGACTGTTCCGATTAATCAACGAAACCGCTGGACCGACTTTGAATAGACTCAATAACAGCATAGAAAGCTATTATTACAAAAAATAACTTAGGCTACTTACACGCGGACAAAGTCGCGGATATAGCTAGTAAATACAGGTAATTTTTGAAACCAACCAACCGATAAAATAACCAATAAAATGTGGTTGAAAGGGACATTGTCAATAATAGATAAACGGGCAAGTGCGAGTCGGACTCGTACATGAAGGGTTCCGTTTAATTTTTAACTATTTTTTATTTTTAGTATATGTTGTTATATCCGCCACAGTAATACATAATCGGTGAATATTTCAAGTGTCTAGCTATTACGGTTCAAGAGATAGAGCCCTGTGACTGACGGACAGACAGACAGCGGAGTCTCAGTAATAGGGTCCCATTTGCACCATCTGGGTACGGAACCCTAAAAAAGGATGCCATGTATTTTCAGAAAAAGAGTTCTTTTTAGTGTTATTTGTTGTTTTGTGAAAAATATTGAACAAAATCAATCGCAGTCAAATACCCAATTGCATCCCGGGACCACATAATTGGACCAGTTCAAGTTTCCCTTAAAAACAGATTTAATCACAGCTTCCTATTAATCCCGAATTGATTGGATATTGTTTACTATAATAGTGTATTTCCTAATTATAGCGGATTGATACATTCGAGTAGATTCTAATCACTTTGTGGGTTGTTAATTAAATACAGATATATTATAAGCATAAGGATTTCTGTATGTGTAGGAGACTTGTCTTCAGGCTGGTGGCCTTTTTTCTCCCTCCAATCCTCCCTTTTGGATTTTTTTTACATTTAGTGTAGAATTAAGTCCTTAGTAAGACTTTTAAATTTGATTGAAATCCGTCAATAAATAACGCTACGAGTACAGCAAAGTTCCCCCCTTTCGGCCCATTCCCCCTAATTCTCCCCCAATAAAAAAAAATTGTCGACTAAAATATTTAATTCACCTAACCTGCACACTAGTCCACTAGTGTGTTGATGATTGTTGTCACTAGATGACAGTTATTAGATAAATGAATATATATAAGGACAAATCCTCAGACCAAGACAAATCACATATTGAGCTACGCCAGATGCCTTAACACACTATAAAGAGGGATCATATTCGGAAAGAGCACCCTGGGGCTTCGTAGCAGTAGAGAGATAAATAAATAAATAGATGCGACAAATCAGACAAATTGTGCTAGCCCCTAAAGTAAGTTTCAAACTTGTATTGTAAGGGATGCAACTGGAATTGAGCCAGATGAAGGTAGGTTTTCGGAACAGTTTTGTAGTTCACCAGATTAATTCGATCCTTTGATTTTCGAGACTTACAACTCTCACAAGTCGCGCAGCGCGCGTTCACAGACCATGGATCAAGATTCAAGATAGACACAGCCTCTGTATGAATTAGCGTGTCGATCACTCGTCACTTTTAGTCCATGTATGGCCCAAGAGCTGGCACGAATTTTTGGGTAGGTATTTGAGGCAAGTTGAAAACTATAACATATAAAAAATGCATATTGCCACAAATACCTATTTTGAAGAAAAAAAAAACTTAAAAATTTATAGGTTGCTTTAGCCCCGCTACTGACCAGCCAGGTCTGCAGTTCCGTGTTGGGGTATAATAAGAGAGGTATGTGACAAGTTTTCAACTTGCCTCAAATACCTACCCAAAAATTCGTGCCAGCTCTCGATCTAGTATGTCAATTAATTAGATCGGACATTAAGCTCTCTACTGTAAAATACCCAAATCTGCCGTTTTGAGCCGTGGAAACTCGTTGAAAAACTTTGGAAGAAGTAATAAAAAAGATTCCTTCCGTTTGTAAGTAAATTACTTAGAAAATATTGTATTGAAAATTGGCACGCCAAGTTTTCTTACAAATCGAAGGACTTTCTTTATCTAGTAGTATTACAGAATTAGAACTAGTACGCACGTAGTAGGTAGTATGTACCGACCTGTGCGCGCGTTACAAAAAAATCCAATGCTATGCGGCGCGGCGAGTCGCGTACGGCGCCGAAAAGTGTGTACGAAACATACACTTTTTGCGCGGTACGGTATGCGTTCAACTAATAAACACTTCTTTATTTGTAGTTGGTACAACACAGAGTATAATATACACAACACCTCATAAGAGTTGTCTATCTGAAATGAATCACCGCGGGCCTTTATAGCCGAGATCAAAATAAAACCATCAAAATAGAAATACCTAGTTAAGATGACATTTATGATCGCCACAGTTATCACGGCTCAAAATAGGGTCCCATCAACTATTTGGCACCGGTGTTCGTTTACGCAATATATGAAATTATTCGAATCATCTAAGAGCCGCTTCACACGAACAGCGTTTTTTTTATATCGTAAAAGTAAGAATAGCCTGGGCAGCCTGGGTCTTAAATTCCGACTACAATGATGAGGTTACCTAAGAGCAATATAACTTTCCTCTATAATGAATCATAAGATTTTTTTAAAGTGAAAAGTAGTATGTATAGGTATGGAAGAAGAAGAAGCTCTATGGAGAGCAAGACAGTCTTTCTAATATTCCGATTTATTTTCCTTGGAGAAAGTTGTTCAGTATCATGGCTTGATCATTCCGTGAATATAAATAGTTTTAGTTTATTTCGTTGGATAAATTATGAAACATACAATTATTAGAAACGCTTCTTTTAGAAGGGTGTTCTTTCCGGTATTTTTTCTTCCCGAATTTTCTTTTAAATAGAAAACTGGGTAAGTCAATAAGTGCCAAAACCACTAAAACGATTTGACTATTTAGCAGCCGGCCGCCTGTCGAAAGTGAATCCTCCTTGGGTATCTCAACTGCAAGCCGCCCGCCTATATCGTCTGATATGTAAATAAATAAACAGGAAATTTTTTAGATATATATTATTATAAAACGGCCGCTTTGTACGCGAGAAATTGACGGTGAGTGTGTGGAATTCTTCAATTAAGGCGATTAGAGTCCTCAATGGCCTTGGACGTTTGGGCTTCCCACCCCGCGCCATTACCTCACACCCTGCACGGAAACACCAATCAAAGAATACACGGGCGTAGGTCGGTATAGAAGCGCACTCCATACATTACTGCCTATAACTTGAGCTTGAATTGATAAATAACATCTTCTTCCTCGTCTAAGCGCGTTCCCATTTGCATCCTCAGCTGTGCTGCTTAGGAACCCGGGGTGCGCTTTCCCGCTTTTTCTACCCCAAATATAACATGCATGTCAATGGTCACCCAAGGATGCCAAAGACCTTGCAAAATGGAGAAGAAATAGCCGGAACAGTTTAAATGATTTGGCTATAGTTTAACGACTGGCCGCCTGCCTTGGGTCAACCCTCTTTGGGAATGTATTTGTGCGAAAAGTTTACAACCGGCCGCCGCCTGACGTTTCTGCATGCATTTTCAATGCTTTCTTAGCCGCTTCTATCTGCTAAGACTTTCAAGGCATTTTGATCTCAAATTTAGTACATTAAAGTAATTAAATGTCATCAAACGTCCAAATACGCGAAATAATAAAATATTACTTATTCTATACTAATATTATAAAGCGGAAGAGTTTGTTTGTTTAAACGCGCTAATCTCAGGAACTAATGGTCCGATTTGAAAAATTCTTTTTTTGTTGGGTAGCCCATTTATAGAGGAAGGCTTTAGGCTATAGAACATTACGTTCCGACAACCACGCGGACGAAGTCGCGGGCACAGCTAGTATATAATATACAAACAAAGTAAATCGTACACTAGTAGATTATACAGTACTGAGTACATAGGTACATAGGACATAGCGTCCATGCGCAAACCAAACTACAACACAATCGTATCGTATCGTCTGACTACTCTGACTGCACTACTCTCTGACCTAGTCTAAACACACATACAAAGAGAAAACACGCGTGATCCCTCATAAAAATTTGGTAGCGAGTGACACAGCCTTCCCGTACGAATGCCAGCGAACGACTGCCGCCCGCGCCCGCGCAGGGCACCTCTGCAACTACACATTTGGAATTTCAATGTTTCAATATATTTTACAAGAAAACATTGTTTGATTAACAAAAGCAATGTTGCATTTAAAGAATAGGGGATTTTTTATTTTTTAATGTAAAAATATTCTCATATATCATAGCGGTTTAGGAGCAGTAGGGAATTCAAATAATAATTCGATGCCCCGTAGTTTTTTTTTTACTTTACCATACAAAGTCATAAAGAAAACACAAATGTTCCAAATGTAGTCCTGGAACTAATGTTTCATATATATTTTTTTCAAAATTTTCTGGTGGCCAGTAAATGAGGAGTAGGCTTGACAAAATTACCAATTAACGAGAATTGAGGGATCTAATCGCCTTAATGCAATTTGATTAAATACTTCAATGCCGGAGTATATCGACATACCTTTGTTTAAGTCATTGCATTTTGACATATGCAGTTTTGAAGAAAATGCTGCAGTGCAGTTGGTGGCCGCTTCATGTGCACTAGCGTATAGCTATACTCGTAGATACTAAACTTGTTTGTAAAATCAACTAAATCTCACTCGGTTTATAACATGACGGTTTTCCATGAGTGTACACTGTACATGTCTCCTGATCTTTTTCAGATTTACCTGGGTCTTTGATGTTTATCTATATACATATGTATTTGTTGTAAAATATAGTATCATTTAGTTAGTATCCCGTAACACAGCCTCGATCTTTGGGGCTAGCTCAATCCGTGTGATTTGTCCGTACATATTTATTTATTTATTTATCTACTTTAAATGTTTCTTTCGCTATATCTTCGCAATTTTTGTTAGTCAGAGGAAAAGATTAAAGCTCAATATTTTTTTTAAATCTAAGTGATTGGTTAAAAATATTTTTCAGTCATCATGCCTTTTGCACACTTTACTGTTCGTTGCCTCGTATACGACAGCGTAAGTACAAAGACCTACTCGTACCCATAATCACAGAGTAATAATATACTACGCACAACCGTAATAAACAATCGTTATTCCTGTCATGAGCTCTGAAAGGATTTAAAATTGAGAATCGGTAAACTGACAGTTTACCGATTCGTCCATCGCAACTGACATCAACGTTAATTGAATTTAAATCAAGTTGTTTCTCGTTCCAAGAATTCACAATACATTCCGTTTCGAGCTCCATATTTAATGTTATCAAATATAAATACCTACTTACTTTATGTCAAGTTCGCTAGTTACTTTTAAATATACAGACAGTAAGAATACTCCAAGTCTTTCTGTAGGTGTCGTAGAAGGCGACTTAGGAAACAAAAGCTGAACAAATCTTATAACATCAATGAGATCTCCAACCCGTCTGGCCAGCGTGGAGAGTGTAGGCCAAATCCTCTGGCTATATATGGCTCTGGAAGTACAGAGAGGGTCGTGCTCCTGCAGTGGAGACTAAAAATGACCTGCTTATGATGATGATGGTGATGACACAGACAGTAACAGTAGCGCGCGAACTGAGAACTTGCGATCCCCATATCTGGGCAACCCCTTCATGGATTTGACTCTTGTTCAAACTTAAAAATTCCATACATAGGGTTTTCATCTGTTCGGCTTTAGCCTGACTAGTTTGGCTTTTTCGGGTCGTGTCCGGCCAAATATTTATGGATTAGGCTTTTTGGAAAAGCCTTTTTTTTAGGCCGGGCCAAAACCATCTCGCCCACGTACTTTGATCTTGCTCCGCCTTGGGAAGCAAGAAGTAGGACTTTATCTCGCTTACATGTCTTTTAGTTTCCTTCCATGCTGGTCCAGGAGAAAGAAAAAAAGACTGTGCCAGCTGCTTGCAGCAACCCCTCACTTGATTCCATCCTTACGCCCGCTGTCACGGGTCTTATGGCTCTAGGGCCATAAGGTTAAACGGAGCCTAGCTTTGTCTACCCCGTTAGGGATAAGGATGTAATAATGTATCTGTATGTATGTCAACGTACGTCACTGGCCCGTTGTTGCGGAACATTTGTTTTTCACCAAAACTCGCGTCGTCGTCGTCTCTCGCGTGATATCCCTGGCATTCGTCCAACTGACCGATTTCTCTTGACCGAAGCAATGCACTTTTCCCACTGGATTCCAAATCTCCTTTTAGTGTTTATATGTGGATATTTGTTGCAAACTTATTAAACCTAGGTATTTGTTATTTTATTATGATTTAGCCAAATTGGGATAGACAAATTAGAAAATGGACAAGTGATGGCTAAACCAGAGGCTTTTGATCGGTGCACTATGTGGAACAATCATAAACAAGGTGCGCGTCATTGAAATTTTGAAATCTGTATATTTAACTGGGGTACTGGGGTATTCATATTCATTTATTTCATGTTTTCATGTACATACAATTGTGAAATTTAAATCTAGTTTACAAAATGCGCATGGCTACATTTTCTGAAGTCTACACTAATATTATAAAGAGGAAAACTTTGTTTGTATGTTTGTTTGTTTGTTTGTAATGAATATGCTCAAGAAGTACTGGACCGATTTCAAAAATTCTTTCACCATTCGAAAGCTACATTATCCACGAGTAACATAGGCTAAATTTTATTTTGGAAAAAAAATAGGGTTCCGTAAGATATTTGGGTTTTTCGGACACAAGGTGTAAAAAAACAACCAGAAAAGTTACTTATTTTGCGTACGCTGCCTAAACTATAAAAGATAGAACCATAAAATGTTCTAATTAATTGTAGATCTTATAAATCTTAATCATCTGTTTGTTTTGACTAAATTTCGCCCGTTTTGTTAGAGGTTTAAAGACATTCTGTAATATTAGTATCAGTATTATACCCGTGCGAAGCCGGGGCGGGTCGCTAGTACTTAATAAGATATCTATATAATATAAGATACAGTACTATATAAGATACAGAAATATCCCTAATAATTTAAAAGTAACTACTAAAAATTTTTATTTTCTTTAACACACTAAGGCACATTTGCTAAAAATTATTTATAATTACATATTTTTATTAAATAATTCTTTAACGAACTAAGAAACTGCTATCCTTTAGGTAATCTTAAGGATGAGCATCACGTGTGAGAATACGAAATCGGGGCTGGCCGCACAGTTACAAGCTATGACTTCATCAAAAATTCGCACTGTGTAAATACAATAAATTATTCAGTAAGTTACGTCTGCCCGTAATATTAAAGCGTTAGTAAATATTTTGCTTGAGAAATGTACTTAGTGGTATCATAGTATGTTACGGTGGACGGCCTAGCTTCGACTTGGATTTTTTTTCACGTAATGTGTGAAATTTTTAAGACTACCCTTGTATTTTTTTATATTAATTATAACTTCCTATACTTACTAGTTATAACAATTACTCAATAAACTTGTACCCATTGTACCTCAGATTAAATAAGCATTGTACATTTTGACAATCAAGTGTATCAAGCTCAAGTACAATTAGACTTCTACTCAGTAGTAAATCTAAAAATGTAAGTAGGTAATAAGTACATGTTTTTTTCGAATGTCGCGTCCCTAGAAGATAGGTACTCGCGAGCGTGAGTCGTTCATTGGCACGCACCTGACGCATCCTTTGGTTTCGCCATAGACCTTCGTTCGTTTACGAATCTTAAAGTTGTCGGACAGGTCGTACCTGTCTTTGGGTCATGCGGGCTAGCGGCCTGTAAAGTTTGCATATTAGGTTATTATATTAGGAGCTCAGTGACAATGTTTCTTTAAGTGGCACCGTTTTTCTTTAAGTGAAACTGGGCGTGGTCCGCACTTGGATAGGTTAGGAGCTCAATGGCTCGGTGGGAGTACCCATTACTAGCGCTTACGCAAGTGACACAATTTCTCTTTAAGTGGCACTGTTTTTCTTTAAGTGAAACTGGGCGTGGTCCGCACTTGGATAGGTTAGGAGCTCAGTGGCTCGGTGGGAGTACCCATTACTAGCGCTTACGCAAGTGACACAATTTCTCTTTAAGTGGCACTGTTTTTCTTTAAGTGAAACTGGGCGTGGTCCGCACTTGGATAGGTTAGGAGCTCAGTGGCTCGGTGGGAGTACCCATTACTAGCGCTTACGCAAGTGACACAATTTCTCTTTAAGTGGCACTGTTTTTCTTTAAGTGAAACTGGGCGTGGTCCGCACTTGGATAGGTTAGGAGCTCAGTGGCTCGGTGGGAGTACCCATTACTAGCGCTTACGCAAGTGACACAATTTCTCTTTAAGTGGCACTGTTTTTCTTTAAGTGAAACTGGGCGTGGTCCGCACTTGGATAGGTTAGGAGCTCAGTGGCTCGGTGGGAGTACCCATTACTAGCGCTTACGCAAGTGACACAATTTCTCTTTAAGTGGCACTGTTTTTCTTTAAGTGAAACTGGGCGTGGTCCGCACTTGGATAGGTTAGGAGCTCAGTGGCTCGGTGGGAGTACCCATTACTAGCGCTTACGCAAGTGACACAATTTCTCTTTAAGTGGCACTGTTTTTCTTTAAGTGAAACTGGGCGTGGTCCGCACTTGGATAGGTTAGGAGCTCAGTGGCTCGGTGGGAGTACCCATTACTAGCGCTTACGCAAGTGACACAATTTCTCTTTAAGTGGCACTGTTTTTCGTTAATTGACAATGGGGATGCTCCGCACTTGGATTGGGTGACAAGTGGAATAAAAAAGCGGTGGTAGTGGCCAAACGGTTGAGGCACTTGCTGTGCGTCTGTGAGGCACAAATTCGATCCTCACTATGCGTAACTTGTACTGCTGAGTTTCAAGTACTCGTGTACGATCATTTTTACCTAAAGAGGTACCACTACTTGCTTTCGGTGAAGGAAGAACTTCATAAGGATACCGACACACTACTGGTGTCACAGAATACAGTAAGAGTATACAGAACGGAATCTTCTTAGGTACGCGCAATATGCGTCCCCGTTCCCCGCCCCTGCACCTCTCCCCCATTCTTGTGCGCCCGCGTACGCCATGCAGTGTGTGTTCGCCTGCTCTCGCCCCTCGACAAGGCGAAAACGGGGGAGAGGTGCGGGGACGGTGAACGGGGACGCATATTGCGCGAGACCTTAGGAGATTCCGTTCTGTATACTCTTACTGTCTTCTGTGATGGTGTGTAAAAATAACTGTGGTCATTGAGCAACGTCAGATGTCGTTGGGCAGCTCAGAAATCTGACACCAGTTGAAAAGAAGAAGAAAGAAAGTAGCATAAAAAAATCTCGAGATCCTCCTCGCTTCGAAAGCTTCGTTAAGCCGATGATGGTCGCGTATGTCATCACATCATATCATGGCTTGCCTCTAGAGGCATCAATCTTATCTGGACATAGCTTGATGCCTCTAGAGGAAGCATAAAAATCTGAAGTTGGCCACATACAGAATATTTTTTTTCCAGTATGCAAATTCCACTATGCAGATTTTTGATTTATGACATTTTCAATCTGAGAAATCATTCAACGATTTTTGATTAATCAGATTTTAATGCACAACACACGTTGCAAAGCCATATCGCCGAAATTGATGAAGTTCATTGCAAATATCGCGCAGTCAGATCTTGATTGACATCTCATATATTTGTGGAATATTTCTGCACTCATCTCTCCAATGAACTGTCGCTCCATCGTTAGTCGCTCCAATGAGAGGCACCCTTAGTAAAAGTTTAAAAATGAAAAAAATACGTTGCATCGAGCTCGATGCAACGTATTTTTTATCATTTTTACCAAACCAACTCCATCAAAATCAGCGACACAGCTGTCTCGCTGATTTTGATGGAGTTGGTTTGGTAGCAATTATCGTGCAGTCGGGTCTGACTGAATGACATATGTCTTCGCATAGGAGTTGATTTGTAGCAGACGCTTGCGAGGCGACTATTTCAACTAGTGAGTGAATCGTTACAGGACTTAAGGTGAAGATATAGGCAAATGGCCTTGAAGTGGCGCCCTCATTTGAAATAAATTGTTAACTCGTAAATATGGAGATAATTTCCATATTACTCTTCGTCATGCACTAGATAGCCCTTTAAATTATTTTATGGACCACCGTTGAAAGTATTTACATTAGTCTATAGTTTCAACGGTAGTTCATAAAATAATGTAAGGGCTATCTAGTGCATGACGAAGAGCAATATGGAAATTATCACCATATTTACGAGTTAACAATTTATTTCACACTTCAACACCATTTGCCTATATCTTTACCTTAAGAAGATTTATCAAAAAATCTGATATTTTAGAGCAACTTCAAACAAGGGAAGCTTCTCAATTCCAATGTTTTATTAGTTTTTAGAACCCTTTTTTATTTGATAAAATGCAAGTTGGTCCTATTGTCACTAGGTTAAGATCTGGTAATGGAGTTCCCTCGTTAACCCGAGGATAATGAAGACCATGCGAAGTCGAGGAGAAATAGCCGAAACAGTTTAAACTATTTTGGCTTTAGTTTTACGACCGGTCGCCTGCCTGTCGTCAACCCTCTCTCTCCCTCTCTCTCATCTCAACGTGTTCCCAGTTGCATCCACAGCTGCAATACTGTGAAGCCCGGGATCCGCTTTCCAGCTTTTCCATCTCCACTTCGCACGGTCTTGAGCATCTTTCATTGTAAGACCACTGGCACGCATATCGTCCCTAACGGCGGCATGGCTATACATTTGTTTCCCACGTAATTTGCCAGTTTCCGCAAGACTTGACCATACCAGCGTAGGCGACTTTCTTGCAGTTTGCTATATCACGGCCATGAATAGGCTGCCGCGGATGCGGGTGTTTCTCACGAGACCTCTCCGTGATACTCTGACGTCGGGTTGACGACAGTAGACAGTTGGATATGAACTGTCTACTGTCGTCAACCCTCTTGGAAGTGCTTCGGAAGGCACGTAAAAGCCGTTGGTCCCGGCTGTCATTGTCTGGCAGTCGTCAAGCTATGTCAGACGCCTTTAGACAGCTTGAAAAATCTGACACTAGTGTTGGCCACTTACACGAAAAATGAAGAAACAAAACCCTCTTGGGGAATAAAAAGTGATCAGTTTTTATTTCTGTTAATATAGTTCGATAGTAGTATATGACAATCTACATGAAAGTAGATCTTGGGAAATAGTATTATGTATTACATGCACGTCCTATTTCTGAGATTATGGGACATGCGTCATCCCGACGCGTGCTGTCGGCGACCGTTACCTACTTACTTCCTTACTCATACAACGTTAGTAGGAATATCAATAGTAAGTCAAGCTGGAAGAGGTCAATGTACTTATACGGCTTAACGTGTCTTCCGGAGCACAGAGGAGCTCGAGAATTTTTTATGCCAATTGTGGTCACCCATCCAAGTGCGGACCACACCCGGGGTTGCTTAACTTGTGAAAGCGCTTAGCAATGCGTAGTCCCAACGGGCCAACGAGCTTTAAAAACAAGGAAAGTAATAAGTTAGTAGATAGCACTGAGTGAAGTTGTAAAAAATTAAAAGCGTCGGCCACAAACATTATAAACAAGTTTATTAGCTAGGCAAATTTAAAAAAACCTAAATGTTAAGTACGCCATCTAGTGATGGGCAGTGGAACTACCGATACGACTTGATATACGTAGCGCCATCTATTATTTGTTAAAGAAAGCCCTGATTTTCAAGCGTTAATATCTAAATAACTTTGAAATGGCTAAACCGATTTTCATTAAATATAACTAAGAATACTACTTGCGGTGGCGCAAAGGAACTTGCTTTCACGTAAAAAAACCGCATTAAAATCGGTCCATCCATCGAATGGATGGACCGATTTCAAACACCCCTCTTTTTTGTCGGGGGTTAAAAAAAAACTATATTTTCCTTACCTACTGCTCATGGCTCCATTGGAAACTTTAGTTTCAGTTAACATAAAATTAATTTCAAGAAATGAATGCTAGGCTGTAACTAATGCGGTTAAGTTGATAAAATCGATTTGGTATGTGTCAGTGACCGTTTGAATGTTTTATGTTTGTCGATGGAAATCTGTTTTCTGACTCGCCGTATTGAATGTTGATATTTATCGTTGGAAATATGTATATAACGTCTAACAAAATATAATGAAACTATTTTAAAGGTGAATTCAGTCCATGATACTGAACAACTTTCCCCAAAGGACATATATCGAAATATGAGAAATTTTTTTTTGGCTTTTCATACAAACTCGGATCAGCTGATCGGTCAACTTATATGGGAGGCCAAAAATTATTTTTCATATTTCGATATACCTATGTTCCTTGAGGAAAGTTGTTCAGTACGATGGACTGAATCCACGCTTAAAATAGTTTCAGTATATTTTGTTAGACCCAGTATAAATTTTTAATTAATATGTCATCATCACCATCTGGTCTTTTTTAGCCTCCACTGCAGGAGCACGACCCTCTCTGTACTACCAGATCGGTGAGTGAGAGAGCCGGACCCCCCCCCCCCCCCTTCCCTTCCCTCTGGGGAGGGCCCTGAAAGGCCGGTAACACTCTTGTTACAGCCCCCTTGTTGCAGTTGTCCATGGGCAGCGTTGAACACTTACCATTAGGCGACCCGCTTGTTCGTTTGCCGTCCTATAACATAAAAAAATACTAACGATAACTCCTCTTTCAGGGCCACTTGGACAAGAGCACATTGGACATGACGAAGCGGGAGCACCGTCACCTGGTCCTCCAGATAGCGTTGAAGTGCGCGGACATCTCCAACCCGTGCCGGCCCTGGGAGATCAGCCGCAAATGGAGCCTCAAAGTGTGCGAGGAGTTTTTCCGGCAGGGCGACTACGAGCGCAAGCTGAACCTACCTGTGACAGCACTGTGCGATCGGCACACCACCTCCATCCCGAAGATACAGACTGGTAACAATATGATAGTCAGCGACCTATGATACTATGACGACCTCTGGCCTAGTGGTCATCATGCCAGGCGGAGGTCCTGGGTTCGATCCCCGGTTAGGGCAAGTTGGAAAATAGCCTTTTTCAAATTATCCTGGGTCTTGGCTGTTTATCTATATATGTACGTATATTTATTATAAAATATAGTATCGTTGAGTTAGTACCCCATAATACAATTTCAACTTACTTTGGGGCTAGCTCAATCTCTGTGATTTGTCGGTATATATTTATTTGGGTGTGACGCAAATCGTCCCAATCGCAACTCGTCCAAATCGCAACTTGTCCCATTCTCAACTCGTCCCATTCGCAGCTCGTCCCGTTCGCATCTTGTCCTATTCGCAAAACGTCCTATTAACTATTTTTTTCGCAACTCTTCCCATTCGTAATTCGTACCGTTCTTGGCTCTAGGTTTTGGATTACTAAAAATATTAATTGAGTACCTTGCGTGAGGGAGGTGTACATTGTTTTTCCAATTAAAACAATACAAACAACAATAGTACAATTTAATAATTTCTATTTAATAATACAGTCTACAAGTCATTTATCATTCCACTTCATATTTTTGACACTAACAAAAAAAAATGAATACTCATATTCAAATTCAACTGGAGTTTTAGGCGGGAAGTCAAGGGGTTCGGTTGGGGTTTGCTTTAAATTATTTTGCAAATTGATTTTAGTAGACTTTATAATATGAAATAGGTGTTGTTTGGTGTTATAAATGCTCATGCTCATGAACAATGTATGAAATAGTTAAAGTGGACAGTCATAGTACGGCTGTAGTGATATTTGTTTTGCGGACTGTGTGGGCGTCTTCGGGCGTCGTCCGCCACCCAATCGTCTATGTAAACCAGTGGACCAGTCAAAGGCCTACACCACCCTTTAATTGTAACTTGTTAGGATTAGGTTAGGTTAGGAACTAAGGATTAGGAATAAACAAGCAAAAAATTATAGATAGACTCTAAAGAACTTGTATCCAAAGCCGTAAAATTATTAAAAAAAAATAATTCAAATTCAACAAAGGAATTCGAAATATGTAATTTAAAAAAAATATAAATAAATCCAAAAACTCGCAGTTCAGAAAATACTACTTAAATTCGTGTTTTAACTAATAAATTAAACCATCATAAGTTTCGTTTTGGTATTTCTGCATTTTGCGCGCAAAAATGATCGTAGTTTATGATGCTTTAATTACCTATTAGCTTAAAGACCCCAATAGTACTTTGAGCGATCTTAAATATTATTAATATTAACGAAATACTTACTTCGAAATAAAAACAAAGCAAAGTTCAGGACTAACTCTAGTTATTATGTTTCAAAAACACGATTGCTTAAAATTTTCTGTATAGAAAAAAATTGCTAAGTTCCAAATCACCTCCGAATCATACTAAAACGGCCTGATACCTGTGCCCCTGAGCGAGTCGCGTACTACGTAAGGTGGGTGGCACAGGTATCTTATCTTTCGATTGTACTTATTCGGTATCTGCAGCTTCAGATGCTACACTTCATGAAAAATGTGTTTTGCAAGGTACACATAGGTGCTATATTTCTTACGGCAAGATGACTATAACCTATTCGTGTGTCTGAGACAGCTGAGTGCGACGGACAGGTCGACTGACAACCCTAACTGGATAACTACACATACGAGTTCAACAGGAGAATGGTTGTCCAAAAGTTGCATAAAAATGTCTCAAAATCCTCCGTTGAAAGACAACGGCCCGTGCACATAGGTATAAGTCGATTCGCTATTGCTCCCGGTTAGAAATTCGTTGAGCTATATGTACGTTGGCCACATAAAATGCTAGATCGACAAACCGTAATTTTTAAAATTTATTAATATTTAAATGTAAAATAAACGAGTATCTATAAGTACCTTTTAAAAGGAAACAAAAGAATAGGCTATGCAGTTTATATTCTTAGACGATTCTTAATATTTTATTAGGTTTATACGAAGCCATTACACCCCTTTGAATGTAAGTCTAATAAATAAATCATAGTGAGGCGCGGCGCGGCGTTGTCTGTTATTAGTGCTATTCTTCGACAAAGTGCAATATACGAGTCAAGTGACACAGTCGGCTTAGATGCTATATATTAGGTTGGGGAAAAAGTCTTTTCGCATATAGTATGTATGAACTTTTAATAAAACCACTTTGGCTGTAATATAATATAATATACTGGTTTTGGTATCATTTAAAAGTTTAAATTTTAAAGAAGATAACTCCAAATTCAAATTAGGAAAATGCGTGATTTTAATTTGTTTTTCTTACCGTCAAGATGAGTGAATCTAATGAAGAAATTAGATACATTTTAAAATTTTACTACCAAAAAGGTAAAAATGCAACGCAAGCCGCGAAAAAAATTTGCGATGTTTATGGACCTAGTGCAGTGTCTGTGAGAGTAGCACAAATTTGGTTTAAGCGTTTTCAATCCGGAAATTTTGATGTCAAAGGTGCACGTCGCTCTGGTCGCCCTGTTACGGATAAAATGGATGCTATTTTTGAAAAAGTGGAGCAAGATCGGTATATCAATAGTTACGACGTAGCTGAAGAACTGGGAATTGACCACAAAACAGTTTTGGCGCATTTGAAAAAAAAATGGGTACACAAAAAAGCTCGATATTTGGGTACCTCACAAGCTCTCTGAAAGAAACCTAATGAATCGTGTACTCATTTTTGATTCTTTATTACGACGTAATGAGACCGAACCATTTTTGAAGAAATTGATAACTGGTGATGTAAAGTGGATCACGTACGACAAGAACGTGCGAAAAAGGTCATGGTCAAAGGCCGGTCAGGCTTCACAGACTGTGAAACCCGGGTTAACTCGCAACAAGGTGATGCTGTGTGTGTGGTGGGATTGGAAGGGCATTATTCATTATGAGCTGTTACCACCAGGCAGGACCATCGATTCGATCGAGAGGACTGCCAAAACTACTTGACGCAGTTTTTTGATCAGAAGCCCCAAAATTTCTATAGCAATGGGATCATGTCGCTACCTATATGATGGCAAAAAGTTATCGAACAAAATGGTACCTACATACTTTAGTTAAATGTAAATAAACTATATTAAAAAATGTTTTGAATTTTCATATAAAATGCGAAAAGACTTTTTCCCCAACCTATTATGTTGAGATACGATATTATAGTATCTTAATATTAAGAGGTATCGTATCACACATATTTATTAAGCATTTTAAGGTATGTTTACACCACCATCGCTCGCTCAAAATATATATTATCTTTACGTATCACACATATTTATTAAGCATTTTAAGGTATGTTTACACCACCATCGCACGCTCAAAATATATATTATCTTTACCGTAGCATTTAAAGGGATGTTTACACCACCATCGCTCGCTCAAAATATATATTATCTTTACCGTATGTTTTTAAATAATCGTAGACAACCTTATCAAGGTAATATTACTGTGACCTTATTATTAAAAATTTGCTAACTATAAGAAGTTTATGAATCTATCTTTTTAAAACGTGATTTTTGGGAAAATAGTGTTTTAATACCATAGGACGTTAGTGACCAAATTAATGCTAAGGCCGAATTGCCGCAGAATTGTAATTATTACCTTTATGATTAAAGAATCCAATTCAAATGAGGACGCCACTTCTGTCTTCACCCTTCGCCTCGAAAGTTTCTATGGCAACGATTTGCATCGAAGCAAATTGTATTCGAGGTACCTGTTGCGTCTAGCCTAGACTTTCCTGTTTGACTTTCTTAGCTCCAAGGCACAGCTAGCAATATTTAATATTGCCACTTGATTTTCAGAGAAGCCTGTGAGCGGGGATTATGGAGTTACGCCCAGTGCCTGCACTTTATTGCTTTATTGCAGTTTTCAATTTACTATTTCTGAATTTAACGTATAGATACCTACATGAATTTTGAATTAAATTAATTTAAAAAAAATTGACGACCTCCGTGGCGTAATGGTTAACACGCCAGACCGCTAATCCGGAGGTTCTGGGTTCGATCCCCAGCCAGGGCAAGTTGGAAAATGGCCTTTTTCAAATTGTCCTGGGTCTTGGGTGTTTATCTATATATGTATTTATCATAAAATATAGTATCGTTGAGTTAGTATCCCATAACGCAAGTTTAAAAAAAAAACTTACTTTGGGGCTAGCTTAATCAGTGTGATTTGTCCATATATATATATATATTTATTATATTATTTATTTATGAATAAATGCTACATGTAGTATAGTAGTAGACATGTAGTTAAAACATATATCTGCCATAAATCTTTATTGTGTAGCTCTCTTTCTTTTCTATACAATGACACTAACTGAGAAAAAGTATAAACTTACTTTGGAGCTAGCACAATTTGCTTAATTTGTCTTTGTCGACGTTTTCACGAGATGTACCACTTGATATCGTTTCGGAAGGCAAGTTATGTATTTGAGGACTCGTGGATCAAAAAATCGTGGACCAAGTCCTACAGTAAACAAGTACCTAAATACTGAAAAAACATTTGTAATAAAAACAAGACTTTTTCTAAAACAATGAACTAAAAAGTTTAAACTGCTCGTCAAGACGAAACAATTGAGCTGAAACTCGTGGCCACCTTCCGGCCGCATCATGTGATCAGGTCATTGGTACCATAATATTGCATTGTCTTGTCACCCAACTTACATGTATGTAAAGTTTCAACTCGATCGAATAATGGGAAATGGGTATATTTTAGCTTACAAGATTTGCTTACGGACACGCAGATTACGGGACGGGAAACTAGAGGTAAATAAAGGCTTGTAAAAACGAAACGATGACGATTTTTACTATACCTAATTTGTATTTTTTTTATTATATACATGGGATTTTGATGTGCATCGTCCAATTTTCTGACCAACCTCCTAAATCGTTTTACGTCTCGTACTGACAATAAATATGCCATTTGTACTATAGTCTCTTGCATTTTGTTAGTGATACCTATTTGCGTTTATCAAGTTTGCGGATACTGCGGCACCGCAGCTCGGTATGGTTTGACTGCTTCAGATCTAGGTCACCTCTCATTAACTATTTCATAGCATAATCTAGGTGCCAGAAGTGGTTTTAACACAACGCTTAATCTATAAACTCGTTGTAACTTTTTATACTTTAATAATATAGATAAGATAGTACTCGTATCGTTTTTAACCCTTTTGGCTAGATCAAAATTACGATCCACTATTTTTTTAGTTTTTACTTATGTACTAATGAACCTATTTTCTAAAAAACTAGAGTCGCCCTCACCTTTCATATCCTTGCTATAGTGTTTATAGTAAGGAAATGAAAGGTGATATTCATTTTTAAGTGACTTCGAAAAAGCAGGAGCTTCTCAATTCAAATGTATCAACAACTCACGAAACTATAAAAAAAAATGTAATTTCATACAAACTGATCAGCTGATCGAGACAATTTGTATGAAAATCCGAATTATTTTTTTTGGATTTCGTGAAAGTTGAACAAAAATTGTTCAGTTACATGGGCTGAGGTGGGGGTCTGAGAGGTTTTGCGTTCTTTCATTAACACGATGTATATATATATATATTTTACTAGCAGTCCACCCCGGCTTCGCCCGTGGTACACACATAGCCTATGTCACTCGGGAATAGTGTAGCTTTCCAACGGTGAAATAATTTTTTAAATCGGCCCAGTACTTCTTGAGCCTATTCATTACAAACATACAAAAATAGGTACAAATCTTTCCTCTTTATAATATTAGTATAGAAGTATAGATGTAAGTGTGTTCCTCAATAACTTCTGTTAGTTGACCGATTTAGAAAATTCTTTCTTTATTTGAAAGGTTGAACATGCAAGTTGGCCCCATTGTCACCAGGTGAAGATCTGATGATGGAATCCTCGAGCAAACGAGGGAACTCCTTAAATTTCCTAGCACACATATATAGTGGTTTTTATGTGTTTGTCAATAAATCAAGCATTTGCAATCAGAAAGTGTGTTTTGGTGAAGTGGAGCTGATAAAGAATACCAGAATTGGAAGTCGCTTTTTTATTAACGTGCTGTATGCATCTTATACCTACAATGCGGTCTAAGTTTGTACTTGCTTTCAACTGTTATTCACTAAAAAAAAATTGGTACTCTAAAAGGGAGAAACTGACACATTACCACAAAATTTATACTACGTGGAAGGGACATACCCGTAATAAATCAAACCACGGTCTATACTAGACCATTATTGTATAATAAAATTAAAATAACAGCCTAAAAACAAAAAATGATTTTCGGAATTTCCATACAAAAGTGTGCGGCTGCCCGGGCGATTTGTATGGGAATCTCGTTTTTTTGTTGTTTTTCGACTGTTATTTTAATTTTATTGTACTAGTATATCCCGTGGTTCGATTTATTACGGGTATGTCCCTTCCACTTTGTATAAGTAGTTTGTTTGTAATAACTTTATTGTACCAAAATTTAAGTATAAAACACAACATAATACGAAAGAGCAAATATACAAAGGCGGACTTATAACTTACTCAGTTACTTACTAAAACAATTAATAAATAGAATAAATAGATAGGGATGTATCACAATCAGTGTGATCTGTCCCTACTTTGGGGCTAGACCCAACTTGTTAATACAAGTAGGTGGGATACTTACTTACCGATAGGTACTACAACTATTTTATAATAAATACATAAATAATAATTATATACAGACAAATCACACAGATTGAGCTAGCCCCAAAGCACAGAATACAGTAAGAGTAAGCAGAACGGAATCTCCTAAGGTACGCGCAATATGCGTCCCCGTTCCCCGCACCCGCACCCCCGGTTCTTGACGGCCAACGTGAGTCATCGAGGCAAAAACGGGGGAGAGGTGCGGGGACGGGGAACGGTGACGCCTGGGTGACGCATATTTCGCGTACCTTAGGAGATTCCGGCCTGTGCCCAAAGTAAGTTCGAGACTTGCGTTATGGGATACTAACTCAACGATACTATATTTTATAACATATACACTATAAACATCCAAGACACAGGCCAATCTGAAACAGATCATTTTCCGTCTTGACCTGACCGGGGATCGAACCCGGGACCTCCAGTGTGACAGCCTGGCGTGATGACCACTAGGCCACAGAGGTCGTCATAGATATATAAAGATAAACACCTAAAGACCCAGGGCAAATTGAAAAAGGCCATTTTTAAACTTGCTCCGGCTGGAAATCGCAATCAAAAACTTTAGCGTGATCTTCATAAGTATTACACATTACCTAAATGTGAACTTCTTTCTGATAGTTTAACCTAAGTATAAAAAAATTGTTCACAGGTTTCTTCAAATTCGTGGTGACGCCACTCATCACGGAGTGGCATCGTTTCCTGCAAAATGATCTGTCGAATCAAATGCTGAACAATCTGCTGTACAACCAGGGCAAGTGGGAGATGCTGCTGGCGCAAGAGATGGCCGAAGAGACCGGCACGGAGATATCCGACGCCGACATGGTGGACGATGACCTCGACACCGGAACCAACATCTCTGATAGCTCCGAGTTACTACTCCCGCTGCGCAGGAGCTCGCTCAACCAAACCAAATCCGACAAGCAAGGCCTCAAAGAAAGTTTCCGCCGCTTCTCTGTTCCACTCAATGTGTTCCAAGATTCAAAGTTCAAGAATCGTGATAAGAGTCGAGCTTCGTCCATTGCTGAACCGCGTAGCCGCGGAAACGCTAGTCCGATGGGCAGCGAGCATTCCATACACTCGCAACTGAGCGTGCGCGGGCACTGCGAACACGGCTTACCAAGAGGCGAAAGAGTGCTTAGCACTGAAAAACTACTGCCAGACTCTTCGATAGCTTCTATCACGACGCCCGTGCAGGCCACCAGGCTTAACACAGTGATAAGGGAAGGCTGCACTTGGAAGCTGATCCGCCAACAGACGTTCCCGCCGCTGGAAACAGCTGCAAATGCCCACGCGCTCTCCTTAAAGCCCCTCCACACGAGCAACGAGGACGCCATCTACTCGTCCCGCTACGCCAAGACTGAAGGACGAGTTGAAACTAGAAGGGACAGGTTTTGTAATTTGTTCAGGAGAAATGATACCGATAAGACTGATAACGATGACGCTTCTGAAAATAATAACGTAGATGTAACTGAGTGTTCGCATAATTTAGAAAAAGAGAATCTGGACCCTTTGTTTATTGGTTCCGGGGGTGTGAGGCGCGAGTCGGCGGTGGGGAGCCAGTTGCGGGACAATTTGACCGCGGTGCAGCTGGGCGCGCTGGCTTCGGACCAGTTGTCGCGCCGTAGGAAGTCTATGCCTGCCGAGGTGGTTGCTTTCAGTAAGTCCATTACTTTCATGCTATTTCATTACACGTCACGTTCATTGGCCCGGTGGGAGTACGCGTTGCTAGCGCATTCGCAAGTGAACCACCCACCACGTCGCCACCCCAGGCGTGCTCTACACTTGGATGGGTAATCACAAAAGGCATAAAAAATCTCGAGCTCTCGCTTTGTATGGCAGTTGTCAAGCTATATCAGACGCCTTTCGGCTGCTTGAAAAATCTGCCACCAGTATTGGCCACTTACACACACAGACAAACAAAACCAACTTATCACGTCTTTATCCCTTACTGGGTAGACAGAATCTAGGACCAAAAGGCTACTTTTAAATGTAAGCGAAAATCAAAATAGTGACTCAAGTCAGAAGCTTGAAAAATCTGACACCAGTATTGGCCACTTACACACACGAACAAACAAAACCAACTTATCACGTCTTTATCCCTTACTGGGTAGACAGAATCTAGGACCAAAAGGCTACTTTTAAATGTAAGCGAAAATCAAAATAGAGACTCAAGTCCGAAGCTTGAAAAGTCTGACACCAGTATTGGCCACTTACACACACGAACAAACAAAACTAATTAGCACGTCTTTATCTCCTACTGGGTAGACAGAAGCTAGGACCATAATACGTATAGGTGTGAACGGTAACCAAAATAGTCAAGTCTGTAGTGACAGCGACTCAATACATTTCATTCAAGTTACGTATTTCATTTCGTAACATGAAAACAATCGTTGACTTGAAAAAAATTCAAGTCAACGATTCTCCCAACGGTTGAAGTTTCAGTTGGACAAAGAAACCATTGTTAATACGTTTGTACCGCTTGTACGGTTTCCAGTATTTGCAAAAGTATAACTTTGAAAGCTTTATGCAAACTTTTGCCGACATTTCAAGTCGCTTTTCCCGCGTTATGCAATGTTGCTTTTACGGCTGTTGGCATTGCAAAGCTCAATGACCGGTTGTATTGTTCTTTTTACCCGACTACGGTAAAGCCAAAAGGAAGGGTAATGATTTTAGCAGTCTATGTACGTACCTATGTATGTGGATATTTATTTGTCAGCATCGAAACAGCTTATCCCATTTTTACAAATGAGATGTCAATTGATTCGTAATTATAGTCCCGTTGACATAAGCTACATTTTGAATGTATAAATATGATGAATCTCAAAAAAATTTTTTGAGACCCCTTTTTTGTATGTAACATTCATCATATGGTGGAGGCAGCGATGGTGGCAGCTTTATATTTTTGAGTTTATTATTTTTTGACCTATAGAGGGCGCCATGTTGAATTATGTATGACGCCACATGAAGCGGACAGCCATGACGCTTTCAACGATACCTCATCTGTCAATATACCATGGATATCATGGAAGATAAAATAAAATAAACGGGCAAGTGTGAGTCGGACACATAAAGGGTTCCGTACCACCGTACAATGTTTTAAAACGCTGAAGAAACACGTTTCTTGTATGACGACCCCCTTTAATTTTTAACTTTATTTTATTTTTAGTGTTTGTTATTGTGTTCATAGTAATACATAATTGGTGAAAAATTCAAGTATCTAGTTAATGCCATTATGAAGATCAAGTTAAAAACGCTGAAAAAAACACGTTTCTTGTATGACGACCCCCTTTAATTTTTAACTATTTTTTATTTTTTGTATTTGTTATTATATCCGCCACAGTAATACATAATCGGTGAAAATTTCAAGTGTCTAGCTATTACAGTTCAAGAGATAGAGCCCTGTGACTGACGGACAGACAGACAGTACATACATACATAGAGGCGAAACACATAACCCACCTTTTAGCTTCGCTGCAATCGGATAATTAACTGTTAATAACCGAATTTTATTGGTAGCTAGCTAACCAGAAATTTGGTTAAATAACGGTAGCTAACGGGTTTTTTACAACTATAGTACAGATACATATACGAGTATGTAGGTCAACTATCACGTATTTATTTAAGTGTAGTTAGGCCGGTACTTCTGGCGATTCTTCTCATCTACTTTAAAATCCGTCTTATTATAAAATAAGGACTAACTTTATTTCTAGGTTTAAACCAGTTTTAAAATTCACCCGAATCAAGTTGACATTGACAGATGAGATATTTTTTTTCTAGTTATTTACTGCCCTGGATACGAGTCCTTTAGAGCCAATCTTTAGTTTTTCAGTCCGCAAAACACATACCATTACAGTCGTCTATGACTGTCCACTTTAACTATTTCACATGACCATGACCATTTATACACCTATTTCACATTATAATGTCGACTAAAATCAATTTGTTTTTATATTTTAATAAGTATTCAAATGACATAGTCATTTTACTAAAAGTCAACTAGTTTATGTTGGGTAATTGTTTAAACCAACATTGTGGGTTTGTATTTTAGATAGTCCGTGTTAGGGTTGCTAAACATTTATTTAGTCTAGCATTAATCGGCACAGCCGGACGGTAAAATCGTAGATGAATTTTCGGGGAAAATGGCGATATAATTGATTCGGGTCGGCTTTTGTGTTCGACAAATACTGCCGAACCGACAATGCCGGCCTAAATAAGACTGATTGCGTTTTCCAGCACCAAAAGAGAAGAAAGGGCGCGAAGTTACAGTCCCCATCCCACATCTCCTTCGTCGCACCCTCTCTGGCAAAGAGTGCTGGACGCGTCGCCGCGGCTCGGCCCCCGCTCCTGTAGCGCCCTCCGAACTGCGAGGACTTGCTTCTTTAGGTGAGTGTAGATTAGAGTAAGACATTCTAATAGGAAATGCTTGACAGTTTATCCCTATGGTCAGTGCCAAAAACTTGTAGACGAATTATTAGTACCAGCTGCTCACAAAGATGGCAGCACAAATTAAACATGCGGCTCAGCGTATGTATCTCGTTTTGACTTACTCGTATTAGTGTTTTCGTTTACTCCCACTGATAACATCATTATGATTTAGGAGCCATGCGGCACAGCGTGAACGGGGGTCGCCGCAAGCTTAACCCGATCGTGAGCTGCCAGCAGTGGCTCGCCAAGGCGACATACAGCGTACAGGAGAGAACGTTCCAACAGCTGCCGCGTCGAAGCTCTTTGCCCGTTGAGGTCCTGACAGGTGCTAAATCGCTGCTCACCGCTTTTTTTCTATTCCTCTAAACTAGGTTATGTAAATATTCGTCTGACGGCCGCGATTATTGCGATCAGGCAGTTCAGATTAGTGTACACTAATCTGAACTACAGATGCTGATTTCATATCATCATCAGCCTCTGGTGGACTTAGCGTCTTAGCTCATTGAGCTTCAACTACCACCACACGATTCCTCTCCACACCAGGAAATCTGCACACTAGTTCACTAGTGTGTAATAATGACTGTTGTCACTAGATGACAGACATTGAGCTACGTCAGATACCTTAAGCTGAGTCCAAACATGTTCTTTTGTCCGTATCGTACCTCCGACTCGTATCGCCGTTGCGCTCCAAGAACGCTAGTTTGGACGCATGTTCAGTATGGGTACAGTGGTACGGCGTCTCGGTACGGATACAGGTATGCTCCGATCCATCGCGAGTCGGTTTTTTCGTTCTGTTCAAAGGCGATACGGTACGGCGTATGCGCCGGTCTGGAGGCGATCGTGGCAGGCGCAAGAAATCGCCAAATTCTCATAGACTTCCGCAGACGATGAAATAGTCGGACAACACTTCGCACAGACACGTGGTGATTGTGGCGACGTTACGCAGATACTGGCTATTTTACTACGCGTCCAGAGTTCTTGGATCGCGACGCTGGTATGAGTCGGAGGTATGGTACGGACAAAAGAACATGTCTGGACCCAGCTTTAGCAGCTTGTAAAATCTGACACCAGTGTTAGCTATTAACACACTGACTGAAACAAGATTCATTTTAAGTGAATCACTGAAAAAAATATCAAATGATATCTTGTTTGAATTTTAATATTTTTATAGCACTACATTGACCATGTCATCAACTGCTGCCAATTTAGGGGCTTATGGACATGGCTTTGTGAATATATGTTATACGTATGGCATTTCATGGAAGAGCGCCAAATATTTCATCTTTAAATTTAAGAAATAATCGGGATGGGTTATATAAATCATATTTTAATACATCTTGGCAAATTATCACATACAATATAATATATTACCTCGTATCATATCATATGTGCCGCCACTATAGACATAATTCTGATTCTCATATCTTTCGCATGAATTCGTTTTATTTGCGGAGCTTTGTACTTTACTGATCGTAGTATCACCAAGTAGTTTGGATTTATTTTATGATTACCATCCATCTTCACAGTTTTCATACAATTAATAATTTAATAGTTTTATTCATATTACATTTTATATTTTACGTTTTGTAATTCACGAAAATCGGATTAACTACTTAGCACCTGATTTAAACCATTATTATATATATCCTAAACTAGTTCATTTTTCCACATGTCATAGTTCATTTATTGCGTTGATATAATTAAGAAAAAAAAGATAAAGATAATATATATAACTAATAAAAAACAAGAACTAAACTTAGTCCGTATTTTGTAGCTAAAACTTTGAATATTAATCATATTCATTTCAGCCGCATAGCATCATTTAATATTAATATACATAATTTAAACGTATATGGATCACACAGATTGAGCTAGACCCATAGTAAGTTTTTAATTTTGAAGTATACTCAATGATACTACATTTTATGATAAATAAATATATAGATAAACACCGAAAACCCAGGACATTTTGAAAAAGGCCATTTTCCAACTTGCCCTAGCGGCGGTGTAATTAACAGTATTTATTACCTTTAAAATACTAAGATAAATACTTACTTATGGTTTTTTTTAAAACATATTTCTATATTATTACAGGTATATAGTCCAGCCGAAAAAATGAAGTCATCGGATTCTAAATGAGAATTAATACTGATTCACTTGGAGGTGCATCGACGTCGTAGCGGCGGAAACGTCGTATACAAAACCGCGCGGAGAAAACTTGCTAAACAAACAAGCGTTTAAACCGCTCGTTTCAAGCCGAAAAAATTTGATTTCAGACTGGACTATCACTATTTTAAATTTAGATATTCAAATCTTAAATAAACAGATTCTGATTTTATATAGGTACATTGCCTGTTTTGTTACAGTTAAATTTTGTCGTTAGTTACAAACCAGGTAATTCATATCAGCGTCTGATTTAAGTCTGTGTGAGTCCAGCTTTTGGTAATAGAAGTAAATTGTTCTCATCATGGTATAATAGAACAAGGTATTATCTTCCCGTGAAAGTTAAAAAATGCATTTTTACAATTAATCTCACACAGTGGCCACACTCCCAACTGATTACGTGTTCTTGGGCTATTCGCGTGACCAGCTGTCACAGGAAGATAATACCTTGTTTTATACCGTGGTTCTCATGTTTTGTGAAACTTACCTTGGATCTTATAACAGCAGAATGAAGCGTTAGAAATAGAAGTGAGAGAGATAGACTTATGGTTGTTTCACATTGCTGCACGACTGCTGCGTTGTATGCTATTATACGAAGCGACCCTAATAGTGTGATAGCTGTCATAGAGTTAAGGTACTGTTTACAAAATATGAGATATTGTATTTTATATGGAATGGAACATTTTACTTTTTTTAGCCGGAAATACGTAAGTTTTTTTTCGGCAAAAAAATAGATGAAGTTTTCGGAGATTCGGTCGGTGCAAGGTATAGAATGGACTTATCGGAGTGATACATTAATTTAGTGAACAAAACATTGAAATTTGATCTTAGGTCAAGTTTGTGTCAGGATAGTATTGTTCGTCTTATATTACAACTATTGTTAGAATGTCTTAACCAGGCGTGGCTTGTTTAAAGTTTCAATCGGTTCTTATTACAAGGACATAAGGTTCCATTAAATGCGGTCTCTTTCGCCAGTCTGGTTTAGAAGGTAAGGTAACTCAAACTTTATCTATGTTTTACCCCAATGTCTGTAGTCCCAGTATTCTTGTGGTGTTATTATAAATCTAAGAATGTACACGTAACGGATTTCTTTAACAACTTAGTACAAATTATTTCTTATTTTATTGTTTCTTTGATGTAAGAGAGTTTTAGTGATTTCGTATTAAATTGCCATATCGTATATAGTTTTACGATTATTACAATGTTTCTCATAGCGTCCTATTATAAACCGCAGATTAACCCATCACTTTTTGACTTGGTTTAAACTATAATTCACCCAAATTAAATTGACATTGACTCAAGTAATTATTAAAAAATGTATTTGTAATCTTTGTATAAAATCCATTCTTTTGAAACACAACTTTGAATAAAAAAAAGTTCAGACATCATTGGCGCCAAAATCCGCCATTTTGTTTACTTTTTTTAGTGTCACTCACAATTAAGACAAATCTAACGACACCTCTCAAGCTAAAATCCATCAAGCCGTTTAGGCGAAACACATAACCCTCCTACTGGCGCAGTCGGGTGAAAAGAGAAGGTGGCACATTCTTTTTTAGGCGGATCATGGTTAAAACCTAGTACTAAAGTTAGTCCGCGTTCTATAATGAGACAATTTTCGTTTAAGTATAGATTGTACCAAAAATGTGCTAATAAAGATTCAGGTGCGTCTTATGAATTAATTTAAAGGACATTGAGTCTCATTATCAGTAACTATTAGTATTTGAAGTAAAATAGTCATAGGTGTAAGGACTTAAGGGATAATTAAGTAGACGCTCTATTCGAGCGAACGGTGTATTGCGGTGCATTGCTTTTGTTAAGACAAGATCAGTATTACTGTGTTCCAAATACACGTCTAGTATAGTGCTGCGTATATAACGGTAGTGGTGATATGAAGTTGGTCGCTTATGCGATGTAGTACACATGTAGTGTTTTGTTTTCTATGCCATATTGGAAATCCCTCGATTTGTAAAACCGTTTTATTACAAAAAAGATAAACATGTGTTGAGCAAAATGATCCGAAAAATTATAAACCAAGTTTCTATTAATTTTTTAGCAATGAAAGTGCTAAAACGAGTTTGTATGTATCATTTATACTCAACAGCTGATGTTTATCTTTTTTGAAGGAAGGCGGTTAATTTTTTAAACTCTTCTTTGTTGTCAAGTATATTTTAAAGAGCATAAGTTCTTAATTTTGTAAGCAAGAGCGAAAATAAAGACTAAAAACATAACTCGTAAACTGGTCGAGCTTTTCAACCGCTCCATACAGTGTTCATTCGTCAAGCAGTGAACAAGTGATAATTTGACAAGTCGTTCATTTCTATCCCATTAATCAAGACTTGTGTAAATTCATCAAGTCTGAAAATAGCTTACTCGTCATAAGGACGTTTTTTAATCCCCCGATGCAGAGAGGGGTATTATTTGTGAGTATTACTCTATACCCGATCAGCAAGGAAAAAACAAGACATGAATCTTCCAAAAAAAAACAAAACTCAAACTGAAGATTCTACTATGCCACAAATACACGTTAGGCTTTATACCCCTACCATAGTTAATACCCGTCTTTTTGTGTCGAGGGTTATGGGGCCTTTTGACGAGTAAGCAATTTTCAGACATGACGAATTTCCAAAAAAATTGGTTTCACCAATGGGATACAAATTAACGACTTCTACAATTACTTACTACATATTTCAATAATTACTACATCATTGTAACTAAAGGAATTTGAATGAAGTAAACTATAAAAATAAAATAAATTCAATTTTACCAAATGATAAGATAACACATAATAGTGCTACATTAAATCTATCAATAAATGGATCCACAGCACTGCCTTAAGACGACAATCGAAGATATTAAAATCGTTATAAATGCAGCACAATGTTAGACCTAGCAGCTACAGAAATATCATGTTAGCAGATGAAAGGCTGTGTCGCGCATTCATTGGTGATTGTTTTACAGTCAATACCTTTACATTTACCGTAGAATCGTCAATGAATGACAAAATCACTACTGTACACTACTACATACTGGTTGCAAAATTATTCTTAAATCTTCAACATTGAAAATCAGATTTTATCAACGTGACTATCAAAATAATAATCTATAATTTGAATTTTATTCACTTATTTTAATTTTTCAATACGATGTATAATTTCTGCACTTACAAAAATGTGCCGTCGCAATCAATGTGTTTAATAAATAAGCGATATACTGTAGCATAATAAATATAGCAGTCGTTCGAGTGTCTACAGCTTACATATCTCGAATGAACTGTAGGCTAACACCCTGTAATATATATACAAAATAAGTAATATTAACTAGATTATAACAAAACGTGAAAGACCAAGTTTCATGACGCTTGTAAAATAGACATTTGGACTCATGGATCGAGAGCATTCTGAATAAAATCATGTTTGTGGCGTTGATGAGCTTAGAACCGGGCATAAATAAAAGGAATATTTCTTATAGTACGGCGATGTATCAAAGCTTCTTGGGAAACCAAGCTAAGTTTTGATGTTGAAGTATATTTAAACATCATTTGGTATAACCGAATGATATACTAAATGATTGACTGCCTCCGTGGTCCAGTGGTCAAGGCGTTTGCCTTGTGATCCGGAGGTTATGGGTTCAAATCCCACTGAGAAGCATACTTTGGGAAAAGTTGTTTCCAGTCTGGTTAAGATATTGAAGGCTTTGAAGCACCTGATTATCAATTCAAATTTAATTCAAAATATCTTTATTATCATAGGATATTTATAATATCTCTTAATAATAGTCAGTTTGTTTTGATTTGCACAAATGTTGACGTCAAATCGTTACTTACAGCTAAATTTACGCCGCTTCCTTGGCGCAAGTGCAGAAGAAGCGGCAACAAACTGCACTGCACGTTTTCTCCAAAGACGTCAACTAACAAACTTAAAACTTAAAATTAGTTATATGGATGGACTGAGATTACATTGTTATGTCATAATTAAATTGAATTAAGAATTACGAAATTTAAAATAATGTCAATTTGTAAATTTAGTATGTACCAATGTACCTAAATTATGACATGTCTAAGTATACAAACCTTTAAGAGGGACCCGCGCCAAGCTCAAGCCAGACCTTTTCCAAAAAGAATTCCATGCTTCGGAAGGCACGTAAAGCTGTTGTACCTATCCTAGGATTGGTTCTGGTCTACCATTTGGGTTGCGGAAAGAACAGTTACTTCGTCAAATCACCTAGGTAAGGTAGCGGACCCCGGGCTCTGAAGCGTAACCGCTGATCCGGGAATACGCTTGAACGATGATGATACTAAAGGATATACTTCAAAATCAAAAAGGTTTTGATAATCCCACGAACGCACAATGTGCTTAAAAATCCTACATTGAACTCAGCGATTTTATAATCAATATTCAAATTTGCGTCACATTAATGTGTCCTGGTTTGCGGTAACACTAGTTTTAACATTAAATATACTACTGATGGAGACTGAACGATATGTTGAAAGCGTAGCCACTTTAGACCTCAAAATCAATACGCAATTCAGTACCATTTATATTATACATACATACGAGTTTGATTATAAACTGAATCGTACAATGAGGATCTCAAGTTAGGACTGCAATTGTAGAAAAATGGTCAAGTGTGGCGCGAGTTCGGTATATTTTTGACTCCGGTGACCGGCTTAGTAATAGACAAATACAAAAAATAATTGAAAACAACAAAAAAATATATGTGTTGTTATAATTACTCGTTCATGATCGTACTCTGGCAATATTTTATGGCTTGACCGAACCCAAAACCCTTGTAGAATAGGTAATTGTCAATTTAATGTTATAGGTGTATAATAAAAAAAGCATCTAAATGTACAAGATGAACAATAACGAAATAGTGGTTGTGTTACTGCAAACCGATCGTTATTATTTAAAATAAACTCATGGTGGGTTAATATAAACGGGAAAATATTATTTGGATTAATAAAAAAAATTAACACACCTAGTTTAAAATAGTGGTACGCTGTTTTATTCTATTAATAATATGTCGAGACTCAAAAATTAAGTACTAACCGAGAAGTCGAGAGTCTAGAATTAACCGTTTTGCCATCAACTTCTACTATGTGTACAATATACATAGGACATTTTATTACTAGAATAAATAAGAAGATATTTGCATTTGTTGGTGGATACTTTAATATACAATCAACTTATAATATATCAAGAACCCGAAATCAATTTTACATCACAAGTATTGTATCAATTTTACATTCATCATCATCAAGTGTTTGAATTTTAATTTTACCTCCGTTTACACTTATCCATAATGACATAACGCATTGAAGTAGAAAGTTACATCGGTGTTAATGTTTATCCGTTTTATCGAATAGTTTTTCAGGTACAATACAAGGAAGTTTATTCACTTTTGGTTGGGTGTACAAGACCGGTATACAATTGCTGCGTAGTCCCATTTATAATTGATTTATAACTGTATAGGAAAATTGCATCAAGCTGACAGAAAGGAAGGCAATTTTGCAAAGGATGCAATCCGGAATATGCTTAGATGTAAACTCAAACTTGCTTTTGTATGCTGTAAGCTCGCATGTAATGAAATGTCACGCTGTGGCAGCGTCTAATCTAAAGATTAAAATATGTTTGAGTACGAGTATTTGGTCGTAAAGGGATAACAACTAAATCTTGATTGGAAACTAAAAATATCGAGACCATGCGGATATATTATATAATTCTTGTACCCCAGTCATGCACATAGGAAATTATTTTCGTACGATATTTATTTTTGTAGGTCGATATGTAGATTCATTATTATATAGTATTTTTAATTAATGTTCATGCGTGTTAATGTTGTAATAATAATAATATTTTAAACATTCATGATATTCGAATCTCTATGTAGACCGTCTACGAATTAGCTTTTATCGTTTACGGGCCGGTAGAGTTGATCATTGTAAGAAATGAAATATTTACATGTCCAAAAAAAAGTTGCATAATTTTTAAACGTAATACAAAATTGTCAGGAAAAGGGTTAAGAATGTTTGAGGGAAAGTAATTTCTGAAAGAAATAATTTTGAAGATCATTTTGTATCACATTATGAATCCAGTGAAAAGGGTGTATTGGGCTGAAAGCATATCTCAGCAGCTCATTGATTGCTGGAAAACGTACCGCGTGTGTTGTGCCAAAGAGAAACACAAACATACAGTGCGTTTTTCAGCAGTCAAAGTTTGCATTGCGATGCGATTTTTATTCCAATTTGATCGCATGTTTTCGGCGCCTGAACTGTACGCGTGCCGGATAATAAAATAACGACGACAGTCGTACACTTTTGTAGACACAGCATCTCCACACCAACAATACGTGGTATTAAAAGTGTTGAAACTAGAGATGCAACGAATAGTGGTTCGGCAGGTACCGACTACCGAATGTTCTGTCTGGCCATCGGCCGGATAGCCAAATAACCGGGTGCCGAACATTCGGCGGGCAATAGAACATCTAATTTTGACTGTTGCATTTTTGCGAAATGCGCTGTTTGAGTTTTGGCGTGTTGAGTTTTGTAGATTTGCGCGGACGGCATTTTCTAAGGGAACGATTTCGCATAAACTAAATCTACGCTCACGTTAAAAGAGTTTTATGGTAACCAAATACGTTTGTTGTGTGCTTAAAAATGTGTACGTGTTCTAAGTTACATGAGAATCAACCGATCTCCGGTTTGGAAGTCTTTGGACGTAAATTTTCTATTTGAAATACATGAAAATGTATTATCCGTTATCTGCCCGGACAGCATGCACATATTCGGCATCCGGCCGGATAGCAAAAAATGGGCTGGATAGGCCGAATACTGGGTAGTGGCCGGTAAGTGCAACTAAAGTTGAAACAGTTTTTAACCCGCTAAATAGTCCATATAGCCCATTAACTTAGCCGCCTACACAAAATGTACTAACGTCGTCTCTAACGTTTCAACTTTGGTACATTTTGAAGCAGTAGTTGTAAGAAACGGACTATCGAAATACGCTTAAATACTTAGATGTAAATTTACTATTCTTCTTTGTATTGTGATACGTGTAAGTCAAGATCACAAGTTGTTTTATCACTACATAACTTAGGTTAGGCTTAGGTTAGTATATTCTAATTTAATTAATTGAACGTTGATGACTGCCATAACATAATCCTTCGTGGGAAACGTTGAGTGTTATAATATTTGAGACTAAACTATGCTTTCCTTGTTATACTGCAAATATATAAGGGCACATTTCATACAAGCGGAGTAACATTAAGGCCGTACCTGAATTTTCCGGGGGTCCAGTGCTACCCCCATTTTAATAAATCATTTCAAAGAAAACGGAGATATCATTTAAAAATTTGTTTCTGCCAAGCCCTAGATAACCCTTCAAACTATTTTATGAACTAAAGTAAGAACATTAAGCTTTGCTACGCACATTTGCCAAAAGTGGCCGTTTTTCGCAAATGTGCATAGTAAAGCTTAACGTTGTCACTTTAAACTGTAAATATTAGTTTAAAAAATAGTTTGAATGGTTATCTAGGGCTTAGTAGAAACAAAACTTTAAATTATGTCTCCGTTTTCTTTGAAATGATTTATTTTAAATGGGGGCAGCACTGGACCCCGGAAAATTCAGGTACGGCCTTAATACCTACTACAACTATACATCCGTGCACACCTGTGCGCACGTCAATGTGTGAGTTTTCAGCGTTTAAAGCTATCAAACGCATCCGAGAACGGTGGAGAGGGGCGGGAACGCTGCGAGTTTCCGTTCTGTATGTTAATGCTTATATTCTGTGGCAAGTCTACAAAACAAAATGTTCAAATTGTCAAATAACAGGTTTTTAGAATGCAGTTAGTTTAAAAATACTAGCCTGTAAATGTTAAAGGCTTGTCTTTTTGAGTTAACGGCAAATAATGACAAATTAAAAGATCACTCTTCCTTCATACCTCTTTTAATTATCATTAATGCTGCAGGTATGCAGGAAAGCGTAAAAATGCTATCATGTATGTTGCCACAAACATTGGAAAATCACTAGTCAACTTTCTTTTTTATCTCATTGCATTGAAATAATTTACAACCATCACAATTTTGCGATTTTATGTAAGTAGGTTAACTTTCGGAATATTTTGTTAAATTTTATAGGTAAATCATTTTTACTTTGTGTTCATAACGCAATTTTTTTTTATTGTAACACTCAACGATTGCCAAGTTTTTGCTGACCTTTCGAAATATAAAATATGTTACTACCCGTGGGCTCCAAGTGTCATTTTATGCCCGCTACATGCGCATAAAATGCTACCTGGCCAGAGGAAGTAAAACTGTATACACACCTCCGGCAGTAATATAAAAATGTTATCACCACATTTTGTGAATAATTTATTTCACCGTACTAGGTGTATAATGTACTAATAAGAGAAACTAATTTAGTTTAGAAAACCCACGTGCTCAATAAATTCGTCACATAGTATTATAAATTCAATTTTAGTCCACAAGAACACAATCTGCCTATAATATATTTGTTTTTCTTAATGTGTAAGACAAAGAGCATAATATTAGTTTGAATATTTTTATGGTGTATACAATGGCATAGCATGTTACGACTTAGTAATCTTATGACGGATCAAGGTGGAAATTACAGATATATTTTAGTCTTAGATTTTACTATGTAAATATGAATGTTATTCGAAAGTATTGGTCTCCTCAAGTTTACAGAATAATTTTTTATCCAGTTCGCAAAATACATCAAGCTCAATCCATGATTTTTACTGGTTTATATTTTTCTTCGTATACAATACAACTAGATAAGGCGTCGGCGCAAAAAAATACGGCTCGCCAAATAAGAGCGCACTCCCGGCAGTGAGCTCTTATAAGAGCTTGCCGGGAGTATGTAGACCAGTCAGGGAGTAAAACACTTTCTAATACAACTAGATATCGGGTCGGCGTAAAAAATATGGCTCGCCAAATAAGAGCGCACTCCCGGCAGTGAGCTCTTATAATAAAACAAGAGCTCACTGTCGGGGGTACTGTAGCCGAGTGGTTCCCGGCAAAGTAGAATAGGACAAGTCTTCCCGTGGATGTCGTAGAGGACGACTTAGGAAACACAAGCTAAACAAAGCTTATTAACATCAATGAGACATCTCCAACCCGTCTAGCCAGCGTAGAGAGTGTAGGCTAATATAATATAAGGCTCTGGTAGTAGAGGGTCGTGCTCCTGCAGTGGAGACTAAAAAAGAATGATGACTGCCAGGAGTACCTAGTTCAATCAAGGAGAAAAATACTTTATATGTAGTGTAATAAGGTTGACTTTACAGTGAATGTTATTTGATATTCAAGCGGACAGAATTTTGCTTTGATTTTGGAGGTAACGCGTTATCTAGTTGTATTGTTGATCGAAGATATTTTAAAGAAAAAAAATATTCTTGTCATATAACTTTGATTAGTGATCGCGCGGTTTGTACGGAAAGTGATATTTTTTTAGGTAATATTTCATGGATTGAACTAGCTTTAACATTCGTCGCACTGGAAAAAAGTCTTCCTGTATTTCATCCATCGGCGTAATGATTGCAAACAATGAAAAGTGTTGTATATTTTACAAATGATTCAGTGAATGTAATTGTAATATGTTTTAGGTACTTGTGCTTTTTAAGAACGGTGTACAAAGTACAATAATGACATACATCCACTGGGGTGATTTAAAAATTTATTAATATTTCTATGAACGAATTGCCTTTTTTGTATCAAGTTATATGCTTAAAAGTATCTAATAATATTATTTTCAGAAATTAAAGGCACTGTCACTATTATGTGTGTGAAACTCCTGTTGCGACTCTAAAGCCAGGTTACACCGATGATTCGCCAGGATTGAGCAAAATAAACTTGTTTCGTTAAGATTTCAACCTTTTCAGTCGCTGTCGCTACGAACTGCGCCAAACATCTAAAGGTCCATTTACGCACTGCAAGTTTCGTGCCTGTTGCATACAATTTAATTGTATGCAACAGGCAATAAACTTGCAGTCCGCTACGTTAAGCGGGCCCACGTGATGTATTCAGCCTATCTCTGTAACAAACTACGTGCGAAGGGGATAGCAGAATCCGTCGCGTAATGCCGCGTCTTTGTTGGACGTAAGAGTTTGTGACAGAGATAGACTGAACACGTTTGACGTAGCAGACGCCTAAGTCCCACGTTGACTGATTGACTTTATGGGACTGCAGAGTAACAACGCCGACTGTGGAGCACTCTGCCCGCAACTCTGTCGTACCCATCTAGCCGCTGAGTTGACATACAACTAGAAATATTTATATATCTAATAGAAGTATTAATAAATTTAACAAACACCCTACAAAACTAATATCGTCCAACGATGTCAACAAGAGTATTGTTAATTACCTAGTCTCAGTGCTTTGAAAGTACGCAAAAGGAAGGTTTTTTTTTGTTATTTATTTTATTATAAATTATTTCAAATCGGAAGCTGTGAGCACTTTGGTACAAGGTCGTTTATTTATTACATCAGAAACGGTTCATTGTTATAATTTATTTTGTTTGCATAGCCTTTGCAAAATAAACTCGATTTTGTCAAAGATTTTTACAAACAAAATCTAGTATTTCTTTAACGCAGCTTCACAGTTGAAGTACCAAAAAGGACAAAAATAAATAACTTTTCTATATGCAAATTTTTGGTTTTCTAAGCACGGGTTCTGGTCAAAGGGCTGATGCGTTGGCAGACACGGATTAACCGCAGGTTTTTACAAAATGTAGTCTACTCTCTGCACACAATGCGTGCAACAGGGACTTTTGGACGGTGCCCGTGCTTTGTTCTTCGTAACCTGCCCTTGTTAGAGATGTTCAGTATTAAAATCTTATATGACAGCGAGAAAACCCTAAAAAGTAAAAGAGTACATTCCTGGTGCCTGTATTGACCGGCCGTGTACTACGAGTACAACAACGGATAGCACAAAAGTCGCTTTATTTTTTAATTAAGTTCGGTCTAAGCTAAGAGAGGCAATGTAATCTAACATATTGATATTTTAACACGATTCTATACACAGTATTACACATATACCGTTTGAATGAGTCTACATACCGTTTCAATGAGTCAGTTATAAGATAAAAAGAAGAGTAGAACGTTACGTTACATTAAGTAAGATTGCTTGGAATATGCCCGCCATTTTGACAAAGTGGCGGACCTCCAGAAGTTTTTCATTTAAAACTGCACCAGATATGTGGCAACGAGTATTTTGTCTAGCTCTTAAAAGCTTTAGTGACTGAATGTATGCCCAAAGTAACGTTATTGGTCACTACTCAAGCCTCTCCATAATTGATTCCTTTAAGGTGAAGATATAGGCAAATGACCTTGAAGTGGCGCCCTCATTTGAAATAAATTGTTAACTCGTAAATATGGAGATAATTTCCATATTACTCTTCGTCATGCACTAGATAGCCCTTTAAATTATTTTATAAACCACCGTTGAAAGTATTTACATTAGTCCGTCTAGCTTTAAAACTTGCCTCCGCCAAAAGTGGCCACGGCAAGTTTTAAAGCTAGACGGATCACGAATAATAGTTTTAACGGCAGTTCATAAAATAATTTAAAGGGCTATCTAGTGCATGACGTAGAGCAATATGGAAATTATCACCATATTTACAAGTTAACAATTTATTTCACACTTCAAGGCCATTTGCCTATATCTTCGCCTTAAACGGTGGACCTAAATGAGGGTTTATTAGTTGCAATTGGTCTATGCAGCTGCACTTGTGATTAAAAGCAACACATGTTCACGACAAAAGAAACACATTTAATATACTAATCACTATATAGCAAGAACATTTATAAAAATAGAAGCAAAATTATTACAATAGTGTAATGAGTGGTTCTCGCATAGACCATAACTCAAAATGTAACCCTCAGTCCAAGACCATAAGTCTACATTACATTACACGCAGCGGTAGACTTGTAAATTGTGTATTTAATTCATACACTCACATGTTTCATACACAATGCGTTTTGCCAACGCAGCTGTAGGGGAATATAGTTTTAAACTTAGGCGTCTAATTATTTGTGTCGTTATGAAGTGCAATATGTCGTACTTAAATTTTATTTGAAAATAAATGTTTTTTAATCTCATTTGTTTTTATTTTTCATTATTCTTGTTTTAAACCTTTATTTCAAAGACTTCTAATAACATTATTTTCTTGTTCTGTTTGCACATTAAAATGATTTATCGTTTTATAGCTATTTATATTTATTATTTTAAGTATACTCAAATTATTTATGATAAAAGATTTACAGATTTTTTTTTAATTCTATCATCATCGTTGTAGAATATATTGGCCCAATAATTTTATGAAGTGATATGCATGCCCAATTACTGAAGTATTACTCTATACCTAGTTATACCTATATACCACTTTTATATTATACATCGTGTTAATGAAAGAACGCAAAACCTCTCAGATGGTACCTCAGCCCATGTAACTGAACAACTTTTGTTCAACAACTTTCACGAAACTAAAAAAAAATATTTGAATTTTCATACAAACTGATCAGCTGATCGAGTCAATTTGTATGAACATCCAATTTTTTTTTTGGATTTCGTGAAAGTTGTTGAACAAAAGTTGTTCAGTTACATGGGCTGAGGTACCATCTGAGAGGTTTTGCGTTCTTTCATTAACACGATGTATAACTACTTAGTCCCTTGTAATTTCTTATACAATATTATAATCTAACAGTATTCGATAAATTGTGTACACGCATTTTAAATTTTTTTTTGAAGAACTGAATGTGTCATGAGGCAGTCTTGTGAGAAAATAAGTCAAATGATTGTTTTAAAATGTCAACATTGTTTTATATGAGCTTCTCGACCACAGTGGAATGCAGGCGTTTTATCTTCGAATTTACATTTTAGTAGTGATATGTATAAATTGGAAATAAGAATACTTTACAACTTAATGTTTAATTACATTTTGAAGACTGCGATTTGTTTTATACTAATATTCAGGTAGTCATGTTCTAAATTAGTAGTCATGTATGTAGCTTAGGTGTAACGTTGGAGTTGTAATTTCTTGGTATGCCTAACTAATATTGAGGATCGGAGTCACTCCGAGTCTTGCCCCTTTTGATTGTGAATAAAATGGTTTCCTCAATCCGACTCAGGCATTTTTTATTCGAAGTCTCCTCTTAGCATGAAATCAAAAAATTTATATACAATCTAGAATGTCTACGAACTTTCAGACGTTCCCAAAAAATATACAAGTTGCAGATGTCCCTTTCTATTTTATTGCACTGGTAGTGACTATTTAGGTACGTTTTTGGGAACTAAAGTTATTGAAACATAAGCATTATGGAAATATAAACTTTCTGTACGTGGCATTAAATTTAATTTTCAATGTTGTTTTGTTGAGATTGTAACCTACTCGGAGTCATTCTAAATTGTATTTTGTTTCTTTGTTTAAAATACATTTAAGGTGAATATAGAAGCAAATGGCCTTGAAGTGGCGCCCTCATTTAAAATAAATTGTTAACTCGTAAATATGGAGATAATTTCCATATTGCTAATCGTCAGGCACTAGATAGCCCTTAAAGGGCTATTATTTTATGAACCACCGTTGAAATTATTTACATTAGTCCGTCTAGCTCAAGGGCGGATCCGGGGGGGGGGGTCATGGGGGTCATGACCCCCCTTCCTGGGCTGGGTCCAGAACCTCATAAAATAATTTAGAGTTCATAAAATAATTTAGAGGGCTATCTAGTGCTTGACGAAGAGCAATATGGAAATTATCACCATATTTACGAGTTAACAATTTATTTCACACTTCGAGGCTATTTGCTTCTATATTCGCCTTAACTGAAAACTCTGGTCGCAAAGCAAAGTAAAAAATGTAAAATAATAGCGTAAGGGTTGGGACACATCTGTCAGCACGGAACAGCACTTTCCTATGCTGCTATCCTGTTCTGTCGCTCGGAAGACATTTGCACAGACGCTTCTGAGCGACTGAAAAGGTTAGCAGCATAGGAAAGTGCTGTTCCGTGCTGGCAGATGTGTCCCAACCCTAAAGATACAAGTTCGTAGCAGAAAGCTGCAGCAGGCGACGCGTCACCGCGGCACATCGCACGTCATGTCGCTGCCAGAGATATTGCGAGAAGGTCCAAGCTCTTTGGTAGCTGCAGTCATACATTCACAGGACAGGTCGCCCGCCGCTTCCGTCTAGTCGGACGAACTTGTACCTGCACTGTGGTGCCATTTTCAATCACAGAGTCACTAAGCGAACGGTATTTTAATTGGAAAAACCATTCGTTTAGGTGGTAAAATGGCACTACTGATCTTCAATGGTCGTCTTCAACTGCGGAAGCTTTTACATAGAAACGTATCTGTCTACAGTAGGCCCGGAACTTGGACCTTAAATGTACTAGCTACTTGTCCTCTTGCACAGGTCGCACGATTCCATAACATATAAAGTCGATTCGATCAATCTTGGGCTTCAGAAAGAAAGGCATTAGAAATTCTTCCACGTCCTCATCATTTCAGCCGCATAGCGTCCACTGATGGACATACGCCTTTCCCAAGGTTTTTCAAAATGAGCGATCTTTCTTCCATATACAAGATTATTATACCTGTTAGTTTATTTATTTATTTTTAAAAAACTTTATTATTCCACAATAAAAATTGTTAACAAACGGCGGACCTAACGCTAAAGGCGTTCTCTCCCAGTCAACCATAGTTCATCGTCTTATTCATGTGATATTGGCCATAGGCCCTAAGCTTTTAAAATAAAGATGGCGCGGAATGCCATTGGTCCCTTTTATCCTAGATGCCTTTAGATTTTTTGAAAAAACTGACACCAGTACTGCTTTCATTCGAAAGGAAAAAAAAGAGAACTCGCTTAGCGGGCTCAACGCATTTGCAAGCGCAAAAACAGAAAATTCGCAGGAGAAATACAACAAAAAATTCGCTTTGCATTGATATAAACACCATTAAGAACTTAAAGAGCCCTGTTTAAGTAATTTTTCCGTAATCTTTAAACTTTAATACAATATTTTACGATAAATACATGCAAACACTCAAGACAGTTTAAAAAAGATCATTTTCCATCTTGTTCTGGCTGGGGATCGAACACAGAAATTCCGAAGCGGCGGACTGGCTTGTTAACCATTACGCCACGGCGGTCGACAATTAAGAAACTCAGCTGTTGACTGACAGACTTGCTTCAAAGAGACAAATTAAAAAACAATGTAAGTAAACATGATATCTAACTTTATTGTATCAACTAATTACTTACAACCTTTAAAACAATCTACAACATTTACAGGCGTCGATTTTCTTCTTACTCCCACTGTAGTATTGTGTACTGTATACTGTGATTAGTTAACTAATCACAGTAAAAAAACAACAGTAGCGCCATTAACGGCTTTAATATACATAAGTAACTAAATCAGACTGTAATTTTTTAAATATCCGTCCGTAGTAAATAAAACTTTTTGAATTCGTTCATCCAAGATAAAAAGAGTTTAAGGTGAATATATAAGCAAATGGCCTTGAAGTGGCGCCCTCATTTGAAATAAATTGTTAACTCGTAAATATGGTGATAATTTCCATATTGCTCTTCGTCATGCACTAGATAGCCCTTTAAATTATTTTATGAACCACCGTTGAAAGTGTTTACATTAGTCCGTCTAGCTTTAAAACTTGCCTCCGTCAAAAGTAGCCACGGCAAGTTTTAAAGCTAGACGGATCACCAATAATAGTTTCAACGGCAGTTCATGAAATAATTTAAATTGCTATCTAGTGCATGACGAAGAGCAATATGGAAATTATCACCATATTTACGAGTTAACAATTTATTTCACATTTCAAGGCCATTTGCTTGTATATTCACCTTAATATATTTTGGTTTTATAGTAATAGTCATAGTTTACAAAAATGGCGATTGAAAATGGCCGACGGGTATAAGTATGCCATATTATTCAGGTCACGTTATAATAACCTTGCTGCAAACTGAACACGTTTCACATATTTCAGCTATGACAGAATCAATGTATTACATGGCCTGTTTTGTGATGATCAAATTATAATAATAAATAAAAATTAATCGAACATTACAAAACAGGCAATGTATGTGCGATCACTGTCTAAGATTCAGGTCATTGTGAGGTCCGCCTAAAGTTGGACACGCAATGTCTTATTCTGTAACTGTCTTCTGATAAGAAGAATAAGAAAGTGCATTTTATTATAAGTGTTTATGCTCCCGGCTGCGTATCTGGCTTGGCTGAAGGCGCACCAATAGGCGTGGAATCCTCGACGGTAGCCGCCTTCTCCATGTTTCTCAGACTATTCTCGAACTCAATGGGGTCGATGAACTTCTTCCTCGGGAATGGTGGGGGCCCGAGGATGTCTTGCACTTCTTGGAAGTTGAGCGTTTCCTTTTGAAGAAGTTTCTCTGCGAGCTGGTGAGGAAATAAATCAATAGATAGGGACACTAAGTAATGTTGCTAGCCCCAAAGTAAGTTTAAACCAGGGCTTGTTAACGATGACAGATTTAATGACAGAATTAACGTTACCAAATTTTTAACGGTATTCCAAGCCCTGGTTTAAACTTGTGTTATGGGATACTAACTCAACGATACTATTAGTATGGAGCCCCAGAGGGGGATTTTTGGATTTACTCGAGCGCGTCAGATAAACATGCAGTCGTGTCATGTCTGGATCACAGTACAATATAACGATATCATATTGGTAAACTGATGGTGGAGCCGGGAGGTAGCCATAGCAACTCAGTAATGAAACGAAGAAAACCTATCGTGTTTGGGCTCATTTGATTTGCCTTGACCAGCACTTTGATCTCAGGATAAAATATTATACAAAAAAAATATTATTTTCTTAATCTGACGGTATGAATAGTTTTTATTTCAAACCATATATGTTGGACATGTTGGTCCATAAAGAGTGGATGCACCAATGGACCAATGGGACTTCATTTAAAAAATAAATTGCCAAAATGGCTTTTAGATAAATGCTTTAATAGTGTAAAGGAATATTTAGCTTATAAGTAGACTGATATGTATTTTTTTTATATAATATAAATTTTAATTGTATAAATTCGTTTTATGTAACTTGATAATTATTTATTGACTTGACTATGTATATTTGCACGTCTGCTTGCGCTTGCAGGCTGAATGACTATAATTGTACTTAACACCTATTTTGTAATGTATCGTGCAAATAAATATTTCGGATTTCTGACCACAAGCACAGAAGACAGTAAGAGTAAACAGAACGGAATGTCCTAAGAAACGCGCAATATGCGTCCCCGTTCCCCGCACCCGCACCTCTCCCCCGGTTCTTGACGGCCAACGTGAGTCATCGAGGCGAAAACGGGGGAGAGGTGCGGGGACGGGGAACGGGGACGCCTGGGTGACGCATATTGCGCGTACCTTAGGAGATTCCGGCCTGTGCCACAAGTTAAAATACTTACAGCTACAAGTTTCTTCTCGTTCTTTCTCAGTAGGTCTTCAGTGCGGTAGTACGCGTCCGCGATCAACTTCCTCGCCTCCAGGTCGATAAGGTTCTTCAGGGTCCTGCTGAAGGGACTCTTGCCACGCTCCTTGATGTCCGGGAACGAGACCAGCCCGACCGTGGGAGACATTCCGTACACACGCACCTGACATAAGTTTATTCTAATTTAAGGCAAAATGGGTTCACAGCTCGTAATACTGTGCGTGTTTTTTGAAAAATTACTGTAATTAAACTACTACAGTTTATTTTTCAAAAAATTTACATAGGAATCTTAAGGCTTTTCTACAGATACACACAATATCCAAAACACTATTTAGCATTTTTGGCTCGATAGAAAAAAATCACAAACATACCTCTAAATTTGCCTAAATTTACCTTTAAAAAAGATATTACTATTTTATACAATCACCTTTTTATATGAAAATAATACAAGAAAAGCCTTATTAAGATTCCTGTGTAAAAAGTATGAGAAATAAACTGTAGTAGTTTATTTACAGTGATTTTTCAAAAACACACAGTATTCTTGGCTCTGAACTGACGGGGCCTTAAGGCCGATTTTTCAATCTGCAGATGAACCGATAGGTAGTATTTATTTGACAGATAACATAGTAGTGCATTTTTCAATCGTCAGATAGGCTTTATTTTGCGAATAACGCCCGTATCTGGGGAATAAATCTATTTGCCTCTGACGGCCATATAAACGTTAACTCATTCGATAAGTGAACATTTTATTGACGTTCATTTTAAGGTGATTTCTTGTTTTTCTAAAATATTATAATGGATAACTGCGATACTATTCACTAAGTGGCAATTAAAGATGCAACGAAGGCTATTTATTAATAATCAAATCCTAAAAGACAAAAACGAGTTGCCAGACCAAGGCCCGATCACTTTGACACGTGAAATATCAAAGAGTTTCATCGCCGACTCGGCGCTTTTAAAGAAACTGGACAATATTTGCTTTCCGTGATAAATTATGAAAAAAAGCACGAAATGGAAAGTTAAGTAGTAAATAGTTTTTACAAATAAATGGTGATCTATAAAAAAAAAATGATCCTAGGCATCACAGTTAGTTTAGTTAGTCACACATCATAGTTACAGTGAAGTTGTCCCTAATCTACAAAATACCAACTATTTACCTATGATTTAATTTATGTTTCATAAATCAGTGAATTTTTTTGTCAATATCCTCATTTGCGGACTTAAGAGGATACATGAATTTTTCGGGGTCCAGTGCTGCCCCCATTTGAAAAAATATTTGAAAGGATACGGAGATATCATTTAAAATTTTGTCTTGATCAAGCCCTGGATGGATAACCCTTCAAACTTTTTTTTAAACTACTGTTTACAGTTTAAAGTGAGAGTGAGAACGTTAAATTTTTCTTAGCATTTTTGCGGCTGCTTTTGGCAAAAATGCTAAGAAAAATTTACCGTTCTCACTCTCACTTTAAACTGTAAACAGTAGTTTACAAAATAGTTTGAAGGGTTATCTAGAGCCATGGTACAAAATTTAAAATGATATCTCCGTTTCCTTTCAAATAATATATTTCATATGGGGGCAGCACCCAGGTGCACCAGCACCTGGACCCCGAAAAATTCATGTTTCCCCTTAACGCTCAAAGCGTTCTCTTACCTGCGCGTACGCAATCTTGGTGACCTTCTCCAGGTCGTTCTGCGCGCCGCTGGTGATAGAGTTGAAGGTGATGGCCTCGGCCGCCCGCCCGCCCAGCGCCATACACATCCGGTCAAACAACTGCAACATTTAATATCAGATGACTTTAAACAAGCAATTTTTGACAATATATATGTATATTTATATACAGGGTGTAACAAAATATACTGAAACGATTTTAAAGCCACAAGGAACATATATCGACTTATGAAATATAGTTTTTAGACACACTAGTCAGTCAGATCAGCTGATCCTTGTTTGTATAGACAGCCAAAAATTGTTCAGTATCATGGACTGAAACTACCCCTTAAATAGTTTCCGCATATTTTGTTAGACGGTATATACAGGCTGTAACAAAATATAATGAAACAATTCCAAGGCTGAATTCAGTCCACGATACTGAACAACTTTCCCCAATGAACATACAAGTAAAAATTTAAAAAAATTGACCTGCCATATTAATTGACCGATCAGCGGATCAGAGTATGCATGGAAATAATTTTTTTTCATATTTTAAATAACTTGGATTTCCAAATAAACTTGGATGAGCTGTTTAGTCAGCTTGTATGGGCGGCAAAAAAAAATTATATTTCGATACATGTTCCTTGGGGAAAGTTGTTCAAAATCATGCACTGAATGCACTTTTAAAATAGTTTCAGTATATTTTGATAGACCTTGTATAATACAATCAAGTATCACCTCTTCTTTGGAATAGAGTTTTTGATCGGAGGTGGTATACTGCGCGAACCCCAGCGCCATATTGGTTCTCGGCACAATGGTGACCTTCAGCAGTGCGTCAGTGTGCTCCAGTAGCCAGCCCGTAAGCGCGTGCCCTGACTCGTGGTACGCTACAATCTTCTTCTCAGCCGGGGACATTGCGTGGCTGCGTTTTTCTGTGCCACCTGCGGACAGATACATTCATAATCATGATCAGGTCTTTTTTAGTCTCCACTGCAGGAGCACGACCCTCTCTGTATTGCCAGAGCCATATATTAGCCAAAGCAGTCTTCAGTCAGTCAGAGGATTTGGTCTACACTCTCCACGCTGGCCAGACGGGTTGGAGAGGTCTCATTTATGTCACCTTTCCGCATGCCATATCTCACCGGATGACTGGTAAGAGCTTGCTGAACAGAGAGTAAATTAGCGCAACTCTGTTAAGGTCGCTGTTATTGAATATGAAGAGAATCGGATTAACTCGATTCCAAACGCCTCCTTAAGAAAACTCAGCCGAAGCTTCATATAAGTATACTTATAATTCCTTAAAACAGTTGCATTGTGCGTCCGGCAAACACACCTTCAAAACTAAATTTAGCTTTGCGAGCCACATACGCTCGCACCTACGAAGTTAAAATCAAGGCACAGGTATACACTTCATAGATATACCTACCACTACTACAAACGAAACAATATATCTGTACACACGTCGATGTGTGAAATTTATACTCAGTGTCGCACTGCAGGATTAACTACTTACCTACTAATGAGTTCGACATATTTACGATTATATCTTTCCATACCAGACACGGAGAATTGCGAACACTATGACGTAAAAAATATTCTGTTTTATATGTAATAACGTGAAATTATATATTTGCTTTGCTTACCTGTTTTCATCACTCTGAAATCTATGAAATATACGTTCTTTATTGTATTCGGTGGATAAACAATTATTATGTGCGCATCTTCTCACCATGATGGTTACTATTGGTTGACAGTTCTCAAGACACGTCGCGAATTGCGTGCGGCTAGCAACTAACCCTGTTTAAGAGCGCAATAAGGGGCAAATAGAACGGGGGAGAGGTACGGGGACGCTGTGAGATTCCATTCTGTTTGTACTCTTATGTATTCTGTGACCAAGGTTCGCCGTTGACGGATACGTCTTCTTCTTGTCGAGTCGAAATGGTTTTACTGTACCAAGCTTAAATTTCAAATCATCTTTGACCAGTATGTGGAGGAGGACATAATTCGATAACGAGACTATCCAGTGCATCCTTCTCAGATTAAACGCGAGCGGCAGTCTTACCTACGACTCTCTCGACGGCGTACTCCAAGTTCGCCGCTTTGACGATGTTCTGCTTGTGGCGCGCCGCGTGCAGTGCGGCTTCGTTGCACACGTTCGCTATGTCCGCGCCGCTGAAGCCGGGCGTTAGGTACGCCAGCCTGCAATGTACGGTTATCAATCGATAGTACAGGGTGCCTGGCGGCATGTCAGTAGGATTACTCCAAAAGCGGAACGCAAGACGTAAGTTACTGCGTATCCGCGTTTCGGTATCAAGCAACATTGAGCGTACATAATGATAAAGTCTAATTTGGTTTGACTTATAAATAGCACTGATTGACAGATAAAACCCAACATAAACGCCATTATATCACTTGTTTTTTTAAATAAAATAAATAATTTACGTTATGTCTTAGATAATTTACCAACCCGTCGAATGTCCCAGTCCCTAACCTAGCAGTTAGAAATTGGGACATTCGGCGGGTTAAATAAATGTAAAAAACACGAATAAAAAATATTTTCTTCACATTAATGCCTACATTTTTTAATAGAAACAAACCATGAATTTTACACAGATGGCGTATGCGTACTTACGTTTCGTTTCGTCGTCTGGATCAAAATTATCTTACAAGCAGATATGTGAAAATAATATTATGTATTATTAAAATCCTTATTAAAAACCGGTATGTAATGTAAGTCGGCCCGTCCGGCTCTGCTAGTACTCTGGACTTGTAGCGCTATCTAGTATTATTACAGACAGACAACTTATCTTAACTTTTCTGGAGTTCAATTACTCACCACTGTCGCTTTTATTTCAAGTATGGGCAATGACCCTCAGTTGTACGTAATATATTATTACTCTGTGTTGACGCCAGATTTATGTTTCGAAATGTGATTATTTAAGAATAGTGCATTACAATATAAGTGCGTTATGGTGGTCATAAACACACGAGGCGGAATTTCAGACCGAGCCGAAGGCGAGGGCGTAATAGAGCCGAATGTGTTTAACCAATATACGCACGTATATCGTACGTTTTTCAAAACATTCGGATTTGTTTATGGGGCTACCTCGAAGAGAGAGTTAACAATAACAATACGCGATCTATCATGTCGTGGCCTTAAAATAAAACATTAGACACGAAATCAGCAACTTCCAACCGAGCTTACTGCAGCGTGTGCCGGAAAATGCGGTCCCGATTCCAACGAAACGCGCAACTTTACGGTCCCTTCTCATTACGTGGCCATACCAGGTCAGGCGATGGTTAATGATATAATACACGGCGACAAATCACACAGATTGAGCTAGCCCCAAATCAGTCTATAAACGTGTGTTGTAAGATACTAGCTCAACGATAATATATTCAAAAGATTATTATATACCAGACCCAGAACAATTTGAAAACGGCTATTTTCCAACTTGCCCTGGCTAGGGGTCTAAGTAAGATCGTAAAGCCGTGTCTCTGCGTGTTTCGCCGTACACTACACAAAAACCTCTACACAAAACATTGTTTCGGTACACAAAACTTGTTGATAAAGCTTTTTTTTCGTGTTCATACCTAAGCTGGAGTCGTCTTGTGTATATAAATAAACAAAAGATATTTTGTGTCGAAGTTTTTTGTGTAATGTGTAAGGCGAAACACGCGCTGGAAGGTTAGACCATCTAACCCAGAACCTCCCGAGTGGCGAACTAACGTGGTTACCAGTACGCCATGGAGGCCGCCAAAACCTTTTACATACCTTTTAACATAATAGTCGGGGAGTGTCTCGAGGACGATATTCTTCAAATGCCTGTTGAAGATCTCCTCCCGTTCCTGCAGCGTGGGCAGGTCGATCAGGATGTGTCTGTCGAAGCGACCAGGTCGCAAAAGAGCCTACAAACCATGGCAAATATTACTAAAGAAAACTATGATAATAATTTACATACGACTCGTCTGTCTACTTAGGGTTCTGTACCTCACAAGGTAAAATTGAGTTGAAATTTGGTACACATATGTGAGTCAGATAATATGGGGGCCACTTTTATGAAGTAAAGAAAATAAAAAGAAGAAGATCTGCATACTATGTTGTGTGGTAGGTATTTAAAATGAAAGGGCTTATTATAAGAATCGCAACTATACATTTTTAAGATAATTATTTTTGAAGTTTTTTAAGAAAATAGGCGAAATTTGACCAATCCCCCTGCAAAACTTGCCTAAAATTTTGAAAATACTAAAAATAGTAAATCAGGATAACCTATGAGAAGTACGGAACCCTTTTCACGCGAGTTTAATTCGGACTTGACCGACGACTTTCACTGGCGTTTAAGTCTATTTAATTAATACTGCAGTCAGGCTTTAAAATCGTACCCACGGGTAATAGTACCTTATCTAGTACATCCGCCCTGTTAGTAGAGGCAAGCACGACCACTCCCTCCCTGCTTTTCATCCCGTCCATTTCCACCAGCAGCTGGTTAAGGGTCTGCTCCCCCTCCCCACCCCCCGGGCCAAAAGAGGTAGGTCCGGACGCTCGCGCGCGTCCTACAGCGTCCATCTCGTCGATGTAAATGATACATGGCGCGCGGGACACTGCTTCTTTGAATAAGTCCCTAGAACATATTTTAATTTATAGCCTTAAGGTGAAGATATAGGCAAATGGCCTTAAAGTGTGAAATAAATTGTTAACTCGTAAATATGGTGATAATTTCCATATTGCTCTTCGTCATGCACTAGATACCCCTATAAATTATTTTATGAACTGCCGGTGAAACTATTATTGGTGATCCGTCTAGCTTTAAAACTTGCCTCCGCCTAAAGTGGCCACGGCACGCACTAATGTAAATACTTTCAACGGTGTAAATACTTTATCTGCCTACCCCTGTGGGAAACAGGCGTGATAGTATGTATGTATGTATGTGTTTACGAGTTAACAATTCATTTCAAATGAGGGCGCCACTTCAAGACCATTTGCCTATACCTTCACCATAATAATAGAGATGTGGACTGAATCCGAAAATTAGCATTTTATTTGGTCCGTCGGTTAGATTACCAAAGATAATGGACCCATATTTTTCCGTTTATCAAAATAGCAAAAATTCACTAAGATGCAGCGCGCCGAAGTTTCGGAGTGAGGGTGATTGACGTCACCGTCAAGTGAAAATCGTACTTGATCGTGACGATATGCGGAATTTAAGTGCGCTGTATCTTTGCAATTGTTTCGTTATCAGAAATAAAATACAATATTTTTTAATAATCTATCTGATGAGCTAAAATTATTTTTTTAGTCCAGATCCGTATTCATAGTTGAATACCACACTTCTAAATAATTGTTAGTAATGAAGACGCATGCTTTAAATGCGTAAGTAATATGTGATGTGGTAATTCGTCAGGATGATCCGAAGTAATAAATAATAATAATAATAAATCTATTATTTAGCCAAATACACATATAGACATATTTACAAAAACTCGTACATTTAGTCACGGCAGCATAATTTGAAATGCACTCACAGTACAGATGTGAGGGGCGTGAGGTCCAATCTCACTTGTGTCAAAATTCTTCGTCACATATTTTTAATTTAGATATTGTTCTGAGCATTGTCCAGATACATTCTTTTTTACTGTCACGTCTTTATCTCTAACGAGGCAGACAGAGCATTTTGGATTTTATAATCATTTAATCATTTATTCATCGCTGACATGTTGCATAATATAAGATGACAAATGTCGGTGCAGTACTACATGTACCCAGTTTGGGTGTGGCGATACAGTTGTCAGAACTATTTACATCGATTTAATATGAAATATAAAAATGTATGATATGATGGTGAATGTATATATAAAGTACATGAATATATAAAGTATAAATCGTAAATAAAAGTACCTATTTTGTTATTATGCATTCGAAAATAATTAATTACATATGCTTAGTCGGAATTTTAAGTTGTCCAAGGTAGTCAAACAATAATGTCATAATCTATAGCTATGCAGTCACATTTTAAAATACTAGTCAAAAATAAATACTAGTCACTTTTGCGGCTCTAAGCAGACAGCCCAGGGATGCAAGAGAGGCCACTCTTAGGGTTGGGACACATCTGTCAGCACGGAACAGCACTTTCCTATGCTGCTATCTTTTTCTGTCGCTCAGAAATGTCATTTGCTAGAGCGAGAGAGAGCGACAGAACGCTTCAGCATGGCCGGTGCTATGCTGAAGGGTTCCGTCGCTCTCAGGAAAATGCTTCTTCTTCTTAGCATGGACCATTGTGTGGCCACACTTACTCCCCTGTCATTAGGAAAGTGCTGTTCCGTGCTGACAGATGTGACCCTTAGCATTATGGTGGGCGAGACGATGAAAAAGGAATCAAAATAGTGATGCGTTGCTAGCCGCATCGCATATTAACACAATTAGCATTTTCACCCTGAACATTTAAACTTATTATTATTATGAAGACATTATGGTAAGACTTACCTGACTCTGGCAGCACCGAGGCCCCCGATCATCTCGATGAACTCTGACCCGTTCATTGACAGGAATGGCACGTTGGCCTCTGTGGCCACTGCTTTGGCCAGCAGGGTCTTGCCGCAGCCCGGGGGGCCAAGCAGCAGCGCGCCTTTTGGTACCTAGTCACAGAATTAATAAGAGCTTTTCATACTGAACGGAATCTCCTAAAGTCCCTTGCAATATGCGTCCCCGTGCCTGGGGAACCGCGAATCCAACGGTGTATCGTCGGATGATGTTGACCCTCTGAGTATATTCAAGGAAAGTATTCTATGCGCTAAATAAAATATAAATGTTTTCTTACAATTACCTTGTTTCATAATAAAACCCAAAGATAAAAGCCCACAAAGTTGTACGGCAAATTTTCAATCTCAGTGATAACGACCGCCATATGATCGCTCGCCCCGCGCACCGCCGGCGGGAAGGGTGCGGGGGCGGTGGAATCGAGCGACAGCGAGGTCATTGACACTAATAATACTCGTAGTACGATAGCCATGTATTGCAAATGTAGGGACTTTCCTAATGAAAAATTGTTATTTTGTGATCTATTAGTGATTATGATTCCAAGATTTCTATATACGAGTAGGTCAGTGTCTCAAAATCAACCTGAATATAGTCAGTTGCAAAGTCGAGATGTAGGATATGCTATTTCAATTTCAATTTATTTATTTGCTTTACATATTGTACATATATTACACTACACTACATTGTCAATTCATTAGTTAGTAGGTACAACATGAACCCTGATAGAGCATTGCAAAAGAAAAAAATGCTGGCGCTATCTCGTAAACTATATTGTCAGTTCGTTGTTGCGGTTGTAGTTCCTCGTAGTGGCGTATAGAGGTCGCCACACACGAAAAGCAAACAAAGGAGATCTAGTTTTCGATACAAACCTTAGCACCCAAACTCTTGTAATGCTCGGGCCGCTTCAGGTAATCCACGAACTCCATGACTTCAATTTTCGCTTCCCGCAAACCCGCTACGTCCTCGAATTTCACACCTTTGCCCTGACCGCTCATCGAGTCGACCAACGTGAACTTCGCTCGGCCGAGTTGATTCTAAAAACAAAGTTAAGTACTTTAGAGCCTAGTTACAGGAGCAACTATTGAATCACAATATGCCATTATACGTTAAATCATTGTTTTATTAAAAGGTAAGACTAACTTCAGATAATTTCGTAATTAATTAATTCCAAAGGGTTGACTCACATGATATAGTCGGAAAAGGCCGACCAGGTTTCGATCGGTTTAGACGATCATCTTCAGGGCGAGTGTCAGCGGCGACCCGACGATGTCGCTGTCCGCTCAGCACTGAGCCGGAACCCTGGTCGGCCTTTACCGACTATATCATGTGAGTCAACCGGTTTAAATTAATTAATTACGTTATATCATGGACGAACAATAGAAATATGAGAGGATTGACATACAAGAAGCGTACTTTGCTAGAAAGCCCAAATCCTGTATTATTTCTAGATGTCAAGAGTATCTCGCCCGCTAGCCATACAAAGGATGCTGGGTACTTAGTCTGACGTTATTCACGAAAAATGGCGCATGTTTGTTCGTTAAAAAGGAACGCTTATACCGCCATCTTTCTGAAATTAAGCGGCACCACTACGAAACTACCTGCTTTCGAACTAGCTCCATCTAGCTACAAAATTTAAACAAAAATCAAATTACTCTTCAAAGTATAGGTTGCCAGTACCCTTGCATTTGTTCGTCCCTGGTCCCTGGTTATATCGGGTGTAAATGTTCCCATAAGAAAAGTTGTCAACCCTGAAGGGCTTTGCCCTTTTAAGTATTTTTTAGAGTAGCTTTCCCTTGGTCATTATTTGTCATGGCCTGCTTGAAAAGCGCTTAATAGACTGCGAAGGTAGGGCGCAGCAAAGACAATTTGGTCAGGTGGAAAATACTGAACAGTTCGCATGACTAACAGTGCGAATGAGGCTTCTCTCCACAAACGATGTCTGACCTTTTGTAATGTCCGCGGTGTCCAAACACCTGCACCTGCACCTATACATCGCTTCAGACAACGCAGTGGGGGTGGCCCGTTTCTGGTCTAATAAAATCTAACCATCGACACGATAAGAAATATAAAGTAGCTGCAGCTAATGTTGTATCACAGAAGAGTATTACATACAGAACGGAATCTCCCCCGTTCTTGTGCCGCCGTACATACGTCAATCCGTGTGTTCGCTCGCTCTCGCCCCGCGATAAGGTGAGAGCGGGGGAGAGGTGCGGGGACGGGGAATGGGGACGCATATTGCGCGTACCTTAGGAGATTCCGTTCTGTATGTAATACTCTTACTGTCTTCTGTGGTTGTACTCTGTACTCACAAAGCTGCCGATGTTGATGTTCATTCTCATAGACTTGCTGGAGTACAGGAACGACAAGATGACAGCCGCGATGAGCAGCGTCGTGATGACCTTGCCCGCCACGCTGCCGTTCCTGTCGTAGATCACTCGCACACCTGGGACATTCATCTTCTGGTATTTTTAGTGTCCACAGGAGCACTCCGTACTGCCAGAGAGCAGTCAGAGGATTTGGCCTACACTCTCCACGCTGGCCAGACTGGTTGGAGAGGTCTCATTGACGTTTATGAGCTTTGTTTAGCTTGTATTTCTTAGTCACCTTCTACAACATCCACAGGAAGTCTTGGAGTGGTCCTATTCTACTCTGCCGGGAACCACACGGCTTTTGGGGGACATTGCATTGTTATTTCTTCATCTAAGCGCGTTCCCGGTGGCATCCTCAGCTGAGCTGCTTCGGAAACCGGGGTGCGCTTTCCCGCTTTATCTTCCCCAAACATAATACGCATGTTAGTGGTCAAGGTTGCTGAGGACCATGCGAAAAATCGAGAAGAAAATGCCGGAACAATTAAAAACGATTTGGCTTTACGACCGGCCACCTGCCTGGTGTCAACCGTCCTTGGGAATCTAGTTGTAGCAAGAGATGTTTGTGCTTAGTCCTTTAGTCGCCTCTTACGACATCCACAGGTAGAGATGAGTCCTATCCTTTTCTAAGCAATACGGCCAGTGATTATGTTTTAAACGAACAAAAGAGCATTGTTTTTATTGAAATGTCTGCACACTTTAAATTGTTAGCATACTCACTATGTAAATAATTTAGAAAGGCATATATTTTATGAATATGAGGATTAGTCAAATTATATTTATCATAAAATATATAAATAACTAAATTCAAATATGTGATGATCACATATTGTTCTGAGCATTGTAATCAGGGCTTGTTAACGATACCAAATTTACACTAAAAGTAACGTTAAATAACGTTATTTTCGTGGTAACGTTATAAAGGGTATCGATAATACAGTTTATAACGTTATCAATTAACGATATAAGTAACGATACTTTTTTCAATAATTGTAAAATATTATATAAATAGCTCTAGTAGCCTACTAGACAAACTCTCATCAATTTATTCTGTCAAATATCGAAAAGAAATACAGTGTTAACAATACCTTTTACCGTTAATATCATTGGTAACGTTTATCTGATTAACGGTAAATAGTGGGAAAAATACCGTTACCCAGCATAACGTTATCTTTGCTGATAATGTTAACGCCGTTTGACAGAATTAACGTTACCAAATTTTTTACGGTATTCCAAGCCCTGATTGTAATGCTGATAAAATCAAAAATAAAATATAAATAAAAGGTCATACCTTCTTTGACTCCTAAATTCTTCTCGGTCTCCCTTAGTTTCTCTTCGAACCTATGGATGTCTCCCACGTTCATGTGATAAACGCGATGTGTTGACTGAAATGTACAAAAGACGAAATCAAGCGTCATAAAAAATACGGTCTGTGGTATGGCTAATACATTTAGAAAAAGCACATTTAAGGCACAGTTACACAGTGCAAGTTTCTTGCCTGTTGTAACTGGCATGGTCTTAACGAAACGTCAACGTAATAAACTGATTTATTTTTTTTCCCGATGTTTTTCTTTTTTAAATCGCCAGCCAGTAGGAAGAGAGCCGCGCGGCGGGCGTTCAAAATTTTAAAAAAAATGAACAATTTAAAGCATATAAATAGCAAATATTGGGGTTGTAGAATATAACTTCACTATTTGCGTGTTTCATGAGCTGCTTTATATATCTAAAACCGATGAAATTAGATCAATTTTACGAGCAAGTGTGTTGAAAAGTATATGTGTGTTGAATGGTATATTAATCCGTGCTACAGGAAAAAACTTGCATTGCGTATAAATGGGTCTTGAAAGGCAAAGTTAACATTTTTTATTTAATGTAGGATATTATTATTTAAATAACTACATGGTTTTTGTGAAATATAGGAATAAAGTTACAATTATTTTTTTTTACCAATGACGGAAACGCCCTGTGAATGTCCTCTTCTCCGATGACGTCGCACTAAAGTAAACGTGGTGTTTTGACAGACTTTCTGTATGCGCGTAGTACCTATGTCACCTGTGTATGACGTCATCTGACAAATAGCGGCAGCGGTGGCCGAAATTAGCCATTTTGGCGCAGTTGTGGAAATATAAACTTCAACATTGCTTTTTATTGATACAATAGACATCCCGGAAATATTAATATATTGTAAATAATAACAATAAATAGATAAATAAATAGATAAGGACAAATTACACTGATTAAGCTAGCCCCAAAGTAAGTTCAAACTTGTGTTATGGGATATTAGCTCAACGATTCTATATATTCTAATAAATACATATACTTATAGATAAACACCCAAGACCCAGGACAATTTGAAAAAGGCCATTTTCCGACTTGCCCTGGCTGGGGATCGAACCTAGAACCCCGGTCTAGCGTGTTAACCATTACGCTACGGAGGTCGTCAAAATTTGTCAAATACGGTATTGGTTTTAGATCGGTTTGACGACAACCCTCCTTAGGATTGCAGTTCACTCACCTTCTTGCCTTTGACAATGGCTCCCTCGTGCAGGATGATGGTGACTACCTCCATATCTGGCCTCACGATCAGCTCCTCCACCTCGCCTTTCGACAGCATTGAGTATACAAACTCATTCCAAGACACGTAGCGGATCAACTGGGAAAGAACATGTATGTTAACACATATAATTTAGGACTTAATTTCATTTTATTATTGTACGTCCGTTAAGGGCAGGTCACAGTGGTAACTTTTATATATTTTAAGATCTTTTGTAACCTGTGCTCCACAATAAAGATATTTGATTTGATTTGATTTGATTATACTAAGGTTATTGTGTGATAGTTATGAGTGCAATAAATTAATTGCAATTGTAAACGGCTGTGGAACACTCAAACAGATTATGTATATCAATTTATTTACGTTAGTGTCGTGCAAAGTGTTACAGGAGAAGGAATTTTGTAATTCAGATTTAATTACAGCTTACCTATGCTTCTGAATGGTTAGTCCCAAAACAAAAGTTCATTTACTTTTATGTAAATCCCAACTATCCCAACTAATCCCAACTAATATTATAAATGCGAAAGTGAGTTTGTATATTTGTTTGTCTGTTTGTTTATTTGTTTGTTTGTTTTGTTACCTCTTTACGCTTTATCTACTAAACCAATCTTTTTGAAAATTCACATACACAAAGTTAAGAGTACTGAGAAGGACTTAGGGTACCTTTGATCCCGGAAAAAAGTAATGTCATGTCCGTGGGATACGCGAGCGAAGCCGCGGGCAAAAGCTAGTAATTATATAATCGCTTTAAACAAATTTGTTGAGGCTTTTTGAGTTGGTCTTCCAGCGGGTGACTCTATCCATCATGCAGGAACAATATGTCTTTCTTTAGAGTCGCTTTCGACGAGAGCGTGTTGTCAGCCCGGCAGCCAATTCATTAGGGTGGATCTCCAGTTTCCCCTTATACATTTCAGAAACCTTCAGTATTACTTACTAAAATGTGTTCATCTGTAATTGTTGACTTACTTTAGCGTTAGTAACCGGCCATTGAACAAGACATATTGTTCTTAGAATTACATTCTGCATTTTTAGCCAAGATTGCAGCGTCATCAGCATATGTGGCAGTGGAATATCTTTGTTGTGAATGTGAAAATTACCTCATTATTTTATAAACTATTGCTGGAAAGTTTTACCAGAGCTTTTTAATATAGGTACTTACCTCACTCTGGGCACTATCACCAGGGACCATCAAGGAGCTGAGAAGCAAAAGCAAGAAGGTCGTCATCATCCAGAATGCTGCTTTCATCATTAACGAAGGCATGTTGTTATCCATGTCACCTTTCTTTTTATCTTTATTATCCTGCAACATAAACGCATAAAAATTATTAAAACCAGCTGGCCCCAAAGCATGCCACCAGTGATGATGTTTGTCAAGCACTTTATTCAAGAATCAAGAATCATCTATTTGCATTATACCTACGAACAATAATTCTCTAGAAATCTAACGCTCCTACATTTACCGCTTCGATTCTGATTCCATTTACGCAAACAAACTAACAGTCATTACAACGAACAACTCAAACACATACATAGACAAAGATGCATGCGATTGGTCGCGACAAGGTCACGCACGCGTCATCGTCGCGTGGGTCAAGCAGCCGGCTGCCCCGAGCCGGCTACTTGACCGACGCAACGAGCGGCGAGGTGTCAACAGATGTCAAGTATGGATTATTAAAATGTTTATTTACTTACATATGAAAGGCGAGTCCTGTGTTTTTCATGTCTTTATGGCTTTTACACCACTTCACGGCACATGACGGCATGTTTAATGAATCGATTATCGCATAAACACAGCAATATTCTCAAAGGAAACTTTTTGCGACGCAAACGCACGACTCGAGTGTCATGGCGAACTGTCGCGCCGCGCGGTTCATATTTTAAGCCCCGCCCGCCGCGGTACAAATCGCGTGGAATGATTTTTCTGGATTAGATAGGCTTCTAGAGAATTATATTTCGATGCATTATACTATAGATGGCTGATTTGAAAAAGGTTCTCGAGTGGCGACTACGCATTTACGTGCGAAGCGTAGGACACCCCCACCCACTTGATGGTCAGACCTGACCACTGACAGGTCGCTAGAAAGCGCTGGATGCAGGCTACTCTAGATCGATCATTTTGGAAATCCTTGGGAGCAGATCCTGTGTCCAGCAGTGGTTGTTAGGTGGCTGAAATGATGATTAATACAATAGATGTCAATAATTCACACACACATCACACAGGTTGAAATAATCCGTTCATGATAATAGCTTTTGTTTCTTTTTTCTTTATTTCACTACTTTTATCTAAAGTTATGGGTATGAATATACAGATGTCTTTAATTTATTGACTGGGAAATGGTAATTTTTTATATTTTTTATAATGTGGTATTATGGTGTGGTATACAGATACAGCTATCATAATGTGAACCAAATTTCCCCATATAATTAAGACGTAACTGAATATCGACGAATCAATGGTAGCTATCTCATTCTATGTAATAATAAGGAGTTAGATGGTACTAGATATCCATGCAATATAAATATTTCTATGGATTATCTTTACAGCAATGCTATGGAGGCTGGGAGGGTTTTTATTGATAAACCTTCCCAGCCAGTCTACAAGTGATGAAGATAATTATGCCAACTGCTACTTTTCAAGAGCAGATCACTGGTTCGTTCTAGTAGATAACTGTCCAGAGCAGGGACATAGGATGCTAACACTTCTTCAAAAATATATATACATAATTATTATAAAATATAGTATTGTTGAGTTAGTATCATATCATCATCATCATGATTTCAGCCGCATAACGTCCACTGCTGGACATAGGCCTCTCCCAGGGATTTTCAAAATGACCGATCTAGAGCGGCTTGTGTTCAGCGCTTTCCAGCGCCCTTAGTCAGATCGTCTGACCACCTTGTGGGTGGGTGTCCAACACTTTGCTTGCCAGTACGTGGTCGCCATTCGAGAACCTTTCTGCCCCAAAGTATCATATAACACAATTTAAAAAATAACTTACTTTGGGGCAAGCTAAATCTGTATGAATTGTCCCGATATAAAAAAACACAACTATAGCTGGTCCAGATCAGTATCGACCAAGGACCAAGGTGCCTAAAAAATATTCTATGTTTGATTACCTTATCTTTATCATTCTGTTGATTAAACTGTGATGGTGTTGTATGCAAGCCTCTGTGCTGAAGGTTAAATACTGAACTAAGAACTGGGATATTTGATCTCTTTAGCAGGTTGCAGGCTGCTTTGTACTCTGCACTGTATTGACGTGATTGCTGGAAAATAAAATTTAAGAGTGATATGATTGTTGACAGCGATTACGAGTCTCTTTGGTGAGATCAACTTTAATATAATCTAGTAATAAAATGTGACGTTCCACGGGTAAAGGTACCTTGTGGACGCTGGCGCTTAGGACGTTTAGAAAAACAATTCTAACAATTAACTTAGCTTAAATAAACACAATGTCGTAAGTGCCAGCGTCCATAAGGTACCTTTACCTGTGAAACGTCACAAATAAGGACAAAAGATTTGAGTGTGTGTAAGAATTTATAAAATGGATAAACTCAAACACTATTGATCCATTTTATAAATTCTTTCACCTATAGAAGAATGTTCCACTACTTTATCAGGAAGTAACATCTAATAGGCTATGTTCTATCTTTAAAAAATGGAGATCTCTACGAAACGCAGGCAATACCACAGGTAGCAGCTATTATAAGTACTAATAAGAGATATCATATGTGATGTAATAAAACTATAAGGGCGCTGCCATGAGCATATTCATGAGTAGCAACGCCAGTAGCTGATTTTTCAAAATACAAAAGCACAACTAGGTGATGCGTGGTTGTGCACTATGCGTTGTTAATATGCTGAAGGCAGCGCAAACCCTAATGAGAAATTAGTAGTTCAGTGAAATAAATAAATAAACTGGTAGATAATGCATAGCGTTAAGTTTGACCCATTGTAATCAATCAATTATGAGATTGTGTGCAATAAACCTAAATAAATCGCTTACACACACAAAAAAACAAAACAAACAAAAAACTTAAATAAATAAGAGAATATTTGGAATAGTTGAATAGAAAGTCAGAAGCAGCTTTAGTTTTGTTTTTTGTCATTTGAAGGTGTAAGTGACCAACACTGGTATCAGATTTTTCAAGCTGCCGAATGACATCTGACAGATCTTGACGACTGATAACAGCGGGGACCTACAGCATTACGTGCCTTCCAAAGCATGGAGCATGAGAAATTTTTGTGCTACTTGTGTTCACCCATCCAAGTGTGGTCCACGCCCGAGGGTGATCTGGCGACTTTAGTCACCATAAGCCAATTAAATTAGGCTATAAAAGTCAGTGGGCAAAGGATAAATTATTTTATTAAAGAATTATAAGTATACATGTGGAATTGTATCATTTCATTTATAAAACAATATTATTGAACAATTCATGGCGAATTGACCAAGAAAATAGGAGGTTATAAAGTATTGATAATTTTGGTGCAATACTGAGGGAATTACGGAGTTCAGAAAATATCACATCTTTTTGACTTACCGGACTTTTCGACTTTTTCGCTATGTGATGCAATACTGAAAAAGATCTGCACAAATTCAGAAAATTCATATGACAGTGTTTATTTATTTGCTTCTCTTGTATTCCACTCCGAAGGGCAAAATGTAATTTTGATTGTATTTTAGACGCCGACAGCGTAGGTAACCGCTTTATTGACAACATTTTAGAGTTAGGAAGAATATCTATGACAAAATTAACTATAATTATGACTATTTACTGGACACGCAATGAAAATTTAATTTACGAAAATAGCGATTCAAGCGATTGCGATTTGCGATTATTATCTACTGTTATTTTCCCTGACAGACCTGCCTGCGATAAATGAAATCACGGAATAAAATGAAAGCTGACAGTGACAGAACGAACAGCACAGTCCTCGAATGATTTTGGGATTGTTCATTTTATTAGGGTTCCGTAGTCCACAAGGAACCCTTATAGTTTCGTCATGTCCGTCCGTCCGTCCGTCCGTCCGTCCGTCTGTCTGTCTGTCCGTCCGGGCCTTAGAATGATCTAAGGTCCGGGCTCGTAATCCGCCGCTACTGCACCGATTGTCACGAAAATTGGTGGAGAGATAGATATTGAAGTTCCAGAAGTTGATTTTGAAAATTATAAAAAAATGTTTTTTTTTCAGCTATTCCCATACAACGAAAAGTGAATTTAAAAAATTCAATTGAACTAACCCCAACGTGTGGACGCACGAGTGATCCTATAAGGGTTCCGTTTTTTCATTTTTTGTACGGAACCCTAAAAATGCTGCAAAATCATTTATTTTCTCAAAAAAATTATTTGAGGTGTTATTAGACTACCTATAATGTTATATGCAGATAAGCCACTGCTTTGACTTTAATCTGTATATAACAATATAGGCAAATCATAAATTACGTTTTGGCATTTTTGCATTTTGCGCTCAAAAATTATCGTAGTTTCATAATTATCATTATCAGCCCAAATCATCCCATTGCTGGGCATAGGCCCCCTTTTTTTCGCGCCATTTTCCATGGTTGGTCCTGTGCCAGTTCCATCGATTGTTTTCCACTCGCCCGGACAATATCATCTGACCAGCGGGCTGGATGGATGTATACCGACCGGTCCTTCGCCCCTGTCTCGGCCATCACTCCGTCAACATTTTGGTCCACCGACCGTCCTCTTTTTTTTTAAATATAAATAATTTATAATAATTTGTCCCTATATATTTATATTTAAAAAAACTGATTAAGCTAGTCCCAAAGTAAGTTTTAAACTTATGTTATGGGATACTAATTTAACGATAATATATTTTATATGATAAATACATATAGATAAACACCCAAGACCCAGGACAATTTGAAAAAGGCCATTTTCCAACTTGCCCTGGCTGTCTCTTCTAGCCATGCTATGCCGCCCATTCCCCACATATCGTAGAATAAGATGGTTTAATTATTAGCTTTAATTATTGATACTGAATCACACACTGGGCTATGGCATGCATTGAAATGGGTGTGACGTAAATCGTCCCATCCATTCGCAACTTGTCACACATTCGAAACTCGTCCCTTCCGCAACTCCTCCCATTCGCAGCTTGTCCCATACGCAATGGTCGGGCCTTAGGACTAAACCAAATGGCTTAATACTTTTTTTATGAACCATTGAGATACTAGTATGTAGGTACTTATTATCAATTAAAGAATTTGAATAGTCTTTTTTTTTTTGTAAAATCTTGTGCAAGCACAAACAAACTCTCAATAGGTCCCCTATTGAGAGTTTGTTTGTTTGTTAAAACTTTATTCTACACAAATAACAAATGTTGTATTTTTTAAAAGGCATGTATTTAAATCGATATCTGTATATTCCCTTTTTCCGAACAAAATATTCTAAAGTTTCACCAAAAATACTGAATTGCACACTAAATAAATCAAATTTAGTATACTATTTAATGGTATTTGCAGAACTGTTTTACTGAACGAATAATGGTAGTATTTAAACGCAAATCAAAATTACTTATTGCACAGCAAAATACTCAACTGAAAATATTACTAAACAATTTGCAATTTATATTTGTGGCTTAGTAAAATGGATAGAACTTTCCTAGCACTCGCCGGCCGCTACCACGGCATGCTCGCTTCGCTCGCTCGGCTCGTGCGTGTGTTGGTCGCAGTTCTAACCTAACCTAACCTATAGTATAGTTTTTCCCTAACCTAGTAAATTTGATGTGCAGTCACTATTTATTTGCTGTGCTGTGCAGTCAGTGTTTATGAGATTGTTGATTTATTTGATGTAAAAAAGTATATAAATGATGAGATTAAATTAATGGGTGATTATTTATTTGATGTGCAATTAATAATATTACATTGCAAACTAACGGATTTAGAATGCAAGTTAGTTTTTTGATAAGCAATTCGTACTTTGTGTTTTTTTTTGTTTTTTTTGTAGGACATGTTTAGTTAATCAATTAGTTTTTTGCTGAGCAGTCATTTATCTGGTATGCATTCAGTTATTTAGTGGAGTTACCTAGTGTGCTGAATAGTTATTTATATGTGCATTTAAAAATATCCCTTTTTAAAATAACTAGGTTTGCCTTTTTATTAAATAATTTAGAAAATTCAGATTAAAAACTTAGTTGCTAACCCTTCAATTTTGGGAATCTATTTTTAGGGTTCCGTAGTCCACAAGGAACCCTTATAGTTTAGTCATGTCCGTCCGTCCGTCTGTCTGTCCGTCCGGGCTCGTACTCCGCCGCTACTGCACCAATTGTCACGAAAATTGGTGGAGAGATAGATATTGAAGTTCCAAAAGTTGATTTTTAAAATTATGAAAAAAATATTTTTTCCCATACAACGAAAAAAGAATTTAAAAAATTAAATTACTAATTTAATTTTTTAAATTGTGTGGGGTATCGTTGAAAAGGTCTTTTAAAATGCAACAAAAATTGCTTTGAAACTATGTAGATTAAACCCCCAGTCTTGAGATAATCTAATACAAAGTTAAAATTTGAGGTGTCCCCCCACCGTAACTTTTGAAATATTACTAAAATAATTCTGAAAAAAATGTGGTATATACCTACAAAGTATGTTCTTTCAATTAAAACTATAGCGGTCTCGGTATCATAGATAGTTATTTTTTAATACGTCATAAATCGTAAACCGCAATTTACCTTTACAACTTTTATATTATGTTACTTGCTGCTACGGAACCCTTCATGGGCGAGTCCGACTCGCACTTGGCCACTTTTTTCATTTTTTGTACGGAACCCTAAAAGTGCAAAATTATTTGTACAGAGAAGTACCTCTACCTAACTGTCTGTGACTAGACTAGATAATAGAAAAAAATCCAAAAGTGAAAGTGGAGGGGGAAAAGGGAGGGAAGTTTGTTGTACTTAGGTCTATATATATGCACGGATTTCTCTGATTTTTTATTTTATTTAATTGGTTCGCTAACTGGCTGAACCACACACAAATCTACAAATTAGAGCTTTTAACTTACTTATATAAGTAAGTTAAATTGCCAACCTACTTGGAGCGAACACAGCATGCACATTTGATAAATTGCTCTCAGTCGTTTTAAATTGAAAATTACATTATATTACAGTTACCTAATTATAAAATTATTTAAGTCATAAATTAAATTACATTGCAAAATTAAATAATGTTTTAAATTATTATAAAAATTAAAAGTTAGGTACATAAATAATTAAACTTTAAATTGGGAATTACATGATTGTGTAAAAAAATTAATCGTAAAATAATTTTTTAATCATATTAGCCGATGCACTGAAGATATCAATTTCATTTATACTTTATACTGATACTTTGCTAAGCCTTATAATTTATTAATATAAGACTGACATAAGAATGCCTAATAATGTAGGTAGGTAGGTATATAACCGTCTCTGTCAGTTATATTCTAATATTGGAAGGGTGGTACCTACCTATTATAAATTTTGGGCTTGATTAGAAATTATACTGAGATACGAGTACATAGGTACCTACCTACTTACTTTTCTAGTATGAGCTTAGGATAAAAATTAACACCAAGTAACAACGAGATCTATGTCTTCCAAGTAACAATGAATGAGCAAAAAAAGCGAGTGGGGAAGACGTATAAGAAATGTGTGTGGTATAAATATGGGATTTTTATCTGGATTACAATGTTTGTTCGGCTTTTTTTATTCAAGCGCGCAAAAGAAAATGCGCGCGCGCTCCTAAATTCCCGGTCTCCGAGCCGTGTCGGCGCGTCCCGATATTTTAGTAAAATCTCTTTCAAAATAATAAAAGTAACATAAAAAAGAAAATCTCAATTGACAAATAAAAAATCCGACTGTCGTGATCAATCATAAACTTTAGTCACATTGACAAGTGTTTTCAGGGATACAATAATTTTAAATTAGTCCAGCATGATAGTTTTCAGGAACATTATAAACGGTATGATTCGAAGCAGAGGCGTCCTCGCAAAGATACAGCCTCCTCTGAAAAGCCAGATCAGACATCATGACCACGGCCCACCAGCGCCGTTTGAAAACATGCCCTTCAAGGTTACTAATAGGTAATATTCTCAGTGGCCGTGTGGCTTCCGCTCTAGAATAGGACCACTTCATCCTTCCTGTGGAAAAAGGAGACAAAGGTCGACCAAGCACAAACATCTGGTGCTCCACTGCATTCCCAAGGCCAACCGGCCTCTTGACGTCAAGCGGCGGTGTAAAACTTTGCACAAATGCATACCAATTCACTTTGATTATATATACTCCTTAGGCCGCTTCCGATCGGTCGTTTTGGAAATCCTTGGGGGAGGCCTATGTCCAGCAGTGGACTTCCTGTGGCTGATATGATGATGATATATACTCCTTAGATAGAGCGCGACAACACATTTTGCGTCCAAAAAAATATCAGCCAACTGTTGGACTCTAAGTCGTCCCCCGCCGCTCAGTGTCCAATTTGACGCTAAGCGAGAAGCACGTATTTCGGGTGTGAAATAGTGCTTTAAAATGCCGAGTTGCGTGATAAAAGTTTGCCGAAATTATAAAGAACGATATGCTACAATTCAAAAAGTTAGCTACCATCGGTAAGTAATCCAAATTCTATCACAAATATTTCGTCATCATAGAACAAATATTTCGTCAAATAAAATTAAACATTTTACAAACGCTATCTTGACAGATTTTTAATGTAGCCATTCAAAAATTCCCCAAAAAAAGTAATACAATGGGGAGTCATACATAACTAAATAAAATAATTGGACAAGCTTTTTCATTTTTACAAGCTTTTATTTATCTTGCCTCGTTAGTAAGATACCTACTTGTTAGTAAATTAGTGTAGGTAAAATCTTTTAATCTAAATTTGACCCATTTCCCAGTGTCCGATTGAGCTGTTTGGGATACACCTTTAGTTCAGATAACAATGCAAATACAACATATAATCAGTACCGGTGATATGGTAGCATAAGTGGCGCCCTCATTTCAAATAAATTGTTTAAAACTAAATATGGTGATATTTAAAAATTTGATTTGTATCAATGTCTACAAAGACCTTCAAACTATTTTATGAATAACCTTTGAAATTATTACTAATAGTCCGTCTACTTTTAAAACGGGTTTTCGCCAAAAGTGGCCACGGACGGACTACCAATGTTACTTTCAAAGGTTATTCATAAAATAGTTTGAAGGTCTTTTTAGACATTTGAAATAAATTATTTGAAAGGAAACGGAGATACCATTTAAAATTTTGATCTAGTAAAACCTAATTAAGGTAATAATAAATATTTATTTTTGACGTGACAACGTCTTATAAATTGGTTAGCCGGGTGACACTTCAAGAAACTGCGTTACGCTCCGCTCACGTTATGCGCTCACAATGAGAGCGAGTGAGAGGCACGCGTGCCTTTCACTTTTTATGTATGTCTCTCTCGCTCTTAGGCGGGCTAACCATGCCCGAGTGGAAGTCAAGTTTGGAGTGAAGTGGAGTGAAGTCGTTGTCACGTAAAACTTTCGCCCGTATACCGACTTTACAGGCAACCAATTTTTTACTATACATTCTTTCATTTACTGTTTTAAAATATTTCAGTTATACTTTAGAGAGTAGTAGGCAAAGGCTGCTAGCGAAAGTATATAAGATGAGATGGATTAATTTATTTAACTGGCCTCATTAGCTCAGTTAAAACAGATACTCATTTGAAATGGCAAAGACGTGGGGTGGGATCGAATCATTGAACATTTCATTTCTTTTACTTTCATAAGACTCGTCATTTTTTTTAAATTGGGAGTAAATGGTAAACTAAATAACATACTGATACACTATTACATCTTTATCCCTAACGGAGCAGACAGAGCCTAGAGCGGCAAGGCCCAGGCCACTTTTAGCGTATGGTGCCCACCATAAAGGTGGAAAAAGGAAATTATAATAGTGATGGGTTGCTAACCGCATCGCCTATTGATATGATTCAGATTCTTGCCCATTTCCTCGATCGGCTTCTACGATCTGCGCGGAAAGCAGCTGGTACATTCTTTGTTTTTTCTTTTCTCCCAGACCAGCATGGAAGATAGCATAATTCATAATATAGTAAATAAAATCTGAAGTAAAAACATTACTCTGCTTTCAGAGTCTGTAGGTTAGGTTTGTTAGTTAGCTTGTGATGTGAACGACTTTGATATAAAAAAAAACAAATAGAAGTACCTAGTAGTGATATTCAAAAGCAACCCCCAGATGCCACAACAATCAACAATAGTTCGCAATACCACATACTGCCAGTTCCCACTCTCAATATATTTGTGCACTTTTTAGTAACTATCTATATTGAAGGTTATTCTTTTTTTTTTTTTTTTTTTTTTTTTTTTTAAATAAATAAATATATAAGGAAAAATCACACTGATTAAGCTAGCCCCAAAGTAAGTTTTTTTAAAACTTGTGTTATGGGATACTAACTCAACGACACTATATTTTATGATACATACATATATAGATAAACACCCAAGACCCAGGAAAATTTGAAAAAGGCCATTTTCCAACTTGCCCTGGCTGGGAATCGAACCCAGAACCTCCGGATTAGCGGTCTAGCGTGTTAACCATTACGCCACGGAGGTCGTCAAATATTATATATTCAGTAATAAAAGTCAAATATAAATTTGTAAATAATAATATATTTAAAGCTAACCAGTTTCAAATTCACCAAATAAAATAACCTTTCATCTTTTACCCATTTTATTGGGAGTTTTTCATATGCTGGTAACCCTACGCATGCACACAGAGACAGATTTCGCGAGTGTTAGATAACGTAATTACGTTAGCTTGGGTGCGTGTCGTGCACACGAGGAGAAAAAAGTTGGCCTGTTTTCTTTCAGTGGATTGCAGGGCGTCACTCTATCTAAGGAGTATATAATCAAAGCCCTTTGCCCAAGTAGGGTTAACGTCAAGTAGGCGGACGGTCACCAAACTGTAGTCGTCGAATTTACATGGTGTTTGGCATCCTTGGGTGACCATTGGCCTGCATATTGTATATTAGGAGAAGAAAAAGCGGGAAAGTGCATCACGGGCTCCAAAACAGCACAACAGAGGATGCAACCGGGAACGCGCCAAGAAGAGATATGTACATAATCACTGAGTGTTCCAGTCAGCGACAATATTTTTAGGTCAATGTATTAAGGTTGAGATTAATAGTCTGTTCGAGCTTCCAGCAGCCCGATCGGGCCGCTACGGAGATGAGAGATTTGACTGAACACTTACTGATTTTCCGTGAAACCACAAAAGATAGCTGTCAAACCTCTCATCTCCGTAGCGGCCCGATCGGGCTGCTCGAAGCTCGAACAGACGAATCTCAACCTTATTACATTGACATAAAAATATTGTTCCTTGACAAAAATAAATTACTTTGTAAAGATGGTTAGTTCCCGTGATGGTACTGAACATAAGATTACGAGTATAAAAGGCATGAAAAGTCGGCAACACGCTTGGTGCACTATTGGTGTTGCAGGTAGCTTTAGGCTACGTTAACCACTACTCAATGGCCAATATGGCTATACACCTGTTTGACTACTTAGGTTGTACCACAATGGCCAATATGGCCATACACCTGTTTGGCTACACAGGTTGTACCACAATAGCCATGGCCAATATGGTGAAACACCTGTTTGGCTACTCAGGTTGTACCTACCACAATAGCCAATATGGTCAAACACCTTTTGGCTACTTAGGTTGTACCACAATGGCCAATATGGTCATGCCATGCCCCTATTTGGCTACTCGGTTTGTACCACAAGGCCCAATATGGTCATAGTATGTATGACCATATTAGCCTTTGTGGTACAAACCTATTTGGCTACTCGGTTTGTACCACGATGGCCAATGTGGCCATGTCGCATTGCGTCGCGTCTCCGTGTAAACTGACCCTAAAATGAAATTATTATTTTGCAGGTATTTCGCGACAGTGGTGTTTGCGATATTTTTCGGCCTTGGGCTGTGGGCTCCGTGGCTCATTGTTTGGTACTCCATGGCGAAGAGAACGCTCTAATTTATTTCGTGTTTTTCAATAAATAAAACTCATTATGTACCTTTTTCTTACTGTATTTATATACCTACACCTATCCTAAGCGTTGATTCACACTGGAAGGGCAGCAGCTGGCAGTGGCAGTGCACTTTTACTGTCTAAACATGTTCACCTTAATTTATATCTGCGATAGGCATAGAATTGCTATTGCCCCCGTGGTCCAGTGGTCAAGGCGTTCGCCTTGTGATACGGTGGTCATGGGTTCAAAACTTCAAATCCCACTGGGAAGCATATTTTGTAAAAAGTTGTTTCCAGTCTAGGCTTGTCATGTCACCTAATTATCCGAAAAGAAAGATGATTCCGTGCTTCGGAAGGCACATAAAGCTGTGTGGGTCCCGAACCGCCAAGTTCACCCCGTTCAACCGTACCAGGCGAATACACGCGCGTTGACGTGTGCACGGATGTATAGTTTCGTTTGTAGTAGTGTCACGTAGTAACTATTTATTAATGGCATGTATTTAAATCGATATCTGTATATTCCCTTTTTTCCATCAAAATATTTTAAAATTTCACCAAAAATACTGAATTGCACACTAAATGAATCAAATTTAGTAAACTGTTTAATCGTGTTTAATGGTATTTGCGGAACTGTTTTACTGAACGAATAAGGGTAATATTTAAATCAAAATGACTGATTGTAAAGCAGTAAAATACTTAACTGAAATTATTACTTAACAACTACAATTTATATTTGTGGCGTAGTAAAATGAATAGAACTTGCCTAGTTGGTCGCAGTTTTAATATAACCTAAACTATAGGTTTGCAACCTATCTAGTAAAATATGTGCAGTCAGTATTTAAAAAGTATATAAATGACGAGATTAAATTGATGGTATGGTATCGCCACAGAATATAGCTCTGTGTAAAAACCAGTAACCTCGTCATATCATCTAGGTAAGGTAGCGGACCCCCGGCTCTGAAGCGTAACCGCTGACGATGCAACCGGGAATACGCTTGGATGATGCTGATTAAATTGATGGTATGATTATTTGATATGCAATTAACAATATCCCTTTATTAATCTGTAGTAGTGTAGGCAAAAATAATACTCCGCTTCTATGAAGTTTCCTACTTGTGCTTGTACCATCAATGGTACAATACTTACAACTGATCCGAAGGGTACTAAAGGTGGATTTAAAAGGAACTACAGGAAGTACTTTTACATCCAGCTTATTCACATCCAAGTGCTAATGTTTTTGAAATAACAATTATATGATTTTCTAATATATTTATTACAACTGAGGCATAAAACTACAATAAATAAATCATGGCCAAGATGGTGGTTCGCCCTCCTTCACCCTGCCTCCGTACAGGCAGGAGTTATCCCTGAACTTGGTCATCCGGAGCGTCTCCTGATCATCCAGAAACTTCCCAATGAAGAATCCAGTCAGGGGCACAGCGAACCAAACATAGCGAGTTGTGATGCCGAAGATGGCCATCTTAGTTTTTATTCTGCTTCTTCCACTTCTGGGTGTGGCTCCAGTCCAGATAGATGGTGACTGCGGTCAGTGTAGGAAACACTATGCTCACCAGGTTGCGGCGGAGGAAGCGTCCAATCGCCATAAAACTGAAACAATTATTCACACTTAAAATGGAGTTCAATGTTTAGAATTTTAGATACAAAAGGTTTGTACAGAACAATGCAAACTTCACTTATCCAGGAGCCTTGGTTTGACTGAGCTAGACTCTCAAGGGAATGTCTTGTGTCTCGTGCAAATTTCCCCCCTTTTCCAGACCTACAGTATTACAGACATAGATAGGCCTAATCATGAAACCATTATTTGTGAGCTGAGGAGTCTTGACACTTCATACACATGGACATTATAAAATATACACTGATGTATCAAAGGCAAACAGTGGAATTGGAGCTGCTCTCTTTGATCCTCAAACAGGTACAACAAAGACATGGTGTTTAAACAGAGACCTTTGTATCATGAGGACCAAATGCCAGTTAGACGAATTAATGCCAATTAGAAGTTATGACTAAATAAATATATATGGACAAATAACACAGATTGAGCTAGCCCCAAAGTAAGTTCAAGACTTGTGTTATGGGATACTAACTCAATGATACTATCTTTTTCGTCTAAGTGCATTCCCAGTTGCATCCTCAGCTGTGCTGCTTCGGAGCCCGGGGTGCGCTTTCCCGCTTTTTCTTCTCTAAATATAATATGCATGTCAATGGTCACCCAAGGATGCCAAAGACTTTGTAAAATGGAGAAGAAATAGCCGGAACACTTTCAATGATTTGGCTATAGTTTTACGACCGGCTGCCTGCCTGACGTCAACCCTCTTTGGGAATGTATTTGTGCAAAAAGTTTTACAACTGGCCACCGCCCGACGTTAACCCTCCTTGCGAATGCAATTGTAGCACGAGATGTTTTGCTTAGTCCTTTAGTCGCCTCTTACGACATCCACAAGAAGAGATGGATGATTAGATAATTAGATGAAGAGATGATTAGATAATTCAACTATTGTTAATAACCGGCTTGATTTTCTCCAAATAATGGTATAAATGTTTCATGATATAAATGAATTGAATTGAAAGAACCAATTTTACTACATAACTACAACACAATGCAATGGCATTGATAGATAAATGCAGCCATTTATTAGTTGCACTTGAGGGTACCTAGCAACAATCAGTGCCTATCAGAACGGACTGCCAACAGCAAGGTTATATCACAGTAGTGGCATTTGATTCACATTTTTATAAAATATATACACCAGCAGGTATGTCCTTATTTACTACTTACTAAAATTTCACAAAAGAACTAATACACAGGGCGCACAACGTAGCGATATAGAAAGAAAAGAATATGACGACAAATGGATCGTGCAATTATATAACTGGCTTAACATTGGAACGTAACATAGGTATAGAAACCGCAACACTCGTCCAGGCAGACAGACGGTAGTGACTTAAGCAAAAAATTGAGAAACAAACTAAGAAAATATACTATATTGTGAGTGGAAACCATTTTATACGAAAATAGAGACATACGGAACGAGAGGTTAAGTAGTACAAAAATTATTCATAATTAGGTACTAACACACACTCATTCAGTCGTGGTTCCTACGGCCTACCTGGCTTTTATATTCTAAAATCTACTCAATTTATGTAACAAAATAAATATTGTAGGTAGTGTAGACAAAAATACTAACCTAATTCCTTCTTGACGATATCATAAACTTTTGCTAAACTGTCAAGTGTCAATCATGACATGACAATAATTGTCATGATTGACACTTGACAGTTTAGCAAATTCGGATGTCAATTATTGACGGCGGCGGCGATCGCATCGCACACTCTACACTAGTAGTGTAGTGTGCGTGCGATGCGGTATTATATAGATAGTGTGTGTAGTGTGACACTACACATCCTTTCGAACACGGCAAAGTAACCTTCTTGAAATCGTGACTGGCAATATTATTGCATATTTTTCTTCGGTTGGTATTACCTCATGTTAGCGATTGTGGAACGGAACGGGGGAGACGAAGTGGGAGGGAAGTAGGTATGGAGGAGCGAGTAAGCGAGCAAGTGCCTTGCCTACGTCTGCCTTCGTCATCTTGTGCAGATTTTATAAAATTGCAGTGTGGGGTGTAAAAATTATGTTGATCTTATGAAGTGAACAATATTATTGGTGATGTTGGCCTTAGGCTTGTCGTTATTCCGTAAAAAAACTGTTAAAGAACACACATTCACTGTAGTAATCCGTCAAAAATCGAGAAAGCTTCAAACGTGTTTGAAGCTTTCGTTTTCGCATTAATGGAACTATGAACCTGGACCCTTTAACGTTTAGCTTATCGCAAATCAATTATCTCGTCGTAAATTTAAACAAGAAAAACTTCAAGCAGACAAATCAGGAGCTGTCTCAGGTAAGAAATATAGCCTGTCTTTGTTTTCTGTTGTCGCCATATTGTGATCGGAAAGCCATGAGCATTTAGTAATAGTACAGTGATATTTCTTCAATAGATTGGTGTATTTCTCGCTATTTATTTATTGCAATGTATATAGTTTGATGCCAAATGGTCGCATATGGATTGTGATGGTAAAATTTACGATGACATCGCGTCGCCGCGCCTCATGTTATGACTCGCCTCCAACGATATTTTTTGTGCTAACTACCGTTACAGGTAATAAAAACGCTACAGTCCAGTCCATTTTCTGTACGTTTTGCCAAGATGATCGTAAGATCAATGTTCTATAGAAATGGACTTAATTATCTGAGCACTAGTTTGTAATTGCTGTAAATGCTGATAAGCCAGCTATGACTATGATAAACATGTTTGCATAGTTCGCCTTTGTTACCGACCTTTGTGTGACTATTTTTAAACAATTACTATATTTTACGGCTTGTTTCTCAATTCCTATTTTTCCGTTGATTTTGTGGTTTCCTAACTTATGTTGATGATTATTATTCTCTGTATAATACCTACCTACTTTGTATGCTGAGTTACTGTATACATGTGTATACATGTATCTACATGTACCTTATTAGGTCTTGCAATGTGGTTTTTGTTCCACTTTTTTTTTATTGAGATCTCACAGTATGTAGGTATTGTATAATGATGTGTCATCGAAAGCAAAGTCATAAATTAACATTTAAAAGCATCGCGAATTGTTTTTTTAATATATTTTTGTTACATATTTGGTTTTGAGGAATGTTTGTGTCTAAAATTGATAAAAAAACAGCTACAAAATCCAGTCAAGGACGAATTTTTCTACACAATCTTCTTTTTCAATTCAATTCAAAAATTATTTTTTTTTCAATTTAAAATATCTTTATTATCATAGGATATTTATAATATCTCTTAATAATAGTCACTTTGTTTTGTTTTGCACAAATGTTGACGTCAAATCGTTACTTACAGCTAAGTTTACGCCGCTTCCTAGGCGCAAGTGCAGAAGAAGCGGCAACAAACTGCACTGCACGTTTTCTCCAAAGACGTCAACTAACAAACTAAAAACTTAAAATTAGTTATATAGATGGACAGAGATAACCTTGTTTATTATGTCATAATTAAATTGAATTATAAGAATTACGAAATTTAAAATAATGTCAATTTGTAAATTTAGTATGTACCAATGTACCTAAATTATGACATGTCTAAGTATACAAACCTTTAAGAGGGACCCGCGCCAAGCTCAAGCCAGACCTTTTTGTCTTTAAGATAGTCATCGGTCCTATAATAAGCCTTCTCACAAAGTACTTTCTTTACATAAGCTTTGAATTTTCTGTCTGGCATATCAAGGACCGATTCTCACAATTTATTATAAAAAAGTATACACTTCCCCATAAAAGACTTACTGACTGTATTCAGCCTGTAATACGGGCTAACTAAGTCATTCTTATTACGTAAATTTCTATCTGTAAAATCACTTAGGTACTTTATTGAACATAGAAATATTTTTCCTTACATACATTATATTTTCAAATATGAATTGTGATGCAAAAGTAAGTATACCTATTTCCTTGAATAATTCCCTCAGTGAGTCTCTCGATCCTAAACCGTAAATAGAACGAATTGCTCTTTTTTGTAAAAGAAAAACAGTCTGAATGTCTGCTGCACTCCCCCATAGAAGTATCCCGTAAGACATTAGACTGTGAAAGTAACTAAAGTACACTTGTCTAGCAGTTGCTACATCTGTCAATTGTCTTATTCTCCTAACAGCGTAAGCCGCAGAGCTAAGCCTATTAGAAAGTTTAGTTATATGAGCGCCCCATTGAAGTTTCGAATCAATTGTGATTCCTAAAAAGGTAGTACTTTCAACCAGATCGAGTTTCTGACCATTAATTAGTATGTCAACGCAGGCTTGATTCACATTAGGAAGAGAGAATCGAATGCATTGGGTCTTGTTCGCATTTAACATGAGGTTATTGGCCGAAAACCAATCAGAAATTAAAGATAAGGTGCTGTTCACCGCGCTAGCATCACTGTTATGTCGATCTATTTTAAATATAAGCGAGGTGTCATCAGCAAACAGCACCATGTCAGCCTCTTTCTCAACCATGTAAGGCAAGTCATTGACATAAACTAAGAAAAGGAACGGTCCTAGAATTGAACCTTGGGGTACGCCCATTTTCACATTAGACCCGTGTGATTTTACGCCGTTTATATCAACAGTTTGATTTGCATCCTTGGCTGTATTGCTTGCGAGCTTGGAATGTGCATTTTGTACACATGATTTATAACTTCTTTACAATCAATTTAATCAAAGTCTCACATGAGTCTGGTATGGCTGTATCCTATGAGTCACATCAAGAAACTGAAGCCTCAGTAAAAAAAAACCAATTACAATTTTTACTTAACTGAAGTATTCACATTAAGAAATAACATAATCTGAAACCAAAAAAATAATAATAATAATAGCATCCACATGCCAGCCATTTTAGATCCTAGCAGCCTGGTTAGGGATGACGGCAAGAGACCGGATGGGATGACCCTTGTGCCTTGGAGGTGGGGACGGCCCCTTGTGTGAATCGCTACCTGTGTCGATACTCTGGCGCCGTCTCATCTTTCAGTTACAGGGTCTAAAGCAGGAATAGCCGCAGCTGCTGCAGAAAACCTCTAACGGCGCAAATATAGTAGCCTTGACATTATTACTAATTTGAGCCATTTGGGGTTGAAACTTTGGGGCTGTGGGGACCATCACACAAAATATTTAATACTGTCGCCTGAAAATTAACAGAATTCACACATGACCAGAGGGTTGGCCTCTATCTGGCTCAAAAGATTAGCATTGCCATACAATGCTGCCCGTCTTCTGGGCACAATACCACGAGGCAGCGATTTGCCTGGTCTTTTTTATTTATAAGTAGTTTTAATTAAATATTTTTAGTTAGTTTTTTCTTTTTTTTTTATTCATTTGTTGTCTTCTTTATGAATAAAAAAAATGTTATTTGAAATAAAAATATTTATTCCGCTCAAAAATAAGGATGTTGTGACCTATCCTTTTTCTTTTTGAGCTTTATTTGCAATCAGTCAATTCTGACTATAAGCAGATGAGGTGTGTGATTCTTGGCATTTTGGGTGCTGCTCCCTGCAGAGCAAGCCCATTATTTTTCCTTTCTTCATCCTTCTATGTCCATGTCGAAAATGTCCTTTGGTTGCCGGTCCAGTTGGACCGCCAACGGGTTCGGATGCTTTTCCAATCTCAATTTGTAGTGTTTTCCATGCCTAGCTATTTCTTCCTTCACTGTAGGCATATTTAGATATTCATGGACCTCTGTAGTTCTGATAAACCATGGTGGGTTTGATATCTGTTTTAATATGTAGTTTTGTACTCTTTGCATCATCATAATATTTGAGGCGCTAGCTGAGCCCCAGAGTTGTATCCCATAAGTCCATATTGGCTTCAATATCTAAATATATATAACTTAAAGGTGACTGACTGACTGACTGACTGACATAGTGATCTATCAACGCACAGCCCAAACCACTGGACGGATCAGGCTGAAATTTGGCATGCAGGTAGATGTTATGACGTAGGCATCCGCTAAGAAAGGACGCGAGCGAAGCCGGGCAAAAGCTAGTTGTTTTATATATCAGCAACTCATTGTCGACTTTCAATTTTGAGTTATGTCCCAGGAACCAGTATAGACCCTTGTATTTTAAATTTATTTCTTCTCGTTTAGTTTTAGGCCCAACGCAGACGACACTCTTTTTGTCCGATCGAGTCTGCGGCGCATAAAAAGTCTCTATGACGCACAAAAGATCCATCGCGGATTTTTCACGGACTCAACGCACACGACGCATATTGTCAATAATTTTGTCGGCAGAACTGTAGGAACGTACACGCCATGGAAGTGCAGAGATTGCGATGTACATATTATTTTATACTTGAAGTACAGAAAAAGAAAAAGAAGAAATAGAGAATTTTGGGTACACCTATACTTTTGGAGAGATTACTGAAAGGACAATTATTATTTACATATTAAACATACAATTCTAAAACAATATTTTTATAGGGTTTTTAGGCATTCAAGATGCAGTACTAAAGTACTCAAATAATGAAATAAGAAATGGTGAAAAAATACCACGTGCGCAGGACATGAATCCGCGACCTTAGTCTCAATACGACTAAGCTCTTACCATCTGAGCCATCACGTGTTCAACTCCGCACGCCGAATTTCGCCACCATTTGATATTTCTACACGCATTAGGCTTGTGTCACCAACACTACTACCCACTATTACAAGTAAAGTATCTGATTTAACCCATGTTACAATGAATTTGAACATCAATTAGAGTGTAGAAAAGCCATACAATATTTTTATAGGGTTTTTAGGCATTCAAGATGCAGTACTAAAGTACTCAAATTAAACAATGACATACGGTTTTTTTTTTAAAATTTTTTTAGCTAAACGAGCTAGGGCTATAATTCAAGATAGATAGATAGATAAACTCTTTATTGTACACCAAAAGAAAAAACAATATAAACAAATAACTTAAAATAACATTAGTACAATGGGCGGTCTTATCGCTTAAAGCGATCTCTTCCAGACAACCAGTGGATGGAGAGGACTATGAGGAAGACAATGACGGTGGTGTAACTAACCAAGAAGGGAAAAGAAAAAAAAAGCTGTAGTAAAGTTAGACTTAAAAATTTTGCATAAACTTACACATTTCTACACATAATTACATACACATTTTACAAACTTTTATAAAATACATAAAACATAAACTATACTTACATACAAATAATATACTTACCTACTTATACATATATATATATATAGTTTTTATAAATACATACCTATAAAAATCTCAATTTCTATGGACAATTTAAATAACTTTTGTTAGGTAGTAATCAACTAACATTTTCTTAAAAATAGAGAGAGACTGCACGCCGTATTGAGACAGGCAATTTTTTCCACAGACGCACAACTTGAACCGTGAAGGACTTATCATAGAAGTTGGTTCGATGCAAAGGCATATCCAAAACTAGATTTTCTGATGACCTTAAATTATGCAGAAATATAAAACGTTCCTTAAGATAACAGGAGGATGGGAGGAAATATATAATGTTATACAATAAAAAAGGATATGAGTATTCCGGCGAAAACTAATAGGAAGCCACTTGAGCTGAGTGCGAAATTGTGAGACATGATCGTATTTGCGTAAACCAAATATAAATCTTATGCAGAAGTTTTGAAGTCGCTCAAGCTTAAGTTAGTCGCTTAAGCTCAAGTTGAAGAAAATACATTGTTTGTTTGTATGTATGTATGTTTGTTCCGCGATAACTGCCGAACCGATGGTCCGATTTTGATAAAATTTTGTAGGCATGTAGGAAATATCAATAGTTTTTGAAATAATAATAAAAAAGCCTGCGATTATGTAGCAGCCGAAACCATAGCATGTTCTAACTTTAGATAGCGCCATCTAGGTGTTACTTAGGGAACTTTAATCGCAAGGTCTAAGTTCGCGGCTAACTACCTATTAGTATTAACAGCGATATATCGATTGTGACATCTCATCACTTGTGACTCTTAGGCGCAGCGGGGGGCCCATGCCCATATATAAGGCGCGGCGGCCGGCGCTTAGCCCCCTTCGTCTTCGGCAGCATCTGAAGCTAAGTAGTTCTTCTACCTAGAAGGGCTACTCAACTGATCTAGTGCCTATAACTCACGACCCTGACTACCTAATCTGTACATAGTGTTCTTGTGAATCTTTGTAACTAATGTAATGTAATAGTTGTTCATTATACCTATCTCATTTGCCGATATCTGGTCTTTCTTTTATCTCATCTATCTTCCTAGATCCTAAATCTAGGTTTTACTAACTGAAACGGTACACGATCTCTAGCGCCATGGCATAATACCGAGTACGTTATGTCCCACCAGTACCGAGTGCAGGTTGCAGACTAAAGTGCGCGCCGTCTGCGTTAGCGCGGGTTGAAGCAAACGTTGTATTTTTCCGCCCACTTTTGGTGCGGCGTGGCGCAGCGCGGCGCGGCGCGATCTGCCAGAATTTTAATGGATTTTTGTGCGCCAGTCTTTTTGCGCGTCGTGTGCGTTACTGCATATGTTCTATTTTCACAGACTAAAAAGTGCGTCACAGATAGTCTGTCGTCTGCGTTGGGCCTTAATGTGCTTCTGTCATGTAAGTCTACGGTCAAGGTGGATCCCCAAATACTTTACCGTATTTAGATGCGAGAGTTGAATGCCATTTAGCTTGACTGAAGACAATCATCCTCGGAGTGTAAAAGTTACTTTGACAGACTTTGACGCATTAGAAACCATCCTCCATTTCTTTAGCCATTCTTCTACTTTGTTTAGTTTCGTAGGACCTGTGACACTCTGGCTGTGCACTCATCTTAGGACAGTGCCGTGTCGTCCGCGTATATTGCAAGTGTCCAGGGGCCTGTGGTAGGTCATATGTGTACAAGGTATACAATACTGGTCCGAGCACTGAGCCCTGCGGAACTCCAGCGAGGATGTCATAGAAGGTTAAGGTGCAATCCTTTTCTCTCACTTGGAATATTCTGTCAGTTAGGTAAGATTTCAAGACACTGAAGAAGGAATGAGATAGGGTTGATTTAATCTTATACAACAGGCCTTTGTGCCAGACTTCGTCGAAGGCTTGTTTTATATCTAGAAAAGCTGATGAACAATGCTCTTTTTTCTCCATTGCGTGTCTTGTTACTCTGCAGACTCTATGTACTTGTTCTACAGTTGTATGCTCCTGTCTATATCCAAATTGATGTCTGGAATTATTGATTTTTTCTTGAGGTCATTCATAATTCTATGTAGAAGCAGCTTCTCAAATATCTTCGATATCAACGGCAGTAGACTAATAGGTCTATATGAGGTAATTTCGTTGATCGGTTTTCCGGGTTTGGGAACCATTATTAATTACCTATCCTTTTTAATTTTTTTAAATGCCTTCACGTATCCCTCTACTGCGGGTACAGCAGTGTGGTTATGTTGGGCATGAACCCACTAAAAATACCTCGGTGTTCTACTTTCTACCATTGTACCGAGTCTGCAGGTGCAATGGGGGAACATAAAACCCCATTATTTATTTGCAAAGTTGTGTCCTTACCTAACCTAACCCTTAAAGTCTGGTAGAATGAGAATCTGTCAAGTAACAGAAGAAGGATGCACGTAGAGTAATGTGACGTCACTAACATAGGTTTCACATGTACGAAAGCGATAGTAAGATGGCCCCACCACATTCCCACTTTTCTTTATAATAATATTTGAAATGCAAATTACTGCCTCATTTAAGAACCAATTGTATTGCTGTAGTGTTAATTGTTGTTTTGTAAAGAATATTGTACAAAATTAAATAAGTCAAGTAACATATCCAATTAAAGAAAGGATATTCTTCAGAAATCTAGAAATAGGCAAATGGAAAATGTATAATATGAGAAATATTTTTTCATTCAGTTTTCTCATCCAATTTATTAGTCATCTGAGTCATCTCCTACACTTTATTTTATCAACTTAGTCATAAAATGAGCTGATATTATGACATCACTTCCTTACTCATATGTAAGAATTGTAGTAAAATAAAAAATTAAATATTTTGTTTATGGTAGAGCTTATCTCAAATCCAAGTAACTAATACATTTTTTTTTGTATTGTTCTTCATTTGTTGGTTTGGTGAATCGAGGCAAATTTATCAGAAAAAAGTATACTATATCCTTTTATAATAAATGGCATTTACTTAAGAAAATATTTTCATGGCAATTTTTTTTTTGTTTTCGACTATTATGCGTTAGTAGTACTACTATTGGAGTATGACATACCAATCATACAATAATAAGTTTTTTCCACATTCATTTACCCAATTTTAAAAGAAAAGGCCTGGTTACTACACAAACATTTGATTCTTGATTTGATTGTCGAGTAAAAGTATTGTTATACAATTAAAGAGAGGTTCCTTACCAAAAATTCTCAGAATGGTGGCTTGGAAATATTGACTTATTAGTTGTATGGGCTTTATTCAAGAGGGTTCCATTTCAATTCATTCATCTGCTTCCGCAACATCGCGTGGCTTATGATATACACAATAGTGTACATGAATTTCAACTTCGAATTTAAAAGTCGATAGCAAGCTCAATTGTCAAGGACTTAACTATTTTAAAAGTCAATCTTTAGAGAATCGAAAATACTCGTAGTTGAACAAAATGAAGACATTATAGAATAAGATGCTAATATTTTCGGCTTTTGTTATTCTTTTTGGTGACATCAATAAGTACACATATATTTAAATGTTATGCAGAAAATCGATAAACAAGTAAAAAAGTCAATTGTATATCAATGCAATTTAAATTGAGCTATGATATCCATTTGTTTGGTAATGCATAAATGAATTTTTCTGAAATGTGATTTGACAGTCACTTATCGGAAATATTTGGCAAAACTAGTTGTGTGTTGTTAGGTGTGGCATTGATTTTATTTTTTATTTAGTTGTGCAGTGTACCTGTTAATTACTATAAGTTCTAGTCTATAACATTTTAAGTTGTGCTAAAACGCATGTGGAGTTGAGTTGAGCCCTCATTTGCAAAAAAAATTCTCTAAACCGAAGTTGTTTTTTTTTCCCATTAGACAATATGAACAATTTTGTCTAAGTTTTAATAACAGAAGTTTTCTAGCTTCGAAAAATGGATGGTCCTTAAAATAATTTAAAAGGTTATAAATTTCGATTTTAATCTTAGTATCCGAGAAAAGAATTTATTTCAAGTGAGCCAACAAGGGTAGTAATTAAAATTCTGCTCTTATGAATATTTTATCTTTAAATATTCTTAAAAAGCAGATATTTAAAAACAGATCTTACTATTTAAATTATTTTATTAGCATCTATCTTGTTTTGTAAAATGTAGGTGTCTTTTTTATTATTCGAGTTTTGAGTGCGTTTGACCTCTATCTAGCCTAATGGGAAGCTAAGATGAGATTTAATGTTTCTGCCAAAAGTGGCCACTTTATGATTGTTAATAAAATATTAAGTATTATGGCCGGATTACATATTCCGGTCCCTCGATCGAATCTAGCGCTGGATTACAACTGAAAAAAATTAAATTGGCACTGGACAGCACTGTATCCAGTAAGCAATCCAGTGCAAATATTTAAATTTTTTGAGGAATAAATTGCAGTAGTTTAATAACAGTGATTTTTTTAAAACACGCACAGTCTTGCAAATTGTAAACCCACGTCGCCTTAATATAAACTAGCCATTTCCAGTTGCAATCCAGCATTGAATTTGATCACTGGACTGATACATTTAGCAATGTAACAGTATATCATCATAACTTATGAGACACATGGATCATGGATGGCATGTATCCAAAATTTGAACACCTGATTTTACCTAGTGAAGATATGGCTATTTGTCCATAGTTAAGAGTTAATAATTAAAAACAGGACTTCCCTTACCCTAGACAGAATCAGAGTTTCCCATAAAAACTTAGTCTACGTTTTATTTTGAAACGATATGTCAGATTGCGGTAAAAAATTGCAATTTTAAAGAAATTTCATATATCTAGGTTTATAATTGGTTTTTACAGTCAAAATATGAACTTGAAAGGGAATATAGTGTATTATATCATTTTTGTCTATCATTATGGACAACTTTTACTCCCTTATATTTTGTAAAGGTCTTGGGTAAGGGGATTCTTAAATTACAAAAAAAGATTGTAACCTATGTCTGATTTCAGTGATGCCCACTAAAATTCAAAGGTCAGTTCGCATATTTTTGCGTTTATTAGATTTTAATACAACACAAAACCCTTGGCTGGACGAGATTCGGACTTCAGAACGCGTATGACCCTGATAGTACTTGAGCGATGTTAAGTATTATCAATATTAACGAAATACTGACTTTAAAAAAAAAAACAGCTAAGTTCATGACTAACTCTATACATAATATGTTTCAAAAACACGATAGCTTAAAATTTTCTCGATAGAAAAAAATGCGACGTTGCCTCCAAATCACCTCAGAATTATACTAAAACGGAAAGTATTCAAGAAATACAATAAATTAGCCTTTGTGACTTTGTATTAAACGTAAGGCAGACATCAAATGTTTTAATTTTTAAATAACTCTTAAATATTCTTTGTAAAACGAAAAAATCCTCAAAACCAGAAACGCGTAAACCAGCCTCATTGACCCACCGCGATCTTCCTACCCCGCATGGCGCGCTGTCTCTCTTCGGCAAAAGTAAATTAGTGTGCGTGGAAGCGGGAGCAAAATTTCAATTATCCGCATCAGGCGCAGCCTTAAGGTTATTAAATTTTCATCTAATATCTGCAAATAGTAATATTGATTATTACGCCTGACCCCGTTAGGTAATATGGAACAAGCAAGTCGTTTGTAGGAAGTAGTAGGTCGAGCGGCTGAGTAAGAAATTAGAGCTAAGTGTACAAGCGGGGTGGTGTGGTGACTGTGTGGTCGAAGTACCTACTGGTCTTGCGCCAGTTTGGGTAACAGTAGGAGAGCTGGTAGACATTTTAGGGTAGGTATTGGAGGTAAGCTGAAAACACGTTTTATACTTCTACTATAATACCCTAACTCAGCACTGCAAACCTGGCTGGGGAGTAGCGGGGCTAAATCAAACCTTAGATTTTCAGTTTTTTTTTTTACAAAACTACCTTTAGGCAATCTGTAATTTTCACACGTTAAAATAGAATAAAGTGGACCTTATGACGAGTGAATGATACTGTGGACATTTCGATACTGTAGACGTTTTTATACAGTTAATTTTTTGATATAGTGGACTTTATACAACTAAAGGGATTAGTAAAAAAATAAATAAGCCAGATCATTTAGTCGGGTCGGGAGAAGGAGCTTTACATGCGTCTGTGTGGTCAAAGTTCGAAACTTTCGCTTTCGTTTATTTAACAATCATAACATGATGATTCAAATCCTTAACCTTTGGCGCCGCTAGGATTACTTTTAGAGAGGTGCATTTGTATCTCAGTACCTCTAAATATGGCACCTCAGTTATTTGCAAATCCTGGGGTGGACGAGAACCTTCGTTCCCTAAAGGGCAACGTCGCTAAACGGCAAACTCTCTAAATGGCAACCTCTCTTATAGGCAACTTTAGTACAGGCGTAATCAAATAAGAAATTATTTTGAATCGTGATAAAACTGACTACAACTACGAAGTCACAAACATATCGTTTGCAGGATTTAGTTCCAGGCCACCGCGCAGGTGTGTGTATGGGGATTGTTCATTTTTTTAACCCCTAATAGGGTATATTCATGACTTTTTTTTATTTTTTTAAACGATTCTATAAGTTATTATTTAACCGGAAAAAAATATAACACGCACAGAATTATTAAATAAGCTTAAAAAAATATATTAAAACTACTATCATTTTCGGACGACTTAAACGCGGTGCCATTGAGCGCTTTTATTCTGTGACGTCACCGCACACTGTCAATGTCAGTGTCAATGGAAAAAGAAAATCAAAAAATAGGAATACTATATTTTAGGTTATAATTAATTGATTGACTCGTCTCATAAATACAAAACTGAAAAAAATTGAAATTTATCAAATATCTATAAACTATTTACCTCGCAGCTTTTACTCCTCTGAGTTCAGAGGATGTAAAATCGAAATGACTTGCGAAGTACGTGCCATAACAAAACCGCTTTCAATCATTGTAGCAAGTCTTTTTTCACCAGGAGTCAGGCTTTCAGCTAATAATATTAAAGAACACTAATAATTTAGCAAAACAATGAAAATAACCTCCAACAATCATACAAATTACAAACAACTTATTGACATTGACAGATAGTCTCCTTCTTTCTCTATAGTTGACAGTACAGACTATTTAGAAAATTAAGTTTGACAGTGTTTGGTGTCGTCACGTTTCGTTCCGTCAATAGCGTTGCGTTTCGGAAATTTGCGAGGGAATTTGAAAAATACAACTTTTAAATAATTAATTTCTCAATGGAAACAAGTTAAATTGAAAAAGTATATATATGGGTAATTTTCTTTAGCAATAAAGATTACGCATAATTTTTATTGCTCGTTTCTGAATCACATGCATATTGTCTATTGTTATTTTTTATATCAAATTAAAGCGTATTTTAAGAAACTAATTTGAATATTTTGTCTAACGCAACTCAAGTGCGCTTTGGGAGCGTTGGAAGCGCTCTGCCAGCGCAAAAATGTCATTTTCGGGTAGTAGGGTGACGACGTAATTTGCTCGATCGAAAATGTTCGAATTTTTTAAGAATATTTGTTTTATTTTCACATTAATATGACCAGTGAATGTACATAGCTACCTGACCTTTGTTATATAAAACGAATTTGGTAGGTATGTTTCGCCGGAGACATATGGCATCTCTCCAAATCATAGCTTCTGATGGTTATTAGCTTTTCTTTCGTTATGTTTAATGTATTAATAGTAATGTGTCTAGGGATTGCAATCCGGCGTCATTTTTAACCGGATTTCCAGCAACCCAACAATTTGCAATACCGTGCGTGTTTTTGAATAATCACTATTATAAACTACTACAGTTTATTCCTTAAAAAAATTACATTAAAATCTTAAGGATTTTCTACAGACACCTACACAATAGCCAAAACACGATTGAGCATTTTTGGCTCGATAGAAAAAAATCACAAACATACCTCTAAATTTGCCTTTATAGTAGTTTTATAACAGTGATTTTTCAAAAACGCACAGTATTGCAAATTGTGAACCCACGTCGCCTTAAGAGTAACATACAACCGGCTAACTTATAAAGAGTGCCTATTTGAAAATAATATACAAAAATACATGCATTTTGCCGATTTATTTTTAAATAATTCCATAAATTTATTTAATTGACCTCACTACAGGTCTCCTCATTCTAGCTTGGTTTTCAAAGTAAATTGTTTCAAAACTTAAATTAATAATAAACTTGTCCCGTACACTAAATAGCCTCTCCTAGAATAAATAGCCTCACAAAACGGTGACAATTGTCACTGTTTTGGTGAAGACATGATGAAGAACATTGGAGATTTGGAAGAAACTCCCCAAAGAAATGAAGTCGTTTGTAATTTTTTACTAAAAAATATTTACTATTGTTAGTTAATGAAAAATGCTATTGCGAATGTGACTTTATACCAAAAGAAAGTGTTTTACCCAACTGCGAACGTTACAAAATGTACAAATGTATAAATTGTAATTAAATTAATAGCTGATATCATAATTCATATCATAATCTAATTAGTTTTTAGATATTTTTTTTTTTCAATGAAACTGTATCATTGTATACAGCGACGATTGGTTTTTTTGAGCTCAAAGATCAAAATACAGTCGGGAATATGCTACTAGCAATCTTTCCTTTATTCTTCATGGACAAGTTTTATTGATTTCGAAAGTGTTTTGTAGAATTGCTTTTGTAAATGTTTATATATAACTTATCTCAAATATGGCATTTATTGAGGCAATTCATTAGAACAAAGGAAATGAGTCATTAGTACAAAAGTAATGATAACAATGGCCGCTACTTCAATTTCAATATGTTGCGTTTTAAGTAAAAAGGCACCTTGTAATTTTTCTGATTTAACATTTTAAATTCTGTTTTCCGAAAATACCTAAATCAGTTACTGGATCATGTAAAATAATAAATATTTGTAAGTCTGTTCATTGGTACCTTTTACTTGAAACGCCATAGACCTAATGGTATGCGTGGAAACGAAAGAGTTAATATAGAAGAAAATAGATTGTTAAAAAATATTGTACACATATTGTTTCTTTTCTCTGAGAAACAAATGACGAAGATTTAAATTTCGCAGCGAGGTCACGCTTTCGTACGTTTTTTACACATCGGTGACGTAACAAGCCCCCACTTTGGAACTTAGATACTCTGTATCTTTTTGATAAACTGAAAAATATGGGTACATTATTTTTGGATAATCTAACTAACGGTAAGTCCGTTAGTTAGATTATCCAAAAGAATAATACTTAGAATAATACTTTTCTGACCCAGTCAGTCATCATCCCTAAATTAATCTTTATCTAATCTCATATCGTAAAATTTGAATTACAACTAAACCGATTTAATACTTTATGAATCTTCTTCTTATATTTAAGAGCGGGGCTCATGTCGGTGGAGTGCTTTCCATGTCTCTCTTTTTTCCGCTAAGTTCTAACTTTATGAATACAATACCGAAGTTAAAAAATAGAATCACTAGCAACGCTACTCGAAGAAAATAACGTTCAGTATTGTTTTTACTATTTATTTATATATTTAAGTTTATATTGCACACAATCTCATATTTGATTGATTACAACGGGTCACTATTACGATTCAGTGCGAATATTTTTACGCACCTGGATACAAGTCACCTGGTTCCGTGGGCATTTTTCCGCGCCTAGGCTCTTCTTTTAGGCCCCTTGCATGTGAGGGAGGCAACGACATTCTTCTGTGTCTCCCCTTTTGTAGACTGGATGTTTGTTGTCACTTGAGCCAGCCTAGCTCGTCGAGGAAGCGGAGCAATGCAGAGGGTGAGCTACACGCTTCCACCAACGTACTTGGAGATCCCAGGTACTCCTCTCTTATTGATGCAACACACCGCGCATCGACATTCCAGTATCACGTGTTTTGCTGTTTCTTCTGCCTCCATGCACCCTCTGCACAGAGGGCTGTCTGTTATACCTATAACGAATAGATCTCTATTAAGGTCTCCGAGCATTGTACTTAAGTCTTCCATGGATTCAGCCATGACAACTATATCGTCGGCAAATCGAAGGTGAGTGATATACTCGCCATTGATGTTGATGCCAAGTCCTTTCCATTCCAGAAGCTTGAAGGCATCTTCCAGTGCAGCGGTGAACAGTTTCGGAGATATAACGTCTCCCTGTCTCACATCTCTTTGCAGTGGAATAGCCCTCGTGCACTGCTCCTGTACTCGGACTGACATACTGGCGTTACTGTATAAACACTTCAACACTTCGATTTACCGATAGTCAATACGGCATCGCTGGAGAGACTGAAGCACGGCCCATGTTTCGATCGAATCGAAGGCTTTATCATAGTCCACAAAACCCAAGCATAGCGGCCGGTTATTTATACTCCCTCGTCTTCTCTATAACCTGCCGCAGCGTGTGAATGTGGTCTATGGTGCTCAAACCTTTACGGAAACCGGCTTGTTCAGGCGACTGGAAGGCATCAAACCTGTTCGCGAGACGATTCGTGATGACCCTCGAAAACAAACTAAATACATGATTCAGAAGCGTAATAGGCCTATAGTTCTTTAGTAGGATGTTATCTCCCTTTTTGAAGAACAGGACCAACACACCACTGTTCCACGCTTCTGGCGTTACGCCCTCGAGCAGAACGGAATGTATTCATGATCTGTGATAATTGTCTAGCTATTACGGTTCAAGAGAGCCCTTTGACAGACGGACAGACAGCGGTGTCTCAGTAATAAGGTCCCGTTGGCACCCTTTGGTTACGGAACCCTAAAAAGGATTGATTTCAATAAAGTACTTATCTGTACCGCAACCGTGTCACCGCTCTATTTTCAAAAAAGGAAAGGGACGTGCGGTAAAATGCGAACGTGACGAGGCGTGCTATTTTTCATTTAGGGACAGCGAAAACCAAAACGTGTAGTTTTCCAACTCACCCCTCGCGTTTCAACGCATTGCATCGTATTTTTAAAACAGTCGTGTCAGCGATAAGTAATATTGTGTTATGCAGAAAATATCATAAATTTGTCAATGGTTTTCTAAACATTCAACAAAAATATAAAAACAATCAGCGTGAAACGAAACTGATTCTCCATGGAACATTTCTTTAAATTTTTTTCGGTACAAATGTCAAAATTACGAGTGGTCAAGACCACTCGTTGGAATTCCTTCGCATACGATCATTTAAAAAATGCGCCCGTTTGAATGAATGAAAAATAGCACATGAGGGCCGCGCGCTGCTTCTAGTTCTTGAAAATGGAACGCGGTGAAATGTCAGGTTTTTTGCGCGCCATTTATATACACGCTTTTATTTAGTAAGTAGGTAGATAGATTCAATCCAAATTTTAAATTTTATAAGATTAGATAAAATAGTGTATGATACTGTCACATAGTACTAGTTATTAAAATACTCGTGTGATATTTTTAAAATCTCCGACTTTGGATCATTTTTGAAACTCACGAGTATTTTAATAACCCCTCATTATGTGGCAGTATCTAACTATAAAATCTACATAAAAGTTAACTTAAAATATGTAAGTAGCTATATAAGTACCTTTGGGTAAATGTAAACTTGAATATAGGGGGATTCGCGCAGTATAAGTAGTAATATTATAAATACATATTCTTTTATTCCACACAGATTGTGAGCCTATATGGACTGGAAGCAGAAAACCAACTCCTGAGGTGTTTGCTCACCGAAGCAGCAAAGACATCGTGGGACACCGACCGCCAAGGATCTACTCCGAACAACAGCATCCACGCGTCGCTATTGTCCCAGCAGTTGGCATCCTTGCTGAACCACCCTGCCAAGGCTACAGTTCTCTGCAGAGCCGTTGACAACCCCACACGGGCTTTTCAGAAGGTAATGCATGGTCTTAATTTGCCGAGTCATCATTTTAGTTACCCATTTTGTTGTGTATGTATAAATATTACTAATAAATTAGTCAGCCAAAAGCTGCGTTTACCCTGCGATGCACTAGTGTTTGTGCAAAAATTATTTAAATAAGTACTTATTTTAAAGAAATTTCTTGTTGATTTTTCAGTCTACTGCATGACATAAATGATAAAAGTACCTCAAGTACTAAGGAATGAATTCCAAGTTAACATAATATTAGAAATATTTACACATAATATACTAATAATATGGAATCGTAACTCAAGTTTAGAAGCTGCACTATTCAGTAATAAGTACAACCCGCAACATAAGCTCTCCTTTACCTTGTAAAAGTAGTTTCAGATAAATAAATAAATATTTAAGGACAAATCAATAATTTTAAACAAAAAAAAGACTTCAACTTCTAGTCATCTTTATCAGTTTCACCAAAACACACTTTTTGAATGCAAACACTTAATTTATTGACCAGATCATCAAAATCACATGTGTGCTTAGAATATATATGTATAGGAGTTCTTTCGATTTCTGAATGGAATAATGGAGCCCTATTAAATAAAAAAAATATTTTCTTAAATATATTATATTATATATATATAACTCTATATATATATAATATAATATATTTATATTATATTATATATAGATAACTCAAAAACGGAGAAGTTATAAAGGAACTAACATAAAAAACAAACATCTCCTTTTATTGAAGACTTAAAAAAGTATATTGGCGATTGAAAATTGAAATAAATAAATAGACCTTTTTATGCGGTTATATTATTTATGATTTACGCTTCCATATTTCAATGATGACAGTCGTATACTTGCTAGTTTTAGCTGATACCACCGGTAGCATATTAGCCTTTTATTTAACCTTTATTGTGTAAAAACACGCACGACTGCTGCAAAGTAACAAGTATACAAATAGCGGACTTATCTCACATAAAGATTTTTTCTAGTCAAACTCTGTCAGATTGAGGGGATATTTACTAATTAGGGTTCCGTACAAAAACTGAAAAAAAAACGGAACCCTTATAGGATCACTCGTGCGTCTGTCTGTCACAGCCAATTTGCTCCGAATCTACTGGACCGAATCAGGTGAAATTTGGTAAGATGGTGATTACACCATTAGGATTACCTATGACCCAAACACGAATGTGCAAAGTAAATAAATATTTTTTTAAAATAAGGGTCAGTTTCGGGGTATAAATTAGGAAATTTAAAAAAAAAGTTTTGCAAACCTTACTGTGTCATATATCAAATGAAAGGGCTCGTTATGAGGATCTCAAATATATTTTTGTTATAATTATAAAATAAATAGTTTTGATTTTATGCATGAAATAAGACAATTGACCATTCCCCCCCTGATCTCCGAAACTACTGAATCTTAAAAATTAAAAAAAATACAAAATATAGTTGATTGCTTGTAGATTACAGGAAAACTTTTATAATAATTCAATCAATTGTACGGAACCCTATCCACGCGAGTTTAACTCGCACTTGGCCTGTTTTTTTATAAATATTTTCAATCTTAACGCCCACCATCACGCTAAATGTGGCCTTTGGGTCTTACAGCGCTAGGCTCAGTCTACCCCGTTAGGGATAAAGACGTGATAATGTATCTGAATTATAAATTAAATTATTAACAAATTAAAAACTATTCGATTCCTTTATAAGAGTGTCTCAATTTCATGAACTCAATCTGACCAAACATTTTCAAGGCTTTTTTCTTTGAAATATCAGACAGTGTACAACGGTCATCATGTGAATCTCCAACGACATCAACTGTGTTGTCTGTTTGTCCTGTTTTCTATGATTTCAACCATCACTTTGTGTATACCAATAGAATAAATCATTTTCTGCCATATTTTTTCCTTTTTCAATCGCAATCATTTGTATCGTTTACCGGTTGTAAATGTATGGTTGATACAAATATGTACTTGACGGATGACTCAGCCCGTTCATATGAATAATCATCATCTATCATCGACAGGTCCTTTTTAGTCCCCACTGCAGGAGCTCGATCCTCTATGTACTACTACTAGAGCCATAATTTGGCCAGTACTGCCAGGGGATTTGGCCTAAACTCTCCACGCTGGCCAGACGGGCTAAGTCTCCTTCTACGACATCCACGGAAAGACTTGGACTAGCCCTATTCTACCGGCTATCGGGAACCACATGAATAATCAAATCAAATATTTATTCAGTAATCAGGCATGCGCAGGCACGTTTACACGTCAAATATGTGTAGTAAATAATACGTGTAATTTTATATTAAAATTATTATTTTTAATAAAACCTTTCCATACCAGTATTTCGCAACTAGCACTGCTGATAGGAAATGCCGAAATTAGTATTGGTCGCCTCTCGCCAGAATGGCTTTGTCAGTCTACAAAGATATATTAGGTCCTAACATATGAAATTGCCGTTCAGTATCAAAAAAGTGAAACAAGTTTTTTTTAATTAAATTATTATTTAATCAATTGAAGTATGCGCCGTTGTTACACTTCTGCCATTTTATAGGCAGATCATTGATACCTTTGGAAAAAAAATCCTGGGAGCGAGAGTCTATGAACTGTTTGAAGGCGGTTTTGACTGCCTCATCAGATTTGAAATTTTTTCCTTGTAAAAAGTTATCCAAATTTTGAAAAAAGTGGTAATCGGTTGGGGCAAGATCTGGAGAGTATGGTGGGTGACGCAGAGGTTCCAGTCGCAGCTCCTCTAACTTGGCGATCGTTTGATGTGCAGTGTATGGTCTAGCGTTATCCTGAAGGAGCAGTGGGCTAGAGCAATTCATCAGTCTCGGTTGTTTAATGGCGAGCTTTTCCATCATTGTTTGCAATTGTTGGCAATACAAGTCTGCAGTAATCGTCTGGCCTGATCTCAAGAAGCTGTAGTGGATAACACCAGCACTGGTTCACCAAACACTAACCAGAATCTTCTTTGTGGTCAGTTTTCGCTTAGGGCAAGGTTTTGCCGGTTCTCCAGGGTCAAGCCATTGTGATGATCGCTTCCGATTGTCGTACAGGATACATTAGAGTTTTTTAATTTTTCCGATTTGGCGCAAGTGGATAAGTACCGTTTTGACACTTACGCCGAAGGCTGCTGCTAATTCAGAAGTGGTTTGAGATGGATCCGCTTCCACTATCGCCTTTAATTCTTCGTTATTCACTTGAGTATCAGGTCGTCCACGAGGCTCATTGTGTAAATCGAAATTTCCAGACGGAAACGTTGAAACCAAAAACGCACCGTTCGTTCGTTAGCGGTGCCTGGTCCATACACGTCGTTAATTCTTCGAGTCGTTTCTGCAGCACTGGTGCCACGGTGGAACTCGTATTCGTAAATACCGCGAATTTTCAATTTGTCCATAGTTGTTGTTATAGCAATGTTGAAACTCAAACAAATGATGTTAAAACAAATGAAATACGAATTTTAAAACAATATTTTTCTGGCTTTATTTCGAAATAAATTTGAATTTGGAATTCCTAATGAAACGCAAGATATTTGATTTTAAAGTTGCCAGTATTGAAAATCGGCAATTTCATATGAAAGGACCTAAATGTAATGTCAGCGTAAAATTGTAAACACCGATAATTCATAAACTAATAATAATAAAATTGTAAACTTTACCCGTACTGCTCTCAATAAATCGTATTTATTTACTAAATTTTATAATCTATTCACGTCAAATCGTTAAATTGTGATCGTGACTGCACTTACAGACATTAACAATCTGTCCGATTTTTATCTATCACTCGTAAAATTGTAAACCGTCCCACAATAGACGGTCTTGGTATGGCAGTAGCTGGTCCTGCGTCCTGGCTCTTACTAGTATTTCTTACTATTGGAAAGGGATCGTCCATTGTGATCGTTCGAGATTTTATCGGACCCCACCTTTCGAGCCTCACATGTTTAATATACGATCTCAAACACAAGCAATAATAATTGATTATTATGTTTTGTTTTATTATGTTATATTTATTGCTTTATTTTTACACCATACGTAACGAAGTTAGTGATTGTTATGTTGTTTATAAAAATATACTTGAATTTTCTTTCATTTGACTCCTATGTTTATTTTCTTACCGTATGGACGCAGAACAAGCTACCGCCTTGCCAAAAACGACCAATGAGGGACGGTTTATAATTTTATGAGCGATAAAATCACACAGATTGTGAACTCTGTCTGTAAGTGCAGATTTAACGATTTAACGGTTTGACCTGGATAAATTAATAACTATCAAAAATTAATACTTTATATTGTGAGCAGTACGCTACAGTTCACAATTTATCGTGAGTTAACAATTTCACGCGTTAGTTTATAATCAATCGGTGTTCACAATCATACGGAGCCATGGATAACATGTAAAGCTTGCGACCGATTAACAATATAGTTTGGAAAATCCAAAAGTGCACGCCTCATAATCGTAATTTTTTTTATACAGTGGTATATTAGTTTTTTATAAATTATAATTAAACGACAGTACTTAGAACGCTAATATTAACTAGGAATCAGCACAGTGTAATACTTTATATATTAAAAACAAAAGTATTCCGGTAAGATGAATTTTTCGACCAATTTCTCTGCCATATACATGGTCACATAAACACAGACTCACGGACGTCCAAGAATGATTAGTTTTTATGTTATTATTTATGATATTAAAGAAATTAATTGTTTATAAAATGTACCATATGTGCTAGACAGATTATTAACTTCACATATTAAAAAAAAAACGTCATTTAAGTTTCGAAAGACTGGGTTTTTTGACATGTCAACGCTCCGCTTATGAGGCGTGCAATACCTCAACGCTCCGCTTATGAGGCGTGCAAAAAAAATAACTGAGTAGTTTTAACTACTGCTTGGAGAAATTTTTCTCATCACATCTTCGGCTGCATCTCAATTTGTGTGGAAATGTTGTCATTTTTCGAGATTACAGCTCTGGAAAGTTGTTCATATTGACGGGCTGATTCACTTCACCCCGTTAGGTATGTGTCAACCGTATATTTACACCCCGGTAGACAAGTCGATTGTATTAGATGTTTTATTGAACATGTGAGATATTTGAAAAATATTTTCTTAACTGCAGCTGGCCTGGAGGCCATGGAGATTTTCATAAACACTCGGACATAACAGACATCATACAGATGTAGGTACTGTAGTTTTTATACGTCAACGTTTATTTGTAAAACAATCATGGGTGAGAGAGATAAACTAGGTGTAATGTTCGATATAAGTAGCATTTTTGTTAAGTAAAATGGTACTTGTCAAAATTTATTATCACGTAAGCAGTTTATATGAAGATATTCGAAAGATAGTAAATTTAAAAGAAAATTTCATTTACAACTACACTCTCATCGTCTTCTATTCGTTCTTAATTAAAAAAAAAATTGTTAATGTCGTGATAATCTCTGTACAAGTGTTTCCAGACCGTCTAGTCTTGTTAAATCTTGGCTTTTAATCTATTGGAGTTCCTTTTTATCTACTCGATAGGCACTAATTCTAAACATTCGTAAAATTTGGCAAGTACGGTCTATCTTAAAAGTGCAGAAACAACTAAGACTACCTGCGTGGAAATTTACTCTTTATTATTTTATCTGCATAAATGATTGAAATTTATTTTTTTATAATTCTATGTTACAATATTGTTTTGCGCTAATTCACACTCCCAGTGGGTTTCCATGTGGTATGATGTGATATGATCAGGCTCCTTCGTAATAGACTGTTACATTTCTCAATTTTGTTAAACAAAAAAGTAATTAAAATTAAACAAAATTTAAATATACTGGTTTAACAACTGATATTTATTTGCAATAAAATGGGGTTATATGAAATTTATAGATTGAAGTTAACTTTAATATAAGTACAATATTGATATCAAATTATTTATGCAGAAAAGGTACAAATTTAGTTTATGTAAAAGACAATAACACATTAATTGTGTTTTCCTAAACGTTTAGCCAAGCTGTAAGAGTTTACAATGTCTTGTTAATGAATGTTCGATATACTCGAGTATATATCGTAACTAAAACTGTACTCGTATAGCTTGTACAGTTAATATCACATTAAGCTACCAAAATAAATTGAAAGTTTGCGCCAATTACCGCTAAATTTAGGCAACTTACCTCGCTGTTGTATTACGGAAATCTGACCCTCCTTTAAAATAAAGCGAAAACGCAAGCCGCCGATACACGGTATTCGAAACCGTGGACCGCGGCTAACAATGGCGGTAACTTGAATCAATGTTTCATTTCCCACACTACTTTCAGATATTAAAACCGACAAATACTTTACTCAACCGACTATCAAGACTACTGAAATTGACCACTGCCGAGGACGTTGCCTTCTCTTTGGTCTTGAGGAAGAACTCTTCTAAGCCTGAAATCGTATCTTTGGCTAAGCAGCATCTCAAGAAGAGATTCTTAGATCTCGTGCAGTGCTACCTTGACGCAGGTAAGGCATCAGCATCATCTATTCATGACCTGTTTGCATTCATGCAGATTTTTTTTAGAGAAATATTAATAATATATTTAAAGCGATAAATCACACAGATTGAGCTAGCTCCAAAGAAAGTTTTTTAAACTTGTGTTATGGGATACTAAATCAGTGGTACTATATTTTATGATAAATAAATTCATATGCAGATAAAACACCCAAGACCTAGGACAATTTGAAAAAGGTCTTTTTCTAACTTACTCTGCCTGGGGATCGAACCCAGAACCTCCGGTGTGGCGGACTAGCCTGTAAACCATTACGCCACGGAGGTCGGAGGAGGTAATTAGTGTTCCCTTCCTAAAGATTGTCAATGGAACATACTATATCTGTCTGTCAATATCATCGGCCTGTATCTCATGAACAGTAAAAACCCAATGATAATTATGATATGTCAACACATGTTTTTTTTATCATTGGTTTTACAAGTATAAATATTTAGTAGCAGAATGTGCATGATGCATCTTACATTGTTTTGACAGAACGCGGGCATCAGGTGGAGCGTGCAGGTCTTCAGGAATGCAGCCCTGAAGTTTTGCAAACTCTTCTCACGAACCTCGCGCACGAGACTCTAGCCACAGTGACCAAAGACTTATTCCTGTTACGGTTACGAGTAGATTTCCCCCGCGAAGTCGTCCCCATTGTGTTAGCGCCGTTGCTCTACCCCGACGACACGCAGACGCCGCTTGAGGAAATGACCACAGCGGATGACATGACAGCAGCCATGATGGACAACTCGCTCGCAGAGATCATTCGGGACATCGGCTACTCCTTCACGTCCACTGTCGAAGAATGCAAGAACAACATGCTCAATTTCGGCGTGCGGGAGCCCACTGCCATGGATGTCGCCAGAATGATATCCATGATGGTCAGATACCACGCCCCCATCCAAGAAGGCCCGCAGCTACAGACCCCCGGCAACTTCTGGATGAGTCATGACACCAAGAAGGACCCCATCACACACGGACACGGCGAAACATGGAACGCTGAGGTTTTTGTACAGACACTGAAAGAACTAGCTTCCAACCTAAACTGGAAAGAAGTTATTTTACAACTCGACCATCCAGAGTTCCTAGTGCCTGACAGACAAGGCCTGAGCTTACTGTTCACCATACTTCGGCTCGGCTTGCAAAGCGCAGGCTATCCAGCGAATATCTTTCCAGTAGATTACCTCTGCCGGAGATGGACAAATCTAGAAGGACAGATGACTTTGATCAGTAACATCATCAAGCATCCAGACATCTTCTGCTTCGCTGATCATCCGTTCCATCCCGTGTCCATCGACTTGCTGAAGTCTCCGCCCGAAACTGACAACAAAGAAATTGCCACCTGGCGATGTCTTTATTTAGTAGAACTGTTGTTGTATGCAGCGGAACGTGGTCTCTACTTGCCAGTCCACGAACTCTTCAAGTTTCCGCTACAGCACTGTCCCGATATCTTGCTAATAGTCTTACTGCAAATACCACCACCTGTCACAGTCTTCAGACAAGAATTGTTAACAATGCTTATACCAATTTTCTTGGGTAACCATCCTAACTCGGGGATCATTCTCCACCACGCGTGGCACACACAGAATCCTAACATCAAGCCTATCATCATGCATGCTATGGCTGAATGGTACATACGCGGAGAGAGTGACCAATCCAAACTGTCCAGGATACTGGACGTCGCACAAGATTTGAAAGCGCTGTCGTTGTTGTTGAATGTACAATCCTTCCCTTTCGTAATCGACTTGGCCTGCTTGGCTTCACGGAGGGAGTATCTCAAACTGGATAAATGGCTAACAGACAAGATCAGAGACCACGGAGAGACGTTCGTGTCGGCGATGGTGAAGTTCCTGCAGAGGAGATGCCCGCAGGTGCTTGGAAAACCCGACGAGCAGCTTCCCAAAGCGGCGCAGCTGCCGAACGAAACTATTGCCACGATGTCGGCGTGCCTCCAACTGTGCATCCAGAACGTTCAGCCCGAGCTACAAGAAGCCATCTACAACGTCATCGCCAACTGCCAGACGCTACTGCTAAGCAAGCGACAGAGCATCGCTAGTATAACGCGCCCGCACACGAGGGTCATAGAAACGCCGTTTAACCCGGCAGGTTTAGGCGGGCAGTTATTCACTCCGCATGTTGAATCGATTACCAATTTGACCACGAACGTGGCGAATATGAACTTGGGGGCGCCGGCGAACACGGCCTTCGCTATGCCCGGGACTCTCGGCCCACTAGTTACGACCCCAGGGTCTCCATCCCGTCTTATGGGCGCGGGTCCTAACAGTCCCTTTACAATGATGCCGCTACAGCATACAAACGTGGCTAACATGGGCGCTTTGGCCAGGATGGCCCCAACGCCGGCTATGGATAAACCACGTGTACCGGATCCTGTGCACTTCCCAGAAATTATGCACAGTGTGACAAAGGAAATAGAGGATGAAGCGAATGGGTACTTCCAGCGGATCTACAACCACCCTCCGCACCCCACGCTATCTATTGATGAGGTTTTGGACATGCTGAAGAAGTTCCAGGACTCGCCTACCAAGCGTGAACGAGAAGTGTTCTCATGCATGTTACGAAATCTCTTCGAGGAGTACAAGTTCTTCCCTCAATATCCGGACAAAGAACTACACATCACAGCCCAATTATTTGGGGGCATCATTGAAAAGGGATTGGTACCGACGTACGTATCCCTTGGTCTCGCACTACGATTCGTATTAGACGCTCTTCGAAAGCCAGAAGGGTCCAAAATGTATTACTTTGGCATAGCCGCTTTGGACAGATTCAAATCGCGTCTAAAGGACTATCACAAGTACTGCGAGCACGTGAGAGCGATACCGCACTTCAGTGAGTTCCCGCCACATCTGATTGAATACATCGAATACGGCCTGCAGAACCAAGAGCCGCCCACTAAGCCACAGGGGCCCGTGCTGCCCACCAGCTTGGCGGCCGTGTTGAACCAGAGTGCTGTTGTCACTGTTTCAGCGCCCTACAGGTATCTATTGCACATATACAAGTTTCCTTTGCCTTTTCTTTATAAAAAGTTGAATATCGTTTAACATGTGTATTATTGTTCGTAGGGCCGTCGTATGTGCACACTCATCCATATCAGCGATATCGAAAGTTACGAACGCCGCGGGAGGCATGGGTAGCCGGCCTTCGATTGCGAACGCCACCAACATCGACACACTACTCACCGCCACCGACCGCGAGGAGAAGATCAGCTCCCCGCCCGAGGCCATTCAAGACAAAACAGCCTTCATTTTCAATAACCTCAGTCAGCTCAACCTCCAGACCAAGTGCGAAGAGCTCAAGGAAATAATCACAGACGAATACTACCCGTGGTTATCACAGTACCTCGTCATGAAGAGGGCATCAATAGAACTCAATTTTCATGCATTATATTCCAATTTCCTTGACGTTCTTAAAATACGTGAGATCAACAAAATGGTCACCAAAGAGACTTACCGCAACATCAAGGTGTTGTTACGATCTGATAAAGGCATTGCTAATTTTTCTGACCGTTCACTGCTAAAGAATCTAGGTCACTGGCTTGGTATGCTGACTTTAGCTCGCAACCTGCCGATCCTCCACGTAGACATCGACCTCAAGGCGCTGGTGCTCGAGGCGTACCACAAGGGTCAGCAGGAACTCCTATACGTAGTGCCCTTCGTCGCCAAAGTGCTCGAGTCATGCGCCAAGAGCGTAGTGTTCAAGTCGCCCAACCCGTGGACCATGGCACTCATGAACGTCCTCGCCGAGCTGCACCAAGAACCGGACTTAAAGCTGAACTTGAAGTTTGAAATTGAAGTGTTATGTAAAAACCTCAGCCTCGACATTTCTGATCTGAAACCGGTCATTTACTTGAAAGATCCGGAGAAATTGCGCCAGATCGAGTTCCAGTTGTCACAGCCAAAGCCGAACAAGGAGGCGGCGAACCAAATGGCTGTGAACCAAGCGCTGGTGACGGCGCAACAGATCCAGATGATGCCGCCGCAGCCGACCATGCTGCCGGCCGAAGAACTGGCCGGCACTGCTCCCACCCCTACAGCTGGCCTCGTCGCCAACGACCCCAACCTCATGGGAGTGCTTGGACTGCCAGAGCCACGGTTCAGCTACCTCGATGTCAACGTGTCATCCACCTCGGCGTTTGGCCAGAAGATCTGCTTCAACCCGCACATCATTTTGTTCCAAAACTACCCACACTTGAAGCAGTTTGTCAAGCCCGCGATCGAGAGATCGATTCAGGAATGGATCCACCCAGTAGTGGATAGATCAATTAAGTATGCATTGACGACTTGTGAGCAGATTATCAGGAAAGACTTCGCGCTGGATCCCGATGAAGTTCGTATGCGGACTTGCGCTCACCACATGATGAGGAACTTGACTGCCGGCATGGCCATGATCACATGTCGGGAACAGATCATTAGCACCATCAGCACGAATCTCAAGACTGCATTCATCACAGCTCTACTACCTTCAACCCCCCAACAGGTATTGTATAACTCCAATATTGCTATATTTCGAACTAACAATTCATGTATAACGTAATTTGTAATAAACGAGGAGTTTAAGTAGGGATACCTGGGCTGGGTCAACCTCCTCGAACGTTCTGCGACCAAATTGCTGATGTTCTTAAGAAAGGTAGAAGGAAGGAAGTAAGGAGTACCCAAAACCGGAGAGCATGCATGAAAAGAAGAATGAGTGACGAGGAAGCGAAAGAGGTTTGCAAGGATCGTAGAAAGTGGAAATCCATAGGCTCTGCTAGTATAAATATGCATGTATGTAAATAGTTTATAGTAATGAAGATAGTTTTTTTTTTTGCAAAAAACTAAATGCCAATGTATTGCAGGAAATCGTCGAAAGCGCCGCAGCGGTTCTCGCGACCGAAAACATGGAGCTTGCGTGCGCTTTCATCCAAAAGACTGCCGTGGAAAAGGCGTTACCCGAACTCGACAAGCGACTCCTGAGCGACTACGAGTTGAGAAAGCTCGCGCGGCAAGAAGGCCGTCGGTACTACGACCCTGTCGTACTCACGTACCAGACCGAGCGTATCCCCGAACGAGTCCGTCTACGTGTCTCAGGACCTACAGACATGCAGATCGCTGTATACGAAGAATTTGCGTGCAATATCCCTGGGTTTATGCCAGTGCGCGACGCTGGGATGTTCATCCCGAAGCAGACGACTCAAGATCAGCTCCCTCAGTTGACATTCAGTCAAGTGATGAATCCTACTCAGGTGTGTAACTTTATTTTTTTTTCTAATAAAGTTAAGATATACCTAGAAGGGTGAATATTAAACTTCTTGTCTTGTGTTTATTTAATGTTTATCTATGAATTTAATAAATTAAGTAAGCATATCAAAAAAATTATAGTAATTTTTTGTATCCTCATTCCAAAACTCATAAATATAGGTTTAAGCACTGGCTGAGTGTCTTTAAAGCACAAGTTCGATCGTCGGTTAAGGAAAACTGCACAGTAACTGTTACTAGTCCTCTCTGATCATGCTGCCTAGAAATCAAAACGGCTACAATGCCAAATTAAACCTAAACATTTTATTGACTAGGAAGCAAAATGCCTACCTTGAAATATGACTATGCAGCATTTCAACTAAACGTTAATAACATTATATTGACTAGGAAGCAAAATGCCTACTTTGTGTCAAATTAAGACAATGGCAAGGCACTTGATTATCTATAACGAAAAATTGAAATTTGCATGTGTTTCTTTTCATACAATGATACCGACAAGAGTCTGCCTCTTAGGATCTTGGCAGCCGGAATAAATTTCAACTTTAATTGGACTTCAGATGCAGTTGGCACGTGATTGCAATCGGGATGTGGTGTGTCAGTGAGCCTTAAATGTAGAAGAGACCAAATAAAGTATTTGACTTGTTTGTTCCTTTAGGTATACGGAGCGGACGAGATGACGGCTCTGATCAATGCTGCGGAGATGTTTCTAGCCAACTCTGTAGGTGTCGCTACGCTGTCGGTACAAGCCGCCAACATGCACTCGTTGCTCGAATGCTTGTTCTTGGCAAGGCGCAACAGGGATATTGTCTCTGGTTGCACTCTGCTTCAAAGGGTAATATGTGATGATATTATTGAAAATATTTGATTTTAACCACAATTGCATAAGGCCCCTGTAGTTCTTTTTATTTCTGTTTCTCATGCAAATAAAATAACAAATCATTATACTGCGACAGATAGCAAACAATCTATGCCCTTAACATTTTATGTATTAGTTTGCATTCTCCAAAATTTATAAAATTTATTATCAAGTAAAATCGTTGTATCGTCCAAATCCTAAAAATTTCGCAGTTTCATTCACTATCAATATATTATTGTATCTTTTATCTGACCATATCCCACTATGCTGACCCAGTGTAGTATTCTATATCCTTACATTACATTAGGTAGATTAGATTCAGTTGGTTATCTGGCCGCGGCAAAGTTAGTCCTATTCGACTCCATTAGCATCTCTTGATATATCCATCTCTCAATAGACCTTCTTTTATTTATATCTTTGTAATTAATTAGGCTGTGGAAGGACTCCTCGATGGTCACGTTGTCCAGCCTGGAGCGAACAGCGACCACTTGGAAATGATGACCCGATACAGAGACATCCACCTTCGAGTCCTCAAGCTGCTCGAAGATGCCAGAGTGTACGGACATTTGTGGACAACGAAGCAGATCACATGCTGCCTCACCGAGTGCAGAGAAGACCTAAGATACAACATCGAGGCTGTTGACTGCCTCATCCGGAACCATCTCATCAACCTGCATCAGGTAAGATCTAAATATCCATTGAGTCTTTAAGTTAGAAGATGCCAAAGTCTACGGACACAGCCTCACCAAGTGCAGAGATGACCTGCAATACAATATTAAGGCTGTTCGCTACCTCATCTTGAACCACCTCGATAACCTGAATCAGGGACATTCTAGTTATATCTATCAAGTTTTTAAATTTTAAAAAACAAGTGTGTATGGCCACATGTTTACAATAAAGCAGCAAATCACATCCTCCATTCAGTCTGAATATCCATAAAGTATTCAAGATTCAGGCCTAATGAGGCTACAACTGTTTCGTGGTCTAGATCAATTACTGACTGACCGAAGGCCGAGATGACCTTTGATATATGAAAAATTACTTTGACATTAGTCAGGCTACCAAAGGTAAGCGTAATAATGTCAAGGTACGAAGGTGGATCGAAAAGTTCGCGGCCTAACTATTAAAACAATTATTTTCTAATAATTTTTATTTAACTACATACGTATCGTAAGTTCAATGCATTATACCTGTAAACTATATATGTATGTATTCGAAAAAAAAGAATTTTTTTGTGCCCCTAAAAATACACTCCTATCGTAGCTTTTGTTTCTGATCTGATAGCAAAAAACTTGTTTTATGTTAGATTTTGATGCAGAAAGACTTTCAAATATGAAGTTTTACATTGCTAAAAGCACCTAAAAGTCACAGCGGACGGGAAATGTTTTTAATGTTTGTAGGGTTAAAAAACGCAGCTAATAAGAGGGTATATATCAAAATAGGGTAGTAGTATCTAGGGTCAAAAATAAATTATTTTGTAATGATACGAGAATAAAACGTCACAAAATAATGTCACTTGTTATTCATCATATCCATTTTGAACGTTATTTTAGATTTATGAATGCCGAAAAACTGCAAGTAACTATGACGTCACGCCGTGCGTTTTTCATAGAAGTCCCACAGAAAATATCTGTTTTGACGTTTAGAAAAAAAGTATCTGTTTTGACTTGTTGGCTACTAGCGGATTAGTGTAATCAAGTTTTTAATAATTATTTTCCTTTTCAACAGTACGACATTGCGCTTGCGCACATGATGGAGACCGGCAACAACTATATGGCAGTCGCGTTCGCCATGCAGCTCGTACAGCTGTACCTAGTAGACGACCGGAACAACATGTACGTCAACGAGTCGGACCTCTACCACACCACTGAAATGCTAGTCAGGATCATGACCCACTCGCGGCAACCCCCGCCGGAGGGGCTCGGCACATTGATTGAGATGTTGAGGGTCAATCAGGACCCTAGCGCGTATCTGGGAGAAAGATCGCCTCTGGGACCCACAGCGCATATTCACTCTGGCATCATGTCCGTACGGGTAAGTGATTTTTGTCATACAGGGTTCATTTGAATGAGCGAAAATGCGAATCAAAATCAAATATTTATTCAGTAATTAGGCCTTTTCTGGTACTTTTACACGTCAATAATTGTAGTGTAAATTACGTGTAATGTTTATTTATATTTAAATTATTTTTTTCTCTGTTCCAAAGCTACCGATACTAGCGTTTCGCAACGACCACTGCTGAGAAGAAATGCCGAAAGAAACTCATTTACACAGTACTGGTCGCCTACGCGCCAGAAAGGCTTTGTCAGTTTACAAAGATATTATGCCTAATACAATGTTATCAAAACATAATATGTAAAGCTTGCGAACGAGTGCCAAATCCAATTTACAGAAATAAGTTACGCTGAGTAAGTAGTATTAAAAAACGGAAGCGAGCTGACCAGTCCCTACTGGCGGCACCCGTTCACGAGTTGACGCGTAATCATGTTAATATGCAATGAGATGCTAGCAATCCATCACTATTTCAATTCCCTTTTCCTTACTCACCATTGCGCTAAAAGTGACTTTCTGATGAAAAAGAAATGAGGGATAAAGACGTGATGGTGTATATAGTATGATAAAAGTTGTAGTATTGTCTATTATATTTTTTCTGTGTGAATGTAACACGTAGCCTTTATTATTTTTACCCGACTACGACGAAACCTAAAGGAAGTAAAAAGTAACTAAAGTTAAAAATCATTTATTTCTCCAAAAAATCGTTGCAATGTTTTACAATAACACGTATATTTTTATGGGGTACCAGCACCGATTTTTGGATATGGTACCTAAAATTACCTGTAAAACATCCAATTGGGATGTACTGTACTTAATTGATACCTTATGCTAATAAAAATGAAAAAATTAAAAATATGAAAAAAAAATTAAGAAATAGATGTGCCCAAGAAATTCATAATTGGGGAGACTAAATTTGGAATAAAACTTGTACTTTTCGTTAGGTAGTAATGGTCAGTTTTGAAAGAATGGGAGATAGCTACGAGTCGGTTGCGTTTAGAAGAGTTAGGGTTATAAAGGATTTATTTGTTTTGCCGCTATGTATGTATGAGGTATAAATAACTTTTTTATATTTATTAAAACCATATCCTGTTACTATTCAGGCTCGCGACTACGACGACCCGCCCGGCCTCCAAGAAAAGACCGAAAACCTCTTGCGAGAATGGCGAAACGTCCTCCTCTCTCCTCTGACCGAAATTGAAATTGCACAGAATTTCAACCTCTACGTCCACAGGATGAATATGAACGGAATCCTCAAATCCGACGACATGATCACACGGTTCTTCAGGATCGCCACACAGAAGTGTATCGAGAATGTGTACCAGCTCCTCAACGAAGACAGGTTGAACACTCCGTCGACTCCTGTCAAGAAGGATAAGTACTACTCGATGTGCGACTCCTTTATCAAGCTGGTGTCATTGCTGATCAAGAATACGGCGGATAGTGGCAACCCAACGCCGAAATTGAACCTTTTGAACAAGGTATGTGTGACGCTATACATATGTACATCGTTATCTATTGTATATTCACTCCATCATACATAATTGATCTGGATTCCAAAAAACAGCTAGTCATGTAGGGAAATGAAAGGTCGATTTATTACCCGCTGAATTTACTGTAAAAAAAAACATATTTTTGTTGTACAGAGAAATTAAATTAAAGATTTATTTAATTTACTTTTTATAATATAAGTAGAAATTAAGATATACTTAAAATGGATATTTGTGAGTTTGGACAATTAAATTTCATATGTGATTCATTGACTAATACGCTACGGAGGTCGTCAACGATATTTTTTTTTGACAAAACACATATTTAGCTAGACCCCAAGTAAGATTAAACTTGTATTCTTCATCTGAATGCATTCCCGGTTGCATCCTCAGCTATGCTGCTTCGGAGCCCGGGGCGCGCTTTCCCGCTTTTTCTTTTCCAAATTTAATATGCATATTAATGGTCAACCAAGGATGCCCAAAATCTATCGAATTGGAGAAGAAATAGCCGGAACAATTTAAACGATTTGGCTATAGTTTTACGACCGGCCGCCTGCCTGACGTCAACCCTCCTTGGGAATGCTATTGTAGCACGAGCTTTAAGTGCTATTTTTCCTTCAGTCGCCTCTTACGACATCCACAGAAAGAGATGGAGTGGTCTTATTCTAACCCGGAACCACACGGGTGATTAGCATAAAATAAGATTAAACTTGTATTATGGGATACTAACTTAACGAATTGTATAATAAATACATATACATATAGATAAGCACCCAAGACCCAGGACAATTTGAAAACGCCATTTCCAACTTGTCCTGGCTGGGGATCGAACCTAGAACTTCCGGATTGGCGGACTAGTGTGTTGACCATTACACCACGGGGATCGTCATATAATACAGGGTCTGACAAAATATACTGAAACTGTTTTTAAGGGTGGATTCAGTCCATGATACTGAACAGCTTCCTTGAGGAACATATATCGAAATATGAAAAATAATTTTTGGCCTCTCATACAAGTTACCGATCAGCTGATACGAATTGTATGAAAACCAAAAAAATATGTTTCATATTTCGATGTATGTTCCTTGGGAAAAGTAGTTCAGTGTCATGGACTGAATTCATCGTTAAAATAGTTTCAGTATATATTGTAAGACGTTATATTACGATATTTATGTACAGATCCTGGGAATAATCGCGGGTTGGCTACTGACCGACCACGAGGACCACGGCACTAACTTCCAGCAGCTGCCTTACCACCGCATGCTGCTTGTGCTGTTCCTAGACATGAACATGGCGGAGCCCGTCCTAGAATCTATCAACTACCAGGTATCTACGCATTTGTATTCATCATCAGGAGAGCCATTTTTGAAACGCTGAGTCACTAAACAAATGATTTTATCTATACAAAAAACCGTACGTTTATTGACTCAGCGATCAACACATTGCTGGACACTCAGCCAGACACAATAGAGAGAACAATTGATCTACGTCTATAGACTTAGTGTGTCCAGCAATGCGTTAAAAATAGTCTTCATTGCAGGAGCACGACTCTCTCTGTACTTCGAGAGCCCAACTTAGCCAGAGTAGTCAGAGGATTTGGCCTACACTCTACACGCTGGCAAGACAAGTTGGAGAGGTCTCATTGATCAAGCTTTAATTAGATTGTGTTTTAACTCGCCTTCTACGACATCCACGGGAAGACTTACACCCGTTTGCACTAAACGTTAGTTAGGCTTGTCCTAGTTAAGAAACACCTAAGCCTAAGAACAGCCTAGCTAAAACTGATGTTTGCACTAACAGATTTATCTTAACCATGTCGTAGCTTAGGCATTGCCTAGTTAAGAGAATGATTAAATGAATGAAAAGATTGATTGTTTATGGTTTTTATATGTTGGCCTTGTCTTTACATTGATTCAGTCGTAAGTTAAAAGGAGACAAAAGATAAGGTCTTTGACCTTGATGTATTTTGTTTGAAAACCTAAAAACGCCGTAAGGAGCAGGCAGATTTGAATTGTAAACGTTTTGGTACGTTGAATTAGTCTACAATACAAATATGATCGTGGAATAATACGGAAAATAAGCTTAAGGTGAAGTTATAAGCAAATGACGTTGAAGTGGCGCCCTCATTTAAAATAAATTGTTAACTCGTAAATGTGGTGAAAATTTCCATATGTCAGGCAGGCAATGTCTTATATCCACAATACTGTTCTTTTGCACATCCAGTAGATACCACTTGAAGAAGTCGATTTCATAGAAATTCTGGAACCAGTTTGGTCGTGGTCTTGTTATACGAATTCTCGCGTGTTGTTCATTATGATAATTGACTTTTACAAATTCAAAGAAATTTAATATATCCTCTGCCATGTTGAATGCGATCTGTCTAATTTTGAAAAAAACTTTGAATTTAAAAGCCACTTTATTACAAAACTTTAAAAAAACTGCTTGACCTAACTAAATCAAAACCAAAAACAATATTTTGTCACAAAAATGATTCACAGAACACAACTTAAGAATAGCCTAAACTCAGGCTCTTCCTAATCGGGCTCATAAAGTTAAGAGTTTCCTAAGTGGACTTAGGAGTGGCTTAGGGTTAGTGCAATCAAATTTTTTGCTAGGAGCAGCCTAAACAATTTAGGAAAGAACTTAGGCGATTCTTATGTTTAGTGCAAACGGGCATTAGAGTGGTACTATTTTACTCTTCCAGGAGGCTAATTTGTATTGATAAAATAAAATTCAAAATTTTAAGTAACCCCCGATGTCACTACTCATTTCTAGGTATTAACACAAGCCCAAGGCATCCAGAGGCCAGAGTCTGATTGCTAAAACAATCACAAATAACACTTCTTACTTAAAAATATCGCTCCGGGTTGCCCCTGGTTCAAAGGTACCCATTTCGTTAGCTGCATTGTCTCTTTGAATAGGCATGGATATCTTTTTAAACGTGTGGTTCCGGGTTAGTATAGGACCACTACTTCTCTTCCTGTGGATGTCGTAAGAGGCGTCTAAAGAAAAAATAGCACTTAAAGCTCTAGCTACAATAGCATTCCTAAGGAGGGTTGACGTCAGGCAGGCCGCCGGTCGTAGAACTATGGCCAAAAAGTTTGAATTGTTCCGGCTATTTCCTCTCCAATTCGCTAGATTTTTGGCATCCTTGGGTGACCATTGATATGCATATTATTATATTTGGAAAAGAAAAAGCAGGTAAGAGCACCCCGGGCTCCGAAGCAGCATAGCTGAGGATGCAACCGGGAACGCGCTTAGACGAAGAAGAATCTTTTAAACCAGGTACCATCCTGAGCGTTCGTCATACGTCTGTGCGTCTGTCTGATTGCCCTTGATGTTTATACAGGTTCTCACAGCGTTCTGCCATACCCTCCGCATAATCCGACCCAGCAACGCTTCCGGCTTCTGCTACGCGTGGCTTGAGTTGGTGGCTCACCGCGCGTTCATCAATCGTGTGCTCGCGGTCACGCCGCAGCAAAAGGTAATCATGGTATGGGTATGGTTTGGCTAATCTAGGCTATGGCCGGCCGCTGAGACGACACTTCTGATGGAAGGGACAGTTAGAAAAAAAAATGATACGTAATAAAGTATACGGAGAGTTGATATTTGCTTTAATTATTCATATATATAACAATATAATTAAAACTAAATTTTATTTTCGCAAATCGATTTAACCCCCACTTTTTAATATGAAATTGGTGTGGTTATTTGTATTTGTGTTATAATAATTGCACAATGCACATGCTTATGCAAAATGATCATAACAAAACAAGACTTTTGAGATAAGTATAGTGCCTTTATATAACTTTTATTTTATGCATACTCTGTATACATAGTCTGTGTACATAAATTAGTAAATAAACAATATGTAAAATGATTGATGATGAAAGTTGACAGTCAAAGTACGGTTGTAGCTATATTTGTTTAGCGGATTGTGGGAGGGATCTTTAGGTGCCGGCCTACACTCAATCAGCTGAAAACCAGTGGACTCTAATAAATTTGTCGCCTGGATCTCTCTTGAATTAATAAAAGGTTCTACACCACCCTATGATTGTAACTTGTTTGGTATAAAGAAGCGAAAAACTAATGATAGGTTCTAAAGGACTTCTATCCAGAGCTGTAAATTAAATCTCGAAAATAAAGTACTTGTACCATTGAAAGGAAATATTCCGATTGATACGGAAATCTCCGTTGCTCTTCCGTTCTCTCATTTATAAAGACAAATAATGACACCTTTCTTGTGAAAATATAATCAATATAATACAATACCAAAATGATGAACACCTTTTTAACTGATTTTCCAAAATGCTGTTGAATTTTAGTTTTTGCAATAGGATTAGAATTATGGTCATTGCCTAAAAAGGAACTCGATAGTATCTTTAATTTGAGCAGCTATCATAAATGGCAGTATTTGCTGTCCGTGAGTCCATCAGATGTGTTGCCAGTAGCTGAGAAAAGTGCAAGTCTCAACTCTGCTGATTTTTGATTATATTTCTGATTGATATGGCCAAACTAAACGATATAGCTGGAGTAATTATAAATATATAGCTATACACATTTGTAAACATACGGCTGTCATTGTTAGATGGCAAGGTACGTCAGATACCTTGTAAAATCTGACAACAGTGTTGGCCACTTCGGAAACGAAATGACTGACTAGTTATACACTAGCTACATAATGCAATCATTGAGACTGGCACTTATTTGTGTGATATATAACCCGAATCATTATACCTAAACAGAGGTTACATGTTTCATGTAAACATTTTTTATTCGCAAGATTTAATTTTAAGCATATTCTGTACATTCTGATGAGAAACAGCTACAATTAACAAACAAAATGCCAATACCAAGTCTTTACAAATAGAACCACAATAAAAAAGAAAAATTAAAGACTTGAAAGCATTCGGATTCATGTTTTCTGCATATTTTCTTCTTCTTTTGACACAAATAGAAAAAAAAACGTGTTGCCTTTGTGTGATAGTGTCTACAATGACCTGATTTGTACGGGAAGGGAAATCATTATGCATGAAACTAATTCAGATAGACAGGCTGCATTTCCACACATTCCTAGTAAGTATGTTCATAGCTGTGCAAAGAAGAGTTTTTTAATATTTTTTGAAGTTGCTCTCTTATTGGTTAAATCAAAGCCATATCTGACATATCTCTAGTGGAAATGCAGATTAACTTAACAAATTAACGCTTCTACATGCGGATCATTAGTAGACACTCTAACATTTAACCAGGCTTTGTTTTTTGATAAATTGAATCTTAATTCCTTGTTACAACGTCCAAAATTGGTGTATAAAATCCTGGTTAAAAGTTAAGCCTATTCACACTGTATCAAACGATAATCATTTAATTAATTTGAATATTTACGGGCTAAGCTAAAAGTTTAGAACTGAATCTTTTAATAGCATTTGGTATCCATACAATAAAAGTCCAAAAGACTCAAGTATTATTGTATTCAAAAGACTGTTTCGATTTGAAATGGTCCATACATTTTATTCTACATTTTAGCTAAGCTGTACGTACGATACAGTGGGAGCTTCTCATCTCATAACTTTAATAGCTTGTCATGTATAAATAATAACATGTTGGGTATGTTCATGTGAAAATCTAATAGTACTAACACGAGTCAGTTACTGTGTTGACACAGAACTAATAAAAGTATTTCATACAGAACGGAATCTCCTAAGTTCCCTTGCAATATGCGTCCCGCACCCCTCCCCCGTTCTCGCCTTGTCTAAGGGCGAGAGCGGGCGAACACACACGCATTGGCGTGTGCACGGATGTATAGTTGGGTTTGTAGTAGTGTAGACATAAATGATACTCCGCTTCTATGAAGTGCTATACCTGTGGTGTTGGTCTGTTCGTTATAAAGGATGCCCTTGCGGCGTCCACTTTTGTTTGGTAACATTATCATTGACACAGACTATAAAAGTTTGTATGGATGTATTTTACAAGCCTTTATTTAGTTTCACCCGCCCATGTTGTCTGTGTGTCTGTAATCAAATCTTGCAAGCTAAATTAGACAAATTTTTCATTATATGAATGAGCTGAAACTACACATACTTATGTAAGTTGAATGACAAGACAATGCAATATTATGGTGCCAATGACCTGATCTCATGATCAACCCGGAAGGTGGCCGCGGCATCTATGTGATTAAAAAATATAACCCCTCCGAGTTTGGTCTTAATTATTTGTCTTGGAGAGCACTTTAAACTTTTGACGTGACAACGTCTTATAAATTGGTTAGCCGGGTGACACTTCAAGAAACTGCGTTACGCTCCGCTCACGTTATGCGCTCACAATGAGAACGAGTGAGAGGCACGCGTGCCTTTCACTTTTTATGTCTGTCTCTCGCTCTTAGGCGGGCTAACCATGCCCGAGTGGAAGTCAAGTTTGGAGTGAAGTGGAGTGAAGTCGTTGTCACGTAAAACTTTCGCCCGTATACCGACTTTACAGGCAACCAATTTTTTTAGTTTAAAAAAATATTTCTTAAATAATTACTTTTTAGTTTGCAACCATGTTATGAGAACATGGTACAAAAGCAATGGGCATTTGATAGACTTCCATAGATAATTTTCCATAAATATTTTATAGATGAATATAAGTATATAGTATGTATCAATGTATGTATATTTGTGTAGATATTTATATTGTTGAAGTATAGTAAGTATTAATAAAGTAGTTTATGTAGAAATTAAATATATATCTGAATGCTCTGAAATTAAATGAATATCTTTTGTACCCATTTTGAGTTTTCTAATAACCCAAAGGTTGGCTGTCAGATAATGCTTTTAGCATTAAGTCCGCCTATTGTGCTATACAAATTGTATTTTGTACAATAAAGTTTAAATAAATAATAAAAAAAAAATCCTAATATTTTTTTATCGCAAGATATTTATAACGTCTCGTTTAGTCGTATTTTGTTGTTATTGATTGATTTTCTAGTTGCAGAATCACGTGAACATACCCGTTACTTCTAGTCAAGTGCTAGCTTATTCATCATCTATTTAACATTGTTCACATTTACCATCATTTATAGTTTCCCTCAATGCTGGGCGCAAGCCTCCCGCCACCGTCATCAATTTGTATACCTGGCCAACGTAACCTAGTAATCAATTTGAATTGCTATTGTGTGTTGTGAATATATCTATACAGATACATTATGCTTTTTAACTTGAACTCGCTTTGTGCTGTTTTCCATTGAGTTTGATGTTATGTGACATTCTAGGCAGTTTGCCGCGCAGTCGTGCGAATGAATGCGAGTCTATGTACTTCTCACTCGCACTTGTTTGCAGAATATAGTTCCGAACAAGTCAAATCAGATACTTTTTTCTAAATGCCAAAACATACATTTCCTATAGGTTTTGTACGAAATACCATGTGGTGACGTCATAGTTTCTTACAAATAGCGCTCCTAATATCAGTTTTTCTGCATTAATAAATCTAAATTTACATTCAAAATCAATATTATTAATGACAAGTGTCACTATTTTGTTACGTTTTATTCTCTTATCGTTACAAAACAATTTCTTTTGGTCTACCCTATTGGGGGATATTCTTGAACTTGACACGGTGTTATTATCGTGACAATTTGATGTATACACTTACGTCAACGATAGGCCCGCCCATTGAGGCAATATTGCAGAAAATATATTGCAATCTTTGTAATCGCTGTATAGGGCGCGTCACGTAATAAGAACTCTGGAAGAAAGTAAAGGGGGTGTGTATGCGCATGGGTACACTCGCGCACGAAGATACTAGGCCTATTGTATTATTTTCGCTCGCGGCTTGGTATAATTGGTTATTGGTAGGTATATTGAAAAATATATTAGTTATAATATTCATTAAATAGATCGATAAATCGCCTAATGCGCAGCTTGACTGCCAGCGTTCTTTTTACATGACGCGTCCTATTAGGTCCTTACATATGAAATTGCCGTTCAGTATCAAAAAAGTGAAACAAGTTTTTTTTAATGAAATTATTATTTAATCAATCGAAGTATGCGCTGTTGGTATCGATACACTTCCGCCATTTTATAGGCAGATCATTGATACCTTTGGAAAAAAAAATCCTTAGAGCGAGAGTCTATGAACTGTTTGAAGACGGTTTTGACTGCCTCATCAGATTTGAAATTTTTTCCTTGTAAAAAGTTATCCAAATTTTGAAAAAAGTGGTAATCGGTTGGGGCAAGATCTGGAGAGTATGGTGGGTGACGCAGAGGTTCCAGTCGCAGCTCCTCTAACTTGGCGATCGTTTGATGTGCAGTGTGTGGTCTAGCGTTATCCTGAAGGAGCAGTGGGCTAGAGCAATTCATCAGTCTCGGTTGTTTAATGGCGAGCTTTTCCATCATTGTTTGCAATTGTTGGCAATACAAGTCTGCAGTAAGCGTCTGGCCTGATCTCAAGAAGCTGTAGTGGATAACACCAGCTCTGGTCCACCAAACACTAACCAGAATCTTCTTTTTGGTCAGTTTTCGCTTAGGGCAAGGTTTTGCCGGTTCTCCAGAGTCAAGCCATTGTGATGATCGTTTCCGATTGTCGTACAGGATCCATTTCTCATCACAAGTCACGATACGGTTCAAAATCCCCTCATTATTGTGGCGAATAAGCAAAGAAACGCAGCAAGCAATGCGTGTTTGTTGGTTTGCTTCAGTCAATTCGTGCGGTACCCACTTTTCGAGTTATTTAATTTTTCCGATTTGGCGCAAGTGGATAAGTGTCGTTTTGTCACTTACGCCGAAGGCTGCTGCTAATTCAGAAGTGGTTTGAGATGGATCCGCTTCCACTATCGCCTTCAATTCTTCGTTATTCACTTGAGTATCAGGTCGTCCACGAGGCTCATTGTGTAAATCGAAATTTCCAGAACGGAAACGTTGAAACCAAAAACGCACCGTTCGTTCGTTAGCGGTGCCTGGTCCATACACGTCGTTAATTCTTCGAGTCGTTTCTGCAGCACTGGTGCCACGGTGGAACTCGTATTCGTAAATACCGCGAATTCTCAATTTGGCCATAGTTGTTGTTATAGCAATGTTGAAACTCAAACAAATGATGTTAAAACAAATGAAATACGAATTTTAAAACAATATTTTTCTGGCTTTATTTCGAAATAAATTTGAATTTGGAATTCCTAATGAAACGCAAGATATTTGATTTTAAAGTTGCCAGTATTGAAAATCGGCAATTTCATATGTAAGGACCTAATATATCAGTCGAACTATAACCAAATCTGAAAACGCGGACATATCAACTTTTACAATTTGACGCGTTTTTTTTTACAAAATATTCGCATAAAATGTCAGAACTTCCTTGTGCTACAAAAAATTTCATACCCATTTGTCAACAAAGTAGATACAAACTCAATGGACACTCGGCCATACAGGTCTAGTGGTGTAAGCTCTTCTAAAATTTGTATAAAAAATCTTTGTCATTCAGAATCTGTGCCTGTGAGTGAGTGTTGCCAACAGACAATTCTTTGTTATTCGTAAACAAGATTATAAGCCTGGCGGCCAAGACTCAAAAATCAGTCGCCCGTTGCTCTATCTCATATGCACAAAAAAGATGTAAGATTAAAAAACTAAAACCCGACTACGAGGAAACTCTTCCAAAATATTTTGTTAAAAACTTTATCAATATTTTGTATTAAGTACATATATACTTTTTCAAACTCGTAATTTTCTCCTCTTTTATATGGAGACGCTAGAAAAGCAAAAATATTTTTTTTTCTTACTTTTTTGTATAATATAACATTTATTGTATTCTATTTTTGCATACAAAATGTAGCCTATATCACCCGAACTATAATGACAAATCGATTAATATCTTTTGTAAAAAATTGGATAAGTAGTTTGGATGCTACGGTGAACACACACATGCATATCCACATACATACATATACTGCTAAACTCATTATTCTTCCTTTTGGCTATGCCGTAGTCGGGAAAAACAGGGACGTGTGTGTGAGTTAGGCTGTGTTTCGAACTAAGCGGAGCTTTGTGGAGCGAACGTATTTGGAACAAGAGTTTGGGAGCTACGCTAAGCTCCGCTCTAATTCTAACATAGCCTTCTCTCCCCGAACATATACTATCTATCTTCTATATTATACGATAATTACGAAGATTGATTTCGCATAGCAAAGTTGAGCTTACACGCTAAGAACAGTATTCAGCTTAAAATTTCGCACATGCCATACACATCTTAGACGACGAACTCAAAGCGGGACCATTGTACCTGAAGACATATTCTGCGACGAGAAGAAGAATCCTCTCACTCACCTGGAATAGTGAAATAGATAGAAAGCCTTGCGTATATGTGAATGCATGTGTTTAATTCTAGCAAAAGGGTAGTTTAGACTAGACGGAAAGCACCTCCGCATGTTATAACATCAATGAAAAATGTATTTTTTTTTTAGTAATCTAAACTTTACGAAATGTACTACAATTTGCACAGTGCGTTTCATCTCGCTTCAATTGGCTACATTTCGTCTACTCACATGAATACCAAGGCATGCTTATATTATTTTCATCTTCATCGATAGTGACAAAGATTGAGGTACTTTAATTATTGATTTACAGCACTACAATGCTCGGAATAATATCTAGATAAAAAAAATATGTGTTGAAACATTTCCGCCACGAGTGACATTCGAATTCACGCGAAACCATGGCGAAAATCTTTTAATCACATATTTTTTATTTAGATATTGTGGTACTTCAATAGCTCTATTCTAATTTGACACGCAAATAAGAGACTTCACATTCTGTTCTGTTTTTCATACAAAAAAATAGTACATACTAATTTTAGTAACATTAAAAAGTAGCAGACTGTTCCGTCTGGTCTCACTGCCGATACCTCACCGCCAAAGCAGATATTTCACTAATAACTTGTTACAGGGCTGGGGAATGTACTCCACACTTCTCATCGACCTATTCAAGTACTTGGACCCATTCCTACGGAACACCGAACTGGCCGCACCGGTCATGATGCTGTACAAGGGTACCTTGAAGGTCCTGCTCGTACTTCTCCACGATTTTCCTGAGTTCCTTTGCGATTACCATTACGGCTTCTGTGATGAAATACCACCAAATTGCATTCAAATGAGGAACTTGATCTTATCCGCATTCCCGAGGAATATGAGGCTGCCTGATCCGTTTACGCCGAATTTGAAAGTCGATCTCCTTGCGGAGATCTCACTGCCGCCCCGCGCCGTCATAAACTACGCAACTATACTGCCATCGTCTCAGTTCAAGAAGGATCTGGACGCGTATCTTAAAGCGAGAGCGCCAGTAACTTTCCTGTCTGAATTGAGGAGTAATATGCAGGTAATTATGTCAATTTTATCGTAGATAATTATGTCAATTTTGTTTTGTAGGCTGCAGCTGTTTCGCCCGAGAACCTGACCAAAGGCCTTTTTTTTAGCTGTCTGTAATCTCCAATATGTTTTTTCTTTCATCGTGTTCCCGGTTGCATCTTCAGCTGTGCTGCTTCGGAGCCCGGGGTGTGCTTTCCCTTATTTTCTACTCCAAATATAATATGCATGTCAATGGTCACCCATGCATCTAGCGAAGTGGAGAAAAAATAGCCGGAACAGTTTGAACGATTTGACTATAGTTTGACGACCGACTGCCGCCTGCCTGACATCAACCCTCTTTGGGAATGCAGTTATTGTAAACGATTGCACGAGGTGTTTGTGCTTAGTCCTGTAGTCGACATCCAAAGGAAATGATGGAGTGGTTTTATTCTAGGCCGGTAGCCACTCTCTGTCACTGTTTATTTGTTCGTACTAATTTATTTATTTTATACATATAAAGTCACTAAGCGTAAGTCATATACGAAAGAGTCGCACGCGTAATGGCTTTCGGGCTGAGCTTACCAGCCGCGTGGATAGTAAGCGTCAATGTAAAACCAGCCTAAGCCTTTGATACTTTTGCTATAAATACTGGTGGTAAAAATACTGTTTCCTTCTGGCACATAAATTAATAAGAGTATTTCATACAGAATGGAATCTCCTAAGGTCCCTAGCAATATGCGTCTCGGTTCCCCTTTTCTCGCATTGACGTGTGCATGTTTAGTTTCGTTTGTAGTAGTGTAGGCATAAATGATACTCTGCTTCTATGAAGTTTCATACCTGTGCTTCTGGTACAGGTGCTAAATGAGCCCGGTCGCCGCTACAACAGCCAGCTGATGAACGCCGTAGTTCTATACGTGGGCACGCAGGCGATCGCACACATCCGCTCGAAGGGCCAAACGCCCAACATGTCTACCATCGCGCACTCTGCACACATGGACATCTTCCAGAACTTCACCGTCGACTTCGACTTCGAGGGCCGGTGAGTATTCTTCTCATTTAAGAGGGCACCTGATGCTAATAATGTAAATTTTGCTGCCGCTTCCACGCAGACAAATTTCACTCTAGCTGAAGCGAGACAGCGAGCCCTGCGGAGACGGAAGAATCGTGGCGGGTCAATGAGGCTGGTTTACGCGTTTCTTGAGGTTTTTTGTTTTTCAAAAAATATTTAAGAGTTACTTATTTAAAAAATAAGACATATGATGATGACAGCCTTATGTTTAATACAATTATGATCCAAAGTTACAAGGGCAAATTTATTGTATTTCTTTAATACTAGCCGTTTTAGTATAATTCGGAGGAGATTTGGAGGCATTTTAAGCAATCGAGTTTTTGAAACATATAATGACTAGAGTTAGTTCCGCTGTGTTTTTATTTAAAAGTGAGTATTTTGTTAATATTGATAATATTTAAGATCGCTCTAAGTACTATCAGGGCCATACGCGCTCTTAAGAACTTAGTGGCTCTTGTCGGTGGAGTATGCGCCAAACTTCTCGGTTCTCTGCCTTACTCTTTAGTGCTTGATACGACATAAATAAATATAAATATATATAAGAACACATCACACTGATTAAGCTAGCCCCAAAGTAAATTTTTAAACTTGTGTTATGTTATGGGATACTAACTCAACGATACTATATTTTATGATAAATACATGTATAGATAAACACCCAAGACCCAGGATAATTCGAAAAAGGCTATTTTCCAACTTGCCCTGGCTGGGGATCGAACCCAGAACCTCCGGATTAGCGGTCTAGCGTGTTAACCATTACGCCACGGAGGTCGTCCTAACATGACCCTGCTTTTTCTTTCAGTTGGTCTACATAGCTTTCTTGGTCGTCCTGAACCTCTTCTACCTTTAATCTTTCCTTCTAGTAAGTTTTTAAATAAGGAGTCATGACATTTTTGATTTTCCCTTCTATTTTCTATGTCACCCAGCAGTCTTTTCGCTCCTACTATTACTATTTCTAATACTTCCTCATTAGTTTTCTGGGTCAGAGTGAGCCGTGCTCCTGCAGTGAAGACTTAAAAAGACCTGATGATGATGAGACGCACAGCCAGTGTTCTTTGAATTAGTTTTATAAACGTCTTTTCAGATATCTTTTTCTGAATGCGATCGCGAATCAGCTCCGCTACCCGAACAGCCACACGCATTACTTCTCGTGCTGCCTGCTGTACCTATTCGCCGAGGCCAACTCTGAGGCTGTCCAGGAGCAGATCACAAGGATGCTGCTGGAGCGGCTGATCGTGAACCGACCTCACCCGTGGGGTCTCCTCATCACATTCATTGAGCTTATCAAGAACCCTATCTACAAGTTCTGGACACACGAGTTTGTGCACTGCGCACCTGAGATCAAGAAGTGAGTACTGGCAGGCCTGTATCACTCCCCGTTTAGGTATCGAAAATATACCTACATTATTGCTATGCGCGCGGCGACCACTCCAAGTGGTTAATTCAGTTATACGAATCGTTTGTCCAGAGTAATAATAATGAAACTGGCCTGCAAAGGATTTCTAGGTATATAAACGAAAAGTTGCGGAGTTCTGACGTGAGCTGAATTAAACCATATCGCTAACCACATTGATTAGATATTTATTTGAATTTCTTTCCTGAGTGAGACTTCTGTACGTGGGTACAGACGGTGAATCAGATACCTGTGCCACCGCGCGCGTCGCGCACTCCGTGAGGTGGCACAGGTATCTTAACTTTCATCTGTACTAGTACTTATGTGGTATTGGTAAGAGCGAAGATCTCAGTGATCAAGCTTTTGTATGTTCGAAGAAAATTCGAGTATCTTTGAATGGATATTTAAGGACCGTCTATATTTACGTCACGCTGATTTTTGATTTTTCGAACAGCTCCCTTGTCACGCTTTTTTCCTATACCTTTAACACCTACTGTCACTGTAATTAATGTTGATAAGGAAATGTTATTACTCCGTTGAAAGAGTATATGAAAGACAAAAATTTGTAAATATGTATGACTAAATATTATTAAGAGTATGACATATTATTATTATTTTGTACATAGATATCGTTGAACATTGATCTCCACGACCGGCCGGCGACAGCCCGGTTGGATTGGCTGGCGGCAGGCGACGCCCTGTGTCATGGATTGTGCCCGTTCGGGCACAACGTTTTAATTAAAACTAGTTTGCTAGCAAAATCTTCATTACGAATTTGTGCTTATTCAACGATGGCTGATTCGTGCGTCAACTCGTGAACGGATGCTGCAAGGAGGGATTAGTCAGCTCGGCTACGCTTTATGACTACTTAGTATTTCTTATTACGTTATATATGTTTGTTTTTTCGTTCGCAAGCATTACATGTTATGTGTCAAAATTGTATTATATTATAAGTACCAGAAATGTCTTATGTCCGTTGGCTGTCAATTTACAAGTACTACCTATTTGTAAATTGACAGACATACGACAAAGCCCTTCTAGCGATTAGGCGACTAATACTGTGTAAATGAGTTTCGGCGTTTCTTCTCAGCAGTGGTCGTTACGAAACGCCAGTAGCTCGGTAGCTTTTCTTTAAAATAATAAATAATTTAAATATAAATAAATACGTATTACACGTAATGTACACGAAAAGTAAGACCTGCAAAGGCCTGATTACTGAATAAACATTTAAATTTTGAAATAAGTAAATGTAATACTTTGGTGTCCGTACCATTATTATTTTACTGTATCACAAGAATAGGGAAAATTTAATGTGCATAATCCTTTTCTTGTTTAAAAATGTAAGCTCGAATTATCATCATCTCCTTGAATTAAGGGAGATTGATATTTATTTTTATCAGGTTGGTGGTTGTATAGTCCATTCGTTCAATTGGTTAGAATGCCGTCGGCGTGTCGCAAAAACGGCATCGGCGTTTTGAAAGACGCAGCCTTTGTGGCGCGCCGACGGAATTCACGCCATTTCAACAAATGAACTCTTTTAAACACCAGCCAAATTTTTGGAGCAAGTTCAGTCCATGTTACTGAACTGCTTTCCATGAAAAAGTTATCATAAATCGATAATCGAATTTTTCGTCCTTCCATACAAAATCCGTTTGGCTGAGCGCTGATTTGTATGGGAAGGCGTATTTTTATTTTAGTTGTTCGTTAATTGTTTTTATGGAAAGTAGTTCAGTATCATGGACTGAACTTCCTTAAAAAATTTGGCTGGTGGTGGTTAAAAAGTCAGCCTGTATCTATCAGAAAAAAAATTATTTGCATATACGATAATATGGTGAATGGCGGCTGCCCTTCGAGATAATTTGATAAGCACGTTGCTCTTTGTAGTTGAATTATAAAAAAATCGTAATAATCGTTTTAAGTAAATTAGTATGTAATTTCCATTTAAGGTTGTTTGTCCAAGAAGGAGTGGTCATTTGAAAAGAATTGTTAACTCGTAAATATGGTGAAAATTTCCATATTGCTAAATGTTAGGCACTAGATAGCTCTTTAAATTATTTTATGAACCACCGGTAAAAGTATTACATTAGTCCGTCTAGCTGTAAAACCAGCTTCCGCCAAAAGTGGACACTTTTGGTGGTTTGCGGGTTTTAAATCTAGAAGAATCACCAATCATAGTTTCAACGACAGTTCATAAAATAAATTAAAGAGCTATCTAGGGCCTAACATTTAGCAATATGGAAATTTTCACCATATTTAAGAGTAAACAATTTTTGTTAAATGAGGGCGCCACTTCTTCTTGTTATTCACCTTAATGTAATTTTTCAAGTTTAATTTGAGAATTTGAGTTTATGACTGTTACGTCTTCTAATTAATTCGTAACTAAATATTGATAGGTTGCAAAACCCTAGCAGGGGTGTAATATTTATATGCATCTAACCGAAATAAGACTGATGATGTAAAGAGCGATGTAAATGAGGTGACTGAATTATCCAGATATTTGAGTACAAATACCAGCTAGGTACGAGTATACTTCTCTCCTATACTTATTTATTATAATCAAAATGTCAAACTAAAAAATCAGCTGACATATGATTAGAAACGTTTTCTGATACGTGAGTGTTAGTTATTGTCATAAAGACGCTTTAGATCGGTCATTTTGGAAACCCTGGGCGAGGCCTATGTCCAGCAGTGGACACTATGCCACAGGCCGGAAACTCCTAAGGTACGCGCAATATGCGTCACCCAGGCGTCCCCGTTCCCCGTCCCCGCACCTCTCCCCCTGTATTCGCCTCGATTTCTCACGTTGGCCGTCAAGAACCGGGGGAGAGGTGCGGGGAACGGGGACGTATATTGCGCGTACCTTAGAAGAGTCCCTTCTGTTTACTCTTACTGTATTCTGTGATTATGCGGCTGAAATGATGATGATAATAATGATATAGACGTTTTAGAGTTTATTAGATATTTCCTCGTTTTTGAATTCACAACAGAGTGGACCGGGAATATCTTGAAATAAAACATGTTATAGGTAAACCGCTTAAATGAGTCCTCGCCCGCGGAATACAGGGGCGCGGCGGTATGAGGAGGGGGACGACAGGGTTGCGGTGCGGGCGGCGGGCGCGCGTTGCTCCCGCCGTGTAAACATGACCGATCTTCATTAAGACCAATAAATTTTGGTTTACCTGTCAGGTCAACCAGCAGATCTTTAATATTGTTTAGAGAAAGCACCATGGAGGATTTTGTATGAACCCCGTCCCCACCCTACAACAGTCATGGGATACGTGTCAATTTCTTCATTAGGAACCAAAAAAGCCTAAAGTACCTGTGTTAGTTGCAAAAACAATTGGGTTTATTTATATGAAAATAACTTCTCGGCAATTTTTTAAAAACATGATTTTTCCCCAACCAAAAATTATAAATAATAAAAAAATATATTATAAACCCCACGAATATGAAGCACGTCCCCATAGTAAAAAAATATCTATCCTACACTAGACGCGTCAAATGGCACTTATTTCCTATCTGTTGGATGGTGGGGACGCTTCTGCTCATCATCCTTTCGTCGAATCCCTCTGCCTCTTTATTATGCAAGTAGATAAGTATATTATAAATAACCTTCTTTTCTCCATGTGGTTATTTGCATTTTTAACACTTTGACTTTGATATCGGATGAATATTTACCTATAGTTAATTTTAGGCTAACAAATTCTGGAAGCGGCTTCTTAGGATATTTTGATCAAAATTAAAATCCCGGGATGGCATAAATACTGCAACTGTCATTTTTGTCAAATTGGGTTTATTACATCTCACACTTGAATTTGAATCTTCCGGGATTGCGTGATTTATTCAATAAAAAAGTACTTTCAATAATCGCCAACATTTGAACTTAAGGTAAGTATGCATCCGATTATCCGATCTCTAGACATGACACATTTGACGTAGGTTATGTTATTAGTTATAACCTACGTCAAATGTTATAACTTTTAACTTTTTATAATGATCATTGCCAGTGCAAGAATATAGTTACAATCATTTTCAACAAGATGGCCGGTCAAACTAACTTAGTTGTTAACTTTTTAACCTTGGATCTAGTACACCATGATGTATTAGCTATAGATTTAAAACTACAAGATGTATAGTATAGTAAGTTAAAAATCGAAACCAATAATAAAACTGCCCTACGGCATAGCATGTTATGTTTATTCACGCATCACGCCAGATCCTGCACAAATTGAATTGAACTTGAAACTGAAAAGTACCGAGTTCAACTTTTATGATAACATTTTCAAAAAGCAAGCAATAAAATAAACTTATACGGTACCCATACCAGATATATATTAAAATGGTATCACCAATACTTTTTGTTTTAAGTTTTGTTTTAATATAAGATTAGAGACTAGACAGATGAACCTAATTTTGACAGCAATTTTGCAGTCGAAATATAATTGAAATGCGGTCCGTCTGTCTAGTTCACGAATAAAAAGGTTTGTTCTTTTCTCATGGGTATAATATTTAGTTTTAGAAGAAAATAATCGTCTCATATTTTCACAGCCATGGTATTATTTTGCAAAGGCAAAATATTTATATATTAACACAACATAAACTGAAAAGCATTAAACATTTCTCATATTTTAATATAAGGGTACGTATCGTACGTTTTCATTCTGACTTAAAAGAAACGCGTACGAAAGAGACATGCAACAACAATTATTTCACCGTTCACGTATAATTAAATATTAACATATAAAATAATCATTTGATGATTAGACTTAAAATCTTCACCACATTATGATAATTTCTACTACTGTACACTTTTTTAGGTGTAAAAACTGAAATTTTCACTGCTAAACAGTTCGCGCACACCTACAAACCATACTTAGTTCATAAGAAGCTCCGAGCACTTAGTCGCTAAGATTTTATTTGTTTTATTTAATTCAGGTTTTTTATGACATACGGCGCCAGCAAACTCGAAATTGCCAAGGTCGTTTAGTCGCAAGCCAGAAAGCAGATGCGTGGCGCGCCTCGGGCGTACCGGGTGGCACGCCCGTTGCGTGCCCGATGGTCCGATGGCGCGTATAGTATCTGCTCCGTAGTCTGTGCGCGTCACTCACTTCTCAACGCCTTTCCAAAAAAATACAAAATGTGTGAAAACAGATAGAAGCCTTTTCTACCTGGCCCACGCCTTAGAGATGCTATAGCGGATACCGAAAGTTTGGCTTGGCCGGATAGCCGATCCGGCCGCCGAACATTCGGCCGGCAATATAATTATTTAATCTAAATTTGACTTTTGTTTGTTTATGTTCAAGTTTCGACGTATTAAGTTTTGTTGATTCGCGCAGACTGCATTTTCTTAGTAGGTATGTAACGATTTAATATAAACTAGATGTATACTCACGTCAAAAGAGTATTATTTCATGTTGTTTTGATGTAAGCAAAAATAGTTTGTTGTGTGCTTATGCTTAAGTGTATACGTGTTATGGTTACTGAGGTATCATGGCACCCAAACGATCTCCGGCATGATATTTCGACGTCTCATTTTCTACTTGAAATATCGTGACTTTAGGTACCCGGTGGGATAGTATGCTAATATTCGGCATCGGGCCGAATCAAAAAGAGGGCCGGTTAAGCTGGATACCGACCGGATATTCGTTGCAACTTTAGTTTAGGGTGAAATGACTCTAAACTTCACCTTAATAATGTTAAATGTGCATGCAAGCAATAAATAAATGTAAAATGAAATATCTGAAAATGCCATAGGGTTGCACCTGGATGAGAGCAGCACAGGATCGAGATGGGTGGCGTCGACGAAGACGCCTATGCTTAGCAGTGGACGGAAGAAGTGCCAGGACGGTTTAGATGTCATAGTTACTAAATTGTCGTGACACGAACTGTTTGTTGCGTATAGTAACCATTATATATTTTGTACTTTCAGACTGTTCGAGTCTGTAGCGCGATCCTGCATTGTGGACAAGCCGGGTGCGGGAGGGGGGGAGCGCGAGATAGGCGAGTAGCTACGCGCCAATTGGGAGTCGGTCCGATACAAGCATATATTTAAATGCTTTGTCGAGAAAGGTGAGTCTCTTAGACTGTTCTTAGCTTCTCATTTAGAAGCCGTTGCTGCACTCTGAGATAAGGTTTTATTTCTTCCAATGGATGCCGTAAAAGCAGACTAAACAGAAACATCTCGTGCAATGCATTCCCAATTTATAGCTTTTTAATCCCTGACGAAAAAGAAGCAGTGGCATCGTGGCGCCCGAACGGATAGACCGATTTCGACGCGGTCTTTTTTATGTGAAAGCAAGTTCCCTTGCGGTGGTTCTTAGCTATATTTGATGAAAATCGGTTTAGCCGTTTCAAAGATATTGGGGGTTAACGCTTGAAAGTCAGGGCTTTCTCTAGCAAATAATAAACAACACTACGGATACCGTGGTTCCGCTACTCATCACTAGATAGCGTTCTTGACATTCGGGGGTTTTTTTTATTTGCCTGGCAAATAAACTTAAAAGTGTTGTGTAACAACTTTCCTGTCGCTTTCTTGCAATCTGTGAGAGTGATTTCGTGAAATGCGACGGATACTGTACACACAGTATCCACTATGAAGGAAACTTCAATGTCAGAAGCCAGACATTTGCGCCAGTAATGTAAAATAAGTAATAACAACTATAAACATCCAAGCGGCCATTCCGACGAAACACAATTTTTTTCCAAGAGACATTAAGAATAGAAGAAGAAGAAATTAATGAGCGAGCTTTACAGTGCGTAAAGATCGCTCATTTTACAAGCTTTTATTCATCTTGCAATGTATGTATGTACGTAACTATGTTTGTTCGGGTGGAATCTTGCAACTCCATTTTGAAGCAGATATCTTCAACTGATTGAGCTGAAATTTTGCGTGCATATGTATATCGCGTGACAATTCAGTATTAATCATAATATATATAGTCATAATACTTGGAGCTGATTTGATGATTGAGCTGGAAGGTAGCCATAGGAACTCTGTAATGAAACGACGGAACCCCATCGAGTTTGAGCTCGTTGGATTCGTCTTGACGAGTACTTTGTACTTATCTATATATAGAGTATCTAGGGTCTGATGATTGAGCTGGAAGGTGGACATAAGAACTCCATAATAAATCGACGCAACCCCTTTGAGTTTGGGCTTATTTGTTTTGTGTTGACAAGACCTTTGGTGTCACAATGAAAGCTTGTACAAAAAAATATTTTATTTATTTATTTATAAAAAACTTATTTTCCTTCATTTCATACGGTCTCAAATTTTCAAGTATTGACCACAATTGATAAGCTTATGTTCTCCGAAGAAGAAAAAGCCGTATCAGCAGTAGCACAGCTAACATAATATTCTGTTTGTCACCGCAGGCTTCCAAACTGAGGTGCAGCCAAGTCGGGCCCCTCAGCCCTCCACCTCGTACGCGCCACAACAACCACAACCGCCAGCCATCCTCGTCAACTGGAACAAACTGTTCCAGAAGTAAGTGCCGGTGTTAATGCGGACGCTTCTGCCTATATACAGTGTTAATGCGGACGATGTTATGCATGTGCGAACGTACGCCGCGTACGTTCGCCGATCATGACCCCCACCCGACAAAAATTACATTTAACGCTTACTTGTCCTTTATAGAATACTCTTAGTCAACAAATATACATAGCTTGCTTACTTTAAGGGCAAGTTTCGTCCATCAAAACTTACTTTCACTGCGCCAAGTCTGAATAGTTGCGAATATAGAAATTTAATATATGTAACCCCTGTCTTTTTGTGCTGTTGTTGTTGTTTAGTAAAAGTCAGACTGAACCGCTCTTAAAGTATGTAACGTATTTTACCAAATTGTATTAGCCTAATAGTACGTGTGTGTCTAATTTGACGTGACAATTAGTCTAATGTGTGTAAATATTATATCATCATATTTTAACGTCTAGTTCAGACCATTAGGGTAAGTTACTTTTTAAAGATAGGATCACCTTTGTACTCGTTTATTGTCCTTGCGACAAAAATCCCAGACGAACTAAAAAGATTTACCTAAAAGTTTTACAGTAAAATATATATATACATTAGTCGAAGAATAATAATATCCCGAAAGGGGATTGATAGACTTTCATGTACATTATAACTCCTTTCGGCTTGTTATATTTTCAACCTTTTCCCCTGCTACTCAAGGCTTATATTTGAATGTAATTTTTGAGGGGTGCGAGTGTCGTATCGGCCTTAGCTTTTAGTGTTATTGGGATGCTCCCAGACTGGACATAGCAATACAAATTGTTTCATTGGTCAATATGTTAGTTGTAGCTGTCTAAATGCTAGCAGTTTATTGGACTTGACGTTTCAGTGTTGACACCCGACATTACGAAAAAGACTGATTGTAATGTCGGTTTTGATTGTCGTTGAATACACCTATCGCAATAGTCTCAGTGTAAACATTAAATGGACAATATATTCGTATGTATACCATATTTATCGAATACCGCAAATATTTTAAATAAAGAAACGATTCACATGTTCAGCTTGACGACAGGCACTCTCGCTGACTATGTGTTGGATACATGAAACGGTAATACTTCGAACTTCATACAAATCGTTTCTTTACTGATATTTAACCTCTAACAGTATGTTTAAAAGCACAGCCGAATCTTTTTCGCAATATTGCGAGCAATCCTGGCGTCAATAATGTTTTAAGCATTCTATTTGAGGTAAATTTACTCACCTATTTATATAAACATAGTTCTGATGTGAAAACGATGATTATCTATATAAGTCATAATCTTTTATAACTCGGCCGGGAAAACACGGTGCGTGGAAGACGGCCATTTCCTATTGTTAACCTACTAAATACAGTAGATGGATATCAAAGAATAAAGATTTCGAGTAGCATCGTGTTTTCCCAATCCAGTAGTAGTATTATCTCACTCTACACACAATTTCAGATATTTCAGTAAATGTTATTCAAATAGCAAATAAGTAGTTTATAACCAATATTCACTTTATGACTGTCCGATAAATCCATATAATTAATAATTCTCATTTCTAATCAATACGATTACGGGTATATTCCCAAGTATTTATTATAATATAGTACAATATTGTCTAATTGTCCGATATATCTTACGCTTTTATAATAGGTCCGAAACGTATGTATAATGTCGAGAAAGACGTAATACTCATTGATCCGTCTTAATTAATTATCTACTCATACATACAGGGTCCACAAATGAGGTACCAAGTCGAAAAGTGGTCATGTACTCATCAGTAGAAACGAATCTAGAAAAATAATCGACTGATCTCGAAAGAAAGCTGGTTTTTTGAAGGTTCGTAGTTCGCCTAAGATTCGGCTCGAACACAGGGTCGCCTATTTCAATGCACCATCCTAAATTATTCATTTGGCAGATCATTTGGTATACGTTAAAACATTGTGCTGCCAGTTTATGCAGTATCAATTTTAATGTTGATTTTAGATTTTTAACAGAGATTTAATAAATAGACAGATGATTATTTTTGTGGATTTCAGGAACTAGTTGACCTAATTGCGTCTTGGTATACACCTACCTGTACGAGATTCACACGTAGGGCTAGTGTTGTTATCCTGACTTTTGTCCTAATGACATGTAAACACTTTATTTAGCTAACATCGGCTTGCACGACGAGCGGTTGAGTTATATCGTAGTTAGAGATCCCTCGATTAGCCTGTAAGGTTGTTGTAAGGCACGTGGCCCTTTGAGAAATCCCCCGACAGTTAAGCTGCGCACACGCAACGCGATGAATTAGCTATACTCCAGCCACTCGTTAACATTAATGTGTGTGCGTGGTTAATGTCTTAAGTCGTTGGTCGTAACAGTCCGCCTTAACACTTCAGAGTTCCGCACCTGGTTTCAAGATGTACGAATTTGAATGTAGAAATTTAGGTGCGATGTGCGAAGAAAGGATGTGATCAATAGTTATTTTAGTACTGCACTGTGTTAAGCTTGAAAAGTTTGAATGAACGGTTTGATATTTAACCCCACACATATCGGAAAACTTGGATATAACATATTTTGCGAACTGAATACGGCTCGACATGTGTTCCAACCTCTCAAAGGTCCACAGTTGCGTATCTCTACGCCTGAACCGTCGTAGATTCAGCTGCATGAAGGTCTACGATCGAGCAGGTGTAGAAATACGAAACAAGCCATGTTAATAAAAATCGACTGATTAAATTAACCCGCGTAGGGGTAGGGACCGTATGCGCGCACATCAGTTACAACGTAGCACTCAACGCCATGTTACCTAGCAGGCGAGTTAATCAAACATTGAATGAATTAATGTAATAATAATTATTGAAGTAATAATGTAATATTAAGTTTCGAAATGCAATGCAAATAATTGCTCTTGTAAAGTTTTCTAGATGTGAGTTTCGAATGTAATTTTAGGGGAGTTAGTGTTAATGTTTATGCTACAAATTTGTCATTAAGCGTGTAATCCCATTTTTTTAATAACATTTGTGTTGTAATAAATATTTTTCCATTAATACCTGTGCTTTGTTTCACTCCTGTTGATGATTGTATTATATGTATAATTTAAAGTTTGGAATTGGAATAATGTAAATGTGTGATGCAATAAAACGTTTACAATTAGTCTATAACGTTGACGTTTATGTTACATCCATCCTCTCTTTCTTTCTCTCTCTCTCGCTCTCATTCTCTATTGAGTAGCTACAAGGTCGTCTTGTAGCTACTGTACCTTAATTCTTGAATTTTCCAAACTACCAATACTGGCGACCAATACTGTGTAAATGAGTTTCTTTCGGCGTTTTTTCTCAGCACCACTGCTGAACGCTAGTATCGGTAGCTTTTACACTGAAAATAATTAAAAATTATGACCTTATTATATATATACAGGCTGACTTTTAAACCACCAGCCAAATTTTTGGAGCAAGTTCAGTCCATGATACTGAACTACTTTCTATAAAAAAAGTTATTAAAAATCGATGAAAATTTTTTGTCCTCCCATAGAAAATCCGTTTGACTGAGCGCTGATTTGTATGAAAAGGCGAATTTTTATTTTAGTTTTTCGTTAATTGTTTTTATGGAAAGTAGTTCAGTATCATGGACTGTACTTGCTCCAGAAATTTGGCTGGTGGTTAAAAAGTCAGCCTGTATATCCTACATTGAATATAAAGTTTTGACTTTGACTTTACCTATTTCTAGTCTAATTGAGTCGAAATTGGCTAAAATTAAATATTTTTAGACCAGAATTTGGCCATGGTGACCCCTTGTTGGCTTCATTTAGATCTGCCTCAGTGAGTCTGGTAGTTGGGTTTTGACAGAAGGAATGACATGGACTGAGTGGCTCCTCAATTTGGCTCGACTGCATCCCCCAGTCTCTTATGTATTCTGTGTCCCAGTACCAGATCGGGGCGTATTTAAGGATTTCTAGACCGCTCAGGGAAGATCTCTACCCCCGGGCAGCTTCTCTCGGCTGGGGAAATGTTGGAATGTGGAAACTTAAATTGCCACAATTTGAGATGTGTCGTCTATACTTAAATGTGTAGATACATATATACAGGCTGAATTTTTAACCACCAGCCAAATATTAGGAGCAAGCTTAGTGCATGATACTGAACTACTTTCCATAAAAATTATTACCGAAAAACTAAAATAGAAATTCGTCTTCCTATACAAATCGGCTCTCAGCTAAATGAATTTTGTATGGGAGGACGAAAAATTTTTGTCGATTTTTAATAACTTTTTATAGTAAGTAGTTCAGTATCATGGACTGAACTTGTTCCACAAATTTGGCTGGTGTTTAAAAAGTCACCTGTATAAGTACTTAGCGGGGAATACCTGTTCTTTTGTGATAGGTCTTTGAAATGGTCGGGGCGACTTTTGTGGTTATGCTGAGTTGTCTCAAAAAGCTAAGGTAACCATGATATTGTACAATCCAAGCCAACATAAAAAATAATCTGGTCACAAAATAGATACATCCGACAGAGCTGAATTTTAGTAGAGACCATTAGAAATGCCAAAAGAGCCCTCTGATCACATGCCTGCTGCTAAAAAAATATTTTAGGTCAACTGTCATTTTAGATTTTAAGGATTTTTTTCTTCAAATCTATTAAAAAAAAATTGTAGAAATAATATAATATCCGCACCAGGCATCACCCCAACGTGACCCCAACAGTACCGGACTTTTTTGGAGTGGCAAATTCGTACAGATCTGTGGGTAAAATCTACACACTCCGTTGCAGTGTCAAGCAACATTGAGCGCTACGCAATGATGATAAAGTCTAATTTGGTTTGACATTGAAATAGGAGGACCGGCTGTCGTATACTACGCTGTATGGAGTAACGATCCAGTATTGCTATCCATGGGACATTAAGGCCCCGCCATTTCAGATCCAAGAAAACGGAGTGTTTATAAAAAATCACTGTAATTAAACTACTACAGTTTATTCCTCAAAGATTTTACATAAGAATCTTAAGGCTTTTCTACATACACCCACAATATCCGAAACACGTATGAGCATTTTTGCCTCAAAAGAAAGAAATCACAAACATACCTCTAAATTTGCCTTTATAATACATATTACTATTTTATACAATCATCTTTTTATATGAAAATTCTACCAAAAAATGTTTTATCTAAATATCTATCCGTTTTAGCTACAAAAAAAAATATAAATATATAAAAAAAATAAACAGTGAAATATTCGTCGAGAACGAAGAAAGGGCCGGAGCCGTGCTCGACGATATTTCGTAGTGTTTCATTAATTATTTTTTTGTATTACTTTATATTTCTTTTTGTAGCCAACACGGATAGATATTTAGATAATACATTTTTTGGTATAATTTTCATATAAAAAGGTGATTGTATAAAATAGTGATATGTATTATAAAGGCAAATTAGAGGTAGGTATGTTTGTGTTTTTTTTCTATCGAGCCAAAAATGCTCGACCCTGTTTTGGCTATTGTGGGTGTCTGTAGAAAATCCTTAAGGCGACGGGGTTTCACAATTTGCTATTGCAAACTCTGTCTGTGCGTGTTTTTGAAAAATCACTGTTATTAAACTACTACAGTTTTTCCTCAAAAAATGTATATAAAAATCTTAAGGATTTTCTACAGACACCCACAATAGCCAAAACACGATTGAGCATTTTTGGCTCGATTTAACTGTAGTAGTTTAATAGCAGTGATTTTTCAAAAACACGCTAGTATTGCAAATTGTGAACCCACGTCGCCTTAAGGAGCCAAGCTGTTCTATCATCATCAGGTCCTTTTTAGTCTTCACTGTACTGTGAGAGCAATCAGAGGATTTGGACCACTCTTCACGCTGGCCAGACGGTTGGCGAGGTCTCATTGATGTATATAAGCTTTGTTTGGCTTGTGTTTTCTAAGTCGCCTACGACATCCACAGGAAGACTTGGAGTGGTCCTATTCTACTCTGATTCTACTCTACCGGTAACCACACTGCTAAAAGTTATATGGTCTAAGTATACAAAGTTTCTACCATACAAATCATTTATTGCTTCAATTAAATTGTATGCAACAAGCAAGAAACTTGCACTGTATGAAAAAAATAATAATAATGGAAATCCTCCCGTCGCACCGCCTGTCTTGTAAAATTGCTGACGCTGTACGATGATAATAGCTCGTACACGGCTGAACCAATTTCTATAAAATAAGAACACAGTCGAATAACATAAGTCATCTTTCAGACAACAACAAAAATACTACAGATTTCCCGCCGCATAATACGCTATATTACGTTAGTCCCTGGCAACAGTGGCAACGACAAAAAGATTTCGGATGGCGACTAGGTATGCACTGGCAAGCGAAGCTTACTCGTATGTAAGTAAGACATCCACCCACAAGGTGGTCGGACGGTGGTGGTTTGGAAATCCATGGGAAGGCCTATGTCCAACTGTGGACGTAATAAGGCTGAAATGATGATGATGATACTTACGATTCTCATCTCGTTTAATAGGCCATCTCAGCGGCTGCACACGTCATCTCACGCGCACATAGCAAAAAGAAGGCCGGATACCGGATAGTAACCGAATATCCGTTGCAACTCTAATAAGCTTTTCTGGTGGGTATTGAAGTCGGTTTTTTGTTATGAAAAAAATTCAATAATTATAATTTGAAGTTTATAAATACAGTAAATTCTAGTAGGTAGGTACCTACCTAAATTTAAAATTCCCGCTTTCCTTCTTTAGACGCGTTTTGGCAGGGTCCCCAATCATATACAACGTGGAAGGGACATACCCGTAATAAATCGATCATTATATCATAATAAAATTAAAATAACAGTAAAACAACAAAAATAAATTTCGGCATTTCCATACAAAAGTGTGCAGCCGCCCGGGCGATTTGTATGGAAATGTCGAATGTTTATTTGTATTTTTGACTGTTATTTTACTTAAGTACATTAAACTTTAATGATCTAGTATAGACCGTAGTTCGATTTATTACGGGTAAGTCCCTTCCACTTTGTATATTAAGCGGGCTTTAGTGTAGTGTATGTATAATTACCTACAATTTTTAAAACAAACAAAGTTGGGTTTGATATCTATCTAACGAGGAAAAACAAAAAAAATATCTAAAATATCAGGTACAATACCAATAAACAATTTGTGCTAGGGAACCGGATCAATAAAGTAAGTAAAGTAAAAATAAATTCAGGTATAAGCGAACCATACCTACAACCCCTCGTATTGAACTCCACTCTCTTTTTTTTTCGTGTGTGTAAGTGGCCAACACTGGTGTCAGATTTTTCAACCTGCCTAAACCAGGCCTGTGTCACTCCCCGTTTAGGTATTGAAATGTACCTACATTATTACTATGCGCGCAGGCGGCCTCTCCGGATGGTAAATTCAGTTATACGAATCATTTGTCCAGAGTAATAAGAATGAAATTGGCTTGCAATGGATGTCTAGGTATTTATACGAAAAGGTGCTGAGTTCTGACGTGAGCTAAATTAAACCATATCGCTAGCCACATTGAGTAGATATTTCTTTGAATTTCTTTGCTGAGTGAGACTTCTGTACGCTAGTATTATTTATTCTGTGCCTAAACTAAAGGCATCTGACATAGCTTGACGACTGCCATATAATGAGGACAGCCGGGATCAACGGCTTAACGTGCCTTCCAAAGCACGGAAGGGTTCGATTAAATTATGCTATCAGTGATCACCCATCCAAATGCGGACCAAGCCCGGGGTTGATTAACTTTTAATTAAAAGCAATGCGGACTCTCCGGGTCACAAGAAAACATCTTGAAGATGCTAAGGATCGTGCAAAGTAAAGAAGAACAAGCCGATTTGGATGTGATTTCATGACTGGCCGCCTTAATGACGTTAACCCTTAATAGGAAAGCATTTGGGTTCGAGGTATTTTTATTCAAGTAAAACTTTGTGATTTTTTCAATCTTCTATGGTGATCAGGAAGGAAAGAATGAAAAATAATGTAGGTAGGTACACGCTGCTTCTCTTCTTGGGCAAAATCTTAAAAGCCCATCGAAGGAAAGGGCAGAAATCTGAAGAATCATGTTAGTAGATAACCCATCATCTGCCAAAGAGCTATTATTCACTAAAGTACTAAAGAATACACATATCACTGTTTTGTCCCGTTCAATTGTAGCTATCTCCATTAACTTTACGTAATCGTTTGCTTTGTTTGTTTTATGCGCCTAGTACCCACCTACTTTTGACAGTTTACTAGCGAAAATTATACAAAAACATGGTACTTCAACATCATTAAAAATATCTTAGTTTTATGATAAGGCCATAGATGAATTTTCCGGGGTCTTGTCTTCCGGGGTTTTGTCTTTGTGCCAAAAGTGGCCGTTTTCCGCAAAAATGCGTGGAAAAGCTTAAGTAAAGAAAACGGAGATATTATTTAAAATGTTGTCTTTGTGAAGCCCTAGATATCCTTTCAAACGTGTTTCAAAAAGTAAGGACGTTAAGCTTCTCTACTGCACCAAACCTCGGAAAATACGGCAAAGTTTACAGGAATAACTTTCCATCGGTAAGTAACCAGATTTCATTGGTTCAAAATTAAATAGGTAGGTAGCTACCTATTATATATTCAATAATTAAATTTTTAACAAAAAAAAAACCAACTTCAATTTTTTTAGGAGTTTCTTCAATATCTCCAAAGTTCTATCATATCTTCACCAAATTAAAATCGACCAACTTGGTAGTAAAGGCTTTCAAATAAAAAATCATCAAAATCGGTTCACAATTGGCGAATATATCGCGTAACAAACATAAATAAATAAAAAATAGATACATACAGTCGAATTGATAACCTCCTCCTTTTTTGAAGTCGGTTAAAAATAGAATACGGGGCCAATGTTTGAGATAGCTGGTCCATATAATCTATGTCAATGTCATCTGCCTACCCTGTAAGAAATACACGTTTAATTGTAATGATGAATGTGACTGAATTGAAAACCTCTTCATTACTTTTTAACAAACCCATAAAAACATTAGGGTGTTAGGTACCTACTACAGATCAAAGTTTGTACTCAACACGACCACGCACGAGCGAAAGCGTGCAGTCTTGCGCAGGCGCAGGCTGTATGCACCGGGCGGGGGAGGGAGCGTCGCGCTCGCCCGGCGCTTCGCAGGGTCGCCGCTACGCGCCGCGGCACCACCGTCGCGACGCACGCCATCACCGTTACTTGAGCCTGGACGACGCCTGTTGCATCGACTCCTGCGCATTTATCAACAATATTATCTACCGTGACGACATCAACCTTCGTAAACAACTGATATTAACAAGGTAAGATTGTGTTACTAACTTCTTCAACCCTATTATAATATTATCTTCTATAATCAGCGCAGCGCGTGCGATGTGCATTTCGTTTGACATTGACAGCCGGTTTGTTTACGTTTTTTTGAAAGTTGTTTGTATTGTTTTGCGTGTGCGAATTTTCATATGTACCTACCTACCTTTGTAACATAAAAAAACTCTAAATTCTGTTACGAGCATATTGTTTTATTAGTTTTAAGCGTTATTGTTAAGTTGGTAGCGATAATGATAACAGTAGAATAAATATTCCTTGAAATTGAAGCTCGACTGGCCGGCACGCAGTTGTCAAAAAAAGTTCGCTATGTTTATGGAAATTTCGCGATTGTTCCTTTGGATTAAGGTTGTGTTTTGCGTAGCGAGAGTTGTAGCCTTGAGCGAAAGGGACGCGCGCGCCGCCGCGCCGCCGCCGCGGTGCGTCCAGCAGGCAGCAGGTAGCCGACTACGTCGGTAAAGATTATGTTCACCGAATGGACATTTTTATTTCTACCTAACAAAAATCTCGTTTGTTCGTTTAGCGAAAATGTAATTAAATTATTGTTCCAAAATTATTATTTACTTAGGTGCAATCATGTTATTTACGAATAAAAACTTAAAAGTGAAAAGTCAGACAGCTATAAACTCAGTTGCCGTAGTAGTAATAGTCCGGTTGTTAGTCCGTTTGACCGTGACTGTTTCGGACCTAAAATTAAATGATGATGAAATTATGTGATGAATGATATTTACGTAATATGGCCAACTATAACTATACCTATGTTATTTTTGTGGTGTAAACATGATATTTACGTAATATGGCCAACTATAACTATACCTATGTTATTTTTGTGGTGTAAACACCAAAAAACTCAATCCAGAAAACGTATCTTACTTACTCCTCTGGCTCAGCGACCCGAAGTGGATCTTGGCCTCCGAGACGAGAGGGCGCCATAGGTACTTTTCTATTCTGGACGATATCTTGCCAGCTGACAGCTTCCATTTCCCGCAGATCAGCCTGCACGGTAACGATCCAGCGATATCTAGGTCGACCCACTGGTCTTCGGCCTGATATATTTCCCATATAGGCTGCCTTGACGCCAAGATCCTCCTTCATTCTTTCCAAATGCCCTAGCCATTGCAGGCGGAGCGCTTTAGTAACACCAAAAAAAATGTACCTATCAAATTAATTTTTACCGATGTTGTGGGTTATGGTTCTATCTCTATATTGAAGAGTTATGCTGTTGTCGGTGGAGTATGAATTCTCTTCCATTTGTGTCTCTCATCTGCGAGTTGTTTTACTTCGCTGTCCAACACGACGTTCACCTTTTCCTTTATCTGTTTCATGTAGCTATGCCTCTTTTCCCTTCTATCTTTCCTTCCATGATAGTCTTTATGAAGTCCTCACGTCGTAGCAGACGACCCAACATCTTTCCTCGTCTATTCTCTATTATATCCAGAATGCACATTTTCTCTCGTACTCTTTTCAGGACCTCATTTGTTTTTTTTTAACAGCTTATCCATTCCATCCTACGCCAGCACCACTTTCAAATGCTTCTATTTGTTTCTTTTCTTTTTAAGTCAATGCCTTGCAGCCATATATCGCAAACAGTAGTTCAGAGCCAGATATATATTTTTAGGAGCCGTTTTCGTGACGATTTTGATATCTTTGCTGTTAGAAGATGTTTTTTGTTTTGCGATTGTAATTCTAGCAACTTATCAACTTGGGTTATGGTTATGGGTGATGAAATATTCTCATACATGTATCCTCAGGAACTAAGAACACGTACACACGTACATAAGTACACGACAAACTTATTTGGTCACCATAAAACTCTTTTTACGTGAGCGTTGTAAAATCGTCCACTTAGAGTATGCCGTCCGCACTAATCTACAAAACTAAACACGCCAAAACTCGAACAGCGCATTGGGCGAAATAACAAGAGTCAAATTTAGATGTTCTACTCATATTGCCCTACGAATGTTCGGCGGCCGGATATTCGGCTATCCGGCCAATGGCCAGGCCAAACATTCGGTATCCGTTATCTAGCCGAACCACTATCCGTTGCATCTCTACTACGAAGTTTAGAACATTTTTGAAAGTCAGTCCATAGACATAAATCTTACTTTTTAATAAATTTTATAGGAACTTTATAAGGCAACAAAGTAAATATTTTTTTAAATTTTTTTAATGCAATTGTGCCTTATGTCTACCGAAATATTTATACTAAAACTATTTTATGGCTTAATTCACTTTATGATACTGATCAACTTTTCCTCAAGGAACTCGGATCAGCTGACCGGTCAACTTGTATGGGAGGCCAAATATTATTTTTCATATTTCGATATACTTACGTTCATTGAAAAGAAAACATACTTACATAAATCACAAAATCAATACTTTGTTACACTTTGTATACTTAAACGCAGTGGCAGTGTCTCTCCGTATGTGTGTAGGCAGTGTCCACACGCCGTGCGTCGCATAGCCATTCTGAATAATGTACATACTAATCTTTGCGGCTTCGGCTTAACATTAAATAAGCTTTCAATTGGTTTTGTAGGTTACTCTATACCCTGCACCACTCCAAGAGGTAAATATATCAAACAAGTTTTTCTAAACAACTACGCTATTGCTAAATTAAACTATACCTATATAACACAACTGAATCCCACAAAACTAACAGAAAACCATGGCATGGCAGCAAGGACACAGGTTGCTTTCCTTTGATGAAAAACAATGCAAATTCGGGGAGATGGGCCGTTTTGCATTTGAGCTTGGGCAAAAATGTTTGCCCGTCTGTCCGGCTTTGGTCTCCTTGACAGGTCACACGCAGCCGAAAACTAAAACTAAGGGTCAGGCCAGCCAGACGGGCGTAATTTTGTGAGCTGTGAGTCGCAGAAAATGAGGCGCATAATTTCTGCAAAAATGGCGGGACCTGTCTCTCAATATCAGCACAGAATAAATAATACTAACGTACAGAAGTCATCATCATCATCATCCTCACGTATTCCCGGTTGCATCGTCAGCGGTTACGCTTCAGAGCCCGGGGTCCGCTACCTACCCTAGGGGATACGACGAGGTTACTGGTTTTTACACAGAGCGACTGCCGTCTGACCTCCGCAACCCAAAGGGTAGACCAGAACCAATCCTAGGATAGGTACAAACGCTAGATGGCGTTCGGGACCAACGGCTGTACGTGCCTTCCGAAGCACGGAATCATCTTTCTTTTCGGATAATCAGGTGATTCAAGGCTGCAATATCCTAACCAGACTGGAAACAACTTTTTACAAAGTATGCTTCCCAGTGGGATTTGAACCCATGACCTCCGGATCACAAAGCAAACGCCTTGACCACTGGACCGCGGAGGCAGTCGTACTACGTACTACTAACGTACAGAAGTCTCACTCAGCAAAGAAATTCAAATAAATATCTACTCAATGTGGCTAGCGATATGGTTTAATTTAGCTCACGTCAGTACTCATCACATTTCTTATAGATTTGTTAATTTGTTTGGGTCAAAACTTTCAAGTTAAGTTTGAGCCACTTCCCGGTCTCCGATTGAAATGTTTACCAATGTAGGTAGGTACATCAGATGACAATGCAGTATTATTATATCAAGAAGCTGATCTGATGATGGAGCCGGAAGGTGGCCATAGGAACCCTGTAATAAAAAAATTGGTTGCTTGTAAAGTCGGTATACGGGCGAAAGTTTTACGTGACAAGTCTTTTTATGTCTGTCTCTCTCGCTCTTAGGCGGGCTAACCATGCCCGAGTGGAAGGGACGCGTGCCTCTCACTAGCTCTCATTGTGAGCGCATAACGTGAGCGGAGCGTAACGCAGTTTCTTGAAGTGTCACCCGGCTAACCAATTTATAAGACGTTGTCACGTCAAAACGAGTAACCCATCTAGTTTGGCCGTGCTTATTAGTAAGTGCCTACTTAGACATCACACCCACAAGAAAATGTAAAATTAAATTTTTTTTTTCAAAAATCTTATTTAGGTACTACTTATTAAATGATACCTATGTAAATAAATAAATATATAGGGACAAATCACACTGATTAAGCTAGCCCCAAAGTAAGTTTAAACTTGTGTTATGGGATACTAACTTAACGATACTATATTTTATGATAAATGCATATACAGATAAACACCCAAGACCCAGGTCAATTTGAAAAAGGCCATTTTCCAACTTGCCCTGGCTGGTCATCGAACCCAGAACCTCCGGATTAGCGGTCTAGCGTGTTAACAATTACGCCACGGAGGTCGTCCGTACAAATTGTTAGGCAAATAAATATTTTACAGTTTACTTTATACCTACCTAGTCTATATCAAATTACTCGTACGTTATACCATAGAGTAAATAAAATACTAACGTACAAGTTATACGTTAACAATAAACCCCACCTGAGTTAAACCCCCTCTACATGTCCATTCCAAAGACTTGAATGCAATGGAACATGAAACATGCACCATAAACCCGAGATGATGTCTCGCAGTTGCTTGCAGCAGTCGTATTCCTGTATTAATTAGTGCTTGTATTCGTCGGCAGATGGCTTTCATGTAAGAAAGTAGTTTATTTTTAACCGACTTTAAAAAAGGAGGAGGTTATCAATTCGACTGAATGTTTTTTTTTAATTTTTTTTATGTATGTTTGTTACGCGATATCTTCGCCAATTGTGAACCGATTTTGATGATTTTTTTTATTCGAAAGCCTTCACTACCAAATTGGTCCCATTTTAATGTGGTGAAGATGTGATAAAGAACTTTGGAGATATGGAAGAAACTCCTAAAGAAATTGAAGACGGTTGTTTTTTTGTTATAAATTTAATTATTCATTAAGTACACATATTTTAAGGGGTGATTCACTTCATCATTTTGAACAAATTTTCCCAATAGATGTAGGTCATGTAGGGATATCGAAATACGAAAAAAAAAATTTACTTCCCATAGTAAAAAGATCACGTGACTACTTCGATATATATGGGAAGTGAAATTTCGAGGGGTTGGGAGAAAATGTAGGCGATGCGGCCAGTAACCCATCACTATTTTTATTCTTTTTTCCCACCTTCTCGCCCATTATCGGGCTAAAAGTGGCCTTAGTGTGTTACACTAAAAGTTGGCCGTAAGACACATAGGGCTCTGTCTACCCCATTAGGGATAAAGACGTTTTAACCGCCAGCCAAACATTTGGAGCAAAATCAGTCTATTATACTAAATTCCACGAAAGGGGGCGTCCATAAATTACGTGAGATGTTTAAGGGGGGGAGGGGGTCGAGTCAAATCTCATCTAATCTTACGTTGGAGAGAGGGGGGGTCTCGGCAAATATCACGCAATTTTTTTCTGATTGAAACAAAAAAAAATATACTATTTTGGTCCATTTAATCCAGATTGTACATGCTTAAGATTGAATCTTAAGCGTAATCGTAATACGATTAAGATCATTCACTAATTCGTTAGAAAGAAATTAATTTCATTCATACTTCGACGTTATACATCTACTGACTGTCAAACCACCATATTTGTTTTATACTCGTACCAAATAGCTCAATTAATCTGAATTTACGATACAGTGTAGCCCGTCCTTTGTTTTCTCGCCACTGTCGCGAGATATTCTTTTTTTAATCACAGTAGTTACGATTTAAGTATTCTATTGTTAAATTTTTATTACACTTATAATTAAACTCTCAGCAATATTAATTATTAGTCTTAACTGGTCGTAAATAAAAGCACGAAGCATTTTTTTTTTCTTTTTACAATAACAATCCAACGCGTTTACGTAAGAAACCCACATTTTGAAAAATCTCACGTGAGATTGGGGGTTGGGAGAAGGGGTTGAATAAAATCTCACGACATCTCACCAGGGGGAGGGAGGAACAGAACATTAAAAAAAACACCTCACGTAATTTATGGACGCCCCCAAATAAAAACCAAAAAAACATATTCGCCTTCCCCTACAAATTGGCGCTTATCACTCAAACGTATTTTGTATAGTAGGATGAATTATTTTATCGATTTTTAATTAATTTTTTTTTATAGAAAGATGTATCATGGACTGAAACTTGCTGTAATTTGGCTGGTGGTTAAAAAGTCACCCTGTATATTGCGAGAGACTTACGTCCGGCAGCAAACTTTTTTAGTCGCAATGAGGAGTATATATACGTAGTACTGTAGGTTACAGGCAGGGTTTCCCGGGTAGGTATACGTATCCGAAGATGCATATAATTCTCGGCCTAAAATAGGATATCTTTATTTTTCTTCCTACATACAGCCTTATTTCATCATTTACTGAGTCGATTTAAAACCTGTGATCGTTTCGAATATTATCTTGCAATATATTTATACCCGATTCGCGTTAATACGACAAAGATTACACGTTTGGTTTCCAGCCGAGGCTCAGAGCCAAGCCCACATTGATCGAGTACACTGGGCGTATGACGTTTGCATATAAATAGCAAGCGAGCATATCCGCAAATTACTCGATGTAGATAAAGATGACGTTTACTGTAAGAAATCTGCTGAGCGGTGTGGTTCCCGGCAGAGAAGAATAAGACCACTCTTCCCGTGGATGTCGTAGAAGGTGACTTAGGAAACACAAGATAAACAAAGTTTATAAACATCAATGAGACCTCTTCAACCCGTCTGGCTAGCGTGGAGATGGTAGGCCTAATCCTCTGGCTACTCTGGCCAATAAGTCTCTGGTAGTACCTACAGAAAGGGTCGTGCTACTGCAGTGAAGACAAAAAAAAGGCCTGGGGATGATGATGATACTGTAAGAAAATTGTTATTGATTGATGGACAGGACTATCGGTCGGAAGTGGCGGTGGCCAAGCGGATTAGGCACTGGCTGTGCGCCTGTCAAGGACGAGTTCAACCCTTACTAGGCGCGACTTGTACCCCTGAATTTGTACTTATGTACGGTAAATTTTAACTGCATACTACCATCTGTTTCCGATGAAGGAAAACACCGTGAGGAAACCTGCACACTAGGACTAAAGTTTATTTGTTTGTAAAATTTTAGTCTTTTGTAACGTCTAATTAACAAAATAATAATATTTCTACTTAAAATCTAACTCCTTATACTTGAAGCTATTATAAGGCTTAAAAACCAACATAAGCTTTTTTGAAAGCTCATTTTGTTTGTGTCATTTTTTTAGCAACTTGGTATGTTTTTTCCAATACTGTGTAACCTGTCTACGTAAGTAGTTGTCAGTTCATTGCCTAAGAGGTTTAGCCTCAAACTTTATAATATAACTCGTCAATAAACTCGCCCAACTTGAACATTATCTTTCAATAAATAAACCGACTGACGTCGAAATTATATTTTATGTTTATAAATACTGTAAGTAATCAAGGGTTCGCCGACTTTGTAACAGGGAAAGATTGTTTAATGAATGTTACAAGTTTTATACAAGGATAAGTTTAAATTATCTACCTACAGAAAGATGTAGGGTCGTAGTAGGTAAATGTCAAAGTGGGAACATTTTTATTGAAATACGATCGGTCGGTCCTTTACGGTCCTTTTTTAATGAGTACATTTTTGTAAGTGACAGGTCCATCATGTTGTTATCATTATATTTTGTAAGATTGTGGAGAAAAATAAAGAAATTTAGAATTTTGAGATTCAATTTTCTACGAGTAGGTACTAGGGCTAGCTGCTTTTTTGTTTAACGAAATAGCATAAGCTATTCAGAGAAAAAACGCAGCCAACGTTCTTGGCACCATGCAGATTTAATAAGGAATATGCATGTAATACCAATCCGGCTCATATTTTTATTTTACAATTTCTATTAATACGTTAACACGCCTAGTTAATTATTTTTCTTATTGACTCTTATTTGGATTAGAGTTAAATTATTGAAAATATGCAAATATTGCGCGGGAACTTTTGACAAACAAAAGGGAAATGACGACAAAGTTCACAAAAGGGAAATGACAAGTTCGGGTGCGTTCGGTAGGACTGTCCGTCCATGTAGTTTGACTATCGATGACATTCGAAATTATGTACTTTTATATAGAGGTTCAACAAACATCACTGGCTGATAATATCGAAAGTACCCAAAAAAGAAAAACATGCGTTGACAGCTTCTGTCTCTAGCGGATATTGCTGACTTTGACGTCATATTTTAAAATGGCGTGTTTTAGTTGTTTCTACTTGCTATTTTTAATATTTATTTTCTACACCATATACATGTTTTTCGGCACTGATTTATTTTTTGCGGCTATTTCTCGACGAGGACTATCGATTAAAAATATTAAAAATTGCATGCATTCTCTCTATTATTTGGGCCTAAAAAATATAGGTACTTACTGAAACTATTTTAAGGGCGGATTATTTAATGAATAATAATAAATATTTAATTAATATTCAGTTAATGATACTGAACAACTTTCCCCAAGGAACATTATACAGGGTGACTTTTTAAACACCAGCCAAATTTTTGGAGCAAGTTCAGTCCATGATACTGAACTACTTTCTATACATATAAAAAGTTAGTAAAAATCGGTAAAAATTTTTCGCCCTCCCATAAAAAATCCGTTTGACTGAGCGCTGATTTGTATGGAAAGGCTAATTTTAATTTTATTTTTCGTCGTTTGTTTTTATGGAAAGTAGTTCAGTATCATGGACTGAACTTGCTCCAAAAATTTGGGTGGTGGTTAAATAGTCAGCCTTCTTTTTGCCCTCCCGTACTACCTCCCGTACGTTTAATTTGACCAATCAGCTGATCGGTTTTTCTGTAATGCCAAAAAATATTTTTTGAATTTTTCGATGACGTATGTTCCTTGGGGATAGTTGTTCGGTATCATGGACTGTACTCATCCTTAAAATAGTTTCAGAATATTTTGTTACAACCTGTATATTCGAATTGGTACTCCTAATTTGAAGTCCCTTGAAACCATTTTGCTTGCGACAGTGTGTTGTGATTGTTGTGAAATTCAATAAATCTCATAATTTCCCACCATCGAACAATATCTGAGTCCTGATTGCTTAAATCTTGCTCCAGGCGTTATCTGACAGTTGTGAGCTCGTGGCCAGCGCATGTTTTCTCACAGTCGAGAAATGAAGGGTATGATGCAGCAATGAATACTTATTTATATCCTTATAGTGCAAAAAATCTACTCATCACGTATATATGAGTCTGAATATTTCTTCGAACGTTGTCTTATTTTATTTTATTGGGTATTACGGCGGGTCAAGGGTGGGTCAAAAACAAATTATTTCACAAAAGAATGCCACTTGTCATTGATCACATCCACTTTGAACGTGATTTTAGATTTATTAATGCAGAAAAAGGAATATTAAGAGTGCTATTTGACTCCAAGGAACTATGACATCATAAATCAATATTTCATACAAATCCCATAAAAAAGGTTGGTTTTTGACATTTAGAAAAAAGTATCTGATTTGACTTGTTGCAAAATAGCGTATTCCTGATAGGGAAAACGAGATAAAAATTATGTTCTGTTTCTGCTTGTTTTGTTGTTAATAACAGCAAAACAAACATTCTGTGTTTGTTTTTGGACAATATTTTATACGAAACAACAAATAACCACAGAATTAATAACTAATAACACTAGAAAAAGAAATCGTTTTTTATATATTATTACTCTGTCTGTGGTTTTTCTGAAAACAATAATTAGCATTTCAAATATTTGTGTAAAAAGAAGTAGGAATGTGGTGGGGACATCTCGCTATCTCTTTCGTACGCGTGGAAATCTCAGTATTTGCATCCTTTTTCTGTTACTTGACAGTTTCTTCCAGGTTTCTTCTTCCACCAGAGATGTGCGAGGACGCGTAGCGAGGGATGTGTTTTTCAAGAACCAATAGAATCGCTTCATTTACCTTGCCTCGCTCAGCACAGCTCTGGCATAGTCTAGCGGAGCGAGGTTTTTGTACGTACAAAACAAGCGAGATATGTGTATGAACAATGTGTTGCGAGGGATGTGAGCAGCTCCGCTCCCACTACACCGTACCCCCCGCCGACACATTTCACTTCACAGCCCAGCTAAGCATCCTCGCACGACACATTTCTCTCGCACATCTCTGGTGGAAAAGCAGCCTTAAAGGTTGTGTGTCAATAAATCTACACTAATATTATAAAGAGGAAATATTTGTACCTATTTTTGTATGTTTGTAATGAATAGGCTCAAAAAGTACTGGGCCGATTTAAAAAATTCTTTCACCGTTGGAAACTAGCTACACTATCCCCGAGTGACATAGGCTATGTGTGTACCACGGGCAAAGCCGGGGTGGACTGCTAGTAAAAAATAAAATAAAAAATTATCTCAATTTTGGCCTTTGTTACAGTGTTCAAGGAAATCAAAGGGATTGGAATGGTTACGGCAGTATTACATCCTACATCTATGAGTACCTACTAGTTGGTAAGTTTACTTTTCTTTAATTTGTTTTTAACCCCCGTCAAAAAAGAGGGGTATTATATTGATGTGTCTGGGCATGACACAGATGTGTGTGACCGATTTCGATGCCAGTTTTTAATCGAAAGCCTTGCCTTTCCTGATGGTGTTCAGCTATGTTTCATGAAAATCGATACAGCCGTTCAAAAGAAAAAAAATTAACCATGCAGCGGTGGTTCATGTACTGGCTGCAGGTTAATTCGAATTGAATTGTATTGTTTTTGTGATAATTAATTAGTATATTTATTTAATAATTTAATAATGTGTAACTATTGTAATTATGATCCGAAGTTGGTCGAAATAAATGTTATTATTATTATTATAAAAGGGTGAACGCTTGAAAGTCGGGTATTTTTAATTTTAGGTTAGGTACATAATAATTAAAACAAACGGAGCTTCTAATTACCGAAGTATCTTTTTTGTAAAAAAATCATTCGTTATGAAAAGAAAAATCAAATATGGCGTGAATATTCGACTCTTGCACCCTAACGGACTTGTTTCTCTACTAGCAGATTATACCGAACTCTAAACTTGCGACTATATCTTAGCACCCTATGGATCTACTTGCCAAAATCATGTCCTCCTCATCAAATTCATTATTTTTTCGGACCTTGTAGGTACCTATTTTAGAAGCACTTTTCAAGTCATCAAGTACCTATTTATTAAGTACCTATGATAAGTATTGTGACGAAATAAATTTAAATTATTCGACTTTTAAAGAAAAGCTACCGATATAAATTTCGTTGATAGATAGAACTGATAGAAGGTGATTTGACAGTAAAGTTCACTGCCAGCCGCTGCTATTCTAGTGTGAATCAACGCTTATACAAGCGCCGCTGTGACGATAAGAAAAAAATCGAGCACTTTCCCGAGCTCAGCCTAAAAAACAGAACATTTCCCGACAACAAAGAAAACCAAACGAAAATTGAAACCTGCATTAGGAATATGCAGGGAAATTTCCCTAAACGCATTCCTTCTAAAAACCGAAGCACGCGATGCTATAATAATATTCGTAACGTCATGCCGTTGTGTAACAAGCTGTAATGAATCACTGAGATACCGGCCGATGAAGGAAGGAAGCGAGCCGCGTTTATATTTTGTGTGACAAAATACCCTGCGGTTTGATCCCCACGTAAAAACTCAAACGGCCTAGCGATAGGGCGGCTCTTGACACTTGCGCGGCGTATCGAGTGGTCGACTTCAAATATCGATAGTGTTATCCAAAAGACTTTATAAAATCCCTCAAAATTATTCTTATTTTGCAATGCCAGTGTCGCAATTTATTTATCATACTTAACAACTTTTCCCAAGGAACATTAGTTATATCGAAATATGAAAAATATTTTTTGGCCTGCCACTGCCATACAAGTTAAACGATCCGAGTTTGTATGAAATGTCAAAAATAATTTTTCATATTTCAATATTTGTTCCTTGGGGAAAGTTGTTGAATTTACCCTTAAAATAATTTCAGTAGGTATATTTTGTTAGACGTTATATTATGCTGAATGGAGACCATTTTGGTAAAATTAGGTATACGCAACTTGTTTTTTAGGGTAAGGCAATGTATTTAATAGTTCCCATTAAAAATCGGCCCTAGAAGCAGTTATCCATTTTATTTACCGTTGTCTTTTTTACCACATGAACATATTTTTTCTAATTTTAGTATAAAAAAAACCTGTCATATGTTAGTTTTTAAACTTATACAACGTGTAAGGGTCATAATATGCGTAATTAATCAAACCACGGCCCATACTACTATCAATCACTAAAGTTTAATTAAATTAAAATAACAGTACCTAATAAAAATCGACTTTCCCATACAAAAGCGTGTAGCCGCCCGAGCAATTTTTATAAGAATTTCGCATTGTTTTTTGTTGTTGACATTTCATTGTACTTTTTTGATCTAGTATAGCCCGTAGCACAGGCTGGAATCTCCTAAGGTACGCGAAATATGCGTCCCCGTTCCCCGTCCCCGCACCTCTCCTCCGTTTTCGCCTCGATGACTCACGTTAGCTCACAAGAACCGGGGGAGAGGTGCGGGTGCGGGGAACGGGGACGCATATTGCGCGTACCTTAGGAGATTCCGTTCTGTTTACTCTTACTGTATTCTGTGCCCCCGTAGTTCGATTTAATACGCATATGTTACATATTGTTATTATGTTTAGCTAAGACCGAGCTAGGTATTAACTTACTTAAAAAATGTTTATCGATATCGATGGTGTGCAGTGGGGCGGCACCGCCCACTAGAGCCTTCGCTGTCGCTTATCGGCGCGTTTTACATTTTTATTGCAAGCGGATACGGGCGGCGCTACGGTTATTATTTCTGCACAATTATTGTTTAGCGGGCAGCGGTGCGGCGGGCGGGAACTAGTAGCACGAACTGATCGAGGATAAAAAGGCTAGGGAATCGTTCTTACTAGTTTACGTTAGGCCACGGTTGGACTAGAGGCCCTTCGAGATGACTGTCTCTAGTCGGTGTCATTGTGTGGAAAGTGAGACTATTTTTGGCAGATAATGGAGTGAAGTGTGATAGATACACTTTTGCTTCGGATATTCGTTTCGGTTACGGATATAGAGCTCCATACATCCCTGATCTAAATTATTGGTTTTTGTTCATCCCGTATACATACAGCTATATTGAAATATTGGAATCAGAATCAGAGAACGCAAAACCGTCAAAAATACTTTATTTTTCTCTAACATTTGTAAGAAATAGCTAGCCTATTGACTATACTATACGCGCGGCTGTTGCCCGCCCTGTTCGACGAGAGCGGCACGAGCCCGGTAACGGGAGGTGACATTCAAATGGGAGACATTTGGTATGCATTTGTCGGCTGATATCTTTGTTTTTTATTATAAAACAAGACACTAAGATTATCTTTTATTTTTCTTATTGAGTAGGTACTTTCATTGAATATTATAAAGAGGTTCAACATCAGCCTGTATTATAAGCAATATTTTATTGTCCTTTACACTTAATATTAAGTACACTGTGTAAGCACGTTTCCCAGAGCGTCGAACCGTGTAATTCTAACTCATAAATTCAGACAGAAATAATAATATCCCAAGAAAATCATCTTGATCGATGTCAAACGGGTACAATTTTCGTGTCGTGTTGTTACAGGTTAAACTTACTTTCAATGTCATATCATACCATAACATAAGGAATATGTTTAGTTAAGATATATTTTTGGTAGCTTTAAGAGTCTAAAATTAAGTAGCTTCTAGTTTGATGAGCAATCGAAGCGTTCAATATAAGAGTTGGCTGTGTGATTCTGTCCGACTACCAAATTACTCCTAAAAACCGATTCTAACCTAAAATTAGAAATAAAAATCGTATTTTCTTCATTCTCATCGCATTCCCGGTTGCATAGCTATACTGCTTCGAAACCCAGGATGCGCTTTCCCGGCTTTTCTTCTCCAAATATGACATGCATTTCAATGGAAAGACTATGCAAAATCGAGAAGAAATTGCCGGAATAGTTAAACGTTTTGGATATAGTTTTACGACCGGACGCCAGCCTGACATTAACCCTTTTCGGGAATGCATTTGTGCGAAATTTTTTATAACCGGTCGCCGCCCGAAGTTAACCTTCCTTGGGAATGCAGTTGTAGCACGAGATGTTTGTAATAATAATAATATAATGATAATGAATTTCAGATATACATCCATATTTATACAATTTACGGTAGTAAAATAAAAAAATAATGGAATTAAAATTACAAAATCAAATATGACCCAACGCCAAGACACTAGGTTGACCTACAGAGTGGTATGCAAGTGGATCTAGCGCCCCAGCGTCGGCGAGTCCCACCTGTCCACTAACGTGTTCAGGATGATGTTGGTGCTGGCGCGCAAGCGTGACAGCACACCTCTTTCTGATGATGGCTTGAAAGCCGTCAACTCGGGCGTCTGCGAACATTCCCGAGGCGCTGCAGTATCGTTGCAGCCTCGGATTGTGCTTAGTTACGCCACTAATATATGTATTTTAAGTCAATGTGCTTAGTCCATTAGTCGCCTCGGTATCCACGGGGAGAGATCAGGTGATCCTATTCTAGGCCGGAAAGCAGATGGCTCACAAGAACAAGAAGAAGAAGAAGAAGAAATATAAATATATGTTTCTTCACAAGAAGAAACATATATTTATAATGGTTTTTCACAAAGATTGCATCAAAATTGGGTACTCCCAATTTTGATTTTCTACGGACTTAGAGAACCAGTGTCTTCTCGTCCAAAATACCTTAGTGCTTCATGATGAATGTGTGTTACCAGTGATGGGTGACTTATGGCTCTGAAACGTGGTCCGTTGCTATAGGTCTCATAAGAATGTTCAAGGTTGCTCAACGCGCTATGAAAAAGGCATTTTAGAAATCCTTGGGATATGCAGCAGTAGACGTTATGTGGCTGAAATGTTGATGAATGATGAATTTTGATTCAATCTTTAGCTAGAAGCTTTAAAAATCTACAATATTTTTATTTTGGTTTTACGCGGTTCCGTTCCGACTCCTAAGTTGCTCCTAAAAAACCGATTCTAACCTATCGAGTCGTGAGAAAGTAATAATAAACATATCAATTTGGCTACAGATCGCTTTCTCGTGCGCCAGAACTGTTCATTAAGGCCTGTATACACCGGGTAACTGCAGCGAACAGCGGATCGCGGCCACGACGCCATTTATTGAAATTACTTACAATTTGATTGTGTTCGTAATAAGGGCCCCGGTAGCTCCCGTCTTATATTAAACTCTTTTTGTTTTTGAATTAGATAGACGATTTTGCGAGCATATTTACATATTTTGCAAGGCGAGGCTTTCAAAGCACCTTATTTTTATATTTTCTAAAGGAGCGAAGTTCCCTGTCATGGGTCCTTATTGCAGTATTTATATGTATTATTGTTTATGTGGCGGTGTTCCCTTTTTTTTTGCTCCACCAATCATTAATTTTATAGGGCTTAGCGCGTAAGCGGATGAGTTCCCATTCATGGTACCACACCAATTACAGGACCAATCAGTTACTGCTGTTTGACGCTACGTCATTGCGGTCATTGGCCAACAGTTGGCGTTGCGTCAAGCGACAGTCATTTTATACAGGATCTAATAAAATATACTAAAACTATTGTACGGTTGAGTTCAGTCCATGATATAGTAAAAAAACTTTCTCCAAGGAACATATATCGAAAAATATTTTTTTCCTTTCATACAAGTTGACCAATCAACTTTTCCGAGTTTATATAAAATTATCTCATACTAACCCCGGCTTCGCCCGTGGTACACACATAGCCTATGTCACTCGGGGATAGTGTAGCTTTCCAATGGTGAAAGAATTTTTTAAAACGGTCCAGTAGTTTCGGAGCCTATTTAATGCAAAAAACAAACAATAAAATCTTTCCTCTTTATAATATTAGTATAGATTTCGATAATATATTTTTCTTGGAGAAAGTTGTTCAATATCATGGACTATATCTACCCTCAAATTTTTAGGGTTCCGTACCCAAAGGGTGCCAACGGAACTCTATGTCCGCTGTCTGTCCGTCTGTCCGTCCGTCTGTCACAGGAATCTATCTCGTGGACCGTAATAGTGAGACACGAGATATTTTTCACCGATTACTGTCGCCGCTTTAAGAACAAATACGAGTACTTAAAATATGATAAAGTTACTTATTAAAAATAACCAACAGTCCAAAAATTAAAATGGAGTAGGTAAATAAACACGCCCAATAAATTCATTAATGTATAGATCGTCCACAAATAAAGCTGGTATTTTACAGTCTTAAGCCGCAGCCGGTTGGCAGGTGTGGATTTCCTCTTTACCACCATCCAAAACGGGTATCACGAGTTCACAAACGTATTTACAAGTATTTAAATACGCATACTATGTATGCAGGCTGTTTAAGATTAAAATTATTCGATATAGATGCGTTTTGATGAAAAAAAACTTAATAACACGCGTGTACGGTAGCAACAAAGCTGGGCGTTTACCAAAGGCTGTGGGTGCAGTGCGGGCGAGCGTGGCATCAATGATTTACATTGCAAACAGGTAAAATAAGAATACCTTTTTATGATTTTTATTAATCACGTTTTCATCTTAGCATAAACGCGATTAATAAAAATACGCGGCCACGTACCGGCAGGCGCAGCGTAGGACACCCACCTGCTAGGTGGTCAGACGACCTGAGCAGGGTTGCAGTAAAACGCTGGATGCAGGCCGCTTCCGATCGGTCGTTTTGGAAATCCTTGGGGAAGGCCTATGTCCAGCAGTGGACTTCCTGTGGCTGATATGATGATGATGATAAACGCGATTTATCACTCGTGCGTGAGACATTCTTTTTGAAGTCGCTTTTAATAAAAAGTTAAAACTTATTATAAACCTAATTAAGTATGTATTCTTATTTAAAATAAAACCTACATAAGTGACTTACTGTAAGGGATGTTCTATCTATCAGTACAAATAACTTTCACTATGGGGGAAGTGCTAAAATCGCGTAACAAAAATCTGCAGTCCGTGTAAAGTTGTTCATCTTGATAAACCAAACATGTCCTTTAAATAATGTGATATGATTTACCAATCAGCCTGTAATTTTATGCTTGTTGACTGTTTCAACTTATTTGAAGGATGTACTATTTTTATAATACTAAATGAAATACAGCATTCCCGCTCCGCTCACGCACCCGCTGTATCTCAGCCCCCACCCCGCACCCACATTAATTTGTACCCACTGTGTAGCTACCGTAGAAACGCCAGTAAGTGCAGTTTATTATATTTTTATAATACCTAATGAGGGAGCGCAGTCGCTGCAAGCAGGCACGATCGACTAATTCGAGGGTTCAACTCTATCATATTTTATCCAATAAATATATGCATTGAGGGCTGAAATTTGCGCTTTCGATCTGAATATTAATTCGACTGCGTGTATTACTGTGAATGTTACTTATTTTGTCTGGAGTGAGAGATTTGGTATCTAGATTAAACGCAAATGGCGACGACGCGGAATATTCGTAGCTAGATAGTAGTTATTATATACGAGTAAGTCCATAGTTTATTTTTAGTTTTTTGTAATGAAAGTTTAAACTTGAGTTTTAAATAATCGTATTTAATCATTATATATCAATGTATTCGATTAACTCATGCTTGTTAGACACAAAAACAAAGGGCGATACGAGTAAGTATAAGTAAGTATAATAAATCGAATCGGCGTCGGGACGTGACGACCCTATCGCCCACTGGATTCCCAGTGCAGTCAGTCAACGCAGGGCAGCTTGTGGCGGGCTGGTGGTGAGTAACGACACCACGGACCCAAGTGCTCCAGAGAGTCGGTCATAGCCTTCGTCCCCGACGCGTCTTCATCGGTCGGGGTGGAGACCCAAGAGGGCTCGCAGGACTCTCAGCTCTGCAGGGAGAAGTCGTTAGAGCTGTTGCTCCAGGGGTGGAAGTGTGGTGTCATTTGGCGTATGTTTTACAAAATATCACAAGGCTGGGCTGCTTTGTAATATTTTGTAAAACATACGCCAACTTGGTATGTTTTGAAAAGATTACTTGGATTTTTAGAAAACTGGTGGCTGAGAGGCCATTTTGTAGTATATTTTTAGAATCTGCTCATGAAGCCCTTTCATTTGATTTACACACGATAGGTTTTTGAAAAAAATATTTTCAATTCCCATACAATAAATTGATGACGTCATTACTGCCCCCCCTATGGGAATTTTTTTAAGAACTACCGCTCAAAATGATTGTTTTAACCTAAAGTACCCGTGTACCAAATGGCTATCCTGTACATCGATTTGCGGTTATTTTTACGTAGCTCGACCACTATAATACGACGACCTCAATGGTTTAATGGTCACACGCTAGTCCGCCAATCCGGAGGTTTTGGGTTCGATCCCCAGCCAGGGCAAGTTGGAAAATATGTTATAATATATGAATTTATTATAAAATATAGTATCGTTGAGTTAGTATCCCATAACACAAGTTTAAAACTTACTTTGGGGCTAGCTCAATCAGTGTGATTTGTCAAAAAAGAAACATCAGTAAAGCGCTTAGCATTTAGAAGACTGAAGTTAAAATCCTCTGAGCAATATTTTTGATCGCAGGAGTCATCCAACGAATGATTTGCGCTAGCGTTTCTAAAGTGCCGCATTTTGGAACGCGAAGGATTTTCTCTACAAAAACCTACGTCCTGTTTGTCACGAGAATGATTTTATTGATGTGAATTTTTTTTTAATTATCTTTTTTGCTTAAAAGATTTCTTTGCTGAAGTGAAGCGACGCTTTCAAAAATACGGTGTAAATGACTGAGCGTGCGAAGCGTCTCAGTCTCAGGTCTCAGTTTTAAGATTGGCCACAAATGCTTTTGGCCGTCAGTCTGTCTCGCTGTCGGTTTGTTCTCTTTTACAGGTCGCATAAATCAACCGATTCTCGTAAAAAATATTATAAGCAGGGTTGATAATTATATAAAATATTTTAGTCGCTATTCGGCTTTTGGAAATTTTTCAAAATGGCGGACTTTAAGAAAATCGTATTACAGTCATTTCGAAAAAAAAATCAAATTATCAAAAAACTTTTTTGTTACCCTTATTAAGGTGAAGATATAGGCAAATGACCTTGAGGTGGCGCCCTCATTTGAAATAAATTGTTAACTCGTAAATATGGAGATAATTTCCATATTGCTCTTCGTCATGCACTAGATAGCCCTTTAAATTATTTTATGAACCACCGTTGAAAGTATTTACATTAGTCCGTCTAGCTTTAAAACTTGCCTCTGCCAAAAGGATCACGGATCACCAATAATAGTTTCAACGGCAGTTCATAAAAATAATTGAAAGGGCTATCTAGTGCATGACGAAGAGCAATATGGAAATTATCACCATATTTACGAGTTAACAATTTATTTCACACTTCAAGGCCATTTGCCTATATCTTCACCTTAAGACGCAATTTATTTGTCTCAAAAACTTTTTATCCGATAAACTTCAACGGGTTGGGGGTGAGTCGCGAGGTTTACAGCTCACAGAGCCACTTGTGGTTATAAATTCTTGACTGGGAACGCCATCGACTATTCAACCGATATGGAGCCATTTTACATCAATAGTTTGTTTCAATTAAAAGTATTTTTTTTATAATCGCACGCGATGTGTCCGATTCACGGATATGGTCGGTACTAACTATCACGCTCGGCGTCTTACGTTAGACGTATTAGTCTACCTGTTGTCTGAAATCGTTCGCCCTGCATGCGGAGTCTAGTAGTTGTATCGTCGAAGGGGAACGCTCAAATTCTAAAAACTACAGTGTTTCGCAGTATTACACGTTTTAAAATAACTTGTCATTCTCACTCACCTATGTTACTGTACTCCATTTTGCACCCATGCAAATACAAAAATCCCTCCCAAGAGCAATTAGAAAACAACACTTACATTTTTCTATTACTGCCCAGTAGGTGTCAAATTGTTTGATAAAGTTAAGTTTAAAATAACATTTTAGGGGCCCGCAGCGCCGCCTTGTGGTCGGGAAGGGCGTGTGGAGTGCAGAATCTAACGCCATTAATTTCCCGGCGGGGTCCTGTATAAACGGTTTTTATTATAAAATTTTATTCGGCGCGGTTGCCGGGTGGCCCCCAAAATTGTGTGATGAAGTGTGTAATGGCTTTCCAAATTTTAACATGCTTGTTTGTATCATGTGAGATCTTCATCGCGTGGGTAGGTCGGTACCTACTACCTAGGTAGGTACCTACCTACAACAAGTAGCTACTTGTGCACCTATTTGTACTTAGGGCGAAGCCCAAAATAAGGATGATGACTGGGTCAGAAAAGTATTATTCTAATTAGTCCGTTAGTTAGATTATCCAAAAATAATGTACCCATATTTTTCAAAGATACAGAGTATCAAAGTTCGAGAGTGGGGGCTTGTGACGTCACCGATGTGTAAAAATCGTACAAAAGCGTGACGTCATGCGAAATTTAAATGCGCGGTATCTTCGTTATTTATTGTTTCTCAGAGAAAAGAAAAAATATGTGTACAATATTTTTTAGTAATCTAACCGATGGGCCAAAAATATTTTTTCAGTCATCATGCGTATTACTTACCAAGGTACTTAGTTTTATAAATAGTTATAAATAAATGTAAATTCGACAACTACCAGTGATCATCTTTAGCGCTTGACGTTATAATATATGACGTTCCACGGGTACCTTATGGCTCTGGCACTTACGATATTGTGTTTATTCAAGCTAAGTTTATACAAATTGTTTTCCTAAATGTCCTAAGCGCCACCGTCCACAAGGTGCCTTTAACTGTGGAATGTCACATATGTTCACTAGTTTTAATACGTAACTAGTGGTTCGCGAGCTCTTATAACCAAGCAATAACCGACTCTTTCTCCTGGCTTATATCATAGCCATTTCAGTAAATTCCGTCTATTTATAACGCTACAGCAATCTTCTCCCATTTGCTCCTTCCACTCCCCTTTTGGATTTCTTTTTGACATCTTGTGTACTCGTATAATGAATTCATAGTGTGCCTTTCAAATTTTATTGAAATCCGTCAGTAAATAACGCTACAGCCTACGAATAATAAATTCTCTAGAAATGTAACGCTCCTACATTCACCGCTTCGATTCTGATTCCATTTACGCAAACAAACTAACAGTAATAACAACGAAACACTCAAACACACACATAGACAAATATGCATGCGATCGCGACAAGGTCATGCTTCGTCGTTGGGTGGGGGCGGTCACCGCAACGATCGGTGAGGTACAACGCGTGGCTTAGGTACATTTTGCATAACACTTTCCACAAATGTTAAGTATGGATTATTAAAATGTTTATCGGTCAATTAATCTAGCTTATTGAATCAAATTTACTATGCACAGTGCAATGTCTTTACTTTAAAGTAGATACAAAACCAATCATGTGTATCCGATCTGCCCATCTATTTCTCACTCGCCTTTGTACGAAGGCTGTGTGCGAATTGCGATTAGTGATTAGTCTGGCGGCCGTCGATATTAAACAATGGCTTCCTGAGCGTTATTTGCGAGTACCTCACCAGGGCCGGGATTGTAAGCGGGATTCAACGTAGCTGTTTGGACGGGCGAGGGCAAACACAGCTTTATCGCATGATGACGATGAACCCAGGTCTATTCCGTCCACGCTGACCTGGGAATAAAGTTGAATGTACCAGCTGCTTCACTTCCCAGGCAGATCTAAAAAGTCGATCTGGGAAATGGGTAAGAGTCTGACTGAATCAAGTAAATAGGCGATGCGGCTAGCAATCCGTTACTATTATGATTCCCTTCTGTTGTGGCAAAAAGTATGTATGTATAGTATGGCCCACCATCACGCTGAAAGTAATCTTTGGGTCTTATTACCTTAGGTGATAAAACCGAAAGTACCTATATATAGTTGAAAAACAAAAAAACCAACATCTGCACCACACACACTGCTGCACACTGTTGTGTGGAAATGCCGAATTTGTTTTTTTGATTTTTTTACTGTTATTTTATTATCATTATACTATAGCGATCTATTATAGCCCCTAATGCGATTTATTACGCATAGTATGCGTACGTATTTGATTGTGTAAATGGTACAATACCTACTTATGAGAGACTTTAATATACTACGTATAATTGACATATTATGTCAATTATACGTAGTATAATTCTTACGTGGCATTTCTTCACCATTTCTTATTTCATTATTTAAATTGAGTACTTTAGTACTGCATCTTGAATGCCTAAAAAACCCTTTAAAAATATACGTAGTATATTAAAGTCTCTCATAAGTAGGTATTGTACCATGTACACAATCAAATAGGTACGCATATTATGCGTAATAAATCGCATTACGAGCTATAATAGATCGCTATAGTATAATGATATTAAAATAACAGTAACAAAATAAAAAAACCAAATTCGGCATTTCCATACAACAGTGCGGGCAATTTGTATGGGAATGTCGTTATTTTTTGTTGTTCAACTGTTCTTTATTCTAATATCATTATACCATGAGTTCCAATTCCAATTTTAAGTCAATAGAATACAGGTGCGTTTATCCGTAAATTTACGCCGCATAAGGCCGGGCGTACACGGGCGACTTGGGCAAACGGGCAGTATTTGAACACGCATAATCCTACAGGCTGTAGTATCCATTAAGACCACATTTCGGTTCGCTCTGCAAAGCGTTTGTAAGGGAATATACACATAATTGCTATCAGACCCGCACCAAGGCGGACTAACGAGGCTAAATCTACATTTGCGGATTTTAATCTAAAATCTACGTAATATCGTGTTAGAGTTAGACTGGAACTGTAAAGTGAGTTTGTTTGTTTGTAATAACTTTATTGTACCAAAAATTTTAGTATAAAAGACAACATAATACGAAAGAGCAAATATACAAAGGCGGACTTATCCCATGTAGGGATCTCTTCCAGTTAACCTGCATTTGACCTACAACCTGAGTTTGTACACGATTAGGGTTGGTATTGACCAATACTCCATATTCGGTAAGTTCAGGCTCACTTGATTTTGTACATAATCTTCAAGACTTGTCATTCATGTCTTCCACACACGGACAACTTTTTACATAGTTTTATCTACTTAGATGATGCATCCTGTACTAAATAAGTATGCCACTAGGTTTTCCCTCAATGTCAACAAAATTTCGACGCAAAATGGTTTAACTCTAGTAACAATACTGTTTTTGAGCATCATTTCTATGAAACTATACTCGTAAGTAGGTAGAAATAATAGGTTGGGGAAAAAGTCTTTTCGCATTTTATATGAAAATTCAAAACATTTTTTAATATAGTTTATTTACATTTAACTAAAGTATGTAGGTACCATTTTGTTCGATAACTTTTTGCCATCTTATAGGTAGGGACATGATCCCATTGCTATAGAAATTTTGGGGCTTCTGATCAAAAAACTGCGTCAAGTAGTTTTGGCAGTCCTCTCGTGATGTTAACCTGACACTGCCTAAAGAATTCTGAAGAGATCGAAACAGGTGGAAATCTGAAGGTGCCAGGTCAGGACTATACGGCGGATGCATTAACACCTCCCAGCCAAACTCTCTTATTTTTGCTGAGTGGTTAAAGATGTGTGAGGTCTAGCGTTATTATGATGAAAAACCACATCCCTTCTGTTGATTAATTCCGGCCGCTTTCTCTCAACTTCTTGCTTTAATCTTATCAGTTGTTCGCAGTAGAGTTCTGAATCGATGGTCCTGCCTGGTGGTAACAGCTCATAATGAATAATGCCCTTCCAATCCCACCACACACACAGCATCACCTTGTTGCGAGTTAACCCGGGTTTCGCCACAGTCTGTGAAGCCTGACCGGCCTTTGACCATGATCTTTTTCGCACGTTCTTGTCGTACGGGATCCACTTTTCATCACCAGTTATCAATTTCTTCAAAAATGGTTCGGTCTCATTACGTCGTAATAAATAATCACAAATGAGTACACGATTCATTAGGTTTCTTTCAGAGAGCTCGAGAGGTACCCAAATATCGAGCTTTTTTGTGTACCCATTTTTTTTCAAATGCGCCAAAACTATTTTGTGGTCAATTCCCAGTTCTTCAGCTACGTCGTAACTACTGATATGCCAATCTTGCTCCACTTTTTCAAAAATAGCATCCATTTTATCCGTAACAGGGCGACCAGAGCGACGTGCATCTTTGACATCAAAATTTCTGGATTGAAAACGCTTAAACCAAATTTATGCTACTCTTACAGACACTGCACTAGGTCCATAAACATCGCAAATTTTTTCGCGGCTTGCGTTTCATTTTTACCTTTTTGGTAGTAAAATTTTAAAATGTATCTAATTTCTTCATTAGATTCACTCATCTTGACGGTAAGAAAAACAAATGAAAATCACGCATTTTCCTAATTTGAATTTGGAATTATCTTCTTTAAAATTTAAACTTTTAAATATTACCAAAACCAGCCAGGTACAAATAGTATCGCCAAAGTGGTTTTATTACAAGTTCATACATACTATATGCGAAAAGACTTTTTCCCCAACCTAATAGTACTTACTAAATATAGCGCTTGAGAACATTGGGATTTAATTAAATGCACGATGTGCCTAATACAGGTTCTAACAAAATATACTGCAACTATTTTATGGCTGAATTCAGTCCATGATACTGAACAACTTTCCCCAAGTAACATATTCGATATGAAAAATATTTTTTGACTGATCCGAGTTTCTATAGAAAGCAAAAATTTTTTCATATTTTTTATGTGTTCCTTGGGGAAAGTTGTTCCGTATCATTGACTAAATCTACCCTTATATTAGTTTCAATATAATTCGGTCAGTAATTCTGAGGCACCTTCCAATCTACGGTTAGTAAAGTAATAAAGCTTTAGTGTCCTTCCGTCCTCCTGATCCTTCTCATTCTTAATTTTACTGCTTCGGGACTGGGCGTAGCTTTCCTGTTTTTTCTTCTTCATAGATATCAGTGGTACCGTGCCCGCCCAGAGATGCCGATGTGCTAAGTGGAGAAAAGAAATCCTCTATTAGCACTGCTGCGCATTGCACTTTTTAATACTTAATTCTGTGGCACAATCGCCAGCCAAATCGGTATTTTGGCCTAACTTAACTTAAAAAATTATAGCAGCAAATACATAAAATTATTTCCGCAATCGCTTTGAACTATTACGCGGCGGATTATCAGGAAAGCAAAATTAAATAACGTCCTAACAAATTGACGCGGGCTTGGAGGTGACAATATTTAGGATAAATCAGGTTAAGCCCGCCAATGGGGGGCCGGCAGCCGAAGGCGACCGCCAATGGCGCGCCGCGATCGAAATTTGAAAATTACGTGGTTCCGCGTCGATGCGTTTGATTTTAGGGAACCCCTAATATTTAGAAGATTGTTGTAAGATGTGTACGTAAATACATACGTACGACACAATGTGTGTATTTAGCACTTTTACAAAAAAAATGATTTAGATTTAATAAATAGCACTCTTTAGTAGTCCTTATCTATACTAATATTATAAAGCGGAAGAGTTTGTTTGTTTGTTTGTTTAAACGCGCTAATCTCAGGAACCAATGGTCCGATTTGAAAAATTCTTTTTTTGTTGGGTAGTCCATTTATAGAGGTAGGCTTTAGGCTATATAACATTACGTTCCGACAACCTCGCGAACGAAGTCGCGGGCACAGGTAGTTAATAATAAAGTCCTTAAAATATTTTTTTTTGAAGATTTACTGTGAGGTTCGCTGTGGACGCTGTGGTTGTATGTACCCAACAAGATAAGCTATATTTCACTGTGATTTATTTGATATATTGTGGCTATTTTTATTACTTTTAAATTTCACTTCACTGATGACTTACATGTGTAGGTATCGATTTTTAACAGTGTCAACTAATGTTATAGCCGTGTTCATAATAAAGCTGGTGAAAGATCAACCTACCATCGGATTGACAAAACCATAGGCATATCTATGATTTGATTTAAAAAATATAAGATGAATCTAGAAGCCTGCACACTATTTCGGCGGTGCCCAAAAACACCTTTGTTTACATTGCGTACCACAATTTATGAGAAAACTACAGCAACAATAAATCCAATGCTGTACTTAGTATCTTCATAATTAACAAAAAGCGGCAAAGTGCGAGTCGGACTCCCCTATGAAGGGTTCCGTAGCAGCAAGTAATAATATAAAAGTTCTAAAGGTAAGTTGGGGTTTACGATTTATGACGTATTAAAAAATAACTACTTACTAGATCTTGTTAAAACCAATTTTTGGTGGAAGTTTGCATGGTAATGTACATTATATATATTTTTTTAGTTTTATCATTCTTTTATTTTAGAAGTTACGGGGGGGGGGGGACACATTTTACCACTTTGGAAGTGTCTCTCACGCAAACTATTCAGTTTAGAAAAAAATTATATTAGAAACCTCAATATCATTTTTAAAGACCTATCCATAGATACCCCACAGCTATGCCATATGGGTTTGATAAAAAAAATGAGCTTCAGTTCTAAGTATGGGGAACCCCCAAAATTTATTGATTTTTTTTCTATTTTTGTGGGATTCACAGGATACATCTACTTACCAAGTTTCAACAGTATAGTTCTTATAGTTTCAGAAAAAAGTGGCTGTGTCATACGGACGGACAGACAGACAGACATGACGAATCCATAAGGGTTCCGTTTTTTGCCATTTGGCTACGGAACCCTAAAAACTAAGTAAAGGTCAACAAGGTTTGATTGAGTCCAAAATCAAAGATAAGTTCAGATTATAGGGTGTTTAGTTTAATAAGAATTCGCCAAAAATGTGGGTTTGTAAACCATAATGAAAAATTATTTTTGCCCGAATCATATAGTTGCCGTACCTGAATTTTCCGGGGTCCAGTGCTGCCCCCATTTAAAATAAATCATTTCAAAGAAAACGGAGACATCATTTAAAATTTTGTTACTACCAAGTCCTAGCTAACCTGTCAAAGTATTTTATGAACTGCTGTTTACAGTTTAAAGTGAGAACGAACACTTCCACTGCTGAAAACGCACCGTATGTGTTTACCTCTTTGGAAAAACACACACGTTGCATTTTTCAGCAGTGGAAGTGTTAAGCTTCACTACGCACATTTGCGAATAACGGCCACTTTTTGCAAGAAGATATAGGCAAATGGCCTTGAAGTGTGAAATAAATTGTTAACTCGTAAATATGGTGATAATTTCCAAATTGCTCTTCGTCATGCACTAGATAGCCCTTTAAATTATTTTACGAACTGCCGTTGAAACTATTATTGGTGATCCGTCTAGCTTCAAAACTTGCCGTGGCCACTTTTGGCGAAGGCATGTTTTAAAGCTAGACGGACTAATGTAAATACTTTCAACGGTGGTTCATAAAATAATTTAAAGGGCTATGTAGTGCATGACGAAGAGCAATATGGAAATTATCTCCATATTTACGAGTTAACAATTTATTTCAAATGAGGGCGCCACTTCAAGGCTATTTGCCTATACCTTCACCTTAACGTTCTCATTATAAACTGTAAACAGTAGTTCACAAAATAATTTTAAGGGTTATCTAGGACTTGGTAGTAGAAAAATTTTAAATAATGTCTCCGTTTTCTTTGAAATGATTTATTTTAAATAGGGGCAGTACTGGACCCCGGAAAATTCAGGGACGGCCTTAATAGAAACCTTTATTTATCTCACCCTTTGTAGTGACCGCTTTAGCTAAAAACTGTTATTTTATTTTCAGATATAGAGCAAATTGGTGAGGTTTCTGGCTTCAGAGATTTGGGCCGCTTGTTCTTGATTGATGGTAAGTTTTAATCCAAAAATATTCCACTTTAGTTCGCCACAAAGAATAACATCTGTTATTCCTCTGTGCTGGATAGAAGTTCTTTGACGTGGTAGGAGTTGACACTACTCCGGAAAGGACCAAACGTCTTGTAACATTTTTTGAAGAAAGGGCGTGAGGGAGGATCTTCGTTCCTCTATCTGTTCCTCCTCTGTCTCAGTCTGCCTCCAAACTTGCCCCAAACTCGAATGTTTTTTTTTACATTTGGAAACGCCACAGGCCTAAATTTTGGAAGAGTTACAAACTCTTTGTACTTTTTTGTAAACAAGTAATAACTGATATGGCCCAGTGAACTAATACTAAAATTAGTAAAACACTGATTTTCTGCCTCACCCCTTGCTGGATCCGACTAATCATCTATTTCTTACTAGCAATTCTAGATACTTATTTGTAAAATGTAATACAAATTCATTAAATAAAATTGTATTTTATTAAAGTGCATACAGAATTAGCACATAACTAGTAAAAACACAGAGACATATCAATGACAAAACAAAGGCAGTCATATTGGCTAAAGATGATTGCTGGTAATGTAAAATTTGTGTGGTTTGGTGTTAAAAATGCTCATCTTCATGTGATTTTTAGTCTCAACTGCAGGAGCAGTGCACGACACGACCCCTCTACTAATAGTGCATTACTTGGCCAGAATAGCCAGAGGATTTGGCCTACACTCTCCACGCTGCTAGCCAATGCTCATGAGCAATATGTGAAATAGTTAAAATGAACAGTCATAATACGGTTGTAGTAATATTTGGGACTGTGGTGGACGTCTTTAGGCGCCGTCCGCCACTCAATCGGGTATAAAAAACCAGAGCTCCAGAAGCTCCCTTGAAGCAATCAACAACAAAACAAAAGATTGGCTCTAAAGGGCATGTATCCAGGGCCGTAAAATAATTCTCAAAAAAAAAGAATTGCTGATGGACGACAGCGAACAAAAATAATCTGTCAGTAGTTTTGTCTCCCCCATTTGTCTCTCCATCGTTCAATTTTGTTGTTTTATAAAATTGTAAAAAAAAGATTAGGTACCTGAAGAAAGTCTTTCAATAACAGTTTCCAAGTTGCAATACCTAATACATAAGCAGTAAGTACCTTATATAAAGTAAATTCAAACCTGCAACTACCATTGACGAGCCGCCGACAGGCGTTTTCCATTTCCTCTCATTCCTCTCTTAAAATATTGGTTTGCCGGTCCCACTTCCGCCAATCTTGGGATCGTCTCCACGGTGTCTGTCCTTTTCTATCGAAACAACGAGGGAAAGAGATAGAATTGTGGCTAATTGATGGAAAATTAATCATTCTTTTGCACTTTGTGCGCAAAACGATGGATTAGTAAAATGTTCAGGTATAAAAGATACTTGCCGTAAAAATGTACATTTGGTATAATATGGGTATAATGATTATTTGCTAAAATTTGACGACCTCTGTGGCCTAGTGGTCATCATGCCCGGCTGTCACACCGAAGGTCCCGGGTTCAAACGCCGGTCAGGTCAAGATACAAAATAATATTTTTAGATTGACCTGAGTCTTGGATGTTTATCTATAAAAATCTCCAAGGAACATATGCCGAAATAAGAAAAATATTTTTTTCTTTCTGTACAAACTCGGATTAGCTGATTGAAGTATGGGAGGTCAAAAATTATTTTTTATATTTCGATATATGTTCCTTGGGGAAAGTTGTTCAGTAGCATGGACTTAATCCACCGTTAAAATAGTTTCAGTATATTTTGTATATTAGTTTTGTTTGTATATTATCTAATTACATTTTGAGCTTTCGACGCGAGAAGAAGAAGTATATTTTGTTAGACCCTGTAGGTATATTAAGAAAAGGAGTAAGACACTGACTTTAAATGTTTCAATTTATAACTTTAGAGCATAAGTAGATGTAGGAAAGGCGTTTACTCTGGAACTGAATATCTGTTTTGCTACTTGCTCTGTCGCGGTAGGTACCACAGTGCTCAATTAAGTTAATTTATATATAATAAAAAAAACAGATATTGTACCATGTACGTGAAAAATAAAAAATTATTCTACCCTTGCATAAACATAAAGATTTGATGGTTTTAAACTTAAGTTCAATTATTAAAAATCAACGACCATGAAACTTAAAAAAAAAACCAAAATACTTACATTATGTACCTTGTAATTTCTTTTTTAAAAGAGCTGCACGTCGTGATATATTATATTTTTTGTCTTTATTTGTCCAATTATAATAGCTCCGTCAGTAATCGCTCGAACATTACTATGGAAAATATATCGTAATATGTCTTGCTATAATTTATATTATAGCTACGTATGTTTATGTAGCATTACCTTAGTAGTTTTCGGCTACAACTAAATAAAATTCCATCATCCTACCATTCTACATACATACTATTACGTCTTTATCCCTAATGGGGCAGACAGAGCATTTTCGGGCCTTGTGACAGTAGTCAGAGCCCAGGGCTGCAAGACCCTAAAACCACTTTTAGCGTGATGGTGGGCGAGAAGGTGGAAAAAGAAAAAATAAACGGGCAAGTGCGAATCGGACTCATATGTGAAGGGTTCCGTACCTCCGTACAATGTTTTAAAACGCTGAAGAAACCCGTTTCTTGTATGACGACCCCCTGTAATTTTTAACTTTAAGGTAAATTGCGGTTTACCATTTATGACGTATAAAAAAAAAATACTTACTAGATCTCGTCAAACCAATTTGGAAGTGGAAGTTTGCATGGTAATGTACATCATATATTTTTTTAGTTTTATCATCTCTTATTTTAGAAGTTATAGGGGGGACCGACGGGACACACATTTTACCACTTTGGAAGTGTCTCTCGCGCAAACCATTCAGTTTAGAAAAAAATATATATAAGAAACCTCAATATTATTTTTGATGACCTATTTATAGATACCCCGCACGTATGGGTTCGATAAAAAAGAAATTGAATTTCAGTTCTAAGGGAACCCCAAACGTTATTGTTTTTTTTCTATTTTTGTGTGAAAATCTTAATGCGGTTCACAGAATACACCTACTTACCAAGTTTCAACAGTATAGTTCTTATTGTTTCGGAAAAAAGTGGCTGTGACATACGGACGGACAGACGGACAGACAGACAGACATGACGAATCCATAAGAGTTCCGTTTTTGCCATTTGGCTATGGAACCCTAAAAACCTACATTCTGCACATAGATAATCCAGTTCGTTTACTGGATACTAAAGCCTTAAAAAGTTTAAAAGATTTAAAAGTCCACCCTTACCCTTGGTTTTTAGTTAAATATACTTTCTTTTAATTGTTTAAATTCAAAGATCGATCCGCCGCGAGCCCGGTAGCTGGCGGTGACATTAAAATGGGAGATTTTTGGTTTGCATCTTTGGTTTTTAACACTTTCACCGCGAGACTTTATATCAGTTGTCGTGCTCCCAGCGCGAGGAATTGTGAATATCCATAGTTATTGGTCGGATAAATCCGACGCTCGCGAAATGGGCACGAAATTTTTTGTCGGATTAATCCGACGTTCGCGGTTAAAGGGTATAAAACAAGATAAATTATAGGTATGTATTTTTAATTTCGCTTAAAAGTAATACTTTCCTACTTTCCGTAAATATAGCTACGAGGTTCAAAATCACCCTGTATATATTAAACTGAAGTACCTATTTCTACTGTCTGTTCCATACTACCATGTTAGTTATAAAACACGGCAGTGATAAAGTGATAAAAAAGTGACATAGTAATAAAACGACCTATCAAGTAGGTAGTAAATTCATTAGTTTTTTTATGTAGCTACGTCGAAGTGGTTCACATCAACTAATAGCAATGCCTAATGGAAAATTAAAATTCCAAATCCAAGTGAAATCAGCTTTAAGGCTCGCATTCCTCCAAAGCTGAGCGACGTTACGTAACATACCTACGTTACGTAACAATGCTGATTTTATAAAGATTTTTAAAACGAACGATTATCTGGCAATTCTGTTATTTAATTTTATTTTATTTTATTTCTTCAAGTACACATGAAAATTTACAAACATACACTTTAAAAAAATAAGGAAAACATAGTACTTAGGTGCTACTTATTTCTAAAGAAATTTCTTCCAGTAGACCCGCGAGAGGAAATGGGAAAAAAGAGGTAACTGGCGTGTACCTACAACACAAAACTAAATAAATAAATAGACAAGGAACATAGCTACATAAACATACATAAATATACTTACATGAATACATATATAAATATATATTCATAAAGCATATATATAATAAATACATATGTTAATATTTCTAAATATATTAGGATGATAAATACAGATAGTGGTCTTTTACTCGTTTCTTGAACGTCGTTATGGTTTTAGACTCTCGAATGTTCGGTGGTAGCTGATTCCATAGTCTAACTGCTTATGTGACTGACTAACTTATGTGAGTTTTCAAGAATATAACTTTTTTGATATTATTATGTCAGTACCTAGGCGACTGGCTGGAATAGCTAGATCGATTTTTAGGGTTCCGTACCTCAAAAGGAAAAAACGGAACCCTTATAGGATCACTTTGTTGTCCGTCTGTCCGTCAAGACCCTTTTTCTCAGGAACGCGTGGAGGTATGAAGCTGAAATTTATATCAATTACTCAGGTCTACTGTCCCTTGAAGCTGTGAAAAAATCAAACTTCTAAGCCAACGCAATCAAAAGATACAGCCGTTTATGCCGCAAATTTTCGCCACTTGCAAGGGAATCAAAACCTACAGGGTGCTTCCCGTGAACTCAGAATCTTGAAATTTGGTACGAAGCAACGTCTTATAGCATAGATAAAGGAAAAATTACGAAAACCATAAATTTTTTGTTACATCACATAATATATTTTTTTTTAATAATTTTAAACTTACTACCCATTTCCTCATAAACGCGTAGAGGTATTAAATTGAAATTCATACCAAATACTAAACCTTGCAGGTTTGTACGGAACCCTCGGTGCGCGAGTCCGACTCGCACTTGGCCGGTTTTTTTTTCATCCCTAAAACCCCTACATACCAATTTTCATCGATATCGTTGGAGCCGTTTCCGATAGCGAAATCATAACAGGCGACAGGAAAGTATAAGGTTGTTTGATAATTGGTATGAATTAGAGATTATAGCCCGAAATATTAGGCTTTATTCTTTAAAAAATGGTTAAAAAGGCTAAAATTCTGCTTACGTAATACTAAAACAGTCCCTTACTGAAATTCAAGGTAACGTGCGAACAATTGTAGGAAAGACATAATTGAGACAAATGCTAAAGTTCCATGCGATAATACTTGCTCCACAATTAGATCCGCTAAATGTCAGGTTGCATCGTAAGAAAGCTGTGTGGATTTTCCTTCAACATATTTTATAGCAATGCAATGGAAAACCAGGTTACCACGGGCGCGGCACTGACGCACGTTTGGACAAACATGTAATAAAGTATAACTTTATTGTGCCACCGCCTTTAACAATCGAGCAAAACGCCTGCTTTACCATATTTACGCAAGGTACAGTAGGACGCGACCTTTATTCATAAACAAACCGACAATATTTATTGCAGCAAAATGCTTGGTATTTTTAGACGTTTTTCTTATTTGCTTCAGGTACAGTTGTTGTTTTATGTACTAAAGTAAAAAGGTGTTTAGTTAGAACTTCAGATAAAGTACGATTTTATGATAAGGCGTTGTTCTAAATACTATTGACGGTTGACTGGAAGATATTCCATTATGGGATAAGTCCGCCATTGTCAAGTTACTCTAGGTATATGTTGTTATTGTCTTTAATTACGTGTTCAAAGTACAATCTAATATATAAAATTCTCGTGTCACAGTTTTCGTTGCCATACTCCTCCGAAACGGCTTGACCGATTTTGATGAAATTGTTTGTGCTTATCCGGTATCTATGAGAATCGGCCAACATCTATTTTTCATCCCCCTAAATGTTAGGGGTAGTCTTTATATGGCAAAACAACGTTTGCCGGGTCAGCTAGTAAAGATATAACAAACAAACAAACAAACTACAAGTACTACAAAGGGCAAAAATGCAAATCATGTTAAGGCCGTACCTGAATTTTCCGGGGTCCAGTGCTGCCCCCATTAAAAATAAATCATTTTTAAGAAAACGGAAACATCATTTAAAATTTTACTAGGGCCTGGTAATAGCAAAATTTTAAATAATGTCTCCGTTTTCTTTGGAATGATTTATTTAAATGGCGGCAGCACTGGACCCCGGAAAATTCAGGTACGGCCTTAATAGGCGATGCGGCTAGCAACCCTTACACCACCACGCTATTTGAGTCTTGCGGCCCTGGGCCTGTCTACTTGTAAAATACTCTGTCTGCCCCATTAGGGATAAAGACGTACGTAATTACTTATATATGTAGTTATGTATTTATGTCCCAACTCCTAATACAACGCGACTATGATCACACGATCATCGCGCGAATAAGCGATGCGATGATCGCGTGTTCCTAACAAAATTTGTTGATGCGCGATGCAATTGCGCGATTTTTATTCGTACGAACGAAGGCGCGATGGATCGTTAGTAAGACCTAATTAGCTGGTCAAAATACTGGTACAAGTATTTTATTACTTAAAAGTAGGCTCCAACACCTGATTATTGTAATTGTTACACAATTTACCTAAATAAATAATTAAAAAAAAAATTGTTTTAAATAAAAATTAAAGGGGGTCGTCATACAAAAAAACTGTTTTTTCAGCGTTTAAACTAGATATTTATACCTAATGGTCTAATGGCATTAACTAGATACATAACATTTTCACCGATTATGTATTACTATGGCCGCTGTAACAACAAATACTAAACTAAGATAAAGTTAAAAATTAAAGAGGGTCGTCATGCAAGAAACGTGTTTTTACAGCGTTTTAAAATATTGTACGGAGGTACAACAACGGAACTTGCCCGTTTATTTGTATGTGTTTTTCCAGTATATGTGACTTATTACTATATTCAGACCGAGCAGTGTGACTGTGAACTCATTTACGCGTTCAATTTTAGTTCCATTAAATGCAAAGTGTATTCTTAGTGGCCTTTTTTGTTGTGGATGGAAGCACATAATTTTGGTTTTATTATAATTGATTTCTTAGTTGTGCTCGTTCATCCACCACAATTTTGGTAAGTAAGGGATGTTATTTATGATTTTATTGAGATGTCGTCAGAAAATAAGACGCACGATTCATCCATGGTTTTTAGGGAGATCATTGACGTAGATAAAGGGAACTACCAAAGAGAAGTGGCGCCCTCATGTAAAAATTATTGTTAATATTTCCATATTGCTAAATGTTTAAAAAGAAGTTTAAAAAGCCCTTAGAAAAAAAATGTTAGATGAGCTGTTACTTGTTAAAATGGGCAGTAAACGTGTAAAATTATGAAAAAAAATTCCCCATGTTATGAGAACGGAACCCTACAATGTACGTGGCCCGAAACCGACACGCACTTGGCCGAATGTTAAATGATAAATTCAGTCTTGTTATTTGGCAACCCTAAGTAAATACAATTGAGCTGCTCCGAGAATAGGCAGTCTAGGCATTAACAATTTAAGGGCATCCGCACTCAGGGCGACCGTTTAAATTTGTAGTAGAAGCCTGCGTACGCTATAAGTAATTGAACTGTGCCTTTGAATGTCTTGCTACGTTGCTTGCTGCCTTCTAACCTTGCAGGTTGCAGGCAGCCTGGGCGACTGTGAATGTTCAAATACCCTCTGTGTAAAGTAGACCATTTAAGAGCCCGTACTACCCTAAAGTTCTTAGAGCGATCTTAAATATTATCAATGATAACGAAATACTTTGAAATAAAAACACAGCAAAGTTCAGGACAACTCTATACATTATAGGTTTCGTAAACACGATTGCTTAAAATTTTCTCGATAGAAAAACATTGCGAAGTTTCCTCTAAATCACCTCAGAATTATACAAAAACGGAAAGTATTCAGGAAATACAATAAATTAGCCCTTGTAACTTTAGGTTATAATTGTATTAAACACTAGCGGCCCGCCCCGGCTTTGCACGGGTATTTAAGCTCCGTAAAAACCATCTTTGAATTTCAACGAACATTTTAAAAAAAGAATTGGCCAAATTGGTCCAGGCGTTGATGAGTTATGCGCTTACCAACACATTTTGCGATTCATTTTTATATTATAGATAAGGCAGCGATCATATGTCTTAATTTTTAAATAACTTAAATATTCTCTGTAAAACGAAAAAAAACAAAACCAGCCTCATTGACCTACCGTGATCTTTTCATACCGTAATGGCTCGGGAAGCTCGTGGAGCAAAATTTAGATTATCAACATCAGGCGCCCTCTTAAGTAATATTTGGATTGGACATCGGATAGTCATTTATGAAAATAGTTTTTCTCGATTAATATATCCTATTCCTAAGCCGCAGGAATCAATCACTTTCAGCCACAACTTTACAAAGGACAATCGAAATGACACAATGATCAAATCGATTGAATTGTGATAAGGAGCTGCCGATCACCAGGTAATCGAGAATCGGGACGTCGATTGAAGGCATGGTGATGCGTGGCACGCGACGCGACAAGCAATTTAGCACCACGAACATGGAGGGAAACTACTGGAATTGATGTCTGCTGGACTATTTCACTTGATCATTACATACCTGTATACATACTCGTACTATCACGTCTTTATCCCTATAGGGCAGACAGAGCATTTTGGATCTTGCGGCTCTAAGCAGCCAGCCCACATACAAAGAAACTTTGTTCAGTAAAGATTTGTAAAACACTAAAACCAATATATGAATCGGCCGCTACGAAATCAAAGAATTCTAAAAAGATTTATTTTATTTTATTTTAATAAAGGATTGGCTGTTGGCGGGTCGATTCTAGTGTCTTTCGTGTAACTACAGGCGCGCACATGCGCGAATGTCTGAAAAAAAAAGATTTCCATCCATGTGCGCGCTATATTTATAATTTTCTATTGCGAGATTTTATTTATAATTGTTTTCTCACAAATATGTTGAATAACGTTGCATGACCACGTGTGTATTGTTCATTACAAGTCTCGGCTCCATAGAAGCGCGGGCGTCAACTTAACTTGAATCATAATTTACTATTTGTTGTCGATTAATTTTCAACAATTAATATCTAGCAGCTAGCCATAAAGCCATAACGTCTCTTTACGCCTACACTCAATGTTCTGTAGCTGAAATCGTGAGCACGGCTAAGGCCCGCATTGTCGTCAATTTCACAATTTTATAAATACATCCATACTGATCTTTAAGTAGTGCGTGCTAAAGTTGATTATGGTTTGTCTTATTAATTAATGATTTGGTTCTATTTGGCTGCTGCATTGATTTTGCTAGCCAATCACTACCTAGTCACTTAATTAGGGTCTTTTGATTCTAAGACCTGTGTTCCTGCTATGGCAAAATCGATGAATTAGATGTTATTTTTTATCCAAACATCCACTATTTTCGACACACTTCAACTTTTTGACGTGACAACGTCTTAAATTAGGTTGCGGCTGGGAGTCACTTATGAAAAAGTGTAACGCTCGGTAACGTTACGATGAGTCACCGAACGAGAGAGAGGCCCGCCGAATGCCTTGCGTCTCTCTCCCACTCAACTATGATCGGTCTGCCGCCGTTGTCACGTAAAATCTTCGCCCGTAAAACCGACTTTACAGGCAACCATTTTTTTATTAATTAGTAAGTATACAGGGTCTAACAAAATATACTGAAACTATGTTAAGGCTATATATAGCTATGTTTATCTATATATGTATTTATTATAAAATATAGTATCGTTAAGTTAGTATCCCATAACACAAGTTTAGAACTTACTTTGGGGCTAGCTTTATCAGTGTGATATGTCCCTATATATATATATATATATATATATATATATATATATATATATATATATATATATATGTTAAGGCTGAATACAGTCCATGATACTGAACAACTTTCCCCAAGGAACAAATATCGAAATATAAAAAATAATTTTTGACCTCATGGACTTAATTCAATGTAAAAATAGTTTCAGTATATTTTGTTAGACGTTATATAAAAAAAACTAAACATACGAATTTAGTTATTTTATAATGAATGAGTAATTTTATACAAAAGCAGACTAATTTGATGAAGTAATATAATACAAAACAGCTCGCTCGAAACAACATTTTTTTACGAAAAATATCATACCCTCGAGTCTGGGGCCTCTGGAGGGCACAAACAAGTATGAAACAGCAACTTATTAAGAGGGCGCCTAATGTTAATAATCTAAATTTTGCTCCAGCTTCCACGCACACAAATTTACTCCAGCCGAAGCGAGACAGCGAGCCATGCGGGGCGTAGGAAATCGCGGCGGGTCAATGAGGCTGGTTTTGGTTTTGAGGTTTTTTTGCGTTTTACAAAGAATATTTAAGAGTTATTTAAAAAGTAAGACATATGATGACTGCCTTATGTTTAATACAATTATAATCCAAAGTTACAAGTGCTAATTTATTATATTTCTTGAGTACTTTCTGTTTTAGTGTAATTCTAAGGTGATTTGGAGGCAACTTCGCAATGTTTTTCTATCGAGGAAATTTTAGCAATCGTGTTTTCGAAACTTATTATGTTTAGAGTTAGTTCTGAACTTTGCTGTGTTTTTATTTCAAAGTGATTATTTCGTTAATATTGATAAATATTCAAGATCGCTCTAAGAACTTTAGGGTAGTATGGGCTCTTAAGATACAAGTACTTATATCGCATCTTCATCGTCTGTGATGCCCTTAAAATTAATTATACCTACCAAACGACGAAATCAACCGATTGCAAGAAACTGCATTGGTTGCCCTCTTGTTTCCCTTAATAACATTTCTTTCCACCACCGTTCCCGTCAATATTTGCCCTGGGAAGGCGTTCGTAATAAACTATGATGCTATTTATTTTCTGTGCGCATGTTGCAGTCAGTTATGCGAATTAGTTTTATTGAGTTTTTGGCGGAAATTCAAGGGGTTCAGTTGGGGTTTGCTTTGAATTATTTTGTTTAGTAGACTTTGTAACGTGAAATTGGTGTAGTTTGGTGTAATAAATGCTCATGGTCATGAAAAAGATAGTTAACTGGATAGTTATTGAACGGCTGTAAATATTTTTTTTTGCGGACTGCCGATGTTCTTTTTTAGGCGCCATCCGCCACTGAATCACCTATGAAAACTAGTGGACTCGTATAGATTTGTCGCCAGAACCTTCCTTGAAGCAGTCAAAGGACCTATACCAACATTACTATTATATTACACAGGTAACTCACGTGAAATATCAGCTACTGGCCGACATGTTTCGACCTCATCCGGAGGCCATCATCAGACCTACACCAATCTTTGATTGAAACTTTTACCTTCATTTCATTACAGATCGAGAGCTGGCACCAATTTCTGGGTAGGTATTTGAGGCAAGCTTAAAACTTGTCACATACCTCTCCTATTATACCCCAAAACTGAACTGCAGACCTGGCTGGTCAGTAGCGGGGCTAATTTTACCATTTTGATTTATTTAGATCAATGCCTGGCAGGTAGAGAGTCCCATCAAAATGACCTGTCTTTTTGAGAATCTAATTTTTAGTTATAAATAGTTGCCTCAAATACCTTTTTTATATGTTTTTGAAAAATACTTTTGCACGCGCCCGGCAATATCAAAGCCCCGACTAAATCGTAGCTGGCTAATTGATTTTTTTTATTCTTAAAACATTAAACTACAACATATAAAAAAATGCATATTGCCTTAAATAACTTTTCTAAATAAAAAAAACTTTAAAAAATGTATAGGTTGCTTTAGCCCCGCTACTCACCAGCCAGGTCTGTCGTTCCGTGTTGGGGTATAATAGGAGAGGTATGTGACAAGTTTTCAACTTGCCTTAAATACCTACCCAAAAATTTGTGCCAGCTCTCGGACCATTAACTTGTGCCTGCCTAAATAGCAGTTGTTTCGAGTCATATCTTAAAAAACTGTTTAAAAAACATTATTGAAGGTATCAACTTTTATTGTGTGACCAAGATACTTGTCAAGACAAATTTCATTAAGCCCAAACTCGATAGCGTCTCGTCGATTTATTACACCTTCCGACTTATCATCAGATCAGCTCATTGTTATAAAAGTATTAGCATATTTGCCATTCGATTTACATGTTTAATTTCTTTATGTTATGCATCGTGTTAATGAAAGAACGCAAAACCTCTCAGATGGTACGTCAGCCCATGTAACTGAACAACTTTTGTTCAACAACTTTCACGAAACTAAAAAAGAAATATTTGAATTTTCATACAAACTGATCAGCTGATCGAGTCAACTTGTACGAAAAAACTATTTTTTTTTTGGATATCGTGAAAGTTGTTGAACAAAACTTGTTCAGTTTCATGGGCAGAGGTACCATCTGAGAGGTTTTGCGTTCTTTCACTAACACGATGTATACCTACAGATGATGATAGATTTATAACACAAAAAAAGGAAACCTAAAGAATCGATCTGCCCAAATCATTGACATAGAATACTCGTAAATAGACCAGCTATCTCAAACATTGGCCCCTGTTTTATATTTTGGAATATATGGCGACGTTAATTTTATCATACGTATTTAATATTCAAACAATGAAATCTGATCACTTACCGATGGAAAGTTATTTCTTGACCCGTGTTCCTTGAATTATTCTTTCTGTGACGTAACTAACACACACCTCTTGGTGTGCCATCATCTTTAATTATGTGTACCATGTTTTCGTATGGTTTTCACTTATATACCTACTGTCAAAAGTTGAAAGTACTAGGCGTATAAGAACTAGCGAGCGAGCGACATAAGAGTTAAAGTTTAGTTTATGGAGATAGCTACCCATACATATAGTCGGTAGTCTACTCAAGTTTTACATAATAGCTAATACAAATATCATCATCATCTTCATTAGGTTTTTTTTTAGTCTCCACTGCAGGAACACGACCCTCTCTGTACTACTAGAGCCATATATAACGTCTAACAAAATATACTGAAACTATTTCAAGGGTGGATTCAGTCCCTGATACTGAACAACTTTCCGCAAGGAACATATACCGAAATATGAAAAATAATTTTTGACCTCCCATACAAGTTGACCGATCAGCTGATCCGAGTTTGTAGGGAAAGCCAAAAATTATTTTTCATATTTTGTTAGACCCTGTATACTCGTGTATGCCACAGCAGCCAGAGGAATTGGCCTTCACTCTTCACGCTGGCCAGACGGCTTGGAGAGGTCTCATTGATGTTTATGAGCTTTATTTAGCTTGTGTTTCCTAAGTCGCCTTCTACGACATCGACGGGAAAACTTGGAGTGGTCCTATTCTACTCTGCCTATTCCACACGGCCTAAATATGACTGGGGAAATCTTCGACGATATGGCGGTACATTGTGAGATCACATCAAGATCAAGATCTGGCTGGGCGCCCACGGAAGACAGTAAGAATATTCACGTCGTAGAAATGTTCAGCTCAATTGAAAACCGGAAAGTGAGTTAAATTTAACTTGCAAGATTTGATTACATAGGTACACAAAGACATCGAGAATCCATTCTTAAAATAGTTTCATTATATTTTTTTAGACCCTAGGTATACAGGGTTATTTTTAACTAACTTGCAACCTTTTTGGAGCAAGTTCAGTCCGTGATACTGAACCACTTTCCATAAAAACAATTATCGAAAAACGAAAACAAAATTTCGTCCGTCCATACAAAATCCATTTGGTTGAGCGCCGATTTATACTCGTATGGAAAGTCGAATTTTTTTTTTCGTTTTTTAATAATTATTTTTATGGAAAGTGGTTCAGTATCATAGACTGAACTTGCTCCAAAAAGTTTGCCAGTTAATTAAAAATAACCCTGTATAGTAGGTACATTGTAGACAGTAAAATAAAAATATTGCTATAACTTAACAAACACCTAACCATTTAATATATTCTAGGTATGCCACTATCATATATTTAGCCCCTATGTAGCCCGGTATTGCTTTGTTCAACAAAGTCTCATAGAGTTCCAAGTTAATATTTATTTATTGCAAACACAAGTGATGACATTTTACATTGATAAATCGCCTCACGCATTTGCGCATAGGTCGTCGATTTCAGATAAGAGTTGTCGCAACCCGTAACTATTTGTTGCCAATGTTGCCATGTACGGACCATTTTATTCGTGCAACTCTGTTAAGGCCTTTGCCCATTACCACAGCTGTGAAGCTTCATACATTTTGCGCAAAATTGACAAACAATGATAGATACAACGTTCGTACACACGCGTCCATGTGTGAATGAAACGTAGGGCTATCGTAGATAGATCGACTCATTTACCCAACTGTCACATTCTGAGTGTCAAATAAATAAAATACAATCTAAAATGACTACGAGTAATGATTAAAAAAAAAACATTAAAAATTAAACTTTATGCCAGGTAAGTATATAAAGTTTATATTTCCATAATGTTCCAGTTCCAATATCTAACGTTCCCATAAATCGTATGTACCTAAAGTTAAAGGCCTCCTTTTCCCGCAAACTGCCAGCACAGAATACAGTAAGAGTAAACAGAACGGAATCTCTTAAGGTACGCGCAATATGCGTCCCAGTTCCCCGCACCCGCACCTCTCCCCCGGGTCTTGTGAGCCAACGTGCGTCATCGAGGCGAAAACGGAGGAGAGGTGTGGGGACGGGGAACGGGAAACGGGGACGCATCTTGCGCGTACCTTAGGAGATTCCGTTCTGTTTACTCTTACTGTATTCTGTGCTGTCAGTGCAATAAAACAGAAAGGTACACCTGTCATGTTAAGTCTTTAACCTTCCAAGAAGATCAAGACCTAGGTTTGGCAACCGAGCGTAAAAACCAATAGCCATTCTTAAATATTAATCAGGAGGCCAATTATAAAAGGAAACAGGATAAATGCTAAGGCGGTCCCCTTAAGCGACGGCGATGAATATGCGATGAATATTAGGGCGTCCCCCCAAAGCGACAATATACCTACTGAACTTAACACTGTTCCAATGTCCCAATTTCATGTATGCACTTAGAACATTGGAACAAAGACTGGACGCAGTGTTCAACTAAGTAACATTTTGCATCGACATCACATTAGTTGTTCAAGAGGCAAAATGGAAGACGTATAATCACATCAACTAGGAAACGGATTCATACTATTATTTGCTAGAGAAAGCCTTGACTTTCAAGCGTTAACTCCCAATAACTTTTAAATGGTTGAACCGATTTTCATCAAACATAGCTAAGAACCACCGCAAGAGAACATGCTTTCACGTTAAAGAACCGCATCGATTTTGGTCCATCTGTTCGAGAGCGCTACAATGCCACAGACAGACAGACATTAGCGTCAAACTTTACACCTAAACACCTCTCTTTTCGGTCGGGGGTTAAGAAAGCTGACCCCGTGTAACAGGAAACGGCAGAAGTATGGCAGTTGTCAAGCTATGTCAGATTTACGAATACAGATTCGTACTCGTAAATCTGACATAGCTTGACAACCGCCATACTTCTCACTAAGCGACATACCATTTCATAACTAACCATATTATATCGATTTGCCGGGTACACTCAGGCACGTCATCACGCGGGACAGCTTCCGTTCTGTACGTTAGTACTTATATTTATTGTGTGGTAATGTGCGAAGGCCTTTAGACAACTCTCCAAATACCAGATGAGCTTTATGCACTGTAACATAGGTCCTTAAGGTTTATTGTTTTGTTGAGATTTGCGTAGATTAGATAAATCGATTGGGTCAATATGATTATATTTTGGGCTTCAACTTTATCAAATGTTTAGTGCATTGAAATTTGTTTTAAGGTTCCGTACCCGAAGGGTGCAAACGGGACCCTATTACTGAGACTCCGCGGTCTGTCCGTCTGTCACAGGGCTCTATCTCTTGATCCGTAATAGCTAGACACCTGAAATTTTCACCGATTATGTATTAACTATGACCACTACGACAACAAATACTAAAAATAAGATAAAGTTAATAATAATTAAAGGGGTCGTCATACAAGAAACGTGTTTCTTCAGCGTTTTAAAACTTTGTACGGTGGTACGGAACCCTTCATGTACGAGTCCGACTCGCACTTGCCCGTTTTTCTGTTAAAAGATTTATGTAGTGATCTTATGTTAGTTGAAAGACTTTGATGTTTATTAAATCTTTAGGTACTTATAATGATTAGACTATTTACAACAACAGGTTTTCAGTCTAGAAGACGTTTTCTTATTAATGGTTTTGAAGAAGCACATTATAAAATGGTCCATGGTGACCTGGGAGGTAGATCCCGTGCACATCGTAAAAGTGAGCGAGAATCAGAATGGATAGGCGATGCCGCTAGCCGCTAGCAACCCGTCACTTTTTTGATTTCCATTTTCCATCTTCACGCCCACTAAAGCGTGGAGCGTTGGAGGTTACTGCCCAGGGCTCTGCCTGCCCCATTTATACAGGCCAAAAAATATAAAGTGAGGAGTTTTGATTTACACATAAGTTATTCTTCTTCTGCTCGAGTAGAAAGCCTATTTATTAATTTAATTAAATCAAATTTGACCAGTATTTGGCCACGGCGATACCCCGGTCATTTGCCTCATTTAGGTCTTGTATTGTGCATGATAACATAAGTTATTGAATCGATTCATAATATCGGTGAAGGAGTATCCGAGATATAGACTACATTCGTAAGGGGTTCGCGAGTTCACAATTCCGAAATACTTACTCAGTTTTTAATTGAAAAATAAGTTCAGGAATAAGCGAGCCAGCCCACGTATCGAACTCTACTCTCATTTTTTTTCATGTGTGTAAGTGGCCAACACTGGTGTCAGATTTTTCAACCTGCCTAAACTAAAGGCGTCTGACATATCTTGACGACTGCTATACAGTGATGACAGCCAAGACCAACGGCTTAACATGCCTTTCGAGGCACGGAAAAGCTCAAGAAATTTTCATGTCACTTGTGGTCACCCATCCAAGTGCGGACCGCAGCTGGTGACGCTTAACTTGCGAAAGCGCGTACTCAGCGGGCCACCGAGCTCCTCTTATGAGTTCAAATCATATTTTTTATTATTTAAAATAAGAATATAAATATTTTCAGGCCATTTCCGTTACCACCGGAAAGCCTCGACTTCCCGCAACACACTATAGATGATCTAGGACTTCAACTGGGGGCCGTTATGTAGGCCTCTAGGGCCCTTCGCGCCCTTCGCTCAGTAGGCCACAGCCACAAGGGCCATTTTATTAAATTACGCGCACTACTATCGTAGCTTATGCATTGTTAATACTTCTTTATAGGCGACTAGCTGTTAGCCAGCGGCTTCGCTCGCGTAAATTTTGGTTTTACTGAATCCTATTATTAATAACTGAGCAAAATGAAACCGATCACCTTCCTCTATTTATATAGTTTTTTAATTCTCTCAATCCAGCTGGTAACTTTTATGTAAAGGTTATGAAGAATCTCTTTATAAACCACATTAACGGTAGTAAGAAAAGCATTGGGAGAAATGATTAGGAGACTATTAGCAGAACTCACTCTGGAACATGCCACATAGAATTTTTAGGACTTGGTATTAGCAAAATTTTAAATGATGTTTTAAAATTTTGCTAATACCGGAAAATTCAAGTACGGCCTTAAGGCCGTACCTGACTTTTCTGGAGTCCAGTGCTGCCCAGTATTTATTGTTATTGTGGTCATAGTAATACATAATTGGTGAAAATTTCAAGTATCTAGTTAATGCCATTATAAAGATCAAGTTAAAACCGCTGAAAAAAACACGTTTCTTGTATGACGACACCCTTTAATTTTTAACTATTTTTTATTTTCAGTATTTGTTGTTAATAGCCGCCACCAGTAATACATAAACGGTGAAAATTTCAAGTGTCTAGCTATTACGGTTCAAGAGATAGAGCCCTGTGACTGACGGACTGACAGACAGACAGACAGACGGACAGACGGACAGACAGCGGAGTCACAGTAATAGGGTCCCGTTTGCACCCTTTGGGTACGGAACCCTAAAAAACTTATCATAAATATCTCAGAAGTCACAGACAGATCTCGTACCTACCCGCACTAGACAGGGCACTTTAATTTTTATATAATGGATGGATGGATTGATTCGGCGCCTGTTACAATAGAATAGCTAATAGCTGAGTGTAAGTTACTTACAGCGGGTAGGCGACTTAAGTGAACCTATAAATATAGCCTCTCACTCTAAAAGTATCAATACACAGTATAAAACAAAGTCGCTTCCGCCTTCTGGCCCTCTAAATATAGGGTAAAAGCCGGATAGTTGCCCGACTTTTTGAAATTACTTTATTTATATCTCTGTGTACAAAATCAAGATTTTTTATTTGTGAAACGGGTAGGTACTTTGGTGTATTATCTTCAAATTTATGAAAGGAATAACTAAACATTATCTTTAATATTTCCAGGGTATTGTCGATTTTTGCAGTCCTCTAAATTTTGGGACAACTATCCCATATAGGTGATAGTTGGTTGCAGTAGCGGCGTTAGGGTAGGGCGCGGTTGGGCGACCGCCCAGGGCGCCAGATACAAAGGGGCGAAAGGGGGCGTTTTTGGGCAAGGGGGGTCACAGGTAATAATAAATATATAAATAGCGGCTGGTTAATGGCGGCAACTCCTAGACTCTCATTTGTATGCATATTGTAAACGAAGGGAGGAAGGGGGTGGGCCCTTCCTCCCTTCGTTTACAATGGGGTGGCAAATTTTAAGAATTCTATATCGTACTTGCACCCCTCTCCCCCGTTGTCAGAAATAAATCCTATAACATTGAAGCCTAACTCAGAGTCTGAATTGCAGTTTCGGGGAAACTCGCCCGGGGCGCTGGTAGAGCTAAAACCGGCACTGGTTGGTTGGTTTAGGATAGATGCCCCGTCGAGAAAGAGGACATTGTTGATCAGTTTTTGCGGAATCCTGCAAAAACTTTGATCAACAATGCCATCTTTATCACACCTAGCCGTCCTATGCAATGCCATCTTTATCACACCTAGCCGTCCTATGCAATGCCATCTTTATCACACCTAGCCGTCCTATGCAATGCCATCTTTATTGCACCTAGCCGTCCTGTGCAATGCCATCTTTATCACACCTAGCCGTCCTGTGCAATGCCATCTTTATCACACCTAGCCGTCCTATGCAATGCCATCTTTATCACACCTAGCCGTCCTATGCAATGCCATCTTTATCACACCTAGCCGTCCTGTGCAATGCCATCTTTATCACACCTAGCCGTCCTATGCAATGCCATCTTTATCACACCTAGCCGTCCTGTGCAATGCCATCTTTATCACACCTAGCCGTCCTATGCAATGCCATCTTTATCACACCTAGCCGTCCTGTGCATTGCCATCTTTATCACACCTAGCCGTCCTATGCAATGCCATCTTTATCACACCTAGCCGTCCTATGCAATGCCATCTTTATCACACCTAGCCGTCCTATGCAATGCCATCTTTATCACACCTAGCCGTCCTATGCAATGCCATCTTTATCACACCTAGCCGTCCTATGCAATGCCATCTTTATCACACCTAGCCGTCCTATGCAATGCCATCTTTATCACACCTAGCCGTCCTGTGCAATGCCATCTTTATCACACCTAGCCGTCCTATGCAATGCCATCTTTATCAAAGGCCTCCTCCAGCTTCTTCCAAGCTTCTCTAAATTCTTGAAAGGGATATAAAATGCAAGCTAATTCCATTGTGACCAAGTGAAGATGTGATGATGGGATCCTTGAGAAATTGAGAGATCACCTCAAATATTCTAGACACATTTTTGTCAGTAAATCAAGCATTTGCATTCAGAAAGTGTGATTTGGTGAAGAAACTGATGAAGGAGACCAGAAATAAAAATCGCTTTTTTGTTGTTTAAATTATAAATCCATTGCGTAGGGTTTTTATTACGGTTTTTATCAATAGATATAGTGATTCAAGGGGAAGGCTTAGGTATATGTATAATGCATAGCCACGCAAAGCCGGGGAACGTCGCTAGTAGAACAATAAATAAATAGTCGAATCACAGAATTAATAATACTAACGTACAGAAGTCTCACTTAGCAAAGAAATTCAAAGAAATATCTACTCAATGTGGCTAGCGATATGGTTTGATTTAGTTCACGTCAGAACTTAACACCTTCTCGTCTAGATACCTAGATATCCATTGCAAGCCAATTTCATTCTTACTCGTATTACTCTGGACAAATGATTCGTATAACTGAATCTACCACCCGGAGGGGCCACCTGCGCGCATAGTAATAATGTAGGTACATTTTCGATACCTAAACGGGGAGTGACACAGGCCTGGTCGAAGTTACCGCTCGTCCAGACGGCCGTCGCCGTCGTCGTCGACTGGACGAGCGGTGGCTATGACTCAGTTTTGCGTCTCAATGGTTTCCTGCAAAAGCGGTGCCGTCAAATTCAGCTTCATGTTGGCCTTTATACAAAGGCGACACCGCTGTTTGACGTGACGGTCAAAAAGCGCCTCGAAAAACACACCATTTTGTTCGCACAGCAAACGCACGTCACACCATTTTGTTAGACGCCATTCACCGCTATTATAAAAAAAAGGTTACGGCTTTAGCTGAACGCTTATTTCTCCGCGCCGCCGGACGCCACCCGTCCTGATCTCCGAAGCAATAGGTAAATTATTACCTATAAGTAATAATTTACTGTATTAGTGTCAGAAAAAATGTACGGAACCCTCTCCACAAGAGTTTAACTCGCACTTGACCAGCTTATTTTATATTTACCAGCCACATATATATAAACACAGCCACAACAGCCACTTACATATAAAGAACAGATTATATCATAATCACCACGATAGGCAATTACCATGGTGATCGCAGTAGATGGGACTATGCCCGTTTTCAGCAATATTATTTAGATATTGCAAGCGAATGATATTTCGGTACGATGAGTCGCTACAGCGCTACCAGCCATTTTTGAAGAACTGTCTCATGCTTCAATCTCTATTAAAATAATTACCAATGCGTCGCCCAACACACTGATATCTATTCAGCATCAGCACTCCAGTGACAGTGCAGTGCCGCACAGATCTCTCGCTTGGCGTCGACTCTGCCGCACAATTATACTGGCTAATCGAATTCCCGTGTCGTCTGCAAGACATCCGACATTACAAATTAAAGATGAGATAGACGGGTATACTCCGCACGCTCTAACTCTTTCGACTCGACCGCGTTTTGTTTAGTGTTCTACCGCTGGCTTTATTTATTTATTTAACTTTATTACAGCCGGACTTAAGGCCTAGGGCCTTTTCTACCAGTCAACCTACAGGTGGTGCTGATAAAAGCAAATTTTGGACGATTAGTACATTAAAATTAGCTATTTGTGTTGCAATATTGTTATAAACGGTAATCTCTCATCTGTATAATCTTATTTACTAGCCGTTGCCTGCGACTTCATCCGCGTGGATTTTATAGCCTTATTATAGCAATGTTCGACGTGATTCTTTAATTAATATAATTTTTTTTTTATAAACTGACTAGCGGCCCGCCCCGGCTTCGCTCGGGTATTTATTGTACATATAAACCTTTCTCATGAATCACTTTATCTATTAAAAAAAACCGCATCAAAATCCGTTGCGTAGTTTTAAAGATCTAAGCATACATAGGGACAGACAGTGGGAAGCGACTTTGTTTTATACAATGTAGTGATGATTAAAACAAAACAAACACTTAATTTTAAGTAAAGCTTACCACAATACATTAGTAAAACTGCACTCAAATTCTGAAATAAGCGCGCACAAATGTACAGACAAACAAAGAAACAAAATTGCATTGTTTTCGTTTCTTGCGTTTATAAAGGCTCCTAGCAATATTTATTTTTCTCAAATATCTTCTGTACAGACAGCGATCGGTTACAAGATTTCAGAATAGCCTTCATTCTTCTTCTGTATTTTCCAAAGAAAAGCAAAAACTGCATGAGGTTAAAAATAGTTAGTAATAACAGTTTTCAAATAGTGACTTGGTACAAGCAATGTAGCGTGAACACCCACATACACATTATGTGTCGGATAACCTAAATAAAACAGGAAAACGCTGTATGCAGGCCACTGGGTACTCTTGGAAATTTTAGAGAGAGGCCTATGTCTAGCAGTTGCAGTGGATTTCTTGCTGTTGGAATGATGGTGATATAAAGAGTCTCTTCTGTAACAAACTTTAATGTATGCCCGACATGCCACGCTGCGTTATCTCATTGAAAACGTACCTACATCTGTGAATATAGGCGATGATCTGGAACTTGTAATCAATTTATTTATTTGCCAAATTACTTATCATTGTTATGCATGTTGTAAAAGATCTATCAAAGCAGAGATGATGGATGTCAATTATCCATCATCTCTGGAGAAGAAATGAAAGAAGGTCATCAAAGAATGACTAAAACAGCACAAATTACATTAAAAAAAATTGAACTTTCTCAACGAAACGAAGAATAAACTCTACGGGTGGGGCGCGTCTTAGTGCCACCTAGCTAATTCAACTGTTTCTCTTTGAAAAACATAGTGTAAAAATAATTCTAAATTTAGTTCAATCCCCAGCCAGGGCAAGTTGGAAAATGACCTTTTTCAAATTGTCCTGGGTCTTGGGTGTTTATCTATACACGTTTATTTTATTATAAAATATAGCATCGTTGAGTTAGTATCCCATAACACAAGTTCAAAACTTACTTTGGGGCTAGCCCAATCAGTGTGATTTGTCCTTATATATTTATTTATTTTATTTATTTAAATAGGGAGTGGAGAGGGAGAAAGGGGGAGTTTGCTGTAGCCATATGGATGTGGACGGATTTTAATGAAATAAATAAATAAATATATAAGGAAAAATCACACTAATTAAGCTAGCCCCAAAGTAAGTTTTTAAACTTGTGTTATGGGATACTTACTCAACGATACTATATTTTATGATAAATACATATATAGATAAACACCCAAGACCCAGGTCAATTTGAAAAAGGCCATATTCCAACTTGCCCTGGCTGGGTATCGAACCCAGAACCTCCGGATTAGCGGTCTAGCGTGTTAACCATTACGCCACGGAGGTCGTCAATGGCTTTGCTAAGCCAGGGGAAACGGGAAAATGTAATAATAAATAATGTAATGTTTTATGTATATATTCTTAATATGTTATATGAAGTATTTATTGAATCGGTAGTCATAATTGATTAATTTGGCTTTTTGCGCCGAACAAATTACTTTTCTGTTTATCCTTATATGGTTGACCGGGAGAAAATGCTCTTAGCATTAAGTCCGCCATTTGTTAAAAGTATGTTTTACTTTAGAACAATAGAGAATATTAAATAAATAAATAAATAAAAATGTCGGTTATTGCATAGTTATAAGTGCTCGCGAGGTCTACTGTTCTCTCAGAACCACTCCACTCCATACAGCGATACCGTCAGACCTGCAATATGATGTATACACGTTTCCACTGTACCCCTGTCCCGCCTTCCGCAGTCTCGCTGCCCCACTGTCCCGCTGTCCAGCTGTTCTTCCCTACACAGCTGTTCATCTTTACAGGTCGCACTTCTCAACTGCTTCTCGTGAAATTTGGTGAGCAGAATTTTTTTAACCGATACAGTTTCTGGAATAAAATGTCATATTATTTTTTTGTTAACCTTGCGCAACTTTTTTGCCCGAACAATTTTTTCATCGGATTTATTTCAAGGGGTCAGGGGTGGGTATAAGTATGTAAAATCTTTGCAATACAGGCTTGCGAGGTCTATAGTTCACAGAGCCACTAGTATTTTATCGCATTGACTTTACATCTTTATATAATAACAGGTACTCTACCATAATATTATAATATAAAGGACTAAAAACGATAATATAAAGTGAATTAATTAGTTTGATTAATGAAATCGTGTTGCACGCAAACGCAACACATTCTAGTATTTTAAAATTGAGCTTCTGCGGTTTTTGTGTTAAATTACTTTTTATTATTACGATAAACGACGCGTGGTTTTTGTTTACTAGTAAGTCAATAGAACGCATACATTGTAGTGTAAAGGCGCATGCGCACCGGGCGCATTCGCTGTACCCTACGCACAAAGATTTTCCAGTTATTCTCATAAAATAGCTTTGTAGCATAGTTTGTCACAATATAGCTTCACATAATGTATTTTCACCTAAATTTTATTTCTCACTAGCTGATGCCCGCGACTTCATCCGCGTGAAATTCAGTTTTATTGTGCACATTGGTTGGCTCCTCCGTGCTTCGGAAGGCACGTAAAGCCGTCGGTGCCAACTGTCAATGTATGGCAGTCGTCAAGCTGTCAGATGCCTTAAGGCAGCTTGAAAAATCTGACACCAGTGTTGGCCACTTACATACTTATTATGGCATGAACTAGATACTTGAAATTTTCACCGATTATGTATTAAGGCCCATTTACACAGTGCAAGTTTCTTGCCTGTTGCATACAATTTTATTGAAGCAATAAATGATTTATATGGCTGACGTTCTGTTTAGACCATGCAAGTTTTCTATTGCTTCAATTTAATTGTATTCAATAGGCAAGAAACTTGCACCGTGTGTTGCAAATTAAAGGGGGTCACGGGGGTCACTATATAATACAAGAAACGTGTTTTTTAGCGTTTTTAACTTGATTATTATAATGGCATTAACTAGATACTTAAAATTTTCACCGATTCTTTTTCATCTAAGCGCGTTCCCGGTTGCATTCTCAGCTGTGCTGCTTCGGAGCCACAGCTGAGAGGGTGCGCTTTCCCGCTTTTTCTTCTCCAAATATAACATGCACGTCAATGGTCACCCAAGGATGCCAAAAACCTTGCTAAGTGGGGAAGAAATTGCCAGAACAGTTGAAATGAGTCGGCTGTAATTTTACGACCAGCCGCCTGCCTGACGTCTACCCTCTTTGGGAATGTATTTGTGCGAAAAGTTTTACAACTGGCCGCCGCCCGACGTTAACCCTCCTTGGGAATCCAATTGTAGCACAAGATTTTTGTGCTTGAGTCCTTTAGTCGCCTCTTACGACATCCACAGGAAAAGATGGAGTAGTCCTATTCTGACCCGGAACCACACGGGGGGATTTTCAAAATTTGTTTCAAAATGTTCACCGATTATGTATTACTATAGCCGCTATAGCAACAAATACTTTATATAAGATAATGATCAAAATTATAGGGGGACGTCATACAAGAAACGTGTTTCTTCAGCGTTTTAAAACGTTGTACGTAGGTACGGAACCCTTCATGTACGACTCCGACTTGCAATTGCCCGTTTATTATTAATTGATCGCGATTTTTGGTAGGAGTAAAAAGGGGGAATTTTGCTGTAGCGTTATTTATTGACGATTTTTTTTTTAAATTTGAAAGACATACTATTGAATTCATTTTATACAAGATGTTGCACAAAAACTTCCAAAAGGGGGGGAGTGGAGCGGGGAAAAGAGGGGAAGTTTGCTTTAGCGCTATTTGAAGACGGATTTCATTGAAATGGCTTTGCTAAGTCAGGGGAAAAGGGGAAAATGCCGGTTATGGTTTTAACATTACCACTAGTAGTACAAGTGTACGAATGCTTTCGGTTTATTTGCGGCTCCGCTTTGGTGTCCATGTGAGTGTGATAGAAACGGCTTTCTGAATAAATAAATAATGATTTAATCATCAACCGTATGAAACTGGATTAGTTTCTTCAGTTTTATACCATTTAAATTGCAAATAATGTAATTAGCTATCTATATCTCATGCATTTAAAAATGACATTGTTTTGTTTATTTTGGCTAGTTATTTTAGTTTTCATTGGTTTGGATTAGGAAAATCTAGGACGAGGTGGAGATACGAGTTGTCTGCTTGTGATGAATAATGGAGGGGAACCGCCGAAGATATAAGTATTTGGAAACAAAAAGTGGCGAGGTTAAATAACTAAAAAAATTTTCAAATTTAAAATCTTTTTTTATTTAATAATTAATTAATTTCAATATTATTAACATACATTACACTGTTGGCATGTAATAAATGTAACACTGGGGAAAATCGCGCTGCATTATTCGAAGCCGATTTGGCCCGACCCGGCATGTAAGTAACATGTTACCATGTGTCATACGCGGCAGATTCCGAGCACCGTAGCGGGGCGCGTTATTTTTTTTTATTAATGGCTTTGCGCTACTGCGTATTTAGCCAGGAACAAGTTGATAAAACGTGGGAAATTCATTTTTCCTAACAAGTTACAATCAAAGGTTGGTGTAGGCCTTTGATTGCTTTAAGGGAGCTTCTGGCGACAAATCTATACGAGTCCACTGGTTTTCATAGCCGATTGAGTGGCGGCGGGGCGCGTTGCCAGTGGGTGAATCGCCTTAGTTGAAGAACCAGGAGTGCTATTTTCCAACGAGGGAGTCAGCAAAACATTACACGCGTATTTTCAAAATCACCACTCGCGTTCCAATGTATTAGCATCGTATTTTTGAAACCGTCTTGTCAGCGATAAGTAATATTGTTTTATGCAGAACATATCATAAGGTCAATGGATTTTTAACATTTCAACATAAATAATGAAAGCAGCGTGAAAGGGAACGGATTCTCCATGAAAGGTATCTTTGACACTTGTACGGTTGTAAAATTACGAGTAGCAAGACCACTCGTGCAAATCCTTCGCGTACGACCAATTAAAAAATGCGTCTTTTTAGAAACGCTCGAGCTCGCGCAAACCATTTATAATGTGACTCCCAGTTTCAAAAATAGCACGCCCGGTTTTTTTATTTACAAAAACATATAGTACATCGAAATGGGATGAGCAAAAACCATTTAAGGTTTACACGCACATCCAACACGAAAAAAAATACACACACAAAATCTACATGCACATATTCGAAAATTAATATTTAACTCATACTTATACAAATTGGCTATAGTTGGTTTAGCACATGAAGGATTCCATCCATATTCAGTCAGAAAAAAAACGAGTATGGTAGGTACGTGGGAGGGGAATCATTAATAATTTCTTGGATTTCGATTAAGCCACAAAATATTCCTTAATTGTTCTTTTGGGTGTTACTGCCCAGACTCTGTCTACCCCGTTAGGGATAAAGACGTGATAATGTATCCGTAACAGCATTGTTCTTGAATCTTTCACAGGTGAAATCAACACGAAACAGTAATTCATTGGGTAGCAGAGAGATTAACGAAGTAAGACGACCAAAGTGGTGGAGCGGCGGCGGTGGGAGCGCATCGAGCGGCGTGAGCGGAACGAGCAGATCGAGCAGCGGTGTGAGCGGCGTGAGCAGAGCAGCCGAGCGGATCGACGGAGACGAGCCGGAAGGAGCCGCCAAAACTGCCACCACGGCACCCACCTCTGCTACCCACCAACATACCTGGAAACATTCTTTATTCAGGTTGGTAAAGCTTATAAATACGACGTTGTATGTCCATGTCCAGCAGTGGACTTCCTGTGACGGATATGATGGTGAAGATGTTACCAAGGACCTCATCACGGAAAGCTGCATTTTATGTAGTACCTACTTACCTATATATATCCTTCTAGAATACACCAATACTTACCTACATAAATGAATAATAAATTTAAAAGCTTGTAGATACATGTAAAACATTTGAATGTTTGTTTAAAAAGGTACCTATCTACTTTTGGTAGTTTAAATTTTCATCTTCGTTTATAATAATATAGACGGTAGCACTTTTCGTTTGTGCTGAACGTTTACTACGTGCCCGAATTGTAAAGTCAAGCAACATTAAGCGCTACGCAATGAGGACAACGTCTAGTTTGGTTTGAAATTGAAATAGGAGGACACTATCAGACGACTGTCGTGTTAATTTATGGAGTAAAGTCCCGATACGGTTTTTTTTGTAGAGGTATACGGAAAATATAGCGAAATACGAAACGAAATGCAATAGAGTGTCTACGGAAAACAAAATCTTTTTTCATATATTTCGAAAATATTTCCCAAAAGGCGTTTATTGCCGTAAGCTGAATGTACTCGTAAAATTGTTTCAGTGAGTGTATTTTGTGAGACATATACAGGGTGACTTTTTAAACACCAGCCAAATTTTTTGAGCAAGTTCAGTCCATGATACTGAACTACTTTCTATAAAAAAGTTATTAAAAATCGATAATAATTTTTCGTCCTCCCATACAAAATCCGTTTGGCTGAGCGCTGATTTGTATGGGAAGGTTAATTTTTATATTTTCGTTAATTGTTTCTATGGAAAGTAGTTCAGTATCATTCTCCAACCATTTGGCTGGTGTTTAATAAGTCAGATGACGTCGGGTATATTTGTAGTTTATAGTTTATTTTATAAAAAGGACGAACGAGATATATAAGAGAAAATATTGATACAGTTTCTAAGTTTACCCTGAACAGCCGAGGGCATTCAATTTATAATAATGGATGCAAATATCAGTAGAACTAGTGACGTAGTCGTTAGTAATTATATTATCGTTGACGTAGGTAATGACAGCAAAGGACGATGTCCGGGCGAAAGCAAGGGCCGCCACTAGTCGTATTACCTATGTGACGTCAGTCTCCAGTAATAATGTTAGCCTGGTTATTACATTATTCTTCGTGTATGCCGCGCCAACCTCGATGCCTCCTGATTGGATGGCCCCAGAGCATAGTGCAAATATTGCACAATCCAGTATGGAAGGCCGGATGTGGTATGATGAATATTGATGAACCATTGTATAATAAAACTAGGTGTTCTCTTTCCGTGACAGATCGGTTTCTGTCCCGTGACATATACCTACATTTATAATATCTCCTACTATCTCACTTTGTTTTGCACAAATGTTGAAGTCAAATCGTTACTTACAGCTAAGTTTAGTGCCGCTTTCTAGGCGCAAGTGCAGAAGAAGCGGCAGCAAACTGCACTGCAGCATTTTCTCCAAAGACGTCAACTAACAGACTTAAAATAAGTATGGGTGGACTGAGATTACATTGTTTGTTGTCTTGCCAATTCTGCCACCTCCATTTGTCGCACTGTCAGTCGAATGCGGCCCATAATTAATTCTGCCGCCGTCTCTTGCATATGAATCGGAGATTTCAGGTACTGTCAATTCATGACCGGTCATAATCGATAGTGCTCATCACTGCCATTGTACTAGCTAATTATCTAATGTAATCCTTGTTTGTTGAAACCCTAATGTATGAGAAATTCCTGTGAGAAATTCTGATATCCATAGTGACTGGAAATTGTGGGTTCTTAATGGAGTTATTTTTGTGGAATTTTATGTAAGTAGGTACTTTTCTCTTAACGCTCATCTAGCCATGCTATAATAAGATATGGTACCACAGTATGGTACTCTCTCTTCCCGTGACAGCTGGTCACGTGATTCAAACGAGAATACGTAATCAGTTGAGAGTGTTGCCACTATATGTGATTGAATTACCCGAGCAAAGAAATAAATAATAAATAAATTTACTTAAAATTAATCAGATTAATCACACTACTAGTTACTATGGCTGGAAATTTATTTAATATTAATTAACCAATTGAGAAAGTCCTTACGACGAAACAGAGGGGCCGTTTTTCCATACAAACGTAGTCCCCTGTTTTCTCCCTGGATAACGCCGGTACAGTTATATTTTTCTTGAATATCTATAGTCGCTATAAGCATGTCCCTATGTTCTCTTTTTTTTATAAATTTATTTATTAAAAGAGATATGAACGTTCAAAAACCTAAAAAATGGCCAGATATTCCGCTGTGTTCAAACATCCAGAAAACAAATTTAACTAGATTATATAATAGTACATTACGATATAAGTGCGTCATGGTGGTTATAACACACGGAGCGGAATTTCAGCCCGAGCGAAGGCGAGGGCGTAAGGAGCTGAGTGTGTTTAACCAATAATATACGCACGTATATCGTACGACGTTTTTTAACCTACTTGCGAGGAAAAATACCTAATAAACTGATATTTTTGATTTTAAATAAACTCAACCATAAAACTGTGATAGAAACTGTTGCTTTCCCGCCGTTTTACTTTTTAAAATTAGCACCGCGCGCGGCCTACTGGACGGCTGCGCGGTATGCGAAATCGAAATTTGATAAAAAAAAGCATTTCAAGCATATGTAAGATACAAAGATAAATTAATATTAAAATAACGATGACATTCGATGTCTGATTTATTCTTTTTCTTTGTCTAACCTTCACCTTATGTTATCTCGCTCACATACAACTGTCAAACTTTCTTACCCTCTCATTCATACTGGATTTATCATTAATTCTGTCCCTTTCTTTCGCCATTGCAAATCGTGAGTTATAGAAATATAACTTCACTATTTGCGTGTCTAACACATGCGTGTTTTATGGGCTGCTTTATATATCTAAAACCAGTGAAATTAGATCCACTTTACGAGCAAGGGTGTTGAAAAATTACTAACTGACTAGATAACCATAATTTAGAACAAAATTAATACAGTTTACAGTTAATACAGTACTCTCACAAAAAGCTCCATTACAAATAACTTTAAAAATACTAAATTGGTGACAGTTAGCACTGCCTGCCAGGACTTGATTTAGATACGAATATGACGTGGAAACCGTACATCCTACCTCCTGACCGTCATTATGATCTACCGGCGGTTGATCATAATGACAAGTTGACAATGAAACCCTTAATTTGTGTGATAGATAATAGTTTATTACACGGCAAACAAGGTCCGTCAGTGAGTAGCTACATCCATATTGTGTGTTGTACCATATTGCTCCATGGTTTTTACATATAAAATATGTGATATTTCATAATAAAACCATTATAGAATAAGGTAAAACTTGTTTATTCAATTTATTGCACCAATTGAGTACAACAATAGTTAAAATTGAATATAAAACTTGTTAATTGCATAAAATTGTTATTGACGTTATGGTCTTAGGGATAGGTTTAAATTATATCCGTCTTATTATAAAAACAGGACTTACTTTGTTACTAGGTTTAAACCATTACCCGCCCAAATCAAGTTGACATCTAGTAATATTCACTATCTCACTTGTCAATGTCAACTTGATTTGGGCGAATAATGGTTTAAACCTAGTAACAAAGTTAGTCCTGTTTTTATAATAAGACCGATATTCATTACAAGCTTTTATTTTGTTTCACCTGTCCTGTAGTATGTCCGTAATTTAATCTTGCAAACTAAATTATACCCACTTCCCATTATTCGATAGTGCTGAAACTTCACATACTATGCATGTTAGGTGACAATGCAATGTTATGGAACCAATAACTTGATCTCATGGTGAAGCCGGCAGGTGGCCACGGCATCACCGTCATAAAACAACATAACCCTACCGAGTTTGGACCCAATTATTGATTTGTCTTTAGTTTAAAGTACAGTCCTTAAAACTTTTTAGTTCATTGTTTTATATTAAAGCTTGTTTTTGAAAATATTTTCTTTGATATTATAAAAGGATAGTACGAGAAGCTGTTGAAATTAAGAAGCGCAAAACTTTCAACAGGGAAGACGGATTTAAATTATCATCTGCATGGAACCCAGTAATTGCAAAAGTAAAAACGCGTAAGTCAGTGTCGAACAAACATACAGATACAGTTAGTGTAGTGTGTACCAGGGTTAATACGTAAATATGTTATATGTTATACAAATGTGGATAGTGACACTAATGACATTATAAAATGTAGGTAGTGTTATTATCAAAAATCTGCGTTCACCAACAACAAGACACCGCTGCTCTCAAGTCAGTCTGCGACCACGAAAGATGTAACTCTTTTTCGAAACGTTAGACAAAACAATAAAAAAGGTTCGTGCTAAGTCCCGTTATATATATATAAATCATGTATTTTCTTCTTGTATTTAAGAGCCGCGCTCTTGTCGGTGGAGTGCTCTCCATGTCTATCTTTCCCCCGCTAAGTTCTTAACCTCCTGATTTGTTTACACATTTATTTTTTCCTTTATTTAATCAATAAGTCATCTGGGTTTTCGAACTCCACTTTTTCCTTCTATCTTTCTTTTAATTATTGTGTCGTGTCGAAGTAGATGACCGAAAATTTTTCATCTTCTATTTTCTATGATTTGTAATATTTGTCCTTTCTCTCCCACGTTCTCTTTACCTTTACATTTGTTACTTTTTTTGTCCAACTTTTCATTCTTCTCCAGCCCCACGTTACAAAAGCTTCTAATCTATCTCTCTTTTATGACGTTTCACACCCGTACAAGGGTACTCCATATAAATGTTTTGATAAATCTTTTACATAAACTTTCTTTGATATTGGAACAAATTATGTATTTTTTACTCTTTAATGTATTTTGTGGCAAAAGCAATCCTCTTTTTAATACCTTCTGTACATCTTGACAAATTTTTATTAAGTACAAGTATTTTAAGGGGTGTTTCAGTCCCAGCCACTATCAGAGTTGAGTACAAAAGTTACAAGATGAGGAATTTATTTTCCATAATTTCACATGTTTACTACCAAATCAAGTTAAAAAACTTGTTTAAACAAGTTACAAATCCATCTTATTGATTGTTTTCTAAGGATTATGTATTTTGTACGATATATTTTTTAAAAGGTATACAGTCAGGGTCACAAAATATACTGAAACTATTTCAAGGGTGATTTCAGTCCATGATACTGAGCAACTTTCCCCAAGGAATATACAGGGTGACTTTTTAAACACCAGCCAAATTTTTGGAGCAAGTTCAATCCATGATATTGAACTACTTTCTGTAAAAAAGTTAGTAAATATCGATAAAAAAAATTCTAGCTGCGCTGATTTCTATGGAAAGGTGAATTTTTATTTTGGTTTTTCGTTAATTGTTGACCGATCAGCCGATCCGAGTTTGGATGGAAATTGGAAAGCCAAAAAATATATTTCATGTTTTGATGTTTCTTGGGGAAAGTTGTTTAGTATCATGGGTTGAACCCTTAAAAACCCTTAAAATAGTTTCAGTATATTTTGTTAGACGTCAAATATTATACGTTTGACGGTAGTAACGTTCAAGTTAACAAGGTTAACTTAGCCATGATAAGTAATTTTTCTTTAAAGTACGTACAATACCCGGCACATAAGTTGACCCAAAATGGCGGTCACTGCGCACACTTTTCCCTCTAATTATACCTGCGCAGAGCCGCCATTTTGGGTCAACTTATGTGCCGGGTATTGTAATGTACATATACTTGTAACAATTATTTTTAAGATTTTGCTCTTCTAACGCCGGTGTATGATTTTTCGGGCTACCCAATGGCTTCTGACGTATGAAGCTCAGTGACGGTCATCTAGAAACAGCAGTCATTATTACACAGTACTAAACTAGTGTGCAGGTTTTTCACGATGTTATCCTCACCGGAAGCAAGTGGTGGTAAATGAAAATACTGTATATTAGTACATGAGTACAAACTCTAGAGGTACAAGTCGCACCCTGTGAAGATTAGTGATCATAATTAGATCGCGGAAACCTAAGTGGCAAACATTGTAAGCATAAAGCACTCAGTAAGATATGTACTGGTGGACCACTAAAGAGAAATTATAACGTAGGACAGTCATAACTAATAGTCGACTTTAATTACTGCACCCATTATTAGTAACTAATGTTTAATGCGACAAATGTGGACAGGCGCGTGCACATGTGTTTAGCGGTTGTCGGGTACGCTCTTGTCAGGTATCTTTAGGCAGCTTGAAAAATCGCGACGACCCTTCTAGAGAGCGAGTTACAAGTGTGGTTGTACAGTGAAATAGCACATAAAAGATCGCAAATTAATTGCGTTCCCGTCACTATTATCTAACGCTTAGATAATAGTGACAGGAACGCAATTAATTTGCCCTTGACATAATCAGGCTTTTCTATACACACGTAGTGCAGCTTTTATTTTGAAACGACATGTCTGATTTAGACAAAATTTGTAATTTCACTTTCAAAGAAATTGCAAAAAGCTAGACATATAACTGGTTTTCACAGTCAAAATATAATCTTAAAAGAGAATATAGTGTCATATTTAACAATCAGTATGGATAACTTCTACACTCTTATATTTTTTTTCAAGTTCTTATTTTGACCCTTGAAAACTGTTTGTATGCCTAGATATATGCAATTTATAAATTACAAAATACTGCCGGAATCTTACATGTCATTTTAGAATAAAAGCTATACTGCATTTGTCTGGAAAAGTCTAGGGTAAGGGAACTCTGACAGAAGTACAAGTTACCCAGTTGTACTTCTGTTGATTGTGCATATGTCGCAGTTGAATGGTATAATCCGCTAATTCACAAAACCTCTAGCTGTTTGGCATAACAGCTCACAACTCATACGCTGAATGGCATAAACAATTTGTATTCATCAATGCCGCGGCGCAAGACGTAAGATTGTAGATTTAGTTCGGAATTCTTTACAGCGTTCCGAGAGTAAGCTGTTTTCATCGAGAGATATCAGAGACATCGTTTATGATTTTGGGCTGCAAATGGTTAGGAAAAATAAATCAGATCTTTAGCTTGGTTCCCGTGTAGTTATTTCGACGCCCACCTTCCGGCAAGATGGAGAATTTACGTGAATAAAATGAAGGCCGAGAGAAACCGCTACGCTGCCATTGAGATTATGTCGCGTTAACAAACTTTTCTGTATCCACTTGCATCGAACTTTGTATCATTCTTTATTATTTTATGATGTTGGAGACTAGATTACATAGTAAGAAGTTGAATTAAGGTTTTATTTTAATGCCCTATTTTATTGTAAAAAAAAATCTATTAATTTCATCATCAGCCAGGTTGTATTCTCAGCGGTAACGATTTAGAGCGAGAGATGTCTGTTACCGGTTAGATTTGACGAGGTTACTAGTTTTTACACAGAGCGACTGCCGTCTGTCCTCCGCAACCCAAAGGGTAGACCAGAATCAATCCAAGTATAGGTTTAAACAAACGTTAGATGGTGTTCGGGACCCACAGCTTTACGAAGCACGGAATCATGTTTCTTTTAGTATGATTAGGTGATTCAAGCCTGCAATATCCTAACCAGACTGGAAACAACTTTTCACAAAGTACCTATGTTTCCCAGTGGGATTTGAACCCACAAACTACTGATCACAAAGCAAACGCCTTGACCACTGGACCACATAAAATGTCTATTAATTTATTTAAGTATACTTAAATAAATATACTTTAGTAAGTATACTTAAATAAATATACTTTAGTATATTTAAATAAATTAATAGACATTTTTGTCCTCACCTGTCCCTAACAGTTATACAGAGGTAGAATCACGCACATGATTATATGCGGAATTACTAGTATATAGGCTGTAATTTTTTTCAACAAGCGACAGAACGTCATATTATGCTCAATTAAATTATTTCTCCTTCAAGTTAATTAAATCTGTGATTGCATTTATGGGTTGGTACTTACTATGATAAATTATATAATTAATAAAGTAACACCAAAGACATGGTGATGGTAACTTAAAATACCTTAAAAAGTATTACTATGTATTTGTGCCTTAGCGAGATAGACAGTCTATAAAATCCAAAGGCCACGTTCAGCGAGATCAGACATTTCATGATCTATTGGTTTTTCGTCTGATCCCTAAAACTACAAAATGTATTCCCGTTCATTTAGACAATTACTTTGAAATTATTTTTGGCAGTCCTGTAACAAAAATCTATGTTTATCAAGCGCTATCATCTATCAGTTCACTATCTTCTACGTAGTAATAACGAGCGGAATGATACTATAATACAAAAGACAGTAAAGGTATTACATAATTAGTTATAGTACGTCCCGCTATACAAACTTTATCCAGGTTTCTCGACGGTGTCATATCATAATGCTACGGGCGTAGTGTTACAGTTTATAAAATGTACTCGTACTTAATATGAATATGTTATTATTTGTTGCCGTTGTTTTTTTTTTATTTATTTTCAAAATATATGAACACAAAATACAAACAAAGAAACAAATTTATATTATTTCTTCTGCACTAGCGCCTAGGAAGCGGCACTAACTTAGCTGTAAGTAACGATTTGACGTCAACATTTGTGCAAAACAAAACAAAATGACTATTATTATGAGATATTAATGGAAGATATTTTTAATTGAATTGAATTGCATTGTTATACATCGCCGAATGTATAAAAGAATGGTCAACACATACCTGAAAGTGTGTGTGTTGTGACTCCATCAATCTAAATAACTTTTCCTATGGGAAAATAAATATCTTTCTAATACAAAAGCGTTCCTTCACTTTGGACAAAGCCTTATAAAGTAATATCGCCAACAAGGATTCTCAGAACTACCGGTACGTCAATCTGTATTTAATTTATTTGTATGGGTTTTCTCAAGATTGTCGCATTTCCATTCTGCTTTTATTGTTCCATTGTGAACTCAATTGCTTAGACTGGAGTAATAATTAAATTATCAGTTTATTTCCTGGTAATTATTAATAACAAATCTGAGAAGTATCTTTAAGAAAGTCAAGAATGCATGTCGGGTTTAACTACAAGGTACAAACTACAACGTGTAATGTCGTTAGGTGATCAATTATTTCCTTTTACTCATTCTTCGTTTGGGCAATGAATAATTAATAATACTAACGTACAGAAGTCTCACTCAGCAAAGAAATTCAAAGAAATATCTACTCAATGTGGGTAGCGACATGGTTTAATTTAGCTCACGTCAGAACTCAGCACCTTTTCGTATAGATACCTAGACATCCATTGCAAGCGAATTTCATTCCTATTACTCTGGACAAACGATTCGTATATCTGAATTAACCACCCGGAGGGGCCGCCTGCGCGCATAGTAACATTGAAGGTACATTTTCGATACCTAAACAGGGAGTGACATAGGCCTGATTTGGGGTCTTATGGCTCTACCTCTCCCCTTCAGGTACCTATAAAGACTAACGTAGTAGTGGCTAACATTTATTCATTACTACTTCTTCTTCTTCTTGTATTATTAATCGACCGAGCGAAGCGTCTCAGTTTCGAGATTAGCCAAAATTTTCTTGTCCGTCAGTCTGTCTGTCTGTTGGTTTGTTCTCGCCCATTTCTCAACCGATTCTCCTGAAATTTTATAAGCAGGTTCGATAATTATGTAAATTTTTTTGTCGATTAAGCTTTTTGAAATTTTTCAAAATGGCGGAGATATAGGGGTTTAAAACTTTAAGAAAATCATAGGTACTTCAGCGATTTCGAAAAATTTTTTAATTTGTATGTCATACTCGTATAATTATTTTGTTTTCCCCTATTAAGATGCTGTAACAACGCTGCATGCATCATGTTCAAACCTCCTTTCTTCATCTCATCCTGTCCGTTTTTCATTGTTCATTTCATTACAAATTGGGTAGTTTCCTGGGTCAAAAAAAAAGTAATGTTAAGAGAATAAAACGTCACAAAATAATGTGGCTTGTCATTGGTCACATCCACTTTGCACGTAATTTTAGATTTATTAATGCATAAAAACGGTTATTAAGAGCGCTATTTGACTTCAAGAAACTATGACGTCACTGTCCGATATTTCATATCATTCAAATCTCATAAAAAATGTTTGTTTTGACGTTAAGAAAAAAATATCTGATTTGACTTTTTGGAAACTAGCGGATTCCCTTTCATTCCATTTTCAAATCATTGACTGATCCCTTTTCACTCATTCTACCATCATCTCTGACGCTGATCACTTGCTTCTCTCTCTCTATCTGTTGTACCTCAATAAATTCAATATTATCCTTTTATATGTAACAGTCAGTATCAGATAATAAATTATATATAATCTGTGTTGTTGTCGAGTCTCTATTCTCCACTTCGCCTATCTTCTATGTGGGAACTCGGCTAGATCGCCGGGACAGGTCGAGGTCCCACAACGCAACTTTATTGTCTGAATAACTTTTTTATCCGATAAACTTCAACGGGTTTGGGGTGAGTCGCGAGGTTTACAGCGCACGAGCCACTAGTGTATTACTAATATTTTATCTTTACGTTAGTTAAACTTTATTAATAAACTAGCTTATGCCTGCGGCTTCGCCCGCGTAGACTACACAAATTAGATTTTTACAAACCACTAATTCAAAAAAATCATGTCTCGCTTCAAAAATGACGAAGATTCATACAAACTTGCAACCCCTTTTTACACCTATAGCGATGTAATTTAAAAAATGCACTATTATTTTCCACTAACTACTAAAATACATTAAAAATTTCATGTGTCTCACTTTAAAAATTACGAAGTTAACTAACTGCCAACCCCTATTTTACCCCTTAGGGATGGAATTTCCAAAAGTCCTTGGCGGACACGCTACCTTCCTGCCAAATTTCATCGTCATTGGCTAAGTAGTTTTCGATATTTCGTGATGAATGAGTGATTTGCACTTTTATATATAAGTACAAATCAATAGAACTCGTGCTTCAAAGACGCACAGCCAGCGCCTAAACCGCTCAGCCACAAAGCTTTCACGATCTACTAGACATAACATATGTCTCGTCAGATTAATTTCCACCACTCACCCGGTGCTTAAAAATGTCTGTGGCCTCTAGAGGCCCCAAAGACAAATTACATAAAACTGGGAAGCAGTCGTCTGGTAAACATTTCGTTTAAATTATGACGAATATACTTACATATTACTTTGAAAAAAATCCGCGTTGACTTTAGCAAATCAGTGCTATAGGAATTAACTTTATTACTGGAATTACCACCTCGCTTAGGGTTGTCAATTGCCGACCAACCCTGTGCGGGGTAATACAAAAACATGATAATCTTACTTCGAGTTGGGGAAGGTTTTACATGTCAGTCCAAGTCCTATATTCTGCATATCTATTCCCAATGGTCATTAGTTGTGCTGCTGAGGAGCCTGGGATGATCGTTTCGAATATTTTTTTCATAAATGATGTGTGTGTTTTGTGGAGAAGAAAGGCCGGAACCATCAGCCTACTGTGTACGTACTTTATCTATCATACAAAAAAAACGATTATAGTTTTCACCTCTTACCCTAAACCTACTCCGATTTTCACAATTTTCGTAAATGTTGTATGTAAGTAGTTAGGTACATGTTATGAAAAATTATGCACGTAAGTTTAGATATTTTGAAATTTCGCCCGAACACATGAGTACAATATTTGAATTTACCTGTTTTAAGATATTGTATTTTGTGAAGAGGAAATAAACGATCTTTATTATTATTATATTTATTGTATTTGATTTATATGTTAAAACAATATTAAAAAAATCAAAACGTATGTACGAGCCTAGTTTACGGTGTCAGGAGTCAAATAATAAAAAAATTGGCATTTAATAAAGTTTTAGAGCCGTTTCGCACTACGTCCGATCCGAATCCGTGAAGTAGTGCGAAACCGCTCTTGATGTGTGAGAGCGGTTTCGCACTACTTCACGGATTGGGATCGGATTCGGATCGGACGTAGTGCGAAACCGCTCTTAGTCTGGAAAATAGATATATAAGTACCTATGTAATAATCAGAAGGCATGTACTCGTAGCTATTGGCACAGAAGACAGTAAGAGTATTACGAGTACATACAGTACGGAGTCTCCTAAGGATCCGCGCAATATACGTCCCCGTTCCCCGTCCCCGCACCTCTCCCCCGTTCTCGCCTTGTCGAAGGGCGAGAGCGGGCGAACACACACGCATTAAGTGTGCACGGCGGGACAAGAACGGGGGAGAGGTGCAGGGACGGGGAACGGGGACGCATATTGCGCGTACCTTAGGAGATTTCGTTTTGTATGTAATACTCTTACTGTCTTCTGTACTACCTGTTAATTCTATAAATAAAGACAAACTATCACGTTGTAGCACAGAATAAAAAATACTAACGTACAGAAGTCTCACTGAGCAAAGAAATTCAAAGAAATATATACTCAATGTGGCCAGCGATATGGTTTAATTTAGCTCACGTCAAAACTCAGCACCTTTTCGTATAGATACCTAGACATCCATTGCAAGCCAATTTCATTCTTATTACTTTGGACAAACGATTCGTATAACTGAATTTACCATCCGGAGGGGCCGCCTGCGCGCATAGTAATAATGTAGGTACATTTTCGATACCTAAACGGGGAGTGACACAGGCCTGGTTTCAGGTACATTTTAATGACGTTTAGAAACTATGTGTATCTGAGAATACATCATCATTTAAATTCTATGTGATAATCTGTTGTGTAATTTGTACTACTGAATAAATATTTTTTTAATTTCATATCTTAATTACGATTAAAATTGTATAGGCAGTCAACCCTATTACCGCCCCACTCCCTAGACGTTAATATTGGTAATTGATACCATTCTGAACGTGAGGATTAATTACGTTTTAATGCTAATATCGTATGAGTCGTAGTAACAAGGTATCGAGTGACTGTGGAAAAATCTGCTAAGTACCACTTAGAGTTTATTAGAGAAAATTGTTTCATTTTATTTTTTATGGTAGAAAACGGAATGAGTTTAATTTACCTAGCAGTTGTTATACAGGTTGATTTGGTACCACTTTGCTACATGGAAATCTTGAAATCAGAATCACTAATAAAACACAAAACCGTCAGAAAATAAACGGGCAAGTGCGAGTCGGACCGTACATGAAGGGTTCCGTACCTCCGCAAAATGTTTTAAAATGCTGAAGAAACACTTTCTTGTATGACGACCTCCTTTAATTTTTAACTTTATCTTATTTTTAGTATTTGTTGTTATAGTGGTCATAGCAATACATAATCTGTGAAAATTTAAAGTATCTAGTTAATGCCATTATAAAGATCTAGTTAAAAACGCTGAAAAAACACGTTTTTTGTATGACGACCCCGTTTAATTTTTAAGTTTTTATTTTATTTTTAGTATTCGTTGTTATAGCGGCCACAGTAATACATAATCGGTGAAAATTTAAAGTATCTAGTTAATGCCATTATAAAGATCTAGTTAAAAACGCTGAAAAAACACGTTTTTTGTATGACGACCCCGTTTAATTTTTAAGTTTTTATTTTATTTTTAGTTTTCGTTGTTATATCCGCCACAGTAATACATAATCGGTGAAAATTTCAAGTGTCTAGCTATTACGGTTCAAGAGATAGATCCCTGTGACAGACGGCCAGACAGACGGACAGACAGCGGAGTCCCAGTAATAGGGTCCCGTTTGCACCCTTTGGGTACGGAACCCTAAAAAGACTTATTTTTTATATATTTTTAGGGATCTGTACAAAAAATTAAAAAACGGAACCCCTATAGGATCACTCGTGCGTCTGTCTGTCCGTCCGTCTGTTACAGTCAATTTGCTCCGAATCTACTAGACCCATCGACATGAATATATAGACTCGGCGTCTTCCTACACGGCCATGTCCCAGATTCGATTATCCATTCATTCTTCATTCTCATAGACTAAACACGAGAGTAGTACAGAAAGGTCAATATATTTTTACCTACCTACGAGTACGTGGTTCAAATTAAATCCTACATATATTTTAACAAACGCGAATGTTGGTAAGTATGGCTGGATGTACGGATGGGTGTATGGATGGTTGTATGGTTATATAGATTTTTAGATTGTAGACCCACGACTAGCTTTTACGATCTTCACGGAAGGGGAGGCGGCTGCATTCTTAATGTGTTTTTTCTGTTTTTTTTTTCTTATCATATTTATAAAGGTAAAAGTTAAACTGCACATATCTGTTTCATTGGTAACCTTTTATTATTCTTACTTAAATTCTTTACATAATGTTTTGCACTAGAAGAAAGTGATTTCTTGTACTTGTATACCTATTAGTTTTTTTTCTTTGTTAGCTATCTATGTATTTAATGTATTATATAATCATACACGTATGCTGCGCAATTGGGCGCCAAAAATCCGCCATTATGCTTTCCAAAAATTTTAATATAGCCTATGACTACTACTAGTATTTATTCTGTGCTATGACACTCAAGTGATTAAGATGAATCTAACCACATATAATTTATCAAAATCTATTTAGCCGTGTAGTAGTTACGAGGAAACAGAATTATAGGGACAAACATAATAAAACATCAAAAATGTGTAAGCAGCCATCTTGGATCCAAAATCTGATAGTAGTTTCAAGTTGCGCGGGGCACCTCAAAGGGCTCAGAAATTTTGTAGGTTTTTGTAACAGAATGTAGGGGTACAGCCCCCACATACAAAACTTTTGAGGCCTCGGAGGTTCTAGTGAGACGTTACGAGATGTGACTTAATTTTATAAAGGATTTATAGGATTTTAGGAAACTTTTGTAAAGCATTTATAGCATATGTAAATAAAAATTATAAATATAAACATTTTTAAACGTTTTACAAACATTAATAACTGAGTAGCAAACAAATAGTTTTTCGATGCATCCATGATGAAAGTGAAATGTAGGCATATTTATGATGTCTACATTTCACTTCTGTTTTGTTAGTCTATGACGAATTATTCAATCGGTTGACAGATCATTCACTCACTTTATTCATTATGGCAGCCGAAATTTGGCAGTTCGTATTTAATTTTCAATCAATGAAATCTAGTTACTTACCGATGGAAAGTTATTCCTTTATATTTTGCTTTATTCTTTGAATTACTAGTGCAGTATCTCAACACACACCAAGGCATTTTTGACTAAGTTGACAGTGTTTTCTTTAATGAATCGTGGAGTGTATTATGCGCGTATTGCTAGCGAGTGACTAATGTGAGGTGAACAGTGATAGCCTATGATGAATAGAACACTACTGTTGTATGTGGCGTCTTCTCTAGTACGTTAGTACATAGATCTCGTTGACTAGACCGAATCAGGTGAAATTTGGTAGGATGGTCAAATGGTAGAATCATAAGATGGTTCTTCTTCTTCTTTCGAGTCGATTGGCTATAATATTACTATTATATTAACTTTTTTATTAATGGCTATAAGATGGTAAGTAAGTAGGTATGCACTACATACTTTTTGGATTGTTCGGATACACACACATACCGCGTAACTTGATATTTAATCCTTATTTCGATTCCTTTTTACCCGACTACGGCAAAACGGAAGGGTAATGATTTTAGCAGTCTATGTATGTGGATATCTTTGTGTGTTCCACCCGCCGTGGCATCCAAACTACTTATCCAATTTTCACAAAAGAGATGTCAATCGATTCGTCATTATCGTCTGGGTAACATAGGCTACATACAGTTTGTATGCAAAAAAAGCTATAGAAAAAAGTGCGACTAAAAGAAAAAAAAATTGTTTCGATATCCAGTGGGGTATCAAATGAAAGGTCTTAATTAGCACATTTCTAAAATAAATATATTGTTAGCCATAATTGGCTGCTGAATTAGATACAATACAATATAAAAAAAAAATATTGCACCAAATTACATTAACAAATAATTGTAATTCCTGTAATTAGTCGTTTTTTAAACGTCGAAATCTTGTTCGAAATAGGGATGGTGACCGCAAGCTTTTGAGTCATTCGAAATACATTAATGAATCATTAGATGGTACGTAGGTACGCAGTACATACTTTTTGGATTGTTCGGATACACACACATACCGCGTTACTTGATATTCAGACTATAAAAAACACATTATTTAGGTATACAGAGTATACTTTATACCTATTTAATTACAAATGCCTTATACGTTGGTGATTGACTTTATCAGACGTGCGAGGAACAATATATGAACGTTTTCAGTAATTATAAGGGGGCGGGGGTGGCGAGGTCAGGGGGAAGTGAAAGCGAAGCAATAGTGGTAGCTAGCGCCCTCAGCGATTTATTGTTTTTAATAATAACGTGAACGTCACAAAGAGAACAAAAGTCGGCAGTGAAACGGCGCGTCGCCGTGGATGTGCGGGCCACTGTGCTCGCGGTGATGCGGTAATAAACCCCATCAAGTACCTACAATAATACTCTTCTTAGTCTAAGCGCGTTCCCGGTTGCATAATCAGCTGTGCTGCTTCGGAGCCCGGGGTGCGCATTCCCGCTTTTTCTTCTCCAAATATAACACGCATGTCAATGGTCACCCAAGGATGCCAAAGACAAAATGGAGAAGAAATAGCCGGAACAGTTTAAATGATTTGGCTATAGTTTTACGACCAACCGCCTGCCTATCGTCAACCCTCTTTGGGAATGTATTTGTGCGAAAAGTTTTACAACCGGCCGCCGCCCGACGTTAACCGTCCTTGGGAATGCAATTGTGCTTAGTCCTTTAGTCACCTCTTATGACATCCACAGGAAGAGAGGGAGTGGGCCTATTCTAACCCGGAACCACGCGAGGGGTTTTTCAAATTTTTAAAGTACCAAAAAGTAAGTAAGTAAAAAGTAAGTTGGGAGAAAAGAAAAAAAATTAGAATGTTCCAGCTGCTTCTCTTCTCGCGTAGATCGAGGGCGAAAATGCGAATCATGTCAAAAGGCGATGCGATGTTGCTAATAACCTATAACTATTTTGATTACTTTTTCCATCTTCTCGCCTATCACGCTAAAATTTGGCCATTGGCTTTGTCTGATTAGAGCCGCAAGATCCAAAATGCTCTGTCTGCGGATAAAGACCTGATAGTGTATATGGAGAAGGCACTGGCAAACCACTCCATTATCTCTGCCAAAATATATTCATTGTGTACATCTTTTTCCACACAATGACACCGACAAGAGCTTGGCCCTTAAATGTAGACAAGACAAGTGTATATGTACTTATATGTAAGTAGGTAGTGCCTCCTTCGCTTTGACGACCCGTGGCGTAATGGTTAACATACGTTAATCTGCCACTCCTGAGGTTCTGGGTGCGATCCCCAGCTAGGTCAATTTGGAAAATGGCCTATTTAAAATTTGTCCTGGTACTTGGGTATTTATCTATATGTATATGTATTTATCATACACGATTTGCCGTGTATCTACTTAGTTTTTGAGTCTTATTGTTGTTGGCTACTGTTGTTGTATCTCACTGCGTAACCAATAGGCATTTCGGTCGTTGGATCCCAAAAACTACATATTTTCGTAAGATCCTAAAATCGAAAATTAAATTACCTACATTGAGAACAAAAGTGTTAGAAATAGATTTATTTGCCCATATTCTTTAATTTTTATTTTTTCATTCAAGTCTTTAAATTTTTTTGGTGTACAATAAATTATTTTTTACTTACTTGGTTGACCGTCGACATGCATAGCTTTGGAGCAGAAGAAACTGGAGAACGCATTCCGGGTTCCAAAAGAGCATACCTAAAAACATCGTTAGATGAGAGGACTATTTTATTTTATTAATTGCCTTATCCGAACCGCCTCACTCTATTTCTTACTCCAAGTTCCTTCGAAGTCCCACTGGAGCGGGCCGCGGCCGCGATATTAACATTCGTTCACACAGCACCACCACACTACGCCTTAGTACTATAATAATAACGTCTAAAATCCCTCAACAACAGCCTCTGCGCACATTTCATTCCAGTACTTTTTTGCGATTATTCCCTAACTTTCAAACGCCTATTGTTTATACGATAATTTTATTAAAATTTTAACAATGATACTCGTGTCGCGATTGTTTTGTGTTTCTTTGTTGTTTTCTTTTAGTGCTCACTTGGAATGTTGTCTGTTTAGTATGTTCTCAAATTGATTGATACTTAACTTGCCATACAGGTTGACCTTTTCACCCCCTCCACAATCCTCAATATATTTAAGAACTATGTTCTTGTCGGTAGAGTATTTTCCATGTCTTCTGATCCTCATCCATATGTTTGACTTCCCGATACGACACAACTTCTGGCTTTTCTTTTACTTCATCCATGAGCGCCCTTCTGGCACCCCCTAGCTATCTTGAATCATTAAAAGAACACAAAAATAGAACACAAAACCGTAAGAAAATGTTTTGTAATATTTATTATTCCCTAAAAATTCTAATAAATGGCTAACCTACTGACTTTACTGTACACGCGGCTATTGCCCTTTCCGCTCTCTGGCCGTCGTCGCCCGCCACGAGCCTGGTAGCGGGTTGGGTGACATTCCAATGGGAGATTTTTGGTATACATTTTTCGGTTGATATCTATGGATTTTATTATAAAACAAGCAAGATACATATTCTGTCATATGTATTTATTTTTCGATTAAAGAGTAGGTACTTTCCTTAAATCTAGCTACCGAGGTTCAAAATCACCCTGGATAACACAGTCTCTGTAAAAAAAATATTGTTTTTCTTTTCCGAAATGCTTTTCCTGGGAAAGCTGAAGGTACAATATCACGAACTTGTATACAACATGTTAATGAAATAACCCAAAACCTGCCAGACTTTTACGAAACCCAAAAAAATAGTTCAATTTTCATACAAACTGATCGCGTCAATTTGTATGAAAATCCGAATTTTATTTTTGGAATTTTGGGAATGTTGTAGTACATAAGTTGTTCAGTTTCATGGACTGAGTTACAGCCTGAGAGGTTTTGCGTCATTTCATTAACTCGTTGTATAGTTACGATATGCTTTGATACACTATAAGCATATATTTTTTACCTCCCATCAAACAAGCTGATAGAGTTGCAATAAAAAGCTAATTTATTTTTCGTTTTCGAAATTTTATTTTCTGGGCAAGCTGTATGTACACTTTACAATATAATTTCGTGGGCTGAATCCGAACATAGTGTATATTCAGATACTGCCCCAGAAGCTACCAGATGGCTAGGTCTTATATTAGTAGCAAATCTTCATTTGCGTTGCATGTAAATAAATAATAAAAACTAATAAATCGATATGGACAAATCACACTAATTGAGCTTGCCCCAAACTAAGTTTGAACTTGTAGTATGGGATACTAACTCAACGATACTATATTTTATAATTAATTCATACATATAAGTAGAGAAACATCCAAGACTTGGTGGGATCTGGCTGGGAATCGAACGCGGAACCTCCGCAGTGGCGAACTGGCGTGTTAATGACTAAGCCACGTCACGGAGTATTACATATAACAAGACCTCATCGGTCTCCTCAATGTCAAGCAAGCATTGCGAGACAACCCCAGAAGCTGCTCAGACGTCTGCAAGACAAAAGGCCTTTGCCCAGCTATGCCGACAGAAGTGAAAGCTGGACAGCCAATCTGAAAATATTGAGCACCACTGGTGGTGTCTGTAACGAATGGTTTTTCCCATCTCAAAAAGTGCCCAACGCGCCTAGAAAAGTTTTCACTTCAAAAAAAGTTTGAATACACTTGAAGGATTATCTCAATAAATAATCAGACCATATTTTCATCGCTAATTCGAATCGGGAAACAGGCAAACAGAAATTACCAGAGCAACCACTTAACCCATTTAGCAAATGACTCGGTGAAATCCGATTATACCTTCTCCTTTGCCAAAGACATTGTTTTCTTTTAAAAGAAAAAAGATTGTAGAGTTGCTGTTCCATCCCGTAATTGAATTATATCATCGATTTTCCATTAAAATGTTTTATGGAAAGAAGTCTGGGAGGGGTTGAAACGGACGACTTGTGCAGTTGCTATGAAAATGAGGGTTATACAGATACATTTTCACGTCTTTATCCCTAACGGGGTAGACAGAGCTCAGGGCTGTAAGGCCCAAAGGCCACTTTTAGCGTGATGGTGGGCGTTGAGCGTTGGATAAACGGAAGAAAAAAAGGGATTGTTTCAGAATCTCGGCCATTCCCTAGAACGGCTTTTACGATTTGCGCGGGAAGAGAAGCAAGTGGTAAGTATTTCTTTTTTCCCAGACCAGCATGGAATAATGAGTTATATGCTTTTGTTTATTGTAATTTTTGAATTTTTAAAGGCGTTTAGACGTTCTTAGTTGTGGTAAATATAGTTTCGTTTGTAATAGTGTTAGGCATAAATGATACTCCGCTTGTATGAAGTTTCATACCTGTACTACTGTATACATGTAACCACATAATAATACTCATATAAATATTCCCCGCAAAGTTCAATCTCGTATTCCCGTTTGACCCGTTTCCAATCTTAAAACGTGGAGTTGACAAATCGAGAAACGAAACGTCGATTCAACTTTTCAACTGCAGACGAATGTGCGATTTCAATTAATATCCGACCAAAAATGTATTAAAAAAAACTAGATTTGCCACAGACGTGAATAGAAATTGACTGTATAATGCAATCGACTATATTGATTAAATCCTCTGGCTGCCGTGGCATATTATGTCTATATGGCTCTGGTAGTACAGAGAGGGTCACTGCAGGAGCACTCCTGCAGTGGTGACTAAAAAAGACTTGATGATAATATTGATTCACGGAGGTTTTGGCGGGAAGTCAAGGGAGTCGGTTAGGGTTTTCTTTAAATTATTTTGCAAATTGATTTTAGTAGACTTTATAATATGAATTTGGTGTTGTTTGGTGTTATAAATGCTCATGCTCATGAACAATATGTGAAATAGTTAAAGTGGACAGTCATAGTACGGCTGTAGTGATATTTGTTTCGCGGACTGTGTGGGCGTCTTCGGGCGTCGTCCGCCACTCAGTCGGCTATGAAAACCAGTGGACTCGTAAAGATTTGTCACCAGAAGCTCCCAAAGCAATCAAAGGCCTACACCAACCTTTGATTGTAACTTGTTAGGAAAAAAGAATTTCCCACGTTTTATTAACTTGTTCCTGGCTAAATACGCAGTAGAGTCAAGCCATTAATTAAAAAAAAAAAATTGATTAACAGTGATTGTCTGTGCCCTATGTGTTATGATGCAGTTCGTAAGTTAGTTCTTTGTTCTCTTTTTCTACCTAGCTTTGTATCACATTATACAAAAAGGCTTTTCTACAAAGTGGAAGGGACATACCCGTAATAAATCGAACCACGGGCTATGCTAGATGACTAAAGTATAATGAAATTAAAATAACAGTCAATCAGTCAGTCAGTCATTTTATTATACTATAATGGTCTAGTATAGACTGTGTTTTGATTTATTACGGGTATGTCCCTTCCACGTTGTATAATTTTTTCAATAAAACCTTAAATTCTGTTGAAACAACTCTACCGTTGAGATGAAGATCGACGGGATGGCGGAGTAGGGGCTGAGTAGCCCGCTCGCTTGTCGCAGACCAGCATAGGAGATTTTTTTTTAGTTATAGTTTAAACCAGTAGAGTAGAGAAGCCTTTGATATGTCTCTCTCTACGCCCAGGGAGTGCGCCATATACAGGGTTACTGGTATCTAATGCATAACCCCCTAGAGGCAACTTAGTACGTCAAGGCCAAGACTAACAACTTTTGTTCTATGACTTTTGATTTAAACGTAATACCAGTAATACTTAGCAAGATTTTACATTTTTTAGTTTACATTTGCATATCCATAAGTCTATGTTTCATAGGCAACGCCGTCTGCGCTGCCACGTGAGCGTAGTACTGCCGCGTACTGATTGCCATAGATTTAAGACAAGTATAATTGCAAATTCGATTTTGTTTATTTTTGTATGAAAAAAAAACATCGAATTAAAAAAGACATACTTAGAACAAAAATTGTTACTCTTGATGTACCTAAGTCGCCTATAGAAGGATATGCATTAGATACCAGTAACCCTGTATGTAATCGTATACTTCAGAACCACATTTAGAGGAAGATTTGCGACTTGATATGTCTACCGAATAGACAGTCAGTGTATTGAAAAGTGTAGGCTTCCACTTCGACGGGGCGTCGCGTTGCACGTTGCGCCAATTATAAACTCGTCACCGGAAGTGCCGCGGACAATGTTGTACAAAAAGCTGCGCAGGACGCGCCCTTATAAACACGCGACACGCGGGACGATCAACAAATTAAAAGGATAGGACCACGGTCTAATAAAATATTTGTAGATTTGCAGAGTAGAATAGGACCACTCTAAGTCTTCCCGTGGATGTCGTAGAAGACGACTTAGGAAACACAAGCTATACAAAGCAAACATCAGTAAGACCTCTCCAACCTCTAGTAAGCGTGGAGAGTGTTGGCCAAATCCTCTGGCTACTCTGCCTAAGTACTAAGTATGGCTCTGGTAGTACAGAGGGGATCGTGCGTGCTACTGCAGTGGAGACTAAATAAACGGGCAAGTGCAAATCGGACTCGTACATTAAGGGTTCCGTACCTCCGGACAATGTTTTAAAACGTTGAAGAAACACGTTTCTTTTATGACGACCCCCTTTTTTTTTAACTTTATCTTATTTTTAGTATTATTTTTATTTTATAGCGGCCATAGTAATACATAATCTGTGAAAATTTTAAGTATCTAGTTAATGCCATTATAAAGATCTAGTTAAAAACGCCGAAATGTATGACGACGACCTTTAATTTTTAACTTTTTTTTATTTTTAGTATTTGTTGTTATGGCGGCAACAGTAATACATAATTTTACTAGCCAGTTAGTTTTATTTCTCACTGCTGCCTACCACTACATCACGGGCACGGCAGTGTTTGTCCCCCGTCAAAGCAAACAAAAGCACAGCCTACCATACTGAGACTCCTATAACGTTCATGTGGCAAAAGCTAGAAGCCTACTGTTGTCACTAGATGACAGTCAGACAGATTGAGCTACATCAGGTGCCTTTAAGTAGCGTATAGGAGAGAAAAGGTGCATTCTGGATATAATAGAGAATAGACGAGAAAAGATGTCGGGTCATCTCGCATCTGCTACGACATGACGACTTCATAAAGACCATCATGGAAGGGAAGATAGAATGGAAAAGAGGACCAGGAAGACCGAGGCATAGCTACATGAAACAGATAAAGCAAAAGATAAACGTCGTGTCGTACAGCGAAGTAAAACAACTGGCAGATGTGAGAGACTCCAGATAGAAGGGAAAAGAGGACCAGGAAGACCGAGGCATAGCTACATGAAACAGATAAAGGAAAAGGTGAACGTCGTGTCGTACAGCGAAGTAAAACAACTGGCAGATAAGAGAGAGTCCAGATAGAAGGGAAAAGAGGACCAGGAAGACCGAGGTATAGCTACATGAAACAGATAAAGGAAAAGGTGAACGTCGTGTCGTACAGCGAAGTAAAACAACTGGAAGATGGGAGAGAGTCCAGATAGAAGGGAAAAGAGGACCAGGAAGACCGAGGCATAGCTACATGAAGCAGATTAAGGAAAAGGTGAACGTCGTGTCGTACAGCGAAGTAAAACAACTGGAAGATGAGAGAGAGTCCAGATAGAAGGGAAAAGAGGACCAGGAAGACCGAGGCACAGCTACATGAAGCAGATAAAGGAAAAGGCGAACGTCGTGTCGTACAGCGAAGTAAAACAACTGGAAGATGAGAGACAGTCCAGATAGAAGGGAAAAGAGGACCAGGAAGACCGAGGCATAGCTACATGAAAAAGATAAAGGAAAAGGTGAACGTCGTGTCGTGTAGCGAAGTAAAACAACTCGCAGATGAGAGAGACAAATGGAAGAGAATTCATACTCCACCGACAAGAGCATTCTTAAATATGGATAGACTTTGCTCGTAAAATCTGACACCCAGTGTTATCTATTAAACTCGATGAGAGAGACCAGCCCGGCATTGATTCGCTAGATAGGTAGGTATAGTGTGGATAATTTTTGTTGTAGCCCCGTGAGCCAAGCACACTGCCACCTGTTGCCAAACAATTTATTCCACGGTTTACCGCACAAATTCGATGCCTACTCAAATTATCTGCTACTGGTTTTGTAGCTTTTGTTTTTTTGTCCGGCTGCGTAGTTGAATTCTTTTTTTATCAATACATAGTAGGTATAAAATAAATTCGCTTCCCGCTGTCTGTACCTCAATATGTCTGTTTGAAATTACGTAACGGATTTTAATGCAGTTTTAGTTCAAACAATTTAAGAAAATATACTTGCTTAGGTGCTCTTTTAAAATATCAATTCTTAATCCTAGTACATTATTACCTAACATTACATGACAACCTCTGTGGCGTAGTGGTCAACACGCTAGTCCGCCAGGGAAAGTTCGAAAATGGCCTTTCTCAAATTGTTCTGGGTCTTAGGTGTTTTTCTATAGATACCTACTAGTATCTTTGAGTAAGTATCCCATAATACACGTTTAAACTTTCTTTGGGGCCAGCTCATTTAGTTTGATTTGACCTTATATTTATTGTTATTACAATAAAATAAGCTAAACAGAAAGTTTAAATAAAAATCTATTAAAGTAATTTACCTTTACTTATAAGTATTTATCCTTTAATCCTATGATACTCGCTTATAGACATTACAATTTACATACCCGAAAAACATTACCCTCCTTCGGTAGTTGGGCAAAAATACTCGTAAAGAGCATGTCATTGTTTTAGTACCTACCATATGTCGTTCCAAAATACAAAGATTTAACTGATTAAATAAAAAAAACCGACATTTTAAACACAAACATTAAAACCTAATGTTTGCCCTGTAAAAACATGTTTCATTGTTTAATTAGGTACTTAAAATGTTAGCAGTTTAGATTTCGGAGAAACGAACGCTGAGAAAGACCGACAGATACATTCGGGCATATCATATTTCATGCTTGATTATGTTTGTTTACTTTTTTCATAGTAAAGTAGGTATTATATGTAATGTGAGTACATAACCTTTCTTTTAATCTTGCGTAGTCCCCAATACGCATGATGACTGAAAAATTTTTTTGGCCCGTCGGTTAGATTATAAAAAAATATTGTACACGTATTTTTCTTTTCTCTGAGTAACAATAAATAATGAAGATACAGCGCATTTAAACTTCGAATGACGTCACGCTTTCGTACGATTTTTACACATCGGTGACGTCACAATCACAAGCCCCCACTCTGGAAGTGAAAAATATTGGTAACTTATTTTTGGATAATCTAACTAACGGACTAATTAGAATAATACTTTGCTGACCCAGTCATCATCCCTTTTATTAAAAGTCGTGCGACAATCGGGTAGGTACTTGACTCGATTTTTATTATTATTATTCATCATCACTATCATTTCACCCGCACAGCGTCCGATCTAGAGCGGCCTGCATCCAGCGCTTTCCATTATTATTCATATTAACAGGTAATTATTAAAGAAACAAAAAATCCGACAACATCAGTATGCCTAACATTAGGGTGCAACCGGGATATGCTTGGATGCGAGAATTGAGATTATATTTCAACAATTTGTACTTTAGTGGTCCATTGACAATTTATTCTAAAAAGTATGTTTAGGGTGAACCGTGGCTGTGGATGTAGGGTTAATAGAATAATTCTATAAAGAAAATGAGGAAGAATGTTTTTTTTTATTATTATTGTATAATGTCTAACAAAATATACTGAAACTATTTTAACGGTGATTTCAGTCCATGATACTGAACAACTTTTCCCAAGGAACATATATCGAAATATGAAAAATATTTTTTGACTTTACATATAAACGCGGATCAGCTGATCGGTCAACTTGTATGTGAGGCCAAAAATTATTTTTCATATTTCGATATATGTTCCTCGGGGACAGTTGTTCAGTATCATGGACTGAATTCTCCCTTTGTTAGACCTTGTATAAATAATACATGGTAAATGTAAATACGATATTTCAAAATTTATCAAATACCGTATTATTCATTTGTTAACCTTAACAGGTGTTAACGTTAACCTACAATACAGTCAGTACCTTAGTACAAATAGGTATGTGTGTGTACTAAAGTACTGACTGTATTGTAGGTACCAAAAACATTAATACAAAAATCGAAATAGCAAATCGGTAATTACCATCTTCAACGGCAGTCAACAGTAAATATTTCATTTATTCCATATAATAATCGAAACTGCTCACAAGATTCACGAGAACCGGTTGAGAAATGCGAGCAAGAAAATGCAAGAAAAAAACAGCCAGACATACGAAAGCATTTTAACCGACTTCAAAAAAGGAGCAGGTTATCAATTCGACTGTATGTTTTTTTTTTATATTTTTGTTACGCGATATCTTCGCCAATTGTGGGCCGATTTAATGATTCTTTTTGACGTGACAACGTCTAATAACTCGATACTACGGGCTGCATGCACAAAAAAGATGACATCATTAAAAAAATAAAAAAGGTGTTTTTTTTTTCTTTTTTCTCTCTTTCGGTCAAATTATAAAAATTGTTTTTTTTTATCTAAAGGTCAATGCAGAATATGCACCTTTTATCTTCGACCTCATATTTCAATTTTCATGTTATACTAGTAATAAATTGATGTGAGGAACGCGACATTTTATATGAAATTGACAAGGCGGGCCTCGCTGCTAGCTGCAATGAGCTGACAGGTGTACATAGGTACCGTTAAGTTATGCCTACAACTAAGTATAACTAAACTATGACATTTAAATTGCAAAAGGTGGTCAAAGCGATTTTGATGTATTTACTCGTACTTTATTTGGATTGACTCTAGTTCTAGAGATAAATGCATGTTTTACGTACATAGGTCCTCTCCAACCCGTCTGGCCAGCGTGAAGAGTGTCGGCCAATTTCTCTGGCTACTCTGGCTAAGTATTGCTCTGTAGTACAGAGGGTATATACACACATAGGTACATAGGTACCTAAGTACTTTGTGTAAATTCAAATAATTTTTATTTTACATATAATTCAAATCTATGAACTAAAAGTAAACAGTTACCCCAGACTTTTCCCTGCAACCGTGGTCTAGCTTTTATTTTGAAAGGGCATGCCAAATTTTGGCAGTAGTTTTTTAATTTAAGGTCGTACCTGAATTTTCCGGGGTCCAGTGCTGCCCCCATTTAAAATAAATAATTTCATAGAAAACGGAGACATTATTTAAAATTTTGCTACTACCAAGGCCTAGATAACCCTTTAAAGTATTTTATAAACTACTGTTTACAGTTTAAAGTGAGAACGTTAAGCTTTACAACGCACATTTGCGAAAAACGGCCACTTTTGGCTAATGTGCGTAGTAAAGCTTAACGTTCTTATTATAAACTGTAAACAGTAGTTCATAAAATACTTTGATGGGTTATCTAGGCTTTGGTAGTAGCAAAATTTTAAATAATGTCTCTGTTTTCTTTGAAATGATTTATTTTAATTGGGGGCAGCACTGGACCCCGGAAAATTCAGGTACGGCCTTAAAAGATATGCATTCATCTAGACGTATAACTAGATGAACATGAAAGAAAATATAACGGAGCATTTTCATACTGATGGTCAAATATGATATAATAATACATCATATTCTCCTTCAAGTACATATTTTGACCGAAAACACCAGTTATATATGCCTAGATATATTATTAATTAGGTATTTTGTCGAAATTTGACATGTTGTTTCAAAATAAAAGCTAGATTTCGTTGGTGTGGAAAACTGTGATTCTATCTAGGGTAAGCACTCTTAAATATTGTCTTATTTTTTTAATGAGATTGCCCTTTTTGTGTTAAAATAGGTATAGGTAGTAGGTACACGGTAGGTCTTGTGTTAATAAACCAAATAGTTTTTGTTTTATGTAGGTAGGTTTGTTAAATAACCCTACAAAGAAAGCAAACTTTGTAGTGAATCTCGCACCTGAAATATCGAATACCAAATTCTTTTTGTTCACTTACATACTCGAAATTAAACACAATAAAGAGTTCGCAAACGCCCTCTATACTATCCGATCAAACCTCTGAATACCTTCCTCGCATTCCAACAGATGGCGCCATCTAACCTAAAACAGTAGCCGACCAAACTTTTATTAGATCGTAAATATGCTAATCCCGCCATGACTTTTTTATAACTTAATTAATAACGTATGCCGCCAAGATTATGATTTAGACCAGCAGCAGCTAACTTAACCATTGCGAAGCCCCGGGCGGTAGATCTTTGCGAGGCCCTTGTTCTTTGTGCAGAGTAGGTATGTGATTCTAAAGTAGAGGTAGATATTTCTGATGTTTGAGAAATGCAAAAAGTACTTAAATAAATAAATAAATAAAATTTAAGTACTCAAATAATGTATATTTTAATGACTGGTAATTAAATGAATATACAGGCTGACTTTCAAACCACCAGCCAAATTTCTGGAGCAAGTTCAGTCCATGATACTGAACTACTTTCCATAAAAACAATTAACGAAAAACTAAAATTAAAAATCGCCTTTTCATACAAATCAAATGGTCAGTCAAACGGATTTTCTATGGGAGGACGAAAAATTTTCATCGATTTTTAATAACTTTTTTTATAGAAAGTAGTTCAATATCATGGACTGAACTTGCTCCTAAAATTTGGCTGGTGGTTTAAAAGTCAGCCTGTATATACAACGTGGAAGGGACATACCCGTAATAAATCGAACCACGGTCTATACTAGATCATTATAGTACCTACTATGAGTATAATGAAATTAAAATAACAGCCAAATACCAAAAAAAGTCGGAATTTCCATACAAAAGTGTGCAGCCGCCCGGGCGATTTGTGTGAGAACGTCGAATTTTTTTTGGTTTCTTGACTGTTATTTAAGGCCGTATCTAAATTTTCCGGGGTCCAGTGCTGCCCCCATTTAAAATAAATCATTCAAAGAAAACGGAGACATTATTTAAAATTTTGCTACTACCATTTTGCTACCACTACTCGTAGTAGCCCTTCTCAGTATTTTATGAACTACTGTTTACAGTTTATAATGAGAACGTTAAGCTCTACTACGCACATTTGCCAAAAGTGGCCGTTTTTCGCAAATGTGCGTAGTAAAGCTTAATGTTCTCACTTAGGTACAAGCCAGAGCAATCAGAGGATTTCGCCTATATTCTCCACGCTGGCCAGACGGGTTGGAGAGGTCTTATTGATGTTTATAAGCTCTGTTTATCTTGTGTTTCCTACGAGTACTAGTATGTAGCCTTCTACGACATCCACGGTAAGACTTGGAGTGGTCCTATTCTACTCTTCCACACGGCACAAGAAACAATAGAATCAATAAAAGTTTTAAATAAATGATAGACGAGTGGAAGAATAAGGGGGAGGCCTTTGCCCAGTAGTGGGACACAACAGCCACATGCTAGTAAAAATAATTAAAAAATTATCTCAGGTTTTCGCGCGAAGCCCCTGCAAAATCGAGGCCCCGGGCACCTGCCTTGCTCGCCACCTACTAAACCGCCGCTGATTTAGACCATTTAATAGATGGGCCCTTGGTCGCGTGACCTCTCGGTTGTCATCGCGTACTTTTATGAGTGACGTAAAATAATGAAAAATACGAGTAGCTACCGAGAATTATGGGATGTTTTGATTTAGGACGGTGCTTTACTACTTGTAGTGTTTTCGTGTGATTACACATTACATTATGGCTTTTACGAGTATGACGCCGTCCGTGGAGTAATGGTAAACACGCTTGTCCGCCACTCTTGAGCTTCTAGGTATGATCCAGCCAGAGCAACCTGGGAAAATGCCTTTACAAATTATCTCTAGTCTTGATTGGGTTGCTTTATCTATAATATTAAATCCGCGTGTCTTTAAGGTACACTTTTTATTTGGTCTGTTACCTCATAATTCCATCATTCATTAACCTATTTGAAATTTTCTTTATTATAGGTACTTACTTTCAGACTGGCCCCATAGACATTTTATCAAAACTGAAAAAGTTCAGTACTAACTAAAAAAAAAACAATTGGCTTTTTGACTGTCACTGGCAATGAAATCGGTTTCTAGTTTAAATTTTTTTTTAATAATTAGTCTGTAAAATTTTTTTAACAAAAATAAAATCATCTAAATCGCCGTTTATTTATTACAAACACACAATCAAATGTTATCTCTTTATTATATTAGTCTAAATTACAGTATACGTTTATTTTTTTTTTCTCTCCCACCATCACGCTAAAAGTGACATTTGGAACTTACAACCCTAAGCTCGGTCTACCCCGCTAGGTTATATATGTATAATAAGTATAGTAGGTAAAAAAATATTGTTTATCAAATATTTTTTAATGCATAGAAGGATGGAGGCTGTACGGGAACCCTTTGCCCAACAATGGGACACAACAGGTTAGCAAAAAAAATAGGTACAAATAGTTTTAGCCGTGTGGTTTCCAGCAAAGTATAAAATAGCACCACTCCAAGTGTTCCCGTGGATGAAGGCTACTTAGGAAACACAAGCTAAACAAAGCTTATATATCAATGAGACCTCTCCAACCGTCTGGCCAGCGTGGAGAGTGTAGGCTAAATCCACTGACTGCTCTGGTAACAGAGATGGTCTTGCTCCTGTAGATGAGACTAAAAAAGACCTAATGATAATAATAAATAGTTTAAATCAAGGGTCAAACGACACCCCATTGAAAGCTAATGTGGTAACTGTGTTGGAACTTTTATTTATATGGAGCATGTATATTTATTTGCGCCACTCGTACGAGTATCTCTCAAACACAAACAGTTACAACTGGTTTCGCCGAACGACGGCACCAAACGGCCCTTGTCTGCCCTTTTGTTTATAGATGTAGACATGCCTTAATACTAAAAAGGCTCATGTAACTTCGAACTTAATATTGTTGTGCCCTTACTGTATTTATCGTTAGAACCATACTTATAATAAAGTAGAGTTAACTATGTATTTATCTTACCCCCAAAGAAGTTAAACAATTCCTTAGAAATTACATCGTTAACATTTTTAGGATTCCGTAGCCAAAGGGTGCCAACGGAACCCTATTACTGAGACTGCGCTGTATGTCCTTCTGTCACAGGGCTCTATTTCTAGAACCCTAATAGCGAGACACATGAAATGTTTAACGATTATGTATTACTTTGGCCGCTACTATAACAAATACTACAAATAAGAAAGATAAAAACTAAAGAGGGTCGTCATACCAAAAACGTGTGTTTTTCATCGATTAAAAACATTGTACGGAGGTATGGACTCGTACATGAAGGGTTCATGTACGAGTCTGACTCGCACTTGACTGTTTTATTTTTTACGAGGTAATCATTAGCATTACTTCCAATAAAATAGAAGAAGCTACATATTTATCTTTACCACTAATGAAATAGGTAGACATTCTCTATAAATGGCACCATTATTACTATTCTATACATAATTAGTGAGTGTTCATCATTGTTTCCTTGTTTTTAAAAATGTGAAGTACTGCCTATTAGGCATTTGACATAGCTCGGTGACTGTCATGGCTAATTAATAAATACCTAATTTGATAGATAAGGACCCCCTTCGAAGCATGTCATGCTCGATTTTTATTTTACTTGTGACATACATACAAACTATCACACCTGTTTTCCACAGGGGCACAGCAGGTGGAGGCAGAGAGTATAGACCTCTACTTACTACGATCCTGACAGGCCTCTTTCGCTTCATACACTCAACAATCTTCTTTATGCAGTCATGCCTTTCGGTAACGGTGTCAAAGTGTTATAAGTTTGACGTGTCTAAGTGTGTGCATCTGTGTGTCTGTCTGTAGTATCGTAGCTCGTAAACGAATAGACTCATTTTTTTTAACCGATGCGGTTTTTTTTAAACAAAAGCCTTGCCTGGTGAAATGGTTCATAGCTATGCTCGATGAAAATCGGTTTAGCCGTTCAAAAGTAATTGGGGGTGAACGCTTGAAAGACTTGGATTTCTTAATTTGTCTGGCAAAATAAACTTGTTTGAATTAGAACTTCTGCATAGGCATTGAGGCTACTATTTTTATTCCTTTTTCCAGAATTAGAACTTCTGCATAGGCATTGAGGCTACTATTTTTATTCCTTTTTCCAGAATTAGAACTTCTGCATAGGCATTGAGGCTACTATTTTTATTCCTTTTTCCACCTCAGCCCACCATCACGCCAAAAGTGGCCATTGATTCTTGAGGCACTGGACTCTGTTTGAGCCACAAGACCTAAAATTATCTGTCTACCCCATTGTGGAGATGTGATATATTTTTCACGTCTCCCTAATGGGGCAGTGTGTATGTATGTATACAGGGTCACAGGGTCTAACGAAATATACGTACTGAAACTATTATAAGGCTGAATTCAGTCTAATTTAATACTGAACAACTTTTCTCAAGGAACTGTATCGAAATATGAAAAATAATTTTCGGCCTCCCATAAAAGTTGACCGATCAGCTGATCTCAGTTTGAATGGTAAGCAAAAAAAATTCCTTGGTAAAAGTTCCTTGGTAAAAGTTGTTCAGTATCATGGACTAAATTCACCCTTAAAATAGTTTCAGTACATTTTGTTAGACGGTATAATTATGTATACCTAAATGTTGAACCCTAAAAAGTTGATATCTCAAAATGTTGGTCAAAAAGCATTGTTTACGGAAGTAGGGTCAACGAACTCGAGTACCGCGAATTCCGTAACACGTGAGTCGCGTTTCCGTGCTAACTGGTGACGTCACGCGTGACCATGTACGGACGAAGCTCCGTACGATGGCGTGACGAACTCGATGGTCGCACTTGATGACAGTGACGAGAAGTCATCGAAAATGACGATGATAAGTGACTAGGATCGTGATTAAAACTGACTGCACTGATCTCTAGTCGTCTTATTTAAAACGCGGACTAACTTTAGAGCACTGGTTTAAACCATTATCCGCTGAAAACAAGAAGACCTCAAAATAAATAAATTTCGAAATAATCAAAACAATTTTGTTTTATAAAATTAAGATCAAGTCTATTGCTCAATCTGTATGGAGGATATTTTTTTTCGTATTTCGATTGATCAATCTGAACATGCCCTTTTAAAGAATATTTCTCCCTTTTGACAACCTGAAAGAAAAAACTAAATCTATGTAGAAACGAATAAAAAGGGCCAAAAGTATTTACTTTCTTCACGAATAATTTTCTAGAAAAAAAACAATCCCTTACTTTCCAACAAGTCAAATCAGACACTTTTTTCTAAACGTCAAAACAAACATTTTCTATGAGATTTGTATGAAGTATCGGACTGTGACGTCATAGATTTTTGGAGTCTAACAGCGCTCTTATTATCAGTTTTTCTGCATTGATAAATGTAAAATCACGTTCAAAATGGATGTGATCAATGACAAGTGACATTATTTTGTGACTTTCTATTCTCTTAACAGTACAACATAATTTATTTTTAACCTAGGAAACTACCCAACTTGCCTCATTAAATATACCTTAACTACCTAGTTAAATTTGGTATTTTTGAATAGCTATTCAAAATCACAAAATTAAACCTCTTCAGTACCTAATTATTAAAAATTCGATTAGTTGAGACAAGTAATAAATAAAATACTTGGCCAAAAATGTATGCCTTTTTAATCCGCTTATATACACTTAAGTTTAACCGGCTAGAGATAGAAGAAACTGACATTAACATCTCCTAAAAGATACACCTAAGTTTCGCCGGCTAATGTTAAGTTTATGTTCACTATATACCTATGCTGCAACAGCACAACAAAAGTCGAAGGTTGAGCGAAAATATTGCTCAAAGAACAATGCGCTGATTGTAACTAAAACATTAGGTAGGTGCAAGTGCGATCAGTTGTAAATTTTTTAATATTAAATTTAACTAAAAAAGTTAAATTTTTTTTGTACCTCTACCTACAAGCTTTTATTGTGAAGCTCAAAACTGTAATAAGCCCAAACTCGATGGGGTTGCGTCGTTTTATTACAGGATAATTTTAAATTTCTACTGAATTTAGATTGAATACAGTTAGCCGTGTGGTTCCCGGCAGAGCAGAATAGGACCACTCCGATTCCTCCCGTGGATGTCGTAGAAGGCGACTTAGGAAACACAAGCTAAATAAAGCTTTTAAACATCAATGAGACCTCTCCAACCCGTGGAGAGACTAGGCCAAATCCTCTGGCTGCTCTGGTAGTACAGAGAGGGTCGTGCTCCTGCAGTGGAGACTAAAGACCTGATTATGATGATGATGACAACTACACTACTATCGCGTGTTTAATCCCTAGTGGGACACACTAGGATTTTGGGTCTTGCGGCTCTAAGCAGACAGAGCCCATCACTATTTTGATTCCTTTTTCCATTTTCACGTTCATCGTCACGCTTAAACGGCCTTAGTTTTTTAGATTGAATCATAGCGCAAATTTCTTTTAATTACAAAAAACAACTCTTTTTAATTAAAAATCAATTACGTATGTGAGTAATTAGACTTCAAATTTTCTTAGACGCGAAACATTGATAAGTATAAAAAAGTTATTCTTTTTAATCATTGAAATCGACTTTTTCTCTAACCGTTTCATATACGAGTAAAATTACAAAAATTTAAAGGAAATTGAATAAAATTTTTAAAATAAAAATTAGGTACATACACGATACATACATCATATATTAATTCTTTTTTCTATTTGCACAGGACGATACATAATTATATCTATTAATTCTCTTGAGGTATGTAGCTTGGAGACTTAGACCGTCTCGTCTATCTTTTACGAGGTAGGTAGAGCCAAAGATTGCGAGACTCATAAGCCACGTTAAGCAAATAATTGTTTTTTTTTTAGTTTAGTTTCGTTGCATTTTACTTAAAAGTAAGAATTATAAATAATCTCCCATACTGGTTTGGGAGAAAAACAAAAAAACTAAGAATCTAGGTACCTACCAGTTCCTTCTCTTTTCGTGTTTTTGGGGCTAGCTCAATAGTGAGATTTGTCCATATATATTATATGATATGAGATGAAAATAAATAAATGAATAGATATATATATAATATATATATATTCATTTATTTATTTTCATCTCGCCCTCGATCTTGCTAAAAGTGGCCTTTGTATATATCTTGCGGCCTTGGGCTCTGTCTGCTTAGAGCCTCAAAACTCAGCTCTGTCAGCCCCATTAGGGATAAAGAAGTAAGAGTTTATTGTAATGTACACTATTTAACTAATTAAAAATATGCAATGTTGTTATTCTTGGTACAAAGTTAAATTAGTGAAGGTATATCTAGGTAGGTAAAGGTACCTTTACTTACTACCTACCATAACATATTGACAATGTTCGTCAGTATAAGTTAAATCATTTACTAATCTAAATTACATCTTCAATGAAGTTTCTAATATTTGGGATAACCATAATGACACTATTGCAATTTGATATACACTGTTAAAAATTATGTAATTTTAAATGCAAAAAATTACATAAAAATCTGGGAAATTTACGGAACAATATGTAAAAATGACAAAAATCATGTAAAATTTCATATTTTTATGTAAAATGTCGTATTTTTTCGTAAATTTCCCAGATTTTTCGGGAATTTTACAGGTTTATGTAAATTTTTTGCATGTAAAATTACATAATTTTTAACAGTGTAGAACAACGTGGTACAAGTTTATTGACAAATTGAAAAAAATCTTGACTTTTCAAGCGTTCCCCCAGTTTTAGAACGGCTGAACCGATTTTCTTTAAATATCTCGACAGACAAGGCTTTCGATTAAGGCGAAGATATAGGCAAATGACCTTGAAGTGGCGCCCTCATTTGAAATAAATTGTTAACTCGTAAATATGGAGATAATTTCCATATTACTCTTCGTCATGCACTAGATAGCCCTTTAAATTATTTTATAAACCACCGTTGAAAGTATTTACATTAGTCCGTCTAGCTTTAAAACTTGCCTCCGCCAAAAGTGGCCACGGCAAGTTTTAAAGCTAGACGGATCACCAATAATAGTTTTAACGGCAGTTCATAAAATAATTTAAAGGGCTATCTAGTGCATGACGTAGAGCAATATGGAAATTATCACCATATTTACGAGTTAACAATTTATTTCACACTTCAAGGCCATTTGCCTATATCTTCGCCTTAAGGCGATCCGTCTAGCTTTAAAACTTGCCGTGGCCACTTTTGGCGGAGGCAAGTTTTAAAGCTAGACGGACTAATGTAAATACTTTCAACGGTGGTTTATAAAATAATTTAAAGTGCATGACGAAGAGTAATATGGAAATTATCTCCATATTTACGAGTTAACAATTTATTTCGAATGAGGGCGCCACTTCAAGGTCATTTGCCTATATCTTCACCTTAAAAAACCGCATTGAAATCGATCTATTCGTTTAGAAGCTATGATGTACCACAGACAGACAGGTACACAGACATATCGACACACAGATACGCTAAACTTTATAATACCCCTCTTTTTCTTCGGGTGTTAAAAATGGTTTATGTCAAATAGAACACAATTTTTTCGAATAAAAAGAATCATGTTTGTTAATCAAGGTAATTAAGCTGTCTACATGCCAAGTTTCACTCCAATCCATTTAGTCATTTTGGCATGAAAGCGGAAAAAACTTCCATACAAACATATGTACAAACTTTTGTATTGTAATATTAGTAGGATAGGCCTTATAATAGTTATCTACCAACTAAGAATTGGTATTTCTGAATAAGAAATTTGGTGAAAGAATTTGCTTAATACTGGCAGTGTGTCGACTCTATGATTGTAGAGACTCTGTCTACAGAGTAGGTATGCAATATGGTGGATATTTTGAAAGAATCGGAAAAAATGGTGTAACGTCAGCATTTCACACTTAGGTAAGTAGGTACTTACGTTTCTTAATTAAGGTCTTATTGTGACGACCATGGCGCTCTGATATAAAATAATATTTTTTTTAAAACGAAGATGAAAATCAAAATTTCCCTTGTATGATTATTGATTAGGTACCTATTAATGAGGAGATATTTCGAACTTAGGTACATAGATATATATATATACTAAGTAATCGGAATTTGAAACTAATTTGTTAAAACATTTAGACATAGGCAACTTACAAAATAAGTAGGCAGATACCTACCTAGACAATGTTTTATCACTTTAATTATGATTGTAGTATTCAAAAATGCATAGGTACCTTACCTGCATATTTTTAATAATATTTGTTGTAGCAAAAGCATCCAAACAAAACTGAACTAGCAGTATTCTCAGACCAAGGCTTTATTTACGCCGTAAGAGAAAAAGACGTAGTCCTGCATGACTGAAAATTAAAAATACTATACGATTGTGCTAGCACTTAAATTAATTTAGATAGTAACTAATAGTCACCAACACTGCATACTGTGGTCGTTGTGGGCTGCAGCAGTGTTGGTGCGTGGTCGATGCGCCCGCGCTGCTCGATCGATGGGCCAGGCAGGGCGCGCGGGGCTGGGCGGGCCCGGGGGCGGCGCGCTCCGCCATTCGCGGCCGCTCGCCACGCCCCGGCCCCTTCCCCCGCCGCGCGCCGCGCACCCACTCAGTGACTCGCGAGTCGTCGCACGCAGCGCACGTGTCGCGCATCGATCACCGCTCCCGCGTACGTTGCAGATGCGAGCCCGTTGCCGACACTGCTAGAGCGATGCCCGCCGAGGGGGAGCCCGCGGCCATGGAGAGCCGCGACGTCGACGGCGAGCCGCAGCAGTTCTGCCTCCGGTGGAACAACTACCAGACCAACCTCACCAACTGCTTCGACCAACTTCTCCGGACTCAGTCCTTCGTCGATGTCACGCTCTCCTGCGAGGGCCAAAGCCTCAAGGCCCACAAAGTGGTTCTCTCAGCGTGCAGCCCCTACTTCCAATCCCTGTTGATGGACAATCCGTGCAACCACCCGATCATAATAATGCGGGACATAAAGTTTAGCGACCTCAAGTCGCTGGTGGACTTCATGTACCGCGGCGAGATAAACGTGGCGCAAGATCAGATTCAGGCGTTGTTGAATGTGGCCGGGATTTTGAAGGTGCGCGGGCTTGCGGACGTGAGCGCGGACCACGCTGTGCTGAGGCCGCCGAAGAGGCCGCCGAGCGGGTCGGAGCGCAGCGAGTCGCCGTCGAAGTCACGGCGCCGCGGGTCGAGCGAGGCCAGCCCGCGACGGTCGCCGGGCACGCCGGGCCCCGCGCTGAGCGTGCCGGGCCCCGGGCCCGAGCGCGGCGACGCGGACAGAGACCATGCGGGCCCGGCCGCACTCCCGCTGCACGCCGACGACGTCGACATCCGCCCCGGCATCGCCGAGATGATCCGCGAGGAAGAGAGGGTGAGTTTTTCCGCTGCAAACTTTTCCCGCCCGCCGCCTCCCTCCCTCGGAAAGTTTCCGTTCGGTATCGCATTACGTAATTAATTTATTTTAGAGCCGACTACTTTGTTAATGTGAAAGTTATAAGAGCGATCGATCGGCTCTAGGCCGAAATTTGGCACACGTGTGATTGTTTGTGTTGTCCGAGGGCCGAGGCAGGGCGCCGGCTGTGTTCACCAGGTAGGTACTTACCCGCGGAGAGTAGGTACCTACTTAGGTACCATTCATTTAAAAGCTTGTGTTTTGTGTCTGTTTTTTGTGTCCGTGAAATTTGCATAAGTACTTTAATACTGTTTATATTACCTATACCTACCTGTCAGGAAAATTATGGTGCTAAATATAAGTGCGCCTACCTAGGTTCCTATAATGATCCCAGGTATTCCTATTATAAAAAATATTGCATCCAAAACTTACTATAATTACATAATAAATACCTAAGTATTTATATATTGAACAATCTAAGTCACTCAATCATTATAACAATTAATTAATTAGATGATATACTTGTATATATCCTTAAAACAAGTAGGTAGGTACCTAGCCAAATAGGGAAGTAAACTTGCAACAAACCAGGAACTTAAGTAGGTATTTATGTCCGTACATAATTATCAGAGTAACATTTAAATAAAATAAGTTAGTTACTTACCTATTTATTTATAAAAAGTGAGATATAAAATAAATCACGATTAGCATACATAGAAACTTGTTTGCTAGTAGGTATGCAAGTATAAGAGTCAGTTACTCTTTTGCGCTCTCGTTTATTAAATGATCATTAGTACCTAGTACAAAAATAATAACCAACTAAAATATGTATATGCAAGTCTTGTATAAAAAATAACAAAAAAAAAACATACTTTGAACTTTCATACTGAATTTTCCCCTGAATATAAAATTAACTTAGTCGCATTATTAAGAAAGACATGTTATACCTACATGGCCGCCACTACTCACACTCACTAGTCAATCTTTGAGTTATGTATAAAGTATCAATGGTGCCACCTGCGATGCCATGCCACTACCATGGATGAAAGTAAATTTTAATTAATAAAAAAGGCTAGTATTAACGCTATATGTGCCATGAATAATTCACAACTTGATAAAATATCTAATTATTAATTCATATAAAAATATTACAAGACCTTTGTTTTAATAATGATTTTCGCAATTAACTAGAAAACTTAAGCATAAAAATAAAATTACCAGCTAAAATATCGAATACTTACCTAGTATTTGCAACGGTAGAGCAAGCTTAAAATGTATAGTAGACAACAAAAAAAAGACTGCTTTATTATATTACAATTAAATAGGTATACTCGTATAAGTATTAGCTTTGTAGCTAATACAAACCCTACACTTATCTAATTTTGAAATAAAATTAACAAAAAGTAAATTTAATAAAAGTCCACACAGGAAAAATAATCTATGGCATAATAAAAGTTAACTTTTTTTAATACGTTATTTTATTATTGTGTTGTTTTATAGTTGAAAACTTTTGAAAAGTAAGTTTGAAAGTGCATACAATCATACGGCTTGTCTGTCACCGCCTCAGCGTCTCGAGACATTGTACAAACGATTTCTGAGACGTGGGGTGAGTTACCCCCTGGGGGGTCGCGGCGTGGCAGTACCCAGGATGGCGGGTGGCGGCTGAATGTGGGAAGTGCGATATTTTTCCTAATTAAAATTTATTCATTACAGTGTTGACTTAATGTTGGTTATATTGGAAATCGTGGATGGGTGTTGTTATGTTACTTAAATGGTTCTTTAAAAATATGAGTTGTCTATTAACCTCTCGTATACCGATGCTTAGTTCTATGCGAATATGCAAGGTCTTTATAAAAATAATTGTAATAGTTTAGACAACATTTTGGAATTAAAAATATATATAATACATGGATAGTCGGTATCCGTGTACAATTAAAAGTAAGTTTAAAAAAGATTTAAAAGTTAAAGTATCTAAGTAAAAGAAACTAAAATTGAAACTAATTTCTTAAAATTGGCTCACTTTTAAATATTTTACGAGTATTATGACAATAATTACGATAACAATTTATTTAATTCAATCTATTAAAGTTAAGGGAACTCAGCATAAAAAAGGAAAATGGTAATACTTAGTAATATTTTTATTTAATTTCCCGTTCAGAATATCGGTTCTGGTTAGAAAATACAAACGAAATACCCGAATAAATATAAAGCTGTACAAAAAACCATGCAGTGTTATTGATCGACCGGCGACTAAGGGTTGTTCGGTAAATATTTTTTTCGGGGGTGGCGAATGCAAATACGTTAACGAAACATGCGCAAGCTTATTTACTCTTGTAAACTTGGTGGCGGCCGTGGATAGTTCAACGCTCATGTTTATTTTCATTTTCATGATTCGAAAAGAAAATTAATACCAGCTAAATGTATGTCCTTATGTACCTATATGTCTGGGTTTAACTACCTTGATATCTTTGATACCTTCATTACTTTTATTTGACCTGTTTAATACTTTGATATTGAAAATCTGTTTAAAAAAGTTATAAACGTCTTTGATTTAAACATATAGGTACTCGTCAAATATCTTTTTACAATGGTGTTAACAATAACAAAACATTTTTATAACAATTTTTTTCTTTACTTCTATTTTATAAAAAAGGTAGGCAGGTATGAGCTTTGATTTAGATCGCAATGACGCGAATATCGGAGTCTAACACAATTTTTAATGAGCAGTTTACATTCCTTCTACAATTTACATTACAATAGTTTCTTAATTGTTCCACAGTAAGCAATTGTAAACAATTCGGGGACTTCACGCTAAAACTTTTTTCTCAACCATAGGTATCACTGTTTATTTACGTATGAATGCTCATACTTATCTGCATAAGTATATGTAGGTCCCTAAATCTAAGACCCATCAAAGGACCAGCACGATTACATGACAGCACTGAATTATTACCGAACCCACTTTAGCAAGGGGCTTACTAAATGCTTGCAAAATTTAAAACGGGCAACTTATGTTATAATAATACATGGTATGTTGCAAGTTTAAGAAGTTATAAGTATTCATTGCATATACAATAAAAAATATTTTATTATAAAATGTATTAAGATACATATAACTTACTACATGCTATATAATAAGCATCGTATAAGCAAATAATATAATTTTCTTATCGTTTACTTGTATTTTTCACTTGTAAATTTAAATTTTGTAAATTTTAGTTCTAGCTTAAGAGTTTTTAATCCGAAAAATCAAAGAATAGTTTAAACTTAAATGTCTGAGATGAATATAATCTTTTTGTGCTGTGATTTTTTTCCTTTGAGAAGTTAATTAATCCTAAGCTATTTATTTATTTATTTAATTTTATTACAAAAATTGTAACAGGCGGACTTCAAGGCCTAGGGCCTTTTCTACCAGTCAACCTACAGGTGGTGCTGATAAAAGCAAATTTTGGACGATTAGTACATTCAAATTAGCGTTTTGACCATTATTTCACATTTACCTAAGCTATGTAAGTAATAGAATGAGATAAATTAGATCTTTTAAAAAGTTTTAAATGGGTAAGGTATTCATAGTAGGTGCTTAGGCATTGGCACCATTTTCCTGTTCTTTTTCTTTTTAGCGTGTCAATGGTACTTAAATGAATGGTACTTATTTGGCTGCTCCAGTAAAGGGCAACAATTCAAAAACTCGTGAATTCAGGAAAACAACCGCTGTTTAATTTGAAAGTGATCATGACATTAATTATTTAGTAATTAATTCAGATGCAATTGATTCTTCCCCAGCATTAACTTGGATGAGACATTCGCTAGAGAAATAAATCTTTATTTAAATTTTTTGGACGTAAACGATTATTTTGTCGAAGATTTTAGCAAAAACTCTTTCAGTTATTCGGAAGAAAAGACAAGCTATCGCATTTAAAATATATAAAAAATTACAATTGTAAAATGAATTCATAATCGTACTAGCAATGTTTTCGCTAATTACTAAAAACATACTCGTAGTGTGCAATATCACAGTTCCTACGAAACATTACTTAACTCGACAAACTTAACGTAAAATAAGTGAAATACGGTCAAAACACACACAGCCTCCGCGATAAGGCTCGTAAAACTTGGAAAATAATAGTAACATTTTTTCTAACGCACTCGTAATGCAAACATTCACTTATCTATGTTGATACCATTGCTAATTGCACCGAAACAATATCCCTTTTGTTAACAAAGACCTACTTTTGGTCGAAAATACGAAATTATACAACGCGCAACAATAGGCTGCCTCACCGACATTTTATTTTGTGCCTACTTACATTTTTCAACAAACGTGTAGACCAAGAGCGCGGAAACGTTTTATTTTTCAGGATTTTGTTTTGGACGATTTCTGTAATTTTACTTGTGATCGCTGCAGAGGGTTGTAGAAAATTTATTTTACATATGATCATAGTACAATATTCTTCTTGGACTCTTTTATATTTATAAGTATATCTATCTATTGACATAATATGTCTACAGCTTGGCACAACACTTTATAAAACGAAATAGTGTTCAACCTTTTTGGACGTTAATAGAGAGACGGTATACAGGATGATTTTGGCCCTCTGAGCTATATTCAAGGAAAGTACTTTATGCGCTAAATAAAACATACATGTTCTCTCACAATTACCTTGTTCCATAATAAAAACCAAAGATAAGCCCTCAAAGTTGTACGGCAAATTCCCAATCGCAGTGATACCGACCGTCATGCTATATGATCGCTCGACCCGCGCGATCCGACCCGGGAAGGGTGCGGGGCGGTCATACGGAGGAATCGAGCGACAGCGAGGTCATTGACACTAATAATAATTAACGTTAGCCATGTATTGAAAATGTGGGGATTTTTCCTAATGAAAAATAGTTCAAAAAGTATTCTTTATCTTTCTATTTTGTGTTCTATTAGAGATTCTCATTCCAAGATTTCAATATAGCAATTTAATCATATTTCGTCTAGATACCATTTAGGAGAATATATTAATTACACATAATTGCATTATGCTACAATTATGTGTAATTAAACTTATCTTACTAATGCGATAAACAGAGATAGAAAATAGAGGAAACGTAGAATGCAATAGCAAAAACACACATGTAATGTTTTTCAATTTACACACTGCAAGTTTCGTGCCTGTTGCATACAATCAAATTGAAGCAATAGATAGATGTCTTGCATGTTCTAAACAAAACGTCAATAATACAAATAATTTATTGCTTCAACTAAATTATTTGGAACAGGCAAAAAAATTGCACTGTGTAAATGGACCTCACAATAGCAACTATAGGCTACAGAACAATAAATTTAAGTCATGAGTCAAAAACGGTTACATTACTTTGTATTTGTTATATTTACTCATAGGTCTAATCCAATTAAGAAAAATAATTTAAGCAAAAATTGAAAGGAAATACATCTTCTTTATTATTATACTCTTAAGACACTTTTGTCACACCTGCATCAATCGTTGAAACGTTATTTTTTAAAAATCTAGTTTAGGTACCTTAAATTCAAGATGGCAACTAGCCCATACTTCCCCAATGTCAAAAACTTGGATTTTTATGAAGCCGTCATCAGCCTTAACAACATTTCGTCACAATCACCACCTTTTGCAAGGAAAAGGCTCTATCATTTGCCTATCCTCTGGACTATAAGAAAGGGCCTTATAATTTTGGCCCGAATTTTTCTTTTTTATATCTTGAGCCAAATGCAGCCTTCTCCAGCATGGCTTTTGTAACTTCTTGGATACGTAATTTACTATTTAACGCAGTTTCTCACCGCGTCTCTGGAGACCCTAAAGACCATATGCTTGCAACTTCCTTTGAAATTATGGTTACGAATTTAAACTTTTGCGGTCACAATGACTAATAACTATAATTATGGGGCTTATAAAAGTGTTTTTGAATTTCGACGTGCAGTGTACAAACGCGCTAACTCAGTTAAAAGAGCATAGGCAGGTTGTCAAGGTCTAATGGCGTGTTCAAATCCTACTCGGGTGGTAATTTTTTCCCTATTATATTAATTTTGTGTCGATGTCTTATTTCCTTATTTAGTTTGAGTACTTTTAATTCTTAATTGATTTGAAATCTTTATAAAATATTATACAGCTTTTTATAAAAAAATTGGCTAGCTCTCCGTCTAAGTCTAGTTGAAATTATTTTACTCCGCTAGGTGGCGTTTGTGTTGAATACTTTAGTAAAATCGAGTTTTTTTAAGATGCAAATAGTGGAGGGTCGCATACGTCGCATTCAATATTCACAAAGTATATAATATTGTAAGAAAGAAAGGAAGAAAGAAATCATTTATTTGTCAAACATAGGTATAAACAAGTTGGTAAATAATATTATGGCCGCAATGTTTTGCCGTTGTATACAGCATACAAATATTTATTAAGTCATAAATACACTAAAATACTTAATCATGCTTTAGTTACTGAGCTAGTTCAAATTAAATTTAAAACAATAAATAAAATAATAAAATTTCCAATTATAAAAATATTAGTCACATACATTAATGTCAGCTTTACAATTTATCATTCAAAAATTCCTTAATGTATGTATGTACTTAACTTATACAGTGAAGGCGAAGAAAGAAGAGAAGTCTCTAATATCACACGAATAAGCCCCAAGAACTGAAGGCGACGGTGGTTTGAGACTTTCTTCATCTTAGCTCGAGGCGTGTACATAATTTTACGTTTTGCCCTTTTTTGTAAAAAATTCTTTTATTTTATTTACTCTGAACCCTCTTTGCTTGATTGTGAGGTGAAGCCGCTAACGTACTTACAACTTGAATCAAAAGATGAAATAATTCGTCATCCGTTATAATACATTTACAAACAGAATATATAACGTTTGTCTGTTTTATCTCGTGATATGTCGCTTCATGGCTAATTGCAGTTTTTTACATATTAAAAGATTATCTTATTTGCTTTGTATAATCTAATGTGGCTACGAGGAAAAATACGCTTGTCATGTTACATCGCTACAAATTATTAAGGCTTGAAACTACGTCAAGCGGACGGCCGGACGAGTTCAGTCCGTCTGTGTCACAACCCTACGTGCGATCAAGATAGGTGAAACCAGGGCTAGTTAACGATACCAAATTCACACCAAAAGTAACGTTAAATAACGTTAATTTCATACAGGTTTTAGCAGTAACGTTATAAGGAGTATCGATAATTCAGTTATAAAACGTTATAATAACGTTATCAATTAATGATATAAGTAACGATACTTTTTTCAATACTTACTTAATTAGTTACTACAATTATATAAGTGTATTGCATCACGCTGGGAATCGAACCCAAGGTAGCACAGACTATCACGTCATCCGTGTAGCTCTAGTAGCCTACTAGAAAAACTCTCATCAATTTATTCTGTCAAATATCGAAAAGAAATACAGTGCAATACCTTTTACCGATTATATCATTGGTAACGTTATCTGATTTATCGGTTAACGGGTTGGAAAAACACCGTTACCCAGCATAACGTTATCTTTGCTGATAACGTTAACGCCGTTTGACAGAATTAACGTTACTAGATTTTTAACGGTATTCCAAGCCCTGGCTGAAACCGTCGCGGGTCACGTGTTTCTGTCGCACGTATAGTTTGGGACAGTCCGGGGCGTGCCGGGGCGTCCGCTTGGCGTAGTTGCAAGCTTATAGGTCGACAAATAAGTTAGTGGACCTGGCACCGCCATTACTACAGATTTAAATACAATTGGGTAGATGACTGGGTCAAAAATAAATTATTTGGTACACTGTTAAAAATTATGTAATTTTACATGCAAAAAAATTATGTAATTTTACATAGACCTGTAAAATTCCCGAAAAATCTGGGAAATTTACGGAAAAGTATTAAAATTTTACATAATTTTTGTAATTTTTACATATTTTTCCGTAAATTTCCAAAGTTTATGTAATTTTTTGCATGTAAAATTACATAATTTTTAACAGTGTATACGCCTGCTCAGCGTGGTGATTATGGCCACATCCTCAACAGGGCAGCAAGTGGACTGCTGAAGAAGATTTATTAAAATCAAAATCAATTGAAAATGGAAATTCTGATAATAAATCTGTAATAAATAACTCTTGTTCTGAAGAACTTTAGCTATTCAGCTTTGCTATTCTTCCAATTGGTCGTTTTGGAAATCCTTGATCGAGTGGAGGCCTGTGTCCAGTAGTGGACTTTTTGTGGCTAATGATACTTAGGTTAGCGTAGATATTAAAAATAATACTTACAACACCTTTAGTGCTAGATTTTGAAAATCTAATTTAAGATACAAATACACACTATTACCTCTTTATCCCTAACGGAACAGACAGATCCGTGAACCTCAAAAGCCACATTTAACGCAAACATTTAATTTTTAATTTTTTTTTTTAAAAATTATTGTAATATTCTTTATAAAATTCCTATGCTATGATAAATATATAAAAATTAATTAAATAATGAGAACTAAGCACATTAATCGCTTTCAAACAACAACGTATCCACAGCGTCCATATCGTTATTCCAAGAATGGCAACCAGAAGCCAGAATGAGTTCATTTAAAACTTAATTAATTTCAAATAACAGCAAAATGTCGTATAAAAGTTGACGGTACTAAAAAGCGATAAAAACAGCTTATCATCAGCATTAATCGAACACACATACAATAAATACTGTTATCGTCTACTACATAAATTAATCTCGATGCTAATACTTTATTTTTTTACTCAGTGCACTTTTTAATTACCTAAGTTAATTGAAAGTGCATGGTATGTCCATTTGCACACTTATTATTTTGTGATTTTAATTTATCTAAACGATTTGTTACGTGAAATGAATTTTTATCCGACTGCGGTGGTGATGAAAGGAGGGTTGTGCGGTTGAGCTATATTTAAGACAGACCTTGACCCTACGGTCTTTTGTAATTTGTAACATTCATTAAATATATATTTAATAAATTATTTTTATAAATTATAATATACTTTTCACTGAATAAAATATGTAAAAATGTGTTTCACTTTGTCTATATTTAAGAGCCATGCTCTTGTCGGTGTCATTGTATGGAAAGAGACGGAGTACTAATAGTAACCTCAGTACTTGTTCTACACTATAATCCATCCGAAAGAAGTGTCCATATCCAATAGGCAGTGTCACTCTTTACTTTAATAACTCATTGCCAATGTCTTTTGGACGAATAACAGTTTATATCAATTACAACAGTACCTAGTTCTTGTTATATAATAAGACCGATATTTACGATAAAACTTTCCGAGCTAAATTACTAATAAATTAGATTTAAGGTGAAGATATAGGCAAATGACCTTGAAGTGGCGCCCTCATTTGAAATAAATTGTTAACTCGTAAATATGGAGATAATTTCCATATTGCTCTTCGTCATGCACTAGATAGCCCTTTAAATTATTTTATAAACCACCGTTGAAAGTATTTACATAAGTCCGTCTAGCTTTAAAACTTGCCTCCGCCATAAGTGGCCACGGCAAGTTTTAAAGCTAGACGGATCACCAATAATAGTTTTAACGGCAGTTCATAAAATAATTTAAAGGGCTATCTAGTGCATGACGTAGAGCAATATGGAAATTATCACCATATTTACGAGTTAACAATTTATTTCACACTTCAAGGTCATTTGCCTATATCTTCGCCTTAAGTAAGTAAATAAAAAATCGTACAGACTTTTATTGTGAGGCTGAATTACTTATTGAGTAAAATATATAAGTAATAAGCCCAAACTTGGTGGGGCTGCGTCGTTATCACCACCTTCCGGTTCCATCTTAAGATCAGCTTTTTGTTACAATAATGTAGCATACAAAATTTCATCTTAATCGGAAAACGGCAAGTGGCTCTTTGACTTGCAAGATTTGACCCAAAAAAACCTTACCCGTGTGGTTCCAGGTTAGAATAGGACTACTCCATCTTTTCCTGTAAATGTCGTAAGAGGCGACTAAAGGACTGAGCACAAACATCTCGTGCTACAATTGCATTCCCAAAGAGGGTTGACGTCAGGCAGGCGGCCGGTTGTAAAACTATAGCCAAATCATTTGAACTGTTCCCGCTATTTCTTCTCCATTTTGCAAGGTCTTTGGCATCCTTGGGTGACCATTGACATGCATGATATATTTGGAGAAGAAAAAGCGGGAAAGCGCACCCCGGGCTCCGAAGCAGCACAGCTGAGGATGCAACCGAGAACGCGCTAAGATGAAGAAGAAGATTTTCGTTAATTGTTTTTATGGAAAGTAGTTCAGTATCATGGACTGAACTGGCTCCAAAAATTTGGATGGTGGTTAAAAAGTCAGCCTTTATAGTAAAGTAGGTAGGTGTTAAAATAAATAAATCTTATATATAAAATTCTCGTGTCACAATGTTCGTTCCCGTACTCCTCCGAAACGGCTTGACCGATTCTCATGAAATTTTGTGAGCATATTGAGTAGGTCTGAGAATCGGCCAGCATCTATTTTTCATACCCCGAATCTACGCGGGCCAGGCCGCGGGCAAAAGCTAGTATAATATATAAATATATAGGGACAAATCACACTAATTAAGCTAGCCCCAAAGTAAGTTTTAAACTTGTGTTATGGGATACTAACTCAACGATAGGTATATGGGGGGCAAGGGTAGCCCCGAAGTGTGGGAGCTCCTGGGCAGAGCGTCCCAGATAGATTGTGTGTATAGAGAAGTAGGAGAAACAAACAAATGGAAGATGTAAATAGTTTTTTATGTACACACAAGAGTAAAAAGAAATAAGCAAAACAGAAGGTGCACGAGCGATAAAATCAGTGGAAAATAAGGTAGAAAAATGTAGAAGTAGAATAGTCAAGACAAAAGAGCTGAACACAAAGTAAATATTAAATTAATTTAAATTTTTAACAGTGAAAAATGCTGTTACCACAAATGACAAGACATGAGAGCTTTGAAGGATGGTCATCGACAGTCGACCAAAACTCAGTACTAAAAGTATGCGCGCGCAACATGACGCCGCGAGGCAACATGCGCGCGCAACGCAAAGTCCGTGGTCGACTGGTAAAGACCATCGCTTTCAATAAAGAAGTATAAATAAAAAAGTATGAATACAGATAAATAAAACTTATAAATTTATGTATATACAAGTGGGAGAAGCCCACAGGTAATATAATAATACATATATAGATAAACACCCAAAACCCAGGACAATTTGAAAAAGGCCATATTCCAACTTGCCCTGGCTGGGGATCGAACCCAGAGCCTCCGGATTAGCGGTGTAGCGTGTTAACCATTACGCCACGGAGGTCGTCATAATAAAAATAGATAGTGTTTTTCTAATATTTTCAAATCGGTAGTTCCTACTCTGTGTCTACTTTCTCTATGTGTACTAACGGGATTGTATATTGGGAGCGGTCTATCGCTTCGAGGTCGGCTCTCGACAGACCTTTGTTTACCCACTTCACTTCTATTTTCGGCTTGGGTAACTTAGAAAAGTGATCGTTGCCTTTTTTATGTATACCACTAGCGGCCAGCCCCGGCTTTGCACTAGCATGTATACATGTTAACCTTCCCGGGGAAACGTTCTAAGTATTAGTGAAAACCGCATCAAAATCGGTCTAGTGGCTGCAGAATTATTTATTTTAACTTTATTGCACATAAAAAAAAAGTGTACAAATGGCGGACTTAACGCCTTATGGCGTTCTCTGCCAGTCAACCATTGGACCAAGTGGAGAAATAATTTGGGTGGTGCGACAGAGTGTGTAAACAAAATTTAAAAGTATGTATAAATACCTACAAGAATAAATCAAGAATATACATAAATATTAATTTTAAAGAAATATATACCAATACAATAACTATAGATAAAATAAATATACAAAATATATAATTATGTAAATATAATACATAAAGAACTAATTATATATGTATGCGGATAGATAAATACATATATGGATGACTACTAATTAAAGCGCAGGGACACGACGAGAAGAAGAGACTTCTTGGAGAAACCGTTTTTGAACCGCCGAATTTTGTTTTTGTTTTTGGATGAATTATAAGAGAGATGTAAGCGCCGGGGACCATTTAATAATATGTTTCTGGATTTTATTAATGTACAACGTGTAACGATTTTTTTAAGTGTTGTAAATGATAGGAAACTATGGAGGAAGTTGACATACAAAGCTGACCCCAAATAGGGAGAAGGCGTGGAAGATGATGATGATGGTGACAGCATGTAACTTCTTCTTTGTCTAAGCGCGTTTCCGGTTGCATCCTTAGCTGTGCTGTTTCGGAGCCCGGGGTGCGCTTTCCTGCTTTTTCTTCTCCAAATATAACATGCATGTCAATGGTCACCCAAGGATGCCAAACACCTTGCAAAATGGAGAAGAAATAGCCGGAACAGTTTAAATGATTTGGCTATAGTTTTACGACCGACCGCCTGCCTGACGTCAACCCTCTTTGGGAATGTATTTGTGCGAAAAGTTTTACAACCGTTTTAAAAGTTTCAAGATGACAACATGTAACGATGTACATAAACAAAATGTAATTTCCCATGCTAGTGTGCTTGCTTTCTGCTGTTTGTCCTTTCGCGCAGATCGTTAAAGCCGATTGAGGGAACTAGCGAGAATCTGAATCGTATCAAAAGACGATGCGGCTAGCAACCCATCACTATTCTGATTACTAATCAGTTTAGAAAAGCCTCTCTCAGGTCATGCAAATTTTCTGGGTCCTATTTTTCTTAGACCTTGATGGTCTCGGATAAACCACGCCACGCTTGCCATCTATGGGCTAACGCTTTGTCAGCAATCAATTCTACCTGTCATCACCTCCCCTTAGGGTGTCCGTGTCCTGCCTAGTAATAATTATCCGTATCTAGCAATGCACGGAAAAACAAAGCCAACTTTTTTTAGAATGTTTAATAAAATTCACCACTTGGTCGGCGATGTCTTCCACCTGTCACCACCTCGTCTTGCCAGGTGTCCTGTCTGTTGGAAAGTACAAAAAACCGGTCAAGTGCGAGTCGGACTCGTATAGTAAGGGTTCCGTACCTTCGTACAATGTTTTAAAACACTGAAAACAACACGTTTCCTGTATGACAGACGGACCATTAATTTTTCAATTTATCGTTTTTTGTATTTGATGTTATAGCAGCCACAGTAATAGGTACAAAATCAGTGTAAATTTAAAGTAAGTTGGTATTTAGTTAATGCCATTATAAAGATAGGGTTAAAAACGCTGAAAAAAACACGTTTCTTGTATGACGAATGCCTTAAATTTTTAACTTTATCTTATTTTTACTTTCTGTCATTTTCATACTCCAATTTAAGGGAAAGTGTGCTGGTTTCTCCATTTGCCTTCCACACCGTGGTTGATATCCAGCGGAGACCCTTCCGGAATCATTTTCTATGGGCTCCAGCCCAGCCAGTACTAGTGTCGCCATTGCCCAACACCAGATTATTTTAAGTATGTGTTGTTATAGCAGCCATAGTAATACATAATCTGTGATATTTTCAAGTGTCTCGCTATTACGGTTCAAGAGATAGAGCCGACAGACAGCGAAGACTCAGCAATAGGGTCCCGTTGGCCACCCTTTGGGTACGGAACCCTAAAAAGCAAATCATAATACTTATCTACAAAATAGGTATGCATGGAAATATAAAGCTACTGTTCTTGGAGTTTTAATTAAATTCACCTGCACATTTTACTCGTACGCAGCGATATATTTTTTAATTTCACGCGTGTACAAAATATTAATTGAAGATTATAATAAAACCGATTATATTATTATTAAAATTTCCCCGATATATGTTTTATCGGTAACGATAAACGAATATTATAATTAATATGTGTAACGGTCCTGTAAACATTTCGTTACACGCTTCAACGAACAGATAACACATTTTTATTTGACTACTCAACTCCGCTTCTAATATTTGGCCGACTGCCGAAGTAGGCTATTATTTTAGCATATTGTATGTACCTACTAGTATATACTCGTCACGTCTAACAAAATATACTGAAACTATTTTAAGATTCAGTCATTTAGAGGCAGATTCAGATTCCGTGATACTTAATATCTGTTTTATGTATTACTAGCTTTCGCCCGCGGCTTCGCTCGCGTATCCCACGGGAACATTACATTTTTCCGGGATGAAAGGTACCCTATGTCCTTCTCTGTACTCCTATGTGTATGCGAATTTTCAAGAAGATTGGTTCAGTAGATAAAGCGTGAAGAGGTAACAAACAAACAAATATACAAACTCACTTTCGCATTTATAATATTAGTTAGGATTAGGATATCATGATGTTTTGATGCAATAAAGATTTTAACTAACTTTTCCCCAGGAACAATATTTTAATCATCATCATCATCAGGTCTCTTTTAGTCTCCACTGCAGGAACACGACCCTCTGTACTACCAGAGCCATACTTAGCCAGAGCAGTCAGAGGATTTGGCCTACACTCTCCACGCGGCCAGGCGGGTTGAGAGGTTTCATTGATGTTTATAAGCTTTAGCTTGTGTTGTGTTGTGTTAAGTCGCCTTCTTCGGGTCCTATGCCTTATATGCTGGACTGAAAAAAAAAAAAACTAAGAATGTACCAGCTGCTTCTCCTCCGCGCAGATCGTAAAAGACGATCGAGGGAATTGGCGATAATCTGAATCAGGGTAATAGGCGATGCGGTTAGCAACCCATCATTATTGTTTTGATACCCTTTTTCCATCTTAAGGCCCTTCGCTATGGCCATAGACCTTATGGGGTCTTGCGGCCCTGGGCTCTGTCTGCCCCGTTTAATGTATCTGTATCTATGCCTAGCTCTGGGCTGATGTGGGCTGCGTATGATAATGACGGTACGTTCACAAAGTATAGTATTACGGACATAAATCTACCTTTAAAATAGTTTCAGTTGTTGGTTTATTTAGTTATAAAACTTATATCTTCTTACTATAAAAAACACGGTGTTACTTTATATTATAACCCATTATCCGACTAAATCAAGTTGACATTGACAGATGAGATACTGTCGTTTTACTAGTGGTCAACTTGTTATGGGTGTATATTGGTTGGAACCAATTAATTCTTCCTTGCTGGTCTGGGAGAAAATGAAAAACAATATGTACCAGCTGCTTCTTTTCCCGCACAGATCGTAAAAGCCGATCGAGGGAATGGGCGAAAATGCGAACCCATCACTATTTTGATTCCTTTTTTCACCTTTTCGCCCACCTTTACGTTAAAAGTAGCGTTTGGGTCTTGCGGCTAATAATACGGGTGACTCAGCTCGTCCATATGAACCACTTTTCCTAAAAGACCAATGCTGGGAAGTCGAAAAAACTATTGACTGAACACGTTTGTTTGAAAAAGTCGATTTTTACCCCTGGTATATAAATATTACCATTTTTTTTACCTTGGTACTTCTGTAAATATTACCAAATTTGATATTAGTTTCTGTAAATACAGCGCCGGTGACTAAATCAGCACCCTGTATGATCGACTTTATGGGCGTGAAAATTGAAAACAATAACATCTTAATGTCTCATTCGACGTTAACGCGCGCTTAAGAGTCATAAGTATGGCGGTTAGGTCATAGCCTCTTAGCTTATTCACGAATCACTAAAATTCTAGTCACAAATAATGGGAGTTACAGAAGTGAAACTGCACACGGTGTACGCCTTAATGTTTAAGTATATCTAACAAAATGTACTGAAGCCTTTTTAAGGGTGAATTCAGTCCATGATACTGACCAACTTTCCCCAACGAATATATTTGACAGAGCGAGTGAAGCGAGCGAGGGCTATAATTCAAGTTGGGGCGAAAACACATTGTTTGTATGTATGTATGTTTGTTCCGCAATAACTGCCGTACCGATGGTCTGATTCTGATGAAATTTGGTAGGCATGTAGAAAATATCAATATAATTTTTAAGTTCGTTGGGCATCAAAATCGGTTCAGTAGTTTTTGTAATATTAATAAAAAATCGCGAGGTCTAATTTCGCGGCGAACTACTAGTTGAAAATAAAAATATATATTTTATTAATACATCCAAAGAAGCGACGCGTATACTCGCACATTTAAGTTAAAAAAATAACACAGAAACGTGATCAACACACAGATTTGTATACATTTACATAACCTCATCCATCAGACCTGGTTCCCTGTAACGTAACCAGGTATCAGAGACGTAAAAAAATACTGAGGTCATCATAAACAATTTTTAACAGGTTTTTTTGTCATACAAGTTGTTATTTCAAATGTGGGTCGAATGAATCCGCTAGATGACAAAAAGTCAAATCAGACCCTTTTTTCTAAACGTCAAAACAAAAATTTTCTATGGGATTTTTACGAAACACAAAACCGTGACGTCATAGATTTTTCGAGTCAAATGGCGCTCTTAATATCAGTTTTTCTGCATTAGTAAATCTAAAATCATGTTGAAAATAGATATGATCAGTGACAAGTGACACTATTTTGTGACGTTTTATTCTCTTATCAGTACCAAATAATTTATTTTTGACCCAGTCATCTACCTTATTATCTTTCTGTCTTCGTAATATTTTGCGCTAGTTTTAAACAAAGGTGGAATTGGTCGATGAATCACCGGCACAACATAATTAACCTTATCTTTACGACCAATGAACGATTGTTTCGCTAAAAATTTAAGAGCTATGCCTTAGGCAACAATATTTTAGACCCTTACTCATAATCGTCAATATTAACATACAACGAGTATTATTGAGTATGAAACAAATTGAACAAACAAAAAAAATATTGGGACTTTATGCCCAAAAAAAAATTACAAGTAAGATTTAGTTTAATTTAATTAAAAATTGCAAATATCTAGTACGAAATCTATCAATTAAAAAAATAGCTTCGTAGTGTATTTTCTTTAAATCTTATATTAAGCAGTTTTTTATGCTAAATGAGGTTTTACACCAATTTTTGAAAATTGTCTCAACTAGATTGCATGGTGTTAATAAACCAGTAAAAAAAACACGAAAATTTTTATATGCATTTAAATTTTACATTTTCAAACATCGCGCGTAGTTTGCCGAAAACGTAGAACCAGCGGATGTTATATTGCTCTTTGTTCACGACGTCAGTTATGCATGTAAAAAAAGTGTATGTATTTTGACAGTTTAAACTTTTTAGTTTACACGGGCATATGATGCTATTGCATGGCAGCTATATATAACGTACAACAAAATATACTGAAACTATTTTAAGGGTGAATTAAGTCCATGATACTGAACAACTTTTTCAAAGGAACATATATATATATCGACATATGAAAAATATTTTTTTGCTTTCCATACAAACTCGGATCAGCTGTTCGATCAACTTGTATGGGAAACCAAAAAATATTTTTTATATTTCGATATATGTTCCTTGGAGAAAGTTGTTCAGTATCATGGACTGAATTCATCCTTAAAATGGTTTCAATATATTTTGTTAGACCCTGTATAAAGATAACTAAAAACTTTGAATTGAATTTTTAAATATATTTTCCGACTATTTCAAGAATATATTTTTAGACTTTTTTCTCATATAGACTAAAATATATCGTATTGCAGTTTTATACCAGTGTCAATAAATACAATATACATGTGTATTCTACCTACTATCTGCGTAAATTATGTTTGAACACGGAATACCTACTGTTGGAAACAATAAATAACCGTTATAAATAAGTACCCATTTTATAATAAGGCGGTATTGCTTTTTATATGATAAAAAAACTATTGAATATAAAATTATACGCTATTATTAGTTATTATGAGTGGATTTTGCGTGAGATAAGAGTTTTCTTACAATAGCTATTGTGCACCTTCGTTTTATTCATATTTAAATTGTTTTTATTGCATATACCTACCGGTTCAAATAGATATATAAGTATGTCGGGAAATGGAAATTTATTTGCACGCATTTATTTATTGCTTATTTATTTTTACCTTGTTTTTACTTATTAATATCCGGTCCCATTACTGACTTTAAAGAAGATTATCAGTTTTTCAATAAAATGTAAATGTTTTTTTTATTTTTATGTATTCTTTCTTTGCGAGAACTTTTTCTGAATATAGAGCGAGCCTCACCTGGGCCACAAATTCTTTCCACTTATTTTAAAGCACGAATTTAATATTTTAGATATATTTTTTATACAAGTAATTGTTCTATATTTTTTAGGATTTCAATTTGACCTTTAAGCTCAGGCTTCACTGAGATGTGCGAGGCTGTGTTGTGTTTTGACAAACAATACGATTCAGATGTCACTAGACAGATGGGTACTCTTAAGATGTGTCAAAAACGAAATGCATTTTTTATTAAACACAACAAAGCCTCGTTCATCTTGAGTGGAGCCTGGGCCTAGTATGGATTTTAATGGACTAGGCGCCCTAAATAAACTAGATTCGAAATTCAAATCTCAAAGAACAACGGTGAAGCCCGTCGAAAGTTATTACTAAAAAAACGACATTTCCAATTTCGATTGAAGAAGACATACGTCTGCATGAATGAAAGATGGAAGCCATTCGAAATTCAAATTGTACGAAGTGTCATCCGCGGTCGGTGAACCAGAACTTGACTTACAAAGTATCGTCTCCTTCGTGTCTATGTAATATGGAATCAATTGCTTTTATTTTTTATATTGCATTGCTTTACTTTTTTCATTTTTTTTTTTTACTTTTTTATCAACCAGCTTCGACAAAGTCTCATTATAAAATGCAGACTTACGTTAGTATTTAGGTACTTTGATTAGATCTCCCATATTCCCCTGATGTATTATCTCCTCCTTGTCATGCCGATGGTACTACATGTATTTTAGAATTTCGACGATCGGTGAGTAAGGGAATCAGTGACAAAATTGAGGAAATTGGGCTGGTGATTGTTTGTAACCTATAAATGTAAAATAGTATGTGATATTTGGGATTTTACTTAAAAACATTCTTTTGGTCATAAAAAATGTTTAGGTAATTCTAGCTTCTGCCACAACACAAGGAAGTTACAGGGGTGTCAAAACTGCCTCGAAGACTTCGAGAAAAGTTTGGTAAGGCTCTGTACTTTTTTTCTTCGACTTGGCGGAGACACTGAAGATTTAATTCTGAAAAAAACAGTGCCATTCCTAGAGTGCCAGCAGAAGTGAAAAATTGGAACACGGTGGTGTCGGTTACGGTAACAGTGTCGCAGGTTTAGCGGTTTTTTCCATCTCAAAAAATTCCGAAACTCTAAAGAAGTTTTAACTGTAAACATGAATTTATAAACACTACATTTCCTTAAAATACACGGAAATCATTATTTGTTTCGTATTTCGCCACATTTTCTTATATAATGTAATCAGTATCATCGACTGAACTTAGTCGCCTTCTACGACATCCACGAGAAGACTTGGCGTGGGCCTATTTTACTCTGCCAGGAACCACACGGCTTATAGAGCACATATGGCAAATAATGGCATCGAAATCCGCTGTTTACATGTACTCGTACTACATACTGACAATAACGTCGATATTCAATGTTTTATTGGCAAATTGTAAAATCGATGGCGGTCTGCCATAACTACCATTGTCAAGGGAGAATATTTTATTAGGGCAGTAAGCAAATGTTAATTTGTTTTGAATCAATGCAAACCTTGATAGTCCTGTTGCGACAAACCACGTCCAACTTGAGCTGTCAAATATGGTCTAATAATACTGGTTGTTGTATGCCGTGTGGTTCCCGGCAGATTAGAATAGGACCACTCCAAGTCTTGCCGTGAATGCCGTAGTAGGCGACTTAGGAAACACAAGCTAAACAAAGCTTATATAAACATCAATGAGACCTCTCCAACGTGTCTGGCCGGCGTGGAGAGTGTAGGCTAAATCCACTGACTGCTCTACCTAATATATGGCTCTGGTAGTACAGAGAGGGTTGTGCTCCTACACTGGAGACTAAAAAAAAGACCTGATGATGAATACTGATTGTCTAAAAGTTTTTTTCGTTTAATTTATGTATATGTAATTAATGGGACTTACGACGAATCTTTTTTGTTCGATCGCAAACAGACTGAAGTTACAAGATGACAACGCTGCACTACAATCTGCGACCGACCACGCAGGATGTAACTATTTAGAAACGTCAGACCGAAAAGAATAATCGTGCGTGGTTCCGTAAATATACATAAATCATGTGTTCTAAGCGTGAAAGTTTAAATAATAAAATATATAGATGGGGATAAAACACTATCACTAAGTACGTATAGTGTTTTATTTGTTTTATATCTCCCTTGAAATATTGCACGTCACCTGTAGCATAACCATAACTTAATTTCTTATGTGTCATACATAACTACCCTAAGTTTGCCTGGAAGAGATTGCTGTGCGATAAGGCCGCCTTTTGGATGCTAACATTTATCTCTTACATGTGTTTCTCATTTGTTTAACTGTGTGCAATCAAAAGTAAAATAAATAAATCACACTGATTGAACTAGCCCCAAAGTAAGTTTAAATTTGTGTTATGGGGTACTAACTCGACGATACTATGTTATAATAAATACATATACGTATAGATAAGACTATTAATTAAAGTAATACATATACAGGGAGTCCATGAACTACTTTCCATAAACAAAGTTATTAAAAGTTGATAAAAATGTTCCGTCCTTCCATACAAAATCCGTTTGGCTGAGCGCTTATTAGTATGGGAAGACGAATTTTTATTTTAGTTTTTCGTTAATTTTATTTATGGAAATTAGTTCAGTATCATGGACTGAACTTCTCCAAAAATTTGGCTGGTGGTTAAAAAGTCAGCCTGTATGTGGGATGACCAAAATTTTAGAGGTACCATCTTATGCGATCGGCCACCTGCCTAGCTTGAAGATTGAATTGTAGAACTTTGTGGAGAAATAAAACAAGTGAACTTTTTTACCTGTACAAGTTTGTAAAAGCTAATTTAAGTTTCATTGCAAGTTCAGTGAAAGTCGTACAGTTGTTGACACGTCGGCAGATCATAAAAAGCAACCTAATTCATACGAACTCGTCTGTTGTTTTAAATTAAAGCCCATCTCGTATACACGCAGGGGTGTCACCTTTCAGTTTTAAAGTGGACGAATGATAGGATGGTGATAGATAAGTGCATTAGAATAAAAAATATTTATTTGCTCAAACGGGTCTTAGCTTAGTTATAAAAATAGTAGGTAACAATTTTATATGTACATTTTTCAGGCAGTACGGCTACGTTGGACTAAAACTATTTTAAGCTCGGGTAGATTATTAAAATATATTTTATACGTACGTATTTTTTTTTCTTCTGATTCGCAAATTGTTCATTGCAAGGATACAGCGCATTTAAATTCTGCATGACGTCACGATCAAGTACGATTTTTACTTGACGGTGACGCAATCACCCTCACTCGAAATCTTCGACGCGCTGTATCTTTGTGAATTGTCACTAATTTGATAAACCAAAAAATATGGGTTCATTTATTTTTGGATAATCTAACTGACGGACTAGATAAAATACAATTTTTATGACCCAGTCCCCATCCGTATTTCACTTTACAAAAGAGGTCCCTGAATTAATTAATCATAGAATAATTAGAAATAACCGGCTAAGTGCATGTCGGGTTACAAGCAATGTAAAGTTCCAAAGTTACCCGTTACAACATAGGGACGTTATTTTCCATAATTTAACATGTTTACTACCCATTTTAAACAAGTAACAACTTCATGTAAGTGATGCTTTTTTAAGCAATGTTCAATTAATGCGAAATTTTCCAAGTGGGTACATTTTACGCTTTCCAGCGTGATTGGTTGGCGGCACTACATAGAGATAGATGAACAAAAATGTAGGAGACCTTTGCCCAGCATTGGGAAAATAAAAAGAAAGTCTATTTCATAAATCCAACATTATAGTGAAAACGGTCGCGTCTAGATTGGACGTGGACAGTGCTATCATGCAGCACTGGACTCGCGTTCACCTAGCCAAAGACACGAGACCGTCTAAAAATTTTAATATCGATGTAATACTAACATTATAAGTTTTCCTTTGTTACTAACTCTTTATGGGTTGCAAAGCCTGAAATAAACTTTTTTTTTAATTTATTTATAAAGAAGACAATGAGGCTTCGCTCTTTAGGAATCCGAAGTATCTGAGTGTGATGCTTCCTAAAGCGACAACCCTATTTACACGTGTTAATAATGTTTACACTAGACAAATTTTGTAAGCGCTATCAAACGCTATCTCCCATTGTGTAAGGTGTGTGTTTGTACCAAAAATAATCCTTTCTTTAAGACATAATAAAAGTGAGGCGGTTTCTTTGATGCTTTTTTTTTTGTTTTAAGCCCCTAATCCCACTTGTTTGAAAGTATTTCGCGGCTTAAAACGTTGCCATGTTTTTGATATTGCACGCTTGTTCGATTACTTGTAAGTAAACTTTTTTAATTATTGTTGTATGCGAATAAATCGCCATATTATCGTAGATTTATAATATCCACGGATAGTTACTGCATGACTTGTGTTGTGTTTCAATTTTGTAAATGATTTATATCTGAGCTTTGGGACTGTCTACTCCGAAATTAAGAAACAGGTGCTAAGAATTATGGGTAAGAACAACCTCATTGGTGTATTGGTTGCCCAGGTCGTCCGTAAACTGAAGGTCGACGGTTCGTTTCTCAGCTCTGTGCATTTGACAGCTTGTAGTAGGTACATTTTCACGTATTTTTTTTACTGTTCTGGATGTATTGCGCATGTCTGTGTGTGCTACGGAACCATGACATAAGCTTAGTATGTAACATGGGCCGTTGAGTGTGGTCCACTTCTTTGATATTTTTGCCTGATTACTTAAAGACGCCTGGACCGATTTTGAAAATTCTTTTTCGTTTAAAGGTATATAGGTCAGGTGGCTCCATAGAAATTTTGTTAAAAATGGTTGTATTGTTTGGGTTTTTAAATCAAAATAACTGGAAAAATATGTCTATGTCTATCTGTATGTTGGTCTGTTTTTAGTTTTGAAAAATTATGTTTTCCCTTATGTACATTGTAACTCTTGGACCTGGCTACTATGTACGTTATATAGACGTGATAGTGTAAAAGAAATACGAGTATATCTGTGTGTAACATACAGAATGTCACCTCAACCCCGCCCCGCGAGATGCATGGCGTCCCCGAGTGTCCCCAAGTAAAAAATGAAAAATACCTATTATATTTGAGGTATTTATTTATCGCATATTTCAAATAATAACCTATTGTACGGTGTATTTTTCTTTCCTGCGATCGCCTTTTACGATCACACATTTGGCCGTTTCAAAACGCCATATTTGTAAACACGGGGTCAGCGGCCTCCCGACCTTTGCCACCCCAAACTCAAAATAGAGCTGGTATAGAAGTACAGCTCAAAAATTTACTCCACTCAATTTATTAATTTAAGCTGGGTCAGATGCCTTAAATCAGCTTGATTTTTTTTTTCATATATTTAGCTACTATCATACTGTTACTGACATTAACACAACAAACCAGAGATATATATATATATATATATAAGTAAAAAAAATACAAAATAAACCTTAGTTGTTGAAACAGAATATTTGACAGAAATACTATACCTCACTTTTTAAAACTTATTGTAGTGCGACGCCCTGCCCTGGCTTTAGATCAGTCGAGATTCCAAATGTTTAATTTGTTCAATGAGGAAAATAAATATTTAATTAAATTATTACACAGATTGAGCTAGCCCCAAAGTAATTTTTAAACTAATAAAACGATACTATATATATATTATAATAATTATATTGTATAGATAAATAACCAAGGCCCAGGAGAATTATAAATAAAATATAGAACAAAAGGATAAACAAATATTTTAAGGGATTGCCGATAGGTATATGGGGTTAAAACGTTACCATGTTTTTGATATTGCACGTTTGTTTGATTACTTATAAGTGAACTTGTTAAATTCTTGTTGTATGCGTATAAATCCGAGATTAACAAGAAGAATCTTTGTTCTTCTTGTAATTCTTAGTCAACATATGGTGTTCTCATTATAATATCGCCTTTCACATTTCAGGGTGATTAATACTAGTTTTTGTGTATGTAAATGTGTCAGTACACTAGCAGTCCACAGTGCGTTGCGAAATATGCTATTTTATTTTGTGTTTCTAACTTTACTTTTGCACTCTTTATATTTTCCAACACCAACTATCATTGATATTATTTGATAGATAACGTATTGTCAGCATTGTCACTATACTTTTGATAATTGCGAGTGCGATGAAATTACTTGTGAATACTACAGGAATGGTCACGACAAAACGACATATTCGATGTTAGGTCAGTAATTGCTTTAAATTTTAGTTATTCTAATGGCCAGTCAGTCGATAACTTGGCATTTCGCGTTTAGTTACTTGATTACTTTATAGACGGTTACCTACATACATAAGAAAAGTTCCACACATATTTCTTAGATAATTTTATACTATACAATATTCTATGTCTATCTATATTTAAGAGCTATGCTCTTGTTGGTGGAGTATGAATTTTCTTCCATTAGTCTCTCTCTTCTGCCACCGGTTTAACTTCGGTGAAAATTAGAATTGAGATACAAGAAGAAAGTTTGTTTCAATCTTGATAAAGGCAAGAGTGAATAGGCATTTTTTGAGTCTGCGTGTAACACCTTAGACCTCATCTAAGCTTCCCATCAGGCTAGATAGAAGGCAAACGCACTCAAATTTCTAATAAAAATAAAAATATATTTCTAAAAAACGATTTATCTTGAATATCTCACAACACGCTCACACTAGACCTTATAAGGCTATTCAGACATTTAGAAAGCCCTTTTAAACGGATATACAAATACCCGGCCTATTGCAATTTATTTCATAGCTGAACCCTTTTTTGGGTTGAACAACTGTATTATTAACCAACTGTTAATCACATACCATCTCTCTTACATCTATACATTTTCATTCAAAAAACTAAATGGAAATAATATTTTTTGAATGAACACCGTAATACTTTTGTCTCGGTGTCTGAAGGTACCTTGATGTTGGCTGATGAATGAGCCTCACAACGTACAATTACAACTTCATTAGGGGTATAAATAAAAAAAATTATTCTCAATGCTAATTTTTAGGGTTCCGTACCCGAAGGGTGCAAACGGGACCCTATTACTGAGACTCCGCTGTCTGTCCGTCTGTCACAGGGCTCTATCGCTTGAACCGTAATATCTAGACACCTGAAATTTTCACCGATTATGTATTACTATGACCACAATAACATCAAATACTAAAAATAAGATAAAGTTAAAAATTATTAAAGGGGGTCGTCATACAAGAAACGTGTTTCTTCAGCGTTTTAAAACATTGTACGGAGGTACGGAACCCTTCATGTACGAGTCCGACTCGCACTTGTCCGTTTATTATTTTTCGTTCCAATTGATGAACTAGGCATAACGTTGCTATAGACATTATTTAAAGGTGTGTTGATCTTTTGTTAACATACCTTTTTATTACCTTCTTTGTTCTATCTATTTTTATTTATTTATTTATTTAATATTTATTGTACAATAATCTAACGATTAAAATACAAAAGGTAAAACTTAATGCTAAGCATTGTCTATCAGTTCACCTTAGGGACGTAGTAGAAAAAGTAGTAAATGGGGTGCAAGATTAAAACTTAAAGTAATGAAAGATGTGTATTATATATACAAATAAAAAAACATACATAATTCGTATGATTACATAAGATATATAGACTATACATATATTCAATTTATATATAAATTCCATTAGTTAATCCATATACATATTTACATACTTAATTAATATAAACTTACATAAATATGAATACATACGCATAAAATAAATATACTTAAATTATTGCAGCAAAGCTTTATCGCGATAGTGACGAATCACCAGCATTTTGAAGTGATCCCGCGTCTGTGCTCTCATGATGTTATCGGGAAGGGCATTCCAAAGTCGTACAGCCGTGAGCGCAAAAGAATTTAAGAGAAATCCAGTACGGTGAAAAGGAATATTAAGAGTTAATTTTTCGGAAGAGCGCAGTACCCTGTCATGAGTAGAGCATAGAAGCTGGAATTGAGACGTTAAGTCTATAGCTATGTAGCATTAGGGAAAGCCTGTAAAAACGAGCTGTATTGCAAAAAAGTAAATAAAATAAAATATTTAATCTTCAAAACTGATATCCAACTTCCAAACTTTTTATTTTTCAAACCGATTTCTTCTATACTCTGTGCTTTTTCTAATGAAAGTTCGATTTTCTTCTGAACTTCTGTTTTCTTTGGTTCAAGCACGCGATGGAGGGAAGAGGAGAGATAGGGGAGAGGATTTCCACCATTGGGACTATACAGGCTAGTATAATCAGTTTATGTAGTTTGAAATTTAGGGTGCGTTTTGATTGAAATGGAGCTGCGCGGAGTTTAGCCAGGACTGTGTCACTCCCCGTTTAGGTATCGAAAATGTACCTACATTATTATTATGCGCGCAGGCGGCCCCTCCGGGTGGTAAATTCAGTTATGCGAATCGTTTGTCCAGAGTAATAAGAATAAAATTGGCTTGCAATGGATGTTTAGGTATCTATACGAAAAGGTGCTGAGTTCTGATGTAAGCTAAATTAAGCCATATCGCTAGCTTCATTGAGTAGATATTTCTTTGAATTTCTTTGCTGAGTGAGACTTCTGTACGTTAGTATTATTTATTCTGTGGTTTAGCTTAGCGACGTACGAATGGGCAATCGAAGAAAAATATATGAAGTGCATATAAATGTATTTAATGACACATGTAAATCTGTTTGTGGCCGCTCATCACATGTGGTTTCATATATATTTTTCCTAAAAATTAAAATTGATGTTATTGGTTTCTTTGCTTAGGAAAAAATCATAGAGTTTGAATATTTTTATGGATTGCCCATTGCCCATTCACAATACTAAAAATCTCCGCACCGTTTTTGTGACTGGCCAAATCATGCGCCGAATCCGCTCCGCCCAGCTCTGCTTTAATTAAAACTCACCCTTAAGTTTTTTGGGGATATTCTAATGACTTTTGGTTGCATCGTGCATTCATTTCGTAAAATATCAAAATATGCTTTTATTATCAATTATGTGATTTGTCCCTATATATTTATATTTATTTTATTATCGAAATTATTTTAATGAACCTTTGCATGTGCTTTTTTGGGTTTAAAATCAAGTTATATTATTTTTCATTTGAGCCTTGAATAATTGAGTAAGTAAATCTGTTGCTTAGGTATTATAGATTTTAAAAAGTAGTGACAACATAACTAATGGAGAAGGCAATGGCAAACCACTCCATTATCTCTGCCAAAAAATAGTCGGGTGCGTCTCTTTCCACACAATGAAAGTGACAAGAGCTTGGCTCGTAACCCTTAATAATAAGCCATCGTAACTATATTTTTTTCAATTTTCAATTTGTTCAATTTAAAGTGGTAAATATTATACCATTGCCCTAATGAGGGTAAAATGTAGATAGACTAAATCGAGTACAGAAATGTTCAAGTGTATCCGTTCTCCACCTCGTTGTACGTGGTCCATAGCCCTGTTCGAGTTCCATCCTTAGCTGTGCTGCTTCGGAGCCCAGGGTGCTTTCTGCCTTATTCTCTTAAAATCATATGCATGTCCATGGCACCTAAGAACAATGGAGCTGCAACTTTAAAGCTCCTCTGTAGCAGTGTAGCAAAATCTAATAACAGAACGTTTCTCCTCGAATACCTAATAAGATTTTGAGTTAGAGATAAAGCCTTAATCTTCGTTTAATTTTGTAGATTTATTTAACATTATCGGTATTATTTGCGTAGGATACAAAATAAAGTTAATGTAGAACTTTTACCTGATATTCAACAGCGTCACATACAGTTTATTTTAAACTGTTCACTCACAACTACGCTTAAGTAATAATAAAGTGCGTAACTGAACTTCGAAATACAAACGTGCGAAGAATTGTGATATAGGATGAATCCGATCACATACTTTTTCTTTTTTCTTGAAAAGGACGTGAACGATTTCCATTTCGGACCCACCGTTCTAGTTGAATAGCGGGTCGAAGTTACGGGCGACAACCTGAATCATGGTAACAGGCGATGCGGCTATACAGCTTATCACTATTTTTATTTTCTTTTTCCATTTTAGCACTACGAGTAAAAGTGGCCTGTGGATGTGTGGCCTTCCTTACGGGACTTGGTTCTGTCTACCCCATTAGGCATAAAGACGTAATAATACGCGTGACCGTTCCGTTGCCTCTATTTTTGGTGCGCAAACGCATTAGCATTAATATTACCATTTATTATTATCTCTCAGTACGGATGAGAGCAAATGTTGGCGAAAGGATCACGCGTGCGCAGTAGCTGATACATATGTTTGTTTGTGGGACAAACATTAACACAGTGATACTGTTGTGCGCATACAAGTATAAGTATTACGAAGGTACAGTTAGGAAAGCGAAGAGGAATTTTGAAATTGAAAATTCTTGATGTACATATATGTTTACCGCACATACAGTCATATTCGTTGTAAAGTCATTATATTATAATATATTTATATATTTTAGTAACTACATCTGATAAAATTGTAATCAAAACTGCGGACCTATAAAAGACAGGTGGTCTTCCAAAAAAAAGGCCTAAGGAGAGGATTTGCCCGCAATCACTGCGCTTGTAAGGCGAGTTGGTGATTGCAGGAGATGGTACGAAGTTATTGTATAGAGGACGCTGCTGTCCGTCATCTATACCTCCCTTAGTCGCCTCTTACGCCACAAGTGGGAGAAAGTGAGTACTCCTCTCTGCCGTCACCACACAGCACTGAAGCAGCAAAAACGTAATAATTTTCCTCGTAAGCAAATAATACTTGGGTGCATACGGCCCAATAAATAATGCTGCTGAGTCGCACCCCGTTCATAATTTCTTTACCGCAACATCGGTGCATTACTTGAAATTAGCAGAGAAAGCAAGCTGTTATTATTGGATGATTACCTGATAAATGGCCGCTCTCTACCTGGGTGTGACCACTCATATAATTGCATAAAACCGAGAATTAGAATATTACGGACGATAAACATGCTATTCGACTATTTTTTATTCATGGGTTTTTGAGAAATGTCGTGGTGATTGCATAGTTTGCAGTTGTCAACGTGGGTTACCGTATTACGAGCAGTTTTGATGTGTTTCTTTCGGTGTGTAAAGAATCTGACTTTATCGCTTTTCACGATTTTCCGCTATTCGATTATTTTTTTATTTATAGGTTTTAGAGGAATGTCGTGGTGTTATCATAGATTGTAGTTGTCAACGTGGGCTACTATATTACGAGCAGTTTTAATGAGTTCCTTTCGGTGTGTCAAGAATCGGACTGCATCGCTTTTCACGTTTTTCCGCTATTCGATTATTTTTTTATTCATAATTTTTAGAGAAATGTCGTGGTGTTATCATAGATTGTAGTTGTCAACGTGGGGTACTGTATTACGAGCAGTTTTAATGAGTTCCTTTCGAAGTGTCAAGAATCGGACTGCATCGCTTTTCACGTTTTTCTGCAATTCGACTATTTTTTATACATGGGTTTTCGAGAAATGTCGTGGTGTTATCATACGAGTAGTTTGTAGTTGTCAACGTGGGTTACTGTATTACGAGCAGTTTTAATGAGTTTCTTTCGGTGTGTAAAGAATCAGACTTCATTGCTTTTCAAGTTTTTCTGCTATCCGACTATTTTTTATTCATGGTTTTTGAGAAATGTCGTGGTGTTTGCATAGTTTGGAGTAGTCAACGTGGTTTACTGTATTACGAGCAATTTGAATGAGTTTCTTTCGGTGTTTAAAGAATCAGACTCCATCGCTTTTCACGTTTTATTGCTTGTCTTATTCATAATAAGTTAGTAGTCGAAGCCGGTAAATATAGCTGACCGTCTAATGAGTCAATATCTTATTTATTTTAAACGCCCACATCTCGGGGGATCGGTTTTATAATCGCATACCGATTTTCGATTAATCCCAACGAGTAGGATTATAACATTTATAATTATTCGATATGCATATATTAAGCGTGCCTGTCGCAATGATCACATTTTAGGTTTTTTAAATCGTCGTTTGCGAGTCCTGCGTTCCGTCATTTTGTAAAGTCACCGGACGGGTGAGGTCCGGCCGTCAATGACTATAACATACTAGACTTTTTTACTGGCTATATTGGTCTACTGTTGGGGTAAAGGCTCTTCTAAGAGGATTTCCCCATAATCACAACTTTGGGCAGGTAGGTTGGTGATTGCACTTGATGATCTTTGCATAAAGGACGCTGCAGCCCGTTCACTATTTCTCAAATAAGATTTTTTTATTGACAAATCGTAAGTGATCTACATCTTTCCAAGTTGAGTCCATGTCACTAATAGGTGATAAGTGACATGGCCTTTACTTTCACAAGACATATTTATACATTAATTTTAAATTTAATTATTTGACCTAAGACTCCTTAGTGCCTGGTCCACGAGCACGGTCCATACAGATCTGTACATGAAGCTGGCGCATGTTGAAAATCGATGGAGCTCCACACATAACTGGCACAAAGTTAGAAACCGTGCTCGTTGGCACATATTTTGTGTATCAGTTCTTATTTTAAATAGAGTAACATACAAGAGAAAGAAACATTTCATTTATGAATTACTTAGTCCAGCGTATTAGTGATACAGGTCAGTGGCAGAGGAAAAAATATATAATGAATTGTACATTATTGCAACAATTTAACGAAAAGTTTTGCCGACTCGAATCGTTTTATGAAAATAATATTGGGAAGTTTGGCGCATACTCTTCCGACAAGAGCCACTAAGCTCTTAAATAAGAAGAAGGTGGATAACGGAATCAAAGTAACGATGGTTTTGACACTCCGGGAGTGCCGGCCGACAGAAATGAAAACATGAACAATGTGGTGTCTGTTACGGTAACAGTGTAGCGAGTTCAATGGTTTGTTCCCATCTCAGCAAAATGTCGCGCCTAATTCACTTCAATTATTAACAAATTTCAAAAATATTGCTAGTAAACCTGGCCCGATGTTCATGTGTTCGCCAACACCTTGTACATTGTGCGTACTAAAAATAAAGAGGGAGTGAAAGGATAGTTCTACTTTACAGTCGGATTTCCGTGACGTCGGCCTAGCTGAGTAAAGAAAAAATTGCAAAAAGCATGCACAGCTACAGCATAATATCCATCGCATCGGCTGAGTTTAAAAAGAGTCACAAATTCATCATCATCAGGTCTTTTTTAGTCTCCACTGCAGGAGCACGACCTCTCTGTACCCGTAACACAAGTTTAAAACTTGGGGTTAGCTCAATCAGTGTTATTTGTCCCTATGTATTTATTTTTTCATAATGATTTATCGGCTAAATGCTATTATGTATAATACAAAAAAATATTACTACAACTAAGAATTACTTTAATTTGCATATATTTGAGCTGTTTTAGGAAAGAGCGTTATAGGAAAAAACAAAAATACCTAACTTTTATTTCAAAAAATGATGACCACTAAATTTTTTATTAAAAATAACAACTATGGATGATTCATACGGTGGAACAAAGACACACATGCATGTGCGTATTATGCCCATGCACATTACACTTTTTTTTTTGGGTAGCCGTGTAAAAATAGACTGTACTTCCATTGCCCTTTTAATTCTGTGGTGCCGTGGTCCGCAAAATCGCCGTGACGTACATACACGTGTAGTGATTAGATCTACACGTCACACGTGTGGGCACGCGTGGGGCGCGGGTTCGAGTCCGGGAAACGAAATATTTTGTTCTCCCCCAATTACATTTGTACGATTATAACTGTTGTTTGAGAAATGAAAACATAGTGCCGGGACCGCACTATGTTTTCATTTCTACGTTCGGAGAATTGATTAGCGATAAATGTAATAAATGTAATCGATTTCAACCAACTTCAAAAAGTGGGAGGTTAGCAATCGACTGTATTCTGTTTTCAAATGTTTGTTTGGTATCTCAGAACTCTGTTAAATAATTAAATCAGTTAAGTGTTTGGTTTTTACACTAAAATAACTGGAAAATTATGGCATTACAAATGATGCGTACCTATTTAGCTTTTCTGTGACTGCCACTAGAGTGGCGTTAATTTTCTTTTAAATAAAAATAAAAAAAGAACTTTGGCTAAGTTGTTCTACCATCTCTACTGGGAGGTCTACCTCTACTCTGGAGTCTGCCTTTACAAAAGTATAAACTGATTTTGAAGTATGATCAATTTTAAGATCGAAACAACATCGAACATTTGAGTTTATATGTGTTTATAAGTGTTTATTTTAAAAGTATGAGATATTGCTGTCATAAGAAATAACCAGACAAAAATAGAAAATAAAAATGACGGTACCATGAAAGATTGTGCAGACTGATAGATGATGGTTGGTGCGGGGGATTACTGTTCGAAATTTGAAACGGATTAATGACTCTATGGTGTTTAAAAAGTGAAGAATGGGAAGACCATCGTCGTTCGTTAGATGGTTTAAATCCTCGACGAAAAATTGGACGGCAGTGAGAAGGATTTTTTAGTTTTAGCCGTGGACAGACAAATACAAGAGTACTGACCACTGGCCCGCTCTTCAAACCTTTTCCGGTGGAGTAGAATATGCCGTCTAAGGCAACCTATATATGTCAATAAAAAAAAAACACCTTGATACCTAGCGTAATTCGATTTTTAGTTTAAAGGTTGTAGCTAGATGGAGTTACTAGTTCGAGGGAAGGTAGTTTCGTTGTGGTGCCGCTTAATTTCGGAAAGATAGCGGTGTAAGAATTCATTTTCTACGAACAAACAATTGCCATCTCTGATTTTTCTTGGAGCTACAGCCTAAGTACCCAGCAAAAGTTCTATTCATTTTACTAGGTTAGCACAAACCTATAGGTTAGGTTAGGTTAGAACTGCGACCAACACACGCACTAGCCGAGCGTGCCGCAGCAGCGGCCGGCGAGTGCTAGAAAAGTTCTATCCATTTTACTAGGTTAGGGCAAACCTATAGCAATATATAAAAATAATAAAAATTATTATTCTCATTTTAACAACGTGTTTTATTACAGAAAGCATTTATTTTATAAATTTCCTAATACGATATTGGAATTATATACAATTCCGAGGAAATGTACACATTTCCTAGGATATCTATGCATTAAAAAGTTTTTTAAACAATATTTTATAAATTTCCTAAATAGCATCGGAATTGTATACATTTCCTAGAATTTGTATACAATTCCTTGATTTCATACATTTCCGGTAACATATACATATCTGTATATATTTTTATATGTGTTCTTCAATAACTTCTCCGGTTTATAAGTGATTTAGTAAATTCTTTTTTATTTGAAAGGGTATCCATGGAAGTTAGTCCCATTGTCACCAGGTGAAGATTTATTCATGGAATCCTCGAGAAATCAAGGAACCTCTCAACTACTCTATGCACACATTTAATGATTTTGATGTTTTTGTCAATAAATTGAGCATTTGCATTCAGAAAATAAAAAGGACCAGAAATAGAAGTCGCTTTTTTGTTTAAAAATATTACTTTTAATTTTTTTATCAATCAAATTGTAAAAATTACTACCGGGAAAATCAATATGGACAGCACTTTCGTTCGCGCAGCCTCAACTAAAAAGAAACAAGCCAATGGCTTGCATGCTAGTATAATATCACAACATTAAATACAAACAACTTACAATTTTGCATACTTTATCACATCAGAGAAGCTGATATGCAAAATAACCGGTACGCGCCGAGTGAATACATTTTGTATATAATTATCCCGGTGCGCAATTATAATATTATAAATAATAACAAATTATATCTGTTTCCTTTAGTTTGCGGCCATCGCGCCCGGTTTCTCGAGGCTACATTGTAGCTTGGAATCTTGGAACTTAATTTTAACCGATTTGCGAAAAGATCACTCAACTTTTTGCAAGCAATTTAAAATTTTTGTAAGTTCGTTTGATTTAGAGTGAATCAAGTAGCAAGCTAATTAGAACCCATGTCAGTTGAGCTAAAATTTTGCAAGAAATAGACTAACTAACATTAATCTTATAATAATAAATTTGGTACTATACGAGTACTTTGTACTCTTATGTATTCTGTGACTATACTAACCCAATTACATTATTCGTATGCCGCATAGAGGAGTATAGAGTGGAAAGAACGTGTTCTTTACGCGAAATTAAAAATACATATGTATAATATAATATATATATATATATATATATTTACAATAAAAATCAGCCGACAGATGTATACCGAATCTCCCATTTTAATGTCACCGCCCGTTACTGGGTTCGTAGCGGGTGGGCGTATAGTAAAGTCAGTAGGTTAGCCATTTAGTAGAAATTTGTAGAGATTAAATCCACTGCGCTAGCGCAGACGTAGCACACTGTACACTGGATTATATTTTTATTTTTTTCCTATGAATGATATGCAAAAAGAATCAGATTACTTACATGTAATACAACTTAAACATGCAAAGTGTCCTGTCACCATTTTTCATTCCTGTTTCCACCTGGCTTGTCAACTTATCATGTTGTAAAGGCGCGTGGATTCAGCGACATTAATCTGATGAGTGTTGGGATAGTAAGAATTCGTTACTTAGTTGTCAAAATTTGTTTGACTTATATTATGATAAGGAAACGGCCAAGTGCGTGTCGTGCGGCACGCGACACGCACTTGGGGGGTTCTGAAGTTAACAGTTACAACCAGAGAACTTTATTTTCCATAATTTTATTACCCATTTCAAACAAAAAACAACTTCATTTAAGTATTTTTAGGGTTCCGTACCCAAAGGGTGCAAACGGGACCTTATTACTGAGACTCCGCTGTCTGTCACAGGGCTCTATCTCTTGAACCGTAATAGCTAGACACTTTAAATTTTCACCGATTATGTATTACTGTGACCGCTATAACAAAACATTCTAAAAATTTAAAATTGATAAAAATTGAAGAGCGTCGTCATACCAGAAACGTGTTTATTTCAGCGTTTTTAACTGATATTTATAATGGCAATAACTAAATACTTGAAATTTTCAACAATTATGTATTACTATGACCAATATAACACCAAATACTAAAAATAAAATAAAGTTAAAAATTAAAGGGGTCGTCATACAAGAAACGTGTTTCTTCAGCGTTTTAAAACATTGTACGGTGGTAAGGAACCCTTCATGTAAGAGTCCGACTTGCACTTGCCCGTTTATTTGTAAGGATTATGTACTTTGTAAGTTTCAAAGTATATTTTATAAGTTAGGCGTTTATAAGTCTTAAACTAACAATGTTAACGTAGCCGTCATAGTTTTGCTAGTTCAATACATATACTACCATAACCATAATAACTCCTATTTTTTTTTCTTTATCTTACTAAAACTGCATAACATTTAACATTCTTTATTCGAGGAGCTCGGTGGCCCGGTGTGGGAACGCATTATTAGCGCTTTCGCAAGTTAAGTGACCCCGAGCGTTGTCAGCACTTGGATGGGTGACCATAAGTGACATAAAAAAATCTTGAGCTCCTCGGTTCAGAAGACACGTTAATCCGTTGGTCTGGGCTGTGATCATTGTATGGCAATCGTCAAGCTATGTAAGATGCCTTAAGGCAGCTTGAAAAATCTAACACCAGTATGTACTCGTATTGACTTACAAAAACATTCTTTATTTTAGTAAAATTAATGAGACCTCTCCAACCCGTCTGGCCAGCGTGGAGAGTGTAGGCCAAATCCTCTAACTGCTCTGGCTAATATATAGCTCTTAGTAGAGGGTCATGCTTCTGCAGTGGAGACTAAAATAAACGGGCAAGTGCGAGTCGGTCTCGTACATGAAGGGTTCCGTACCACCGTACAATGTTTTAAAACGCTGAAGAAACACGTTTCTTGTATGACGACCCCCTTTAATTTTTAACTTTTTTTTTTGTATTTGTTGTTATAGTGGCCATAGTAATACATAATCTGTGAAAATTTCAAGTAACTAGTTAATGCCATTATAAAGATCGAGTTAAAAACGCTGAAAAAACACGTTTCTTGTATGACGACCCCCTTAAATTTTTTACTTTTTTTAAATTTTTGTATTCGTTGTTATAGCGGCTATAGTAATACATAATCTGTGAAAATTTTAAGTATCTAGTTAATGCCATTATAAAGATCTAGTTAAAAACGCAGAAAAGACACGTTTTTTGTATGATTTTGTATGTTTAATTTTTAACTATTTAATTTGTTAAAAAATTTTATTATTAGTATTTGTTGTTACGAGTATAGCGGCCACAGTAATACATAATCTGTGAAAATTTCAAGTGTCTAGCTATTACGGTTCAAGAGACAGAGCCCCGTGACAGACGGACAGACAGCGGAGTCTCAGTAATAGGGTCCCGTTCCACCCTTTGCATAAAAAGGGCTGCACTAAAGGTAGACAGCGGAATCCTTACCATGGCAGATAAATGAGAATAAAATATGTGGTGTGACGACTCGCTCCAGCGGCCGCGATGGTTACCAATGCTACTCGTATCATACCGTTAATTATGCTGCATTAAAAGAGCGTTCTATCATTGAGCGAAATTATATCTCGTTACTCGAATTATTTTAATTTTATGTCGTATGGTAATTGGCGCTCCTATGTTATTATGGTTCCGCGTTGGAATTGCAAAGAAAACCATCTTTTTAATTTGTTAGTGTAATTTTTGATCTCTGTGTCGCGCAACAGGGTCATAATAGTATTATTCTAATTTAACCCTCTTGTAGATTATCCAAAAATAATGGAACCATATTTTTCAGTTTATCAAAAAAGTAGAAATTCACAAAGATACAAAGCATCCAAGTTCTAGAGTGGGGGCCTAAGACGCGAGACGTCACCGCTATTAAAAAATCGTACTTAGCCGTGATGTCATGCGAAATTTAAATGCGCTGTATCTTCGTAAATTTTTGCTTGTCAGAGAAAAGAAAAAATACGTGTATTTTTTTTTAATAATCTAACCGATGGGTCAAAAATATTCTTCCAGTCGTCATGCCTATTAGCGCCTATGCAGGCGCGTTTGCACGCGTACATACGAAAGTACTGATTTCCCACACGGCGACGCGAAATGATTTGTCATTTGTGTAAATAGTAAATTAAGTGGCTTGTACATTACGCGACTCACAAATTTACGCTCGTAAAATGTATTAGCCAGTATAGTAGGTGCCTCGGGTTTTTTGTGTTGCTGGCTGTATACTTGTTACAGATTTTTAAAGTTAAAGCTGAGTATACATAGAAGTAGTTTTTTTTTGCAAGAATCACTTATAATGATTAGACAGGTACAATTGTTAATTAATACGTAAAATATTAAGGGGATACATGAATTTTTCGGGGTTCAGTGCTGTGGGGGCATTTGAAATAAATTTGTTTGAAAGGGAACGGAGATATCATTTAAAATTTTGTACCATACGGATGTAGATAACACTTCAAACTACTGTGTACAGTTTAAAGTGAGAACATGAAGCTTTTCTTCGCACATTGGCCACTTTTGGCAAAGACACATCGAGACGATCTCGACACATTAAAAATAGGAAGGGGCTCCCACGGGTATCTTATAAGGCGATTAAGGGAGGTGTAGGTAACAGAAAAAGGGGCCTGACCCCTATGTGTCACCTGTAATTGGTGTCCTCTGTTCAAAGACAAAGGCTGGGCCTGATGTGAATAATCTATGTTTTGCTCCCGCTTCCACGCACACAAATTTACTCTAGCCGAAGCGAGACAGCGAGCCATGCGCGGTGGAAAGATCGCGGTAGGTCGATAAGGCTGGTTTTGGTTTTGAGGTTTTTTTCGTTTTACAAAGAATATTTAAGAGTTATTTATTTAAAAAGTAAGATATATGATGACTGTCTCAAGTTTAATACAATTATAATCCAAAGTTACAAGTGCTTATTTATGTACGTACTAAAACGGAAAGTATTCAAGAAATACATCTTGAATACTTTCCGTTTTAGTACGAGTATAATTCTGTGGGGATTTGGAGGCAATTTCGCAATGTTTTTCTATCGAGAAAATTTTAAGCAATCGTGTTTTCGAAACATATGTATAGTCCTGAATTTTGCTGTGTTTTTATTTCAAACTGAGAATTTCGTTACTATTGGTAATATTTAAGATCGCTGTAAGTACTATTAGGGTCATACGGGATCTTAATTCCACCTACTGCGATCACAAACCCGCCTGCTCAGCGTGCTAAATATAGGCAAAGGCCTTTAGTGCAAAAGTGGATCGAAAAATGAAGAATTTATTTAGTAAAAATATTAGATTGACGGAACCCGCAAAGTCCTATCGACTCGCTCTTGCCTAGGTTCACTTTTCTATTGTCAGCGGTCATGTATGCGTGGCTTTTGCATAATGGACGGTATAATGCATAAATAGAGAGCTAATTTGATTGACGCTAATGGTCGCAGCATCAAATACTTCCATTTTAAATTAGTGTAAACTATTTCCTCATTTTTTATTGTATGACAAAGTAGACTAACTGGTGGCTTTGCCTGTACGGGCGAGAGAATACAGTAAATACACTATCATGTTTTTGTTCCTAATGGGACAGACAGAGCATATTGGGTTTTGCGGCTTTTATCAGACAGAGCCCAGGGCCGCAACACCCAAAAGCCACTTTTAACGTGCTGGTGGGTGAAAACGTGGAAAAGGAATCAAATCAGTGATGGCTTGCTAGACATGTATAGCATGGGCGGAAGAATCACGGCGATATAATCGTCTTCTTCTTTCTCTTCTTGTATTTAAGAGTGCTTTCCATGCTTCTGTTTACTCCGCCAAGTTCTTAACCTCCGTATATGTTATATATTTCACATTTAATTTATGTTTTATTTGATCGAAAAATCTTCTTCTGGGTTTTTCTACTCCTCTTTTGCGTCATATAATCATCGTGCTACTTTATTCTTTACTGACCCTTTGAACGTGTCTCAACACGGCAATTTGGTCTATTTACTTATGTCAACTCGTCGCGATTCCCTCACTCGTGGAGACAACGCATTAGAGACCTATGGTTTACAGGATGTTGTAACTTTTAGGTTATGTATGGCCTATGAAAGTCTACAACACACGCACTTGCCGACTGATATAATTCAAAATTGTTTCAGCCATTTCTACAAAGATAATTTTTAAGCATATTTTCGTCTAATTGTGCGGCTTTTTGCCTCATTTTAATAAAAATATGTAAACAAGGCGAGAGTCCCTGATAAATGAGATTTGTGGCGTCTTTTGTATACTCTTGTTTTTAGCTTTCGTTTAATTAAAGATCAATATTAATTATATAGCAAAGGTCTAGTCTCGCAATGATTGATTTTAGTTGATAAAGCCTAGATGAGTAAAAATCATAACTCCACATTTAATAAAATCGGGCACGCATTTCGTAAAGAACCGGCAAACAAAGAATAGTGTTATTTTTAGATGAAATTAACGCACATTACAGCGTGCGCGTTTACGGTCGTGAATCATAAGCAGGTGGGGTCTCACTGCGCGCGTTTAAATATCATCAATGAGTAAGTTTGTTGGTATATAGCTGTTTGTTCTGCTTTCACGACAAACAGCTGATCGGATTGCAATGAAAATTGGCATGTAGATAGCTTGTTACCTGGATTAACACATATTATTATTATGATACTTTTTATCCCGGATAATGTGAAGTTCCTGTAGGATTGTCAAATAACCTTTCATCATGCGGCCTTTCAACAACAGTTAGTAGTTCATAAACCATGCCAAGCATTTATTTTCGTAGACAAAATATGTTTCTTATCATAATTATACATAGTCTATTTAAGAAAAGTAATTTCGTTCATCCGTTTATTAGGAGTTAATTCAGATACGTAATGAATCTATGATCCGTCTCTTGATCATAGATTATAAATGATGTTAAAGTACGCAAAAGGATACCTATATATTTTATAAAGTTTTGGCTGAATTTGTTACGTATACTAAAGCCAGCTGAAACTTCGTAACAAATCCATGAAAATCAAATTAAATAAATTCACTAATTTGACAGAGCGAATAAAACCGTCAATTATATATTTATTTGCTTTATTATTGTGTACCGATCAAAAACATGAGAAAATGTTCAACTGTGTTTTATTTGTTAAACTGAACCATATTATCTTATTATTACTGGCTATTGGCTTATTTCCCAAGACAAAATTTGACTCAAATCGATCATCTAGTAGCAGATTTTTATTTATCAAAACTATTGTAGGCACCGTGATAAATAGATTTAGTTTTTACTTACATTTTCCTAGCTTAGTACCTTTTTGGACTCTGGATATCGAATAAAATGTCGGGCCGATCCCGCCGAAACTTAACTCGCTCGCACAGAGCCCGTACCTCATTTGGTACACGTCATCGCAATAACAAATATTTTCCGCTAAATCTATTGTATATTGTTGGTCTTTCTTATTAAATCTTTTCTAACCCGCTTCTATATAGGTTTTAATAGTGTTCTTGTATATTCGTATAGGAATGTTAATGTACTCTGTCTTACGAAATGTTAGCTTTTCTTACTTTTACTTTAACGAGTGTATTTTTAGGCAATTCTATTAAGTTTTTATGGATCAGACATCGGAAATGTGTCTTCTTATGGAGTGTGTTAATAGTAGGGTTTGGGGAGTCTCGACAGTTTCAAAGTCTCGGGACTCGAGGCAGCCTACGATCAAAATACCGGGACTTCAAGACTTCTAAATAAAATTTTAATAAGACTGGGCGTGATGTGGATAATCTATGTTTTATTCCCTCTTCCACGCAAACAAATTTACACAATTACACAAATTTAGTCGATGAGGCTGATTTTGGTTTTAAGGTTTTTTCGTTTTACAAAGAATATTTAAGAGTTATTTAAAAAGTAAGACATATGATGACTGCCTTATGTTTTTAAGACGATACACGGTGTCCAGTGCTGCCCCCATTTGGAATAAATTATTGTAAGGAAACGGAGATATCATTTAAAATTTTAAGCTTCTAAAACCTAGACAACCCTTAAAACTATTTTATGAACCATTGTTTACAGTTTAAAGTGAGAACGTTCAGCTTTAGTTTGCAGTTTTGCGAAAAACGGCCACCTTTGCCAAAAATGATAGATAATATCTAACATCGATTGTCAAATCATATATATTATACAACAAACGGGGCTCGCGGTGCCCGAATCGAACGATGATGGACTGTGTACATCAAATAATCTGCTGCAATTTGTCATATATTTGACGATTCATCAGGGCAGATTTAGCGCCAGTAAATCACTACCATATGCCTAACAAAATATACTGAAACTACTTTAAGGACGAATTAAGTCCATGACTGAACAACTTTTCCCAAGGAACATATATCTAATTATGAAAAATATTGTTTTGCTTTCCATACAAACTAGGATCAGCTGATCGATCGGTCAACTTGTATGGGAGGCCAAAAATTATTTTACATAGTTCGATACATGTTCCTTGGGGAAAGTTGTTCAGTATCATGGACTGAATCCACCGTTCAAATAGTTTCAGTATATTTCGTTAGACCCTGTATACATTGCGCTAGTGATGTAACGAATATTCGCATTAGCGAATATTCGCACATTTTTGTATATTCGCATTCGCGTTCGCAATTTTTTATTATTATTTGCGAATGTTATTTAATTGCGAATGTTTTGCGAATATGAATTATTATGAATAATAGAAAACAAAGACAAATTGAAGGTAACATTAGGTTAATAAAATCAGAATCCATTTATTTAGAGAAAAAGTATCTTACAACCTGAACAAAACTAAAAGTTATAATAATAATATAATAATAATAACTTTATTTCAGACATAGGTCCATATAAGTGTACATTCTTTACACAATTTATTATGTTTGATCAGACATGGGAGACGGATCCATTTGTATGAATCTGAGTCCAATGCCCCATCAATACACCGTCAAAAAAGTTATGATTAAAGAAAAATAAGTCCGTATTTCACTAATATTTGGTTTATTCATCTTAATATAAAAGAAAATAACTAATCACTATTAATTTCTTTACACTTTAACCTCAAAATTCACTTGTTTACAAAACAACCGGCGAAGGCGTTAGCGGAGCGGAATGAATGACGCTTTGTTTAGATGAGTTCGTATGAACTCGGCAATATTCGGAAGATACGAACGTAACGAACCTTATCCGAACGCGACTGCCGCCAAGCCAAAGACAAATTGGCGCCAAATATGAACAAAGACTGAATATTCGCATTCGCGAATGTCGGTAACATAAATATGCTATAAAAAGACATTCGTTACATAACTACATTGCGCACGCACATGTATTTTTTCAGAAAAATTTAGCTGAAATAATCTAATCGAAATTCAAATTTAAATAAAAAAATAATTCGTTTTTTTATAAAATTTATGGATAATGTTAACTTTTCTGCTTGATTAAAAGTAACGAAATTCTTCAAAGTGATTTTCTTGGTTCAAGATTCACTTCATTGAATCTAGGTAATTTTCCTATTGCTGTATACTAATTAACTTAATATATAATTATATACTAATATGTATATACATATAAATCCCACATATGTGCAGTGAGCTGTCTGCATTGCCAATTATTTCAGATCAGTACTATAGATAATGATCTGGAGTAGTGGTGCAATAGGACACACTATCTACTCATGCAACTACATATCTATTTATGTTACTAATTAATATGTGACCCAAAATAAAGGCTTCGGCTTAGTTTGGTGTCTCCAGTGATCCCACAAGTTCTAAATTTAGGTTCATTATCAGGTCTTTCTAGTCCCCACTGCAGGAGCATGACCCTCTCTGTACTCAAGCGGCCAGAGGATTTGGCCTACACTCTCCACGCTGGCCAGACAGTTTGGAGAGGTGTCACAGATGTCCATTGTCCAAGCTTTGTTTAGGTTGTATTTCCTAAGTCACCTTCTACGACATCCACGAGATGACTTAGAGTGATTATATTCTACTCTGCTGAAAACCTCACGGCGGCATATTAAAATTATTTTATGCATTTAATTAAAGTAAGATGATTGGCAAGATGGGTAGACATTAGAAAGTTCGCGGGTCGAATGTGGATGAGAGTAGCTGAAGACCGTGGTAGATGGCATTCATTGAGAGAAGCCTGTTCCCAGCAGTGGGAGGTTCAAGGCTGTGAATGATGACAACGATGATGCATTTAAATTACAACGCGCGACAGAGCGAGCATTTTAAGACGATACACGGAGTCCAGTGCTGTCCCCATTTGAAATAAATTATTTGTAAGAAAACAGAAATATAATTTAAAATTTTAAGCTAGTAAAACCTAGATAACCCTTCAAAATATTTTATGAACCACTGTTTACAGTTTAAAGTGAGAACGTTAAGCTTTAGTTTGCGTTTTTGCAAAAATTAGCCGTTTTTCGTTCAAATGGGGGCAGCACTGGACTCCGTGCATCGTCTTAAGGCTAGACAAACAATTTTAGAAACAACTAGTCTAACTGTAAAATGAAACACAGGTAGGAGTGAAAATCATGCGTGATGGTATTTTACGCTACGAATTAACTACACAATAAAAACATAATCGTCGACATTAAATTAAGGCAAAAAGTTCGTTAAAATATTTACGTTACACTCTTTGTACAGGTATTTAGTAGAACAGAAATTAATGTGGCATAACAATGAAATATATGTATATCGTCGTTTCATTATAAAACCTGCAATTGTAAATAAGTGTAGAGCAATGCTAGTAAATTAAGAAGTGCTGAATTTTTCAGTAAAATAGAGTAAAAGAAGCCAAGTCTATTTTTTTAATATTAAAACTTTATCCTATGGTAAAATTGGTCAAAGTTCTGATTTTGGCAGCGTGAAACTAAAAGTTGAGTTTTAAATTTTGTATAGCAAGATTTACCTATATGTACTTATATGTCTTCAGGTCTTCAAACCGGATATACGGCAGACCAATCAGTTTAGCCGGACATTTGGGTAAAAACGCCGGATACCCTTAAATTTTTTGTTTTGTCTTTTTTAAAATAAAACAAGGCGGTGCGGAATCTAACACATAATGTATCATCGAAATTATTAAAAAATTGTGTTTCCTACCCAGGTTGATTGTCATGTCAGACCGAAGTCCTTTAAATTGTTCTAATCTATGATTAAATTCATCAGGAAGTTAGTGAATCTATAAATGACAGTGTACTAAATTGAGAAGACAATGGCCAAGATGTCAACAGTGCCTTTAAGCTTTTCGCTCCTCAGACTTCTTATTGCTATAAAAAAATACTAGGTAAGGTTACTTTATTTAAATTTGTTCCGAAACAAATTTTCTTTATAGCATAAGCAATAAACGATAGGTATACACCTTCGTGTACCTTGGTAGCAAATAGGGCTTTCAATCCCACAAATTCGCAGCACTTTAATTTAGAAGTTATTCTTTTGTATCAGTTTAAAACTTACTTTAGGGCTAGCTCAATCAGTGTGATATAAAAATACGAGCTACCGCATTTAAAGATATTCAGATAATTTCTATTTTAAGGTGACCAAGGTACGTGGCGCCCTCATCTGAAAAAAAATGCTAACTTGCAAATATGATGAAAATTTCCATATTAAAATATTTTATGAACCACCGTTAAAAGTATTACATTACTCTGTCTAGCTGGTTTTAAAGCTAGACGGATCACCAATAATAATAGTTTCAACGGCAGTTCATAAAATAATTTAAAGGGCTATCTAGTGCCTAACATTTAGAAATATGGAAATTTTCATCATATTTACGAGTTAACAATTTATTTCAAATGAGGGTGCCACTTCTGTTTGGTTTTGACCTTAAAATATTTGTGTAGATTATCTATATTTACCAATGCGTTTATATAGCTTTAATGACCTTCGACCTATGTGGGCTCGGCGACCCGTATCATTAGCCTCATTAGTACATGAGGTGGGCAGTTCGGACGCGTCAAAGATCCAATGTATTTAACTAGACGTATTCATTTAAGTATGATTCAGATTTAGCCGTTTGACTTCTGGCTTAAATTAGGACCACTCCGTTTCTTCCTGTGGATGTTGTAAGAGGCGACTAAAGGAATAAGCACAAACATCTCGTGCTACACTGCATTCCAAAGGAGGAATAACGTCGGGCGGCGGCCGATTGTAAAACTTTTCGCACAAATACATTCTCAAAGAGGGTTGACGTCAGGCAGGCGGTAGGGCAGGTTCTTAACGGCCATGTCAAAGATGCTGTTAGTATATGCACGCCAATTTAGGTTCTTTAATTACTACGAGTTTAAATTAATTTTAAACGAGAAAAATGTATGCATACCAGTTTGCAGCTTTATACAATGTACCTACATAGTAAACTAACATCACTGACATCTTGGGTGTTTAGCTATACATTATTACCATACATATGTATTTATTATAAAATATGGAATCGTTGGATTAGTATCCCACGTAACACAAGTTTAAGGGCTAGCTCAATTAGTGTGATTTTTCCATATACATTTCTTTATTATTATTGTTTAGCTATTATATAATGCAAATAAATGATTCTTGACAGCTCTCCCGACGAGCGTTGCTCGCGTCCAAAGCAGGTTTGATGAGAAACTGATCCCGATATTTCGGTATCTAGTAATACTGATATTGAACGCCCTAGTAGCAACTAAAAGCGGAGTTTTCGTTGCTCAGTTTTTAATAAAACTGTAACATAGCAAAACTTTTCCCATTTAAGTACTCGGCAACTAAAGTGGGGTTTAATACGTCCGTCAGTTTCGCCAAGAAAATGTGCCTTATTCAGGCCTGTTTTTACACTATTCCAACCACCACTTGTTCCCAATTTCGGAAAGTTAGGTGTTCGAAGTTAAGTAACTGCCTGTCAGGAATTTGTAGAGTTCTCAAAGCTTTAAAAATATAAGTTGGTAGGATTACTAAAGATCTATAAAAGCCTTTTATAGGGTAGGGTAGTATACAATTTGTTAATTTTCGTTTTCTGTTCGTGTATCGTAAGAGGCGACTGAAGGAGGTCCATTTAGTACAACCCGCCTGCCCGGAGTGGTGATTATAGGTAAATGCTCCATTTATACAGGGTGATTTGAACCTCGTAGCTATATTCAAGTAAAGTACTCTATCAGCGAAATAAAAAACACATTCTGTCATACGAGTATGTATCTTGTTTCATAATAAAAACCAAAGATATCAGCCGACAAATACATACAAAAAATCTCCCATTTGAATGTCACCTCGTGGCGGGCGGCGACCGACGACGAGCGGGGAGGGCAACGGCCGCGCGTATAGTAATGGCTAACGCCATTCAGGAGAAAGAAATTTGACAGCTAGGAAGTGTAAAATCAACCTGAAGAGGTATTTGGCCCAGCGGTTGATCGATATAGGCTATAAAGAAGTCTAGTATGTTATAGTCATTGACGTCATTTCCTTACACACCCAGTGACTTTACAAAATGACGAAATGCAGGACACGCAAACGACGATTTAAAAAACTTAAAACAGACACGCTTTAAAGATGCATTTTTATTTATTTAACAGTATAAATAATAGGCGGAAAAGCCATAGCCTTATGCACCAGTCCACCCAATGGTGATGCCGAGAAAAGAAGGCTTTAATAGGTGTAAATTACGTAACTTACATGAAGAAGAAAAATATATTTACCTATAGCATATCTACCACAATAAACACACATACACATACATATTGAATAATTATAAATATCTGTAATATTGTTTAGGTATTAGTCTCAATAATATATTTGTACTTCATTGATTCCATATTAATTAATTGTATGATATATTGTTTCAGGTATGTATTAATTTAATTTCTATGATGAAAGCTGGCGATAAAGGTATGTTGCATGAATAAATTACATAATAATGATATATATATGTAATCGTAATTATATATGTATATATAACAAGAATTGCTCGTTTAAACTTTAAATTAATAGTAGATTTTACCTTATATTTCGTTTTTAGGGGCGACTTTTTCAAAGATGGAAACTAGAGCAAAAAACAGTGGGTAATCTAGAAAACGTTAATAGTGTTATAGCAGGTATGTATGAAATTATCGAAAATACTTCGCGTTTGTAGAAAATGTATGCAAATAGTTCTTGCGAAGTGAAAAGGGTGGAATGTGTGTAAAGGTGAAATGACGGACTAGCGTATTGGTTACCACGGCAGTCAGTAACTTCAGAGGCTCTGGGTTCGATCCCAAGCCGGGGCAAGTTGGGAAATGTTCTTTTTTAAACTGTCCTGGGTCGTAGGTGTTTTTTTTTTATTTTTTTTATTTAATACTTTATTGTTCTAAAGTAAAACATACTTTTAACAAATGGCGGACTTAATGCTAAGAGCATTTTCTCCCAGTCAACCATAAGGATAAACAGAAAAGTAATTGTTCGGCGCAAAAAGCTAAATAGTTTGGAAAATCCAAAAGTGCACGCCTCATAATCTAATTTTTCACAATTAAATTGATTTCTTATAAATTATAATTAAACTACAGTACTTAGAACGCTAATATTAACTAGGAATCAGCACAGTGTAATACTTTATATATTAAAAACAAAAGTATTCCGGTAAGATTAATTTTTCGACCAATTTCTCTGCCACATACATGGTCACATAAACACAGACTCACGGACGTCCAAGAATGATTAGTTTTAATGTTATTATTTATTATATTAAACAAATTAATTGTTTATAAAATGTACCATATGTGCTAGACAGATTATTTAACTTCATATTAGTGCACTCATATTATCCTGTAAGTGTTATATTAAAAAAAAAACGTCATTTAAGTTTCGAAAGACTGGGTTTTTTGACATGTCGAGAGTAGAGCACTACCTCAACGCTCCGCTTATGAGGCGTGCAATTAATCAATTATGACTACCGATTCAATAAATACTTCATATAACATATTAAGAACATATACATAAAACATTACATTACTACATACTATATAATACATATCAGAATAAATATCTACTTATACAATACGTATCTATATATGTATTTATTATTAAATATAGTATCGCCAGAGGCGGCCGTCAGGAATGCGATTGCAGGTGTGCGATGTGGTATGCACCAGCGGCTGTCAGAATTTTTCTGAAAGAAAGATTCTGATAATATGCGGCCGCCCTGAGTTAGTATCCCATAATAAAAGTTGAATCTAACTTTGGGGCTAGCCTAATCAGTGTGATTTGTCCTTATATATTTATTTATTTTCAAATGTTCTGGATCTTAGCTATTTATCTGTATATATGGTGATTTTTTAATTGCCAGCCAATTTTTGTAGCAAGTTCAGTCCATGATACTGAACAGAACTGTATGTATTATATTATATTATCTTTGAGTAAGTATCCCATAATACATGTTTATTCTTTGGGGCTAGCTCAATAATTGTAATTGGTCCTTATCTATTTATTATTTAACTGCTAAAATCTAAAGTGGCATTCGATAGAATTGCAAAGCGGACTAACTGAATAGAATTTAATTTATTTACTTCAAATCTTTATAACAACCTCATCGTACATGCAAGGGAGTAGTCTTATACATTTACATAATCTAATCGTTCTCGTACTTTATAAAAAATATTTTATTACAGAGTATTTTTTTCTAGTAATTTTCGTTTTCTATTTTTTTTCAATAAAAGTTCCAACAATAAATAGTACCAATATTTATAAAAATTGACAGAAACAAAACATAATTAGAATACAATTACTCGTAGATAAAGGAATTTTCTAAAAAACACGAGTAAGCGGGCAATCTTTAAAGGCTAATTGTTAAATTTATAATACATAACTGTCGGTTAGTATAGAAAAGATAGCATCATAACTACAGTTTTAATATACATATATGCATAATTATATGACTATTATACAAAATATATATGTAATTCGTATGTAGACCGCTTTTAAACAACCTTTAAACATGTATTTTGGAGTAAAGTTTTGTAATTAATTATAGTGTACTTTTTTTACATTACACACTAACTACATATTAGCGTGATTGTTTTCACATAAAGTGTTTTAATAATACTGTATTTTTGAGAATTATACTAAATATACAATTTTTGAGAATTTCTTAAAATGGCGGAGCAATGGGGATTGAAAACATAAGACAGACCCGCAAGGTCTTAGCTCACAGAGCCGCTAATCTTAAAACTATCCAACCAAAACCATGTAAACTAAACGAATTGTGTCAAACAAACAAAAATATCGAAACAAGATAATAATATAATTAGGCGAACTATAAAAAATACAGAAAGATACCGAGCTGTCACAATAAGCTAATTTTAAATGTAATATAATGCCAAAACTCGGGCATGCCAAACTATTATTTCGAGAATTAAAGTATTATTATAATACGAATGCATTGTCACGCGAATCAAAGTTTATATATCTTTTAGCATTGCGCTACATATTTCATTGTGGGTAATATGTTTCACGTTGCATTTGGACTTATTTTTAGGTGACCGTATGTATTAAGAGTCTTTTTCGAATTTTCTCGTCTGGTAACACAATGCATGTATAATAATTCCTATCTTTAATCTTTTACATTGTATTCCGCGATTTGTTGCGCTTGGATTATGTTATACTAACAAGGAGCTCGACGTATCGTTTAAAAATAAACGGACAAGTGCGAGTCGGACTGAAAAAACACGTTTCTTGTATGATGACTCCCTTAGATTTTTTATTTTTATTTATAGTATTTGTTGTTATAGCGGCTACAGTAATACATAATCGGTGAAAATTTCAAGTGTCTAGCTATTACGGTTCAAGAGATAGAGCCCTGTGACAGACGGACAGACAGACAGACAGACAGCGGAGTCTCAGTAATAGGGTCCCGTTTGCACCCTTTGGGTACGGAGCCCTAAATATTGGTAATTTTATTTTGTAATGAAAATTACTATTACTAATCTATCAAGCCTTTATCACGTCTAGGTCTTTAAAAAAACTCAAGCCCCTATTGAACTTGATTTCGGACTTCGAGTTGTTGCTTTTAAGAACTCTTTGTATAAAAATCTGGATTGATTTTGGACGGGAACGCCTTTCTTTTCTTCCTTTTGTTCCATGTGACAAAAGGCACGTTACACCGGCGTATGTGTCGTGTATGTGGCTACCGTAGATCGACACATACTCGTACGCCGGTGTATGTGTCGATCTACGGTAGCCCTATGTATATTCACTTACACACGGACACATGTGTATGTGACATTTTTGCTATTGTAATCAGAATCATTAATAGAACACAAACGCGTAAGAAAAAAGGGCTTATTTTTGTTAATTACTTTTTTCCAAAATTTCTAATATATGGTTAACCTACTGACTATACGCGCGGCCGTTGCTCTCCCCACTCACCGGCCGGCGCCCGCCACGAGCCCGGTAGTGAGTGGGGGGTGACATTCAAATGGGAGATTTTTGGTATGCATTTGTCGGTTGATATCTTTGGTTTTTATTATGAAACAATATACATATGACAGAATATGTATTTTTTATTTCGCTTAAAGAGCACTGTCCTTGAATTTACCTACGACGTTTAAAATCAATCAAAGAAATATAAGTTAAAAAAAGGAAAAAAATAATAATAAAGTACAGAACACGCCAGTGAATTTTAAAGTGAAGATCAGTAGGGCGGGCGAGGGTGGCAAGGGGTGGTATATTTGTAAACGATCGCCGCGACAAACAACTAAATTTACATGCATGAGTAATTAAGCCTTGACACAATTCCGTTAGCCATTGTATACTAGGTATAAGGAAGCTACATGGTCGCAGGTTTTGCAATTTTGCTTTTGATATAAGGTGGTATAAGTTGCTAAACAGATATGTGTAAAGTTAACATGTTTGTAGGAATTAGTATATTAGAGGGAGTCTAAGGCTTGAAACTGCAAAGGCTTGAAACTGCATTAAGGTGAATATGTAGGCAAATGGCCTTGAAGTGTGAAATAAATTGTTAACTCGTAAATATGGTGATAATTTCCATATTGCTCTTCGTTATGCACTCCTAGGCTAGGTAGTGGACCCCGGGCTCTGAAGCGTTGCCGTTGACGAACCGGGAATACGGGAGGATGAAAGTACAATCGATAAATAATTATTTTTATTGACAATATTATTTCTTATACTACTTAAGTGTTTATCGAATCGAATAAATACCTACGTTAAATTACATCAAATATAATAGGTTCTGATGAAGCAACGATTCGATTGCAATGTTTTTTAATATTGAACAAAATTCATCTATAAAAGAGGCATTCCTATTCAATTCAAATTAACAAGAATATTTGCATAAAATCTAATAGATTTTATGCAAATATTTATACTGCCAGATTTTTACTTGAATAGATTTAATCTATTCAAGTAAAAATCTATTTTATTATTCTTACATTGTTATAGTATTCTTCTTTAGATAGTTATATTTTGGAGATTATATTACCGACAATAATCTTTCGGCGTTTCTTCTCAGCAGTGGTCGTTGGGAAACGCTAGTATCGGTAGCTTTTGCACTAAAAATAATTTAAAAAAAAAATTGGTTGCCTGTAAAGTCGGTATACGGGCGAAAGTTTTACGTGACAAGTCTTTTTATGTCTGTCTCTCTCGCTCTTAGGCGGGCTAACCATGCCCGAGTGGAAGGGACGCGTGCCTCTCACTCGCTCTCATTGTGAGCGCATAACGTGAGCGGAGCGTAACGCAGTTTCTTGAAGTGTCACCCGGCTAACCAATTTATAAGACGTTGTCACGTCAAAAAAATGACCTTCAATAAGTGATATATTTATCCTACATTGAATAAAAACTTTTGACTTTTTGACTAATCATCCATACTCCAGCACACAACGGCGACATTTCACTATTTGATAAATTTTGAATTAAGATGCTTTTTATTTTTATATACACGCGTTCATAACACTTGTAAACTCCAACGAAAGCCTAGTTCGCGTACAGTGGAAATATCTTATGAAATAAACACATTTGTGGGTCAAATTAATTGCAAAATGCACAGCCTCACGTGCCTTCCGAAAGTTAATTTATTTATTTATTAAATCTTTATTGAACACTAGCTGTGCCCGCGACTTCGTTCGCGTGGTTGTCGGAACGTAATGTTATATAGCCTAAAGCCTTCCTCTATAAATAGACCCAACAAAAAAGAATTTTTCAAATCGGACCATGAGTTCCTGAGATTAGCGCGTTTAAACAAACACACTCTTCCGCTTTATAATATTAGTATAGATAAAGGTACAAAAGGTGGACTTAACGCTAATGCATCCTCTGATAGTCAACCTTCAGGAAAAACAGAAAAATCAATTTTATTGCGATAGGCGCTACACAAAGAACCTATACATACATACTATATAAATACTACAATATATACACATTACATACAGGTTATTCAAGATCCTGACCAAACTGGCAACAATTTTTTAGTTCACAAAGTATGCTTCCCAGTGGGATTTGAACCCACGACCTCCGGATCACAAGGCAAACGCCTGGACCATGGAGGCAGTCCATATCGCAGCTATATGTTGTAGCTTTAAAAATGTATTTCAAACAAAAAGTAAGTAATAAACGAGTTTACGCGATGCGAAATCGAATTGTATTGTGTGTGCTAATTATAATTATCCAAGGAAGTGATCCAGATCTAACAGATTACTTTGTTTTGTCAGCACTCGGCACGAAACATAAAATTTTACTGCCGCCTATACGAATATATTAATACGAATTTCGCGTGAATTAATTACATAAGTTAAATGGGCGTAAAATAATAAAAACGAACGCTCTAGTTCTCTAAACACGCGTACGGAACACAATGTGTTACATCTCCCGACGGTTATAAAACACATTTTTTGTATTAAGTTGTTGTAAATTAAGAGAATAGATCAAAGGCGGCGTTTATATTAGTTCCGTGATTTAGTCCGTTTGTTCTGAGGTGACCCACTTCGTTGTATGCGATCGACTTTGTTTTACGAAACTGTATTGTTTAAATGTGTGTTTTGGTTTGACATTATAATTCTATCTTTTGCCTATGTTTTACATTTTTACACCTATAAGCATACCGTTTTGATTCGCTTGGCTTGTAGGTCTTCCTGCCTTGGACTGCCTCCGTGGTCAAGGCGTCTTGTGATCCGGAGGTCGTGGGTTCAAATCCCACTGGGAAGCATACTTTGTGAAAAGTTGTTTCCAGTCTGGTTAGGATATTGCAGGCTTGGATCACCTGATATTCCGTGCTTCGGAAGGCATGTAAAGCTGTGGGTCCCGAACGCCATCTAGCGTTTGTTTAAACCTATCCTACTTTATTTCTGGTCTACCCTTTGGATTGCGGAGGTCAGACGGCAGTTGCTCTGTGTAAACCAGTCAAATTACCTAGGTTAGGTAGCGAACGCTGGGCTCTGAAGCGTTACCGCTTCCAGATTTTGTTTAATCCTATAACATACGGCGAGCGCTTACAATGAATCCTTATGAAATAAAATAAAAACAGATGAGTTCAGTGTGAACTTACAATACACGCTATTGCATTCGAGACTGTTATTACGAGTATGAAAATACCTACCCTAGATTACAATTATTTAATTTATTATTTGTATTCAGCTCGTAAATAAAATTGCATGTAGGTAGTTAAGCCGGCTTCCCGTTGTTACGAGTATATTAGTTCTTACATTAACATTTAGTGTTTTATTGTATTTCAATTAGGTAGGTAACTAAGCTTTTTTGTGCAAAACTGAAATTTATTAATATTCTTTTGTTTATATAATATACTAGGTAGAGACTATGGACCTCTACTTGCTACAATCCTATACTGATATGACTTGGTCTTATTAATATAACATTTGCCATATATACTCATTATAAATATACTACAGGTATTTACTTCTTTTTTTAAGAGTAAGTTGTTTGTTATTTGTTTTATATGGGCAGGCATGGGTTGTCTGAGTTGTCTGGGTTTTGCGCAGTTTCTAGCCTTATCCCCAGCAACACAACATAAAAGTTATTTTTTACCGCCTTCAAAAAAGGAGGAGGTTATTAATTCGACCATATGTTTTTTTAATTTTTTTTATGTATGTTTGTTACACGATATCTTCGCCAATTGTGAACAGATTTTGATGATTATTTTTTTGGTTGAAAGCCTTGTACTATCAAGTTGATCCCATTTTAATTTGGTGAAGATATGATGAAGAACTTTGGAGATATAAAAGGAAATCCTGAAAAAAATTTTTGTTAATACATTATTTATTCTTCTGAATCTGATCCTGGTCAATATCTAAATTAGGAAAGAAAAAATAAAAGTTGGAGATAATAAACTATGTAAAATTCAATATATCACAAAAAATATCAATAGTTACGGTGTAACAGGCGGTCGCCTCGGTCGACGTCGTGAAATCTAACTACCAGTTTCCTCTTTAAGTTATTTTGTTCGTCTGTTTGTCGTCAATTATTGACTTTAATAAGACTTTGACAATTCACGGTACCTACTGTACACAGTTGTACAAAGTGTATTCGTAACGGCGTGCACTAAAGTCTTGGCGATATATTTTACTTTTAAAGTGTATAAATATTTTGTTTATACAGATACACTATCACGTCTGTATCCCTTACGGAGAAGACAGAGCCCATGGCCGCAAAACCCAAAGGCTACTATTAGCGTGATTTTGTTTATGGTCTGGTAATAAGTGTTTTAAATAATTGCTTTTTTTCTTAGGAAGGCTGTACTTATATTAGGTACCTAACTATTTTTTAATTGCAATAAAATTCATATATCTGCATAGATATTATAAATGTGAAAGCGTGTTTCCTTTTCCGTCCTTCAAAAAAAGTACAACATGTTTTCACCAGTCAAACAGTACTTTGATTAAAAATTAAACTGAATCAATTCCCTCGCTCTCATTTGTTACAGAACATAAAATGTATTAAATATTTTAAAGTGTTTAAACTTATTAGCATATAAATTTAAATATACTTACACAAAACAGCATTCGCCGACCAGACTGCTAAATTAAGCACTTTTATAAACATGAAACATTCCATAATAAGTGTACCGCATGAATATTATTATTCATGAACTTAAGTGTAAGTAATTAGAATATTAAATATATTACAGTTACGGGGCGGCATGGGTCGTCATATTGAACGCGGTTTAGAGGAGAGAGAGAGAGTTAACAAGTTGGTATCGCATTTAATGGATGGTAATCAACTGTATGTGTATATATTTCTATATGATTTTTAATACAAACCGTCTTATTTGAAATGCAATCTGGTATTAAGGCCCCGCCAGTTCAGAGCCAAGAAAACTGTAAATGTTTTTAGTAGAAAATCCTTAAAATTTTATGAAAATTTTTTGAGGAATAAACTGTAGTAGTTTAATAAGTGATTTTTCAAAAAAACGCACAGTATTGCAAATTGTGAACCCATCTCGCCTTAATACGTGGTTTAAAACATTATATTATATACCCAAATACCAAAATGGCACCTACCCATGTATCACTTTCTCTTCCGTCAATGTCAGCTTGTTTTGGTTGGATAATCGTTTCCTCCAAAAAGTTCCGTACAAACAGTTTCTACAGGGTTGTCTACGCGCTTGTGGCACTCTAGGCATTACGTACCTATGCCCGTAGGCTACGGTAAACACTTACCTTTAGGTAGGCTGTGTGCTTGTTTGCCTAATTTGTAATATAAAAAAAAACACATCTTTACACGTTTGCGGTTGCATCCTTAGCTGAATGAAGTTTACAAAAAATTAAGAAAAAATAAATTTCTGACAATATTTTTGCTAATTTGCTTTTAAATTATGACACCACCTGTACTCGGTTTGACACGTTCGCAGTTCCTAATATACGAGTTGCTTCATAATTTATTACTTTAAGATATGTCTGTAATTGTGTTAGCCTTTCACAAATTAACGAGAGTGCGGAAGAACTCGTGTCAATCCGCAATCTTCCTACAAGTCAAAATAGATTATTTTACACGTCACGTTTTTTTGTACACGTCAATTTATTTAAGGACTTGTATGAAAATTTAAAAAATGATGTCATCGTTCTTAGTAGTCAAATAGCACTCATAATGACGATTTTATTAATTTTGTAAAAAGTAAACTACACAACTAAATAACATTCTTTAAGCGACACAATTATTGTGCGCTTTACTTCATTTGGATACGTAGAATACTTTGTACTTATAAAACTTAGATATTTACCTAAGTTCACTTCTTTATACACATTTAATGGATACAATGGAAACAACTCTCGAAAACCCATCATCACGTGTCAATTCTCTACTCTACACTTTTAATATTTTGAGGCGTATGCGTATCTCATCTCGGAGAATTAATCATGTGACATTTGGCATCGCGCCCGGCCTTGCTCGTATTATCGACCAAACAATCGAAAACTATTTTAAAATAGCAGACTTAATAAAAAAAGCAGACGCCGCGCTGCATACAATGAAAGTTATGTCAGATAGGTATATCAGACAGGAAGCGGTCAAGTAGCCAAACTTTCGTGTCTCTTCTGCGTTTGTTTTATGTTACCCGACATAAAAGCACTGCGTGTGTGAATCACGCGTTAAGGCCCATCGTGACATCGCGCGGGCTCCAGCACTCCTCCGCCCCTCTTAGGCGCAGCGGGGGGGCCCATGCCCATATATAAGGCGCCGCGGCCGGCGCTCGTGCTCTTCGTCTTCGGCAGCATCTGAAGCTAAGTAGTTCTTCTACCTAGAAGGGCTACTCAGCTGATCTAGTGCCTATAGCTCACGACCCTGACTACCTAATCTGTACCTAGTGTTCTTGTGAATCTTTGTAACTAATGTAATGTAATAGTTGTTCATTATACCTATCTCATTTGCCGATATCTGGTCTTTCTTTTATCTCATCTATCTTCCTAGATCCTAAATCTAGGCTTTACTAACCGAAATGGTACACCATTTACACACTGAAAGCTTCTTGCCGGTTGCAAATTGAAGCAACAGATGACTTGCATGGTCTTAACAAAACGTCAACAATTAAAATCATTTATTCCCTCAATTTAACTGTATGCTACAGGTAAGAACCTTGCACTGTGTAAATGGGCCCTTAGATCTTTACTAGGCGCGACTTTTACCTATGAGTTTAAAGAGCCCGAATGACCCTGATAGTACTTAGAGCGATCTTAAATATTATCAATATTAACGAAATACTCACTTTGAAATAAAAACAGCAAAGTTCAGGACTAACTCTTTACCTACATAATATGTTTCGAAAACACGATTGCTTAAAATTTTCCCGATAGAAAAAAATAGCGAAGTTGCCTCTTAATCACCTCAAAATTATACTAAAACGGAAAGTATTCAGAAAATACAATAAATTAGCTCTTGTAACTTTGGATTATAATTGTATTAAACATAGACAGGGATCATATAACTGATTTTTTATATAATTTAAATATTATTTGTAAAACGAAGAAAACCTCAAAAACCAGAAACGTGTAAACTAGCATCATTGACCTCCCGTGACCTATTCACTCCGCATGGCTCGCTGTCTTGTTTCGGCTAGAGTAAATTTGTGTGCGTGGAAGCGAGAGCAAAATTTAGATTATCCACATCAGGCGCAGCCTTAAATCATATACGGTCGTTTTCAACTACCACTACTTTTGGTGAACGAACGAAAACATCGTGGGGAAACCTGCATATTAGTTCACTATATTGTAAAAATATCAATGCGTCAAAATAATAATGTAAAATAATTACACGGTTATCAGCAAAGAAGAATAAGAAGCGTCTTAATTTTCTGTCTCGATTTAAAAATATACTGGACGTATATCAAGGACTAAACTTTTATAAACAATGGGAAGTCAAATGTTTCGTCTACTAATCATTTCGAATCTGTTTGCTCAGATGAATGATATTGGTTATGTAGTGCCGTCTGTTAAATAATAATTGTTCTACCTATCTACTTATAATTTAATAACGACGTCCTTTTCGGCGGAGTAGTTTCTATGTGTTATCTCTTGAGCCGTCCTTTGACGCGCACATTATGTCCGGCCGCTGCGAGTCGGGTCAAAGATCCGCTCAAATCGCTCGTACGTATTTTATACAGGGTTTAAGGCCGTACCTGAATTTTCTGGGGTCCAGTGCTGCCCCCATTTAAAATAAATCATTTCAAAGAAAACGGAGACATTATTTAAAATTTTGCAACTACCAAGTCCTAGATAACCCTTCAAAGTATTTTATGAACTACTGTTTACAGTTTAAAGTGAGAACGTTAAGCTTTACTACGCACATTTGCGAAAAACGGCCACTTTTAGCAAATGTGCGTAGTAAAGCTTATCGTTCTAATTATAAACTGTAAACAGTAGTTCATAAAATACTTTGAAGGGTTATCTAGAACTTGGTAGTAGCAAAATTTTAAATGATGTCTCCGTTTTCTTTGAAATGATTTATTTAAAATGGGGGCAGCACTGGACCCCAGATAATTCAGGTACGGCCTTAACTAAATATACTAAAACGAATTTAAGGCAACTGCTGCCTCCGTGGTCCAGTGGGCAAGGCGTTTGCCTTGTGATCCGAAGGTCATGGGTTCGAATCCCACTGGGAAGCATACTTTGTGAAAAGTTTTTTTCAGTCTGGTTACGATATTGCAGGCTTGAATCACCTGATTATCCGAAAAGAAAGATGATTCCGTGCTTCGGAAGGCACGTAAAGCTTTTGGTCCCGAACGCCATCTAGCGTTTGTACTTATCCTAGGACTGGTTCTGGTCTACCCTTTGGGCTGCAGAGGTCAGAAGGCAGTCGCTCTGTGTAAAAACCAGTAACCTCGTCGAATCACCTAGGGTAGGTAGCGGACCCGGGCTCTGAAGCGTAATCGCTGACGATGCAACCGGGAATACGTTCGGATGATGATGACTAAAACGAATTTAAGGCTGAATACAGTCCATGATACTGAACAACTTTCCCCAAGGGGCACATATCGAAATATGAATAATAATTTTTCACCTCCCAAAGCCAAAAACTATTTCTCATATTTTAATATATGTTCCTTAGGAAAGTTGTTCAGAATCATGGACTGAATTCACCCATAGAATAGTTCAGTATATTTTTTTAGACTTTATAAGACCGCACACTATGCCGGGGCGCAGCGAGCCGCATATTACGCCGCGGATTTTGGTTGCAAGCGATGCGGACCACCCCACCCCGCTACACCCCTCTATTATGACACGGCGTCAACTTGAGTAATGGTAAGTCAACGTAAATAATTGTAAGTAAACTTGAACCGTCACCTAATTTTTGTTATACAAATTTATGATCAATAATCAAATAATCATGTGTACCTGTAAATACTTTCCGATTGTAAAACGAAATATGGAATGTTCACGATGTTATATATACTGTTGAGATTGAGGCTTCTCTCCAGAAACGATGGCGCACTTTCTTTCGTGTCCTATGTGCCCAAATGCCTGCACTTTGGAGGACCTAGTCGCAGCCAACGAAAGAGCTCCTGAGGTTGCCCTTTAGTACGTTAGCAACCAAATATAAGTACCATCGGCACGCTAAGAAGAAAAATTACTTGTCCAAAATGCAACCTCATTAACTATAATTTTTTTTCGGCGTTACCTTTTTACTTTAAGATCGCCTATAAAATGTGTAACAAAGTTAAATAAATCAACCTCAATTCGTAGTACGGCAGGAATCCTTGTGGGTTAAAACAATAATAGAATTAAACGAACTTACTATTGCGTGAAATCCCTAATTACGAGTATGAAGAAATGTGTGTTTAGGCCGATGAACCGTAGGTAACATAAACTCGGTATAAATACGTATAAAATGTTGGATCGCTAACACAGGGAAGAACAAGAATGTCTACTATAATATAAACAATACAAGACAAATGTTTCGTCTAATAATAATTCGAAATGCCCTGTTTGCTCAGATGAAGTTAGCCGTGTCCGCGTGTTTGTGTGCCTCGGCTCGGTGTTTGCGCAGGCTGTGTGATAAGTCATAAGTTATGTCAACATACGTTTCTCTTCAATTATTGGGGAGTTAGTGTTTTGAGTATAAAATAGCCGACTATAAATGTATAAGCATGTATATACTCGTAAAAGGTCTAACAAAATACACTGAATCTATTTCAAGAATAGATTCAGTCCATGGTACTGAACAATTCCCAAGGTACATATAGAAAATATTTTTTGGCTTTCCATACAAACTCGGAACTCAGCTGATCGGTCAATTTGTATGGGAGGTAAAAAACTATTTTTCATATTTCATAAAATTATAATAGTTAAATTTTGTTAGACGCTGTATATAGGAAGTAAGTATATATTTTAATTTATTTCTTAAATGGTCATTAGGCGTGTATTTTAAGTATACTACACTATCTTACATACTTTATCTTACAACTCACATTTAGACTCTTTGTATAACCCAAAGGTTGACTGGTAGACAACGCTTTTAGCGTTAAGTTCGCCTATTGTTCTGTACAATTTGTATTTGATGGACATTATAGATTAAATAAAATACCCAAACTAAGTATGGAAATAAGACATTGTAATAAAATACAACGCGAGCAGGATTTGAATCAGTGATCAATGCAGAAAACCCCGGCACATCACTATTCACGTCAAGCTTATAAATTTGTAATGGGGTTTCAAAATCGCTACCGCTTCTAACTCACAACACTGGCGCGTCGCATCGCATCATACAAGTAGCATCCAAAAGCTGCCTCTGGGTTGCTACACACGTTACTTAATCGGGCCGGAATTAATCGACACAGCCGCGTGGTAAAATCGAATATACTCTTATGTAGATGAATGTTTGAGATGAGAAAAAGGCGATATTATAATAGGGTTAACGACAGGGTCAGAAAAGCATTGTTCCAATTAGTCCGTCTTGTAGTCATATTATTCAGTTTATCAAAAAAGTAAAAATTCACAAAGATAAAGCATCTAAGTTCCAGAGTGGGGGCTTGTGATGTCACCTCTATGTAAAAATCGTACTTAGCCGTGACGTCATGAAAAATTTAAATGCTCTGTATCTTCGTGTAAAAATACGTGAACAATATTTTATAAAAAAATTATCGATGGACCAATTGTAATATTGATTCTAGCTTTGTTGTTCGATGCCGGTCCGAATAAGTGTGTAGCAACTCTTTCGTTTTCTTTCATTCTTTTGATATTGAGACTTCGTCGCCTACCGCCTAATTGGTGGCTGCGACCCGGCCACACCGGTTTTCCTCACATTATCCACTTAGTTCAATTTTCCATCGCCTACTTATGTGGCGCTTAAACCAGTCCCTTACCCATACAATGTTTATAAATGTCAGGTGGTTGTTGGAATGGAAGAAATGGTTAATAGAAGATATAAATAATGAATTTGACTTTTATGAAATTTGTGCTTTGTGCCACTGTAATGCTGCAGTATATACACTCACGCACGCGCACGCACGCAAGCACTTACACGCACGCACGCACGCACGCACACACACACACACACACACACACACACACACACACACACACACACACACACACACACACACACACACACTCGCACACATACATATCCATACTGTAATTTAGATTTTTTGTTTTATTTGGACTTGTTTCTTAACTAGGTAGATTAAAAAATTAATAGATACAGAAGAACGAGACCTACTGGTACAAGTACTTATTTTATTACTTGTAATTGTTACACAATTTACCTAAATAAATTATTTTATTATTTATTTATATTTTATTCCATCATCATCCTCGTATTCCCGGTTGCATCGTCAGCGGTTACGCTTCAGAGCCCGGGGTCCGCTACCTACCCTAGGAGATACGACGAGGTTTTGTTACTGGTTTTTACACAGAGCGACTGCCGTCTGACCTCCGCAACCAAAAGGGTAGACCAGAACCAATCCTAGGATAGGTACAAACGCTAGATGGCGTTCGGGACCAACGGCTTTACGTGCCTTCCGAAGCACGGAATCATCTTTCTTTTCGGATAATCAGGTGATTCAAGCCTGCAATATCCTAACCAGACTGGAAACAACTTTTCACAAAGTATGCTTCCCAGTGGGATCTGAACCCATGACCTCCGGATCACAAGGCAAACGCCTTGACCACTGGACCGCAGAGGCAGTCCAGTATTTATTTATTATTTATATTTTATTATATAATAGTATTTGTTCGTTAGGTATCATAAATGAAATGTTGGGAGAAATGCTGTTTGCTGAAATTTTACACATCTTTAGTGGTTGTGATAAGTCCCTAGTTATAATATGTGGATAATAATTAATAATATAGATATATGAATCTATACGTAAGTACATATATGTATAACGTCTAACAAAATATACTGAAATATATTTATATTTATTTATTTATAGGGTTTTAGGGTTAATTCAGTCTATGATACTGAACAAGATTTCCCAAGGAACATATATCGAAATATGGAAAATATTTTTTTGATTTCTATTCTAACTCGGGTCAGCTGATCGGTCAACTTGTTCAGTATCATGGATTGAATTCATCCTTCAAATAGTTTGAGTAGGTATATTTTGTCAGACCCTGTAGTGGTACACTTACCAACAGGTGAGCCATATTTTGTTCGTTTGCCGCCCTATAACAAAAAAAAAACTAATACATAGTCTATATACATACGTACTGTACATATATACTGTGTATTAGTATATATATCTACGTATAGATTCATATGTGTATGTATATAATATATTACAAATTACAATAACTATAACTAAGTAAGGACAGATGTTAAACCAATACACCGTCATTTGAATAGTTTAAAAACAAGTACAAATTACCAAAACGACTTGATCCGTTTTGGATACACTTAAGGCGGTTAGTAACGCAGCAGTGCCGCCCTCATCTTTATTATGACAAATTATATAAAAATCTGGTCTTGTAGTTATTTATTATTTTAAACGAAGCACGATTATTGCATATTATTATGAAAATCAAGTTTTGTAAATATTTAATTAAGTAAGGTCTCCTAATTACTCATATACATATGTAATAACTTTATACATGGTACCCTTCATTACAAAATAAATTCAACATCAATAAGACCTTTCCAACTCGTCTGGCCAGCGTGGAGAGTGTAGGCCAAATCCTCTGACTGCTCTGGCTAATGTGTGGCTCCAGTAGTGCAGAGAGGGTCGTGCTCATGCAGTAGAGACTAAAAAAGACCTGATGATGATGTTTGACGTGTTCGTGTGTCTGTCTGTGGTGTCGTAGCTCCTAAAGGAATAGACCGATTACAATGCGGTTTTTTTTAATCCATATCAATGCGATTTTCAGCTTTGTCTGTAAAATTTGGTTCAGCCGTTCAAAAGTTGTTAAGGGGTTAAAAACTTGTTTAAAAGCTTGCAATCTCTCTTTTTCATCGATTTATTTTCAAATATTTCTTAAATTTCATAGTAGATCCTATCCTATGGCGACTATGTTTTGTCACAAAAAATTTTAAATTCAATGTCAGCCGCAAACCAAATTAGACAAATAAAGGAGGCACCGCTGCGATCTTTATGCCTTAACTAAAAACGGAAGACAGATGCGTGCGAGTTGGAAAGGGTCACTTTTTATTGTTATCGTTTGGGGCGAGAGGAGCAACGGTCATACCTTATTTGTTTTGTTTTTGTCTGCCGCTGTCTATATTATACGGTATAGAATCACGTCTAAAACCATTGCGGAGTATACGGAACTTACAACAAGACCCAAATGGCCAAAGTGGCTTGACTGTCAAAGTGCCTTTTTTTGTCAGTGGAAATTAAAGTAAATATAATAATCTGGGCGAAAATTCGAATCATATCAATAGGCGATCCGGCTAGTAACCCGTCACTATTGTGATTCATTTTTCCATCTTCTCGCCCACCAGTCACGCTAAAAGTGGCCTTTGCCTTGCGACCCTGGGCTCTGTCTGCTTAGAGCCGCAAGACCCAACGTGCTCTGTCTGTCCCATTAGAAATAAAGACGTGATAGTGACCCAAATGGCCAAAGTGGCTTGACTGTCAAAGTGCCTTTTTTTGTCAGTGGAAATTAAAGTAAATATAATAATCTGGGCGAAAATTCGAATCATATCAATAGGCGATGCGGCTAGTAACCCGTCACTATTGTGATTCATTTTTCCATCTTCTCGCCCACAAGTTACGCTAAAAGTGGCCTTTGTCTTGCGACCCTGGGCTCTGTCTGCTTAGAGCCGCAAGACCCAACGTGCTCTGTCTGTCCCATTAGAAATAAAGACTTGATAGTGTATTTGTGTATAATAATAATCTTCATCCTATACCTCACCAATCACACTATCTGTGAATAATAATCTTTGTCCTATTCCTCACCAATCACACTATCTGTGTATAATAATTTTCATCCTTTTCTTTACCAATACCACTATCTGTTTATAATAATCTTCATCCTATTCCTCACCAATCACACTATCTGTGTATAATAATCTTCATCCTATTCCTCACCAATCACACTATCTGTGTATAATAATCTTCATCCTATTCCTCACCAATCACACTATCTGTGTATAATAATCTTCGTCCTATTCCTCACCAATCACACTAGGTGGGGTCGAGACAGAATTTAAGAATTATCCATCTTGATCTTTTGTCATGGTACGTGTCAAATTGTCACATTATGTATTTCTATCCATATTAGGTATTCTTAACGGAGTGCGTTAAGGATAATGTGTAACATCTTTTCTTTGGCCTTCCGCGGTTCCTGTTTCCAGTAACCTTCCCTCCTCATTATAAGTCCATGCCAGCTCAGTAATTTGCTTCTTAGCTGTACCGCTATCGGAGCCGCCTTTGTGCTCTCTCTCATAGCCTTCTTAGATTATAATAAATAATTCAAAGTAAAAATTTGAAGTATCCTAGTTTATAACAGTTTTTACAAAGATCATTTTCTAAAACTTATTTTTAATGCTTTTTAATGCAAAAGCTACAAATTACTAGTGTTTAGTAACGACCACTACTTAATGATTTCAACCTGAGAACGACTACTTGGTTAGTTTTCCGAGTTATATAAATAGTAACTTATATTGAAATACGAGTCTGTTTGCCTTAAAACCGGACGCATCGAACGCCGGTATACTATTTAAATGTATGGTCAAACAAAGGACCACAGGCCTCGGTGTGAAAGGAGCCTCCTGCCACTACTATGTATGTGTGCCTAATTGAAGTTACGTGTATGCTGTCTAATGAGTTTTGATACTTTTAGAACGCGAACAGTATTTAAAACTCCGCGTTACTAACATTAGATGTTGATTTTCATAATCTACTACGAGTATCTGCAAGGTTTTGAAAAAAAAAGGTTTAAAAAAATTATTTTAGTTTTTATTTAACGTCTAAAGGCATAACTTTACGATTACCATCTAGCGTTAACAATCAGCTTGGCGAATAATAGAAAACGTTATAAAATTAGTTACCTTTTCTAAGCTATTTTTTTTTAAATTTTATTACTTAGTATAGTAAGTACTTAAAGAAAGTTCATGCGTACCGAAGTGCAACGTTACATTTCTTTCATATTTCTTAACACACATAATGTTTGTATAAATTAATAATTGATACACATTATAGCGAATACACATTAGAGTGTAACGATCATCAAAGTTTTTTTGTAAATGTCGTTGAACACAACAGTGCTAATGACTTTTTAAGAAGACTATTATCGTTCTATTCTTTCACAAATATCAAGTTACCGAGTACATAATTGTCTTAATTACTCATTAGTTTCCGAGCAGATATTTATTTCTGACATTTAATACACACAATGGTACGATGCTACCGATGCGTATTATTCGAACATTTTCTTATAAAAACGACGAGAATTAGAACGATGGTGAGCATCGTCGAGCGCTACGCATGTTGGTAGGTTTGTATTCAAAACTGGCAATTTTAGCTCTGTGGTTTGGGAAGCGCATTAGGACTTTGCTCCTTGTTATTATGACTAGATAGCCGAGTCGGTAAATTTATTTACTTACACTGATGTACATACGAGTATACGACACACTGACTCACAACTGAAAACCTCTGCTAATAAAAAATGGAAGAGCAGCCTGACATCAAAACTGCTTCAAGTATGCTTGTAAGTACGGAAAAATTCAAATTATTTCTGATTGTAGTTAATATAAATAAAATTGGTTTTCCTTTGTTTTGACAAAATATTAATTCACCGAATTTGAAGTATCAAGACTATTCGATTACGTTACACAAAGGGCCATCCTTTAAGTTTACTTATAATATTTAGTTAAATATTTCACATACCCTCGTGAAACTTCTTTATGGCGGAGGTATCACTTTTAAATCATACACAGCGTCGAATGTTTTTATAACAATTAGATGAGTTTTACCCTTATTGAAGCCCTGAGCCGTTGATGGTGGTCAAACATCGATACTTATATTTGTTCCCTTTGTCCGTTGTTCTTAGTTTGCTTGTTAAAAATTTTAGACTACTTTATTTTTGGAAGTAAACAGACTACCTTGAAGTTAAAAGGAAAAGCTAACAGCATTGGGCGGGCTTACCGCGCGGACGATTTCGATTCATAAGAATGCGCGGTGGGCTGAGTCTTCATTTGGTAATGTCAATGTGTTTGGAAGTGTCGTGTGCCTGTTTGGGTTGTCAGTATTAGCAGTTATTGTATCCGGTGTGAAGAGATCATCGCCGGTTAGAGGCTTGAGTGGTTCTTGTATGCTTTTTCTTATATGGTTTGAGAATCAAGTGATCACTTATGTTATTAGTGCCCGATCAGAACGCACGCGGTTATTTTGAGTAAAATTTGGTTTGAGGTTCGTGTTTGGATATAATCTGTTGTTTAAACAGTAATCCAAGTGATCCTTTGTATTTGGTTGTAAGTAGTTCTGTCTGAACCTATTGATGCATGCAAGATCATAACATCTATAAGGCTTCCCTCTCGACCGATTTTCATCTTTGCATTTAAGCACTCAGCAATTTCTCAGCACCTTTACCAATTTCAGTTTTGTCATTGACAATGGGGCTCACGGGCATTGGTCTACTTCCCTGTACTGTCTCAAACATATTGATCATGTTGGTATTCTGTATAATACTTATGTTATGTATGATTCTCAAATTTCACCGCCAATTTCTAAAATGGATTAGCAGTAAATAAAAAAAAAACAAAAGCTCACGAACCCCGGAACTCTGCTATCACAATATACGCACAAGCACAACTTTTCTCATTTTAATGTTCCCCGCCAAAGTTTAAATATAAAAATACAATAATGCCCCACGCATTAGTGAGTCATTGAGTGCGTGCCCGCCCTGCCGAACAACTTTCACCCCTCGCGACGCAAAAATAGAAGTTAAAACAAATGGAAAATAAACTTTTCAAATAAAATAAAAATAACCCTCTTGGCGGTGGGGTGGCGGGTGGCGGCCCGAACCAATAAAAAATATAATAACTTTTCTTTTTATTCCGCGTAATGCCAACGATTGTTCCTTTCTAATGCTGCTGCTGTCCCGTTTTCGCAGATTATTGTGATTGGGTGGGGAGCTAAGATCCGTGCGCGGTACCATAGTGCGATTTAATCGTTATCTAAACTGATAAATAAATTGATCAAAAATAAACGTACTCCGGGCTTTGAAGCAGCACAACTAAAGGATACACTATAAGGAGGGTATGAGAAACAGAATATCACTAATAATTGCAATGACGAACTACGTACTCGTAAACTATCCTTCTGAAGGGAAAACAAATACGAAAACCTTTTAAAAATTCATTTCCGATCTTATTGCAATCCATTAACCTGTCATACTATAATGGTCCTTTAGAGACGAAATCAATTAAAATTTAAAAATTATGCTTGTATAATATTCTTCTTTTTGTCTACTTGCACAGCTCATTTATTAACGTTTTTAGCGTTGCAATGCACTGCGTGTTACATATATTTATGTTATCTCTACGTGCCTATATGAAAAAAAAAAACATTTTAAGCTCAGTTATGTGTACCTGATTGAAACTTGAAATAATTGAGTGCGCTCAATCGCTTCCCAACTAGAATCATAAAAAACGTAAGTGCAGGCTCGCTCTTATATTTATTTCATTAGAAAAACAAACGAGATAAATATACATACAATTTTACGTCGAAAGTGAAGTACTTTTGTCTGCAAATTATTGTTTATCTCCTTACTATGGCGTTTTAAAACTTGCACCCTGTTCCGCTGTGCAGCGTGTACAGATCAGGGTTGTATCTGACCCTTCATTGTCACCACATTACTTACAAACTGTAACTGCTGATACCCAGAATAATTATTGTTGTCCATTTGCATACACTGGCTAACTAACTTTCTTCCTTTTATATTTCTTTTTTAAATTTGGTATAAATATGGCTTTTGGTGTTTTTAGTACTTTTGAAGATGTAAATATTTTTGTTGTGCGATAAATAGGTAACTCACGTAAAAAGTTAACTAGTGGCCGACATGTCTGGACCTCATCCGAAAGCCTTCCTCAGGGCGAATGTGACTCGCGGCGCCTACACGAAGACGTCCCGAGCCGCACTAATGTTAGTAAATGTCAATGTCTCACGTTGCTTTTAACCAAAAAAAATCAACATTTGCTAGTGGTATATGAACGAAAGAGAGGGAAAGACAGTAAGTACATTCCGCAAGAAATAAATGACAAAATACAAAAAAAATATTTATACCTTCCATACTAAATTTGATCAGCACATAAATAGTTTATTTTAAACTAGCTGACCCGGCGAACTTCGTTTCGCCCTTTCCCGTTCCCTTTTCCATAATTTCTCACCTTCTAAACCTTCCCTGGACATTCATGACTATTTCAAGACAAAAATTAGCCAAATCGGTTCAGCCGTTCTCGAGTTTTAAGCAGACTAACGAACAGCAATTCATTTTTATTTATATAGATAAATAGTTTATTTCAATTATTAGCATTTTGGTTTACAATTGCTAGATTTTGTATCCTCCTTTTAAGCAAAAAATGCCCGTATTAGCAGATTTCGCTCTTCCATATCGATTCTGTTTGTGTCTCTATACTAAAACTTTACATATAACGAGGTAGGAACAACACAAAAACAACACATTATTTCTTAAAATTTTGATGTAATTTATAAGTTAAATTAATCTAAATAAATACGTACTATTTTTAATATTGACCTGTCCATTGTACGTACGTGGATTAAATGTATTGTATATTTTTGTGCTATTTCAGTTTTGTAATTAAATTTATTTATAATAATTTAATGATGAGCCATAATTAATAATGTATTTTTTTTTATAATTGGAAAGATTAAGATTAGTTTGTTTTTTAAATGTATTATTAAATATTAATTTTATCATGTTTGTATAAAAAACTAGTTTTGTATTATTATATTTTTTGTTATGTCTGTCCGGTCATTCTTGTCAAGTGGTCGCATTTCTCAACCTATTCTCGTGAAATTTTGTTAACAGGTTTTTGCACACAAATGAGATTTTGCTTAGGTGGGCAGCGGGAGTCACAAGACTTGGCCATTCCCAGCGAGAAGAAAGGCAAAGGGAGACCACTTTCGAAGTGGCGGACAATCGTAAATAGGGATACCAAGTTGTGCCCACTTAACTTCCAGACAATCCGGGACCGAGCTTCCTGACGCCGAGGTACGAGGAGGGCCGACCCCAAATGACGGGACAGGCACGGCAAAAGAAGAAAGAGAAAGATTAAGTTTTTAAAAACTTTTCATAATGGCGGAGCCAAGAGGGTTGAAAACGTAAAAATGTCATACTAATACGGATGTGGACTAAAATATATTTTTAGCTTATCAGGTAGATTATTAAAGAATATTGTATACCTACGTACTTTTTAGGGTTCCGTACCCAAAGGGTGCAAACGGGACCCTATTACTGAGACTCTGCTGTCTGTCTGTCTGTCGGTCCGTCTGTCACAAGGCTCTATCTCTTGAACCGTAATAGCTTGAAATTTTCACAGATTATGTATTACTATGGCCGCTATAACAACAAATACTAAAAATAAGATAAAATTAAAAATTAAAGGGGGTCGTCATACAAGAAACGTGTTTTTTTCAGCGTTTTTAACACGATCTTTATAATGGCATTAACTAGATACTTGAAATTTTCACCAATTATGTATTACTATGACCACTTTAACAACAAATACTAAAAATAAGATAAAGTTAAAAACTAAAGGGGGTCGTCATACAAGAAATGTGTTTCTTCAGCGTTTTAAAACATTGTACGGTGGTACGGAACCCGCAATGTACGAGTCCGACTCGCACTTGCCCGTTTATCTTTTTTCTGATAAGCAAATAATTACAAAGATACAGCGCATTTAAATTAAATTCTACATGACGTCACGATCAAGTACGATTTCCACTTGACGGTGACGTCAATCACCCCCACTCCGAAACTTCGACGCGCTGTATCTTTTTGAATTTTCACATCTTTGATAAACTGAAAAATATGGGCCCATTATTTTTGGATAATCTAACAAACGGACTAAATAAGTTTCAATTTTTTGGACCCAGTTCACATCATTAATATCGGGAATTCTAACAACAACTTATAGCTACTAGTCAGTATAAGTTTTAGAAAGTCCCTAAAAACCTATGAATATTCCCGAGATTACCCGAAACTCCCGGGAAACCTGTAACCCTAATTCAGTATCATAGGCTGAACTTGCTGAAAAATTGCTTCTTAGACTTAATATCTGTGATGTTTGAGAGGTTAAAAGACGGTCCTCTTTTATAAATAACTAATATGTATATTGTATAATAATCTATTGTTCAGCAGTACAATAATAAATGCCAGTGCGTGTTTGAATACACCTCAAACGTAAATAATAATATAGTCTTATAAATACACTTCTAGATGACACTTTTATTATGTAAGGTTTTTTTTTATGAACTCCACGTTCCCACTGGGCATATCGCTTGACACTTATTTCTTATTTTTTTAAATTCAGTTTTAAACCATGACACTGAGTAACTTTTCCAAAAAATATGCATTGATATAATGAATATAAAAAAATTATATCTATAAAAACTCAGATCTTTGGGTATGAAAAATTTGTACATGGGTACTGTATTGTAAGTCACGCAGCGAAGGCACCCTTCTCAGCCAAGCGATTTGATTATCAAATTATATGCGATAATTCTATTATATTAACAGATAATATTAACTAAATACCTTTTGTATGCAAAAATTTATCTCTATTATTTGTGTCTAATTTGTTAAATTGCGTGCAATAAAGAGTAAAATAAATACTATATATAGAGAGACTTTATACTTCACCGACAAGAGCATTAAATATAAATAAATGAATACTATATAATTAAAATATATAATAAAATTATTTATATCAAAACAATTTGTCTCATTAACGTAATTACTCAGAAACAAACAATAAGAAGCAAATATCGCGTTGCGTGATAAAAGTAATTAAATAAATATGTTAGTATAAGCAAGAAATAAGAAACACGTAAAATAAAACAGATAAAAACGTGCAATAAATGACGAATTTTATGATCATTACGCTATTTTAAGATACATGTTAACTTTCTACAAGGAATATGTTTTATTTTTAATTGTAGAAAGTTAATCTCTGGTAGCATAATGTTGTCTTGCAAATTTTTTAAACTGTAATATTTTCGTGATCGACAACTTCAAGAAAGAATCGCAACAAGCCGCTTTAGATATCAGTAAAATAAACGGGCAAGTGCGAGTCGGACTCGTACATGAAGGTGAAAATTTCAAGTGTCTAGCTATTACGGTTCAAGAGATAGAGCCCTGTGACTGACGGACAGACAGACGGACAGACAGCGGAGTCTCAGTAATAGGGTCCCGTTTGCACCCTTTGGGTACGGAACCCTAAAAATGGGTGGGTTTTTTATTGTACAGAGGTACGGAAGCCTTCATGTACGAGTCGGACTTGCACTTGCCCGGTATATTTTTATACATATGCATGCCATAAAATTGGTGAGCCCTGTCATAATCGATGGTACTAATTGATGATCGATCACCATCATTAATTGATTTTTTGCTAATGGACGCTGCTCACCATTTTTATAAAAATATTCGCCCTAAATCGTAATGGTATAAACAATACCCAACATTATTAGGAGAGTGTGGAGAGTATAGGCTAAATCCACTGACTGCTGTGGCTAATATATTATATTAGCCACACCACAGCAGTCAGTGAATTTAGCCTACACTCTCCACGCTAGCCAGACGGGTTAGAGAGGTCTCATTGATGTTTATAAGCTTTGTTTAGTTTGTGTTTCCTAAGTCGCCTTCTACGACATCCACGAGAAGACTTGGAGTGGTCCTATTCTACTCTACCGGGAACCACACGGCACAAATATAAATATGCAAATGTAGAGGTCGATCTTTAATAAGACATGGAGGAATACAACTAAGCTCTTGTGTGGTCGACTAGTTTGTTGATTTAGTTGGGCCGAACTCCTTTCTATACTCGTATTTACATGGACGTGAAACTTTTAATATTTCTTATAGGTACCTGCAAAACGACTGACTTGGGTAAATGGTTAAATATTTAAAATGTTACGTCATGGATTGAAAAATGACGTCATATTTTTCTACATTATCTCATTATTCAGTCAGGTGTGGTTTTATTAACCACAAGTGAAGATATCTACAGTTAGGTATGTGAACCATTTTCTTCTCCTTAAGGCCTTTATCACACTAGCGAGTTGCGAGCGAGTTGAAAGCGAGGCGAGTGCGCAGCGAGTTCGCCGCGAGTTGGCAACGTGTGCGCGGCGAACACGCCGCGAAGACGCTGCAGGAGCGCAGCGAGGTCGCGGAGAGCAGCGCTATCGACGCCATTTTGTACACTCGTATTCTGAATTCAGTCGAGCCTTTCTTCAGGAGACACTGATAATCTTAGGTGTATGTGTCCTCACGACTTAAGTCATTTTGTATAATATCAGATGCGTAAAATGTTCGTCTTGTCATTCGCAGGTAGGAACGAAATTTTTTAGGAATATTTTAATTCGTTAGCAGAAAAGCATATAGTAGTCGCTTTCTCTCAGTCGATTACTTGATAACGGGTCCTCCCATATTCGGCGTTTTATCTGCTTTTGTTTTCGTTTTCGTTTTCGGAGTAACAAAACTAACAGCAGTGTTTCCTCGTCGAAATCCATTCTGGCACTGATTGTACAAAACGCGGATCGCACGACGCGAACTGGCTGCGCACCCGCGGCATCTTTGCGCCGAGCTCGCTGCGCACCCGCGACGTCTTCGCAGCGAGTTCGCTGCGCACTGGCTAGTTTGATAAGGCCCTAAATACTGAAACATAATATTTATGACTCAATTTTTAGCGTAGACATCATTATCATTATCCTAGCTCTTCTTCCGCTCACTGATAAGCATATAATATAAACGTCTCTTCGTCGACGCTAAGGTACTTAGTTCCCACCGAGACGCAACGTGATGCGGCTCTCACTGACATTATTATCTTTTTGTGCAGCAAACAAGTTCCATAATTCTTCAAAAGTGCGCTCCACGTCGCGTCACGTCTCGGTCTGAACTGACCCTACCAATCTGGAGTGGGCAAGTGACATAGTCTCGAACTTCTCCTGTTTTCATAAGATATAGCAATCGTCAGGATACTCGTAAGTCAAGTGTGTTTAGGCAGCATCAAACATCTGACACCAGTGTTGGCCACTCACTCACTCGAATAGCAAAACAATAATTGGTACAAAGTAACAAATCTAAGAAAACACAAGACGTAATTTCCAAGACTTCAATTACACGACATATACTAGCGTAATAGTATAATATTAAAAGTAATAAAATAAATAATGCCATGCACGAGGACGGTCGCCCGACAAATGCCTGTAATTACTGCCAACCATCGACAATACGTAGGTGACATATTTATTTTATATAACTTCATTTATCGACATAAATCACACAATGGAACATTTATCCATCGCTATGACACTGTAATTTTAAAGGTAGCGACTATTAGTAAAGAATAGGTACCAGATGTCGTTCAATTGGTATCATTATTTGTTTTTTCTAAGAAGTATATAGTTTAGAAACATTATTATCTACTTTGGCTTCAGAATAATAAAAATTATTCGGTTTTTTTTTAATTTTTTTTTTACTTTAATCAAAATTATTCTGTGTTGGTCTAGCGGGACACTTAAATAAAAAAATAACGATTGTTTTGTAAATGTCCAAAAGAGGGTTAAAAAGAAGGTTCATATAGTGCGAATCTAACCTTACCATTTTTTAAATTTTGGTGTACAGTAATGTTTTAAATTTCTTACTTACCTTTTAAAACAAAACAATACGATATTCAATAGACCTCACATTCAAAGGAAGGGTTTATAAAAAAGCGAGACATTCCATCCGAAATTTATTTAAAGTATAGAGTAAATATCACGACGAGCACAAAGCAGTTTGGACAAACAAAAAAGGGTGCCGTCTACCATTAAAATGGACGACCTAAATATTCTTCCCGGCATTATTATAAAGACAATAGTCACTATTTCACTGTTCACTGAATAGTTTTTAGGCCACTGGCTTATATGCTAATTGTCAGCGATATTTATATTATTTGACGGGTGTTTGTTAATGATTTCCTTTTTTAATTGGTCGCTTATTGTGTATACACGTTTTTTTATCTAACTGCCTGCACGGGTATACAATTATTCATGTAAGGGTTAGTGACCACATAAAAAAGTACTTTTTGAGTAAACTACTTAGCCGATTTTTATGAGTACAGACAGGTAAGCAGCGAGAGACTTTATTTTATAAAAAGTGTGGATTCGTGATTTTTTGCGTAACTACATGTTTAGTTGATGAAATTAATATTACAAATATTTTAATTGGCTGATGATTTTTTTTTATAAACGCACAAAAATAAATTATCGAAGTCAGTCTTGCCATTTACAAGTGAGAATATTTCCCACGTGTTAAATTTAATTTACTCATAAAAAAATTTAAGGTTGATCGATTAGTTTATGTAATATGGACTTAATGTCCATATTACATAAATAATCGATTACCTCTTATTTAGAGGTAATGTCACACAATTCGGTACTGGACTCAATTTCTATTATTATTCATATCAAAAAGTAACAATTTGAAACCCAAAACAAAACTATTATTTTAATCCGCTCAAAAATAAGTTATAACTCCTTAAAATCTGGTGAGAAGGGAAACTGTCAAGTAACAGAAAACTGATGCACATTGCAAATAGAAATGTGACGTCAGTGCCATTAGGTGTCGCACGTACGAAAGAGATAGCGAGATCTGCCTACCCTCTCCCAATTTTCTTGCTGTTATCAGAAATTAATGAGGCGTTTTCCAGTGAAAAAAGAGGTTAAAAACATAGATGGCGTTTAATAGTTTGAAATAGTTCTGTCAAAACAAACACTAGGCCGTTTGGTTCAAAGAATAATAACCATGGAGTTTGTTTCAATCCTTGTGCTTTTCTGTCATGTTATGAAAAAAAAAAGTGAAACCATGGCGTTCGTCACATCAATTTTATGTTGAATCAGTAGGAAGAGTCCTTCTTTGTTTTTTGCACGTCATGACGGAGCAGGCCCGCTAGAGCTAAAGTCTTCTATACGTGTTTTGTTAAATTTTACTATTACTTAATTAATGTATACATTTGAACACAATAGTATATTTTAAACTAAATATAAAAAAAATATTCCAAAAACTAACTCAAGCCCTTAAAATTTTAAATAAATTTGACCAAAATTTGACATATCGATTGAAGTTGTTGATGCGCCATCTATCATAAGATACAGTACTTTTTTTTTTTAAAGAAAACGCCTCATTCTTTTTATTGTTGTTGTTTCGTAAAAAATATTGTACCAAATCAAACGCAGTCAAGTACCCAATTGTATCGTCACAAAATGCCTTTGATTACGCCCGCCGCTTTTAACATATGTATGTTTTGATCGACGTTTCAATTACTCCCTTTCCAACGTGAAAATATTTATTGTCTCTAAATCAGACATACTCAACCTTTTTATAGGGGTTGCGAAGACGGCTTGGTTAGCCCGAGAGTCCCCAGGCACATCATTTAGATTTGAAGGAAGTGTGTTTTTTAGAGATAAATGTTGGATCAAAATTGGTCCAATTCGTTAGTTGCTCCAATTTCGGACTGGCAGGAAATGCAATGAGGTGTATTATCATCATCATCATCATCCCGGCCTTCTTTCGCCCACTGCTAAGCATAGGCCTCTCTTCGTTGACGCCACCCATCTCGGTCCTGTTCTCAATCAAATGTAACACGAGAGTTCTAAGGAGAATAAAAACAAGTATCTAGTTTATGCCATTATGAAGATCAAGTTAAAAACGCTGAAAAAAACACGTTTCTTGTATGACGACCCCCTTTAATTTTTAACTATTTTTTATTTTTAGTATTTGTTGTTATATCCGCTACAGTAATACATAATCGGTGAAAATTTCAAGTGTCTAGCTATTACGGTTCAAGAGATAGAGCCCTGTGACTGACGGACAGACATACAGACAGACGGAAAGACAGCGGAGTCTCAGTAATAGGGTCCCGTTTGCACCCTTTGGGTACGGAACCCTAAAAATAACGAGCCTTCGAATGGCATCCGACTAACATTGATAATAATATGTCATAGAGCGAACATAACCTACTCGTATGATACAGTCCCATTTGTCAAAATGTCATGGTTGTAATCGGAGATACGAGGGAACTGATGAACATACATACATACATGCGGCGAAACACATAACCCTCTTTTTGATTCCACCGTACTCGGCTAAAAAGGACAAGACGCTTTCATTGTAAATTTCCATTATCATTTTTAAAAATATTAACATAATTATAACAGTTGATGGTCCACACGCAGTCTGCTGACCAAAGGTTGGCCATCGCTTTCTTTAGTCGCCGTCGTTGGTATTCTTTCACAACATAATATCACGCCAGTTTCCCACAGGTGTAGGCAGAGACTATAGACAAAGATATGTATCAACTGCTTTCAAATATCGAAGGAATCTCAGAGTCTATGGGCAAACTATTTTCCATTGTCTCTCATTCTTCGCATCATCCGTTTGTATACCTACTAGTAACTAAGGGAACACGCATACAGTCCACCTAAATAGTGTTTAGTAAAGTGATTCTAGGGTTTGAGATACCTTATACGAGTCTGTTGATTATACATACTTATTGTGTGGCGAACCATACAAAAAGATTAATTCCACGTACGAAAAAAAAGACTACTGCCAAAACTGCTCATTACACTACAATTTTATATTTCAAATCGGCTTTCATGACTGCAAATTATAATATTTAATGTAATAAATTAAAAAAACGAAGTATTGCCGAAGGTCGACCGACGGATCGAATTAGAATTGTAATATGTATTCTTATGCTATCATTTGGACAATAATAATGTCTGGTTCGTAAGGCTGTGCGCACACTGAGACACGTCTTTTATTCACCTGCGTCTTGTATGCGGTCGTCAAGGCAAGGTTCACTTTACAATTATTGTTAAATTACTAACAAAATGACAATTAGGTATTATGTGTTTGAAATATCGTAAGATGACGTGATATGATATGATGTTTTGAGTTTTAGGTACGGTTAACATGCCCGAAAACAATATGGCGAAGTTTGATCAACCTCAATGAACCCCGAGGCCCTGTTTATCCTATATTAATAGCCGTATAAGTATTACGTAAGCACAATAGGGGGGTGTCTTTGATTTGCTTATTTTTCATTTCATAGGGGTCTGGAAGTCTGGACTTCCCTCGCAAGCAATATTTTTTAGTTACTTTTTATATATCTTGGCAATTTTTTGTAATTTTGGTTTGTAATTAAACACAATAAAATAATAACTATAGTGACCGGCAAACAACTTGAACAAAAATGGCGGCTCTGCGCACACTTTTGCCTCCTAAAATACGTGGTTTGCCGGAAACTATACGAGCAATATTCTTGCTCATGTTAACAATAAAAAACTAAAAATGCTTACGTAAGTATAGAAGAAGGGATAAGAGATTTGCTTACTTTTGCTGACAAGGAAGACGGGGGGGTTAATAAACGGGCAAGTGCGAATCGGACTCGTACATGAAGGGTTTCGTACCACCGTACAATGCTTTAAAACGCTGAAAAACACACTTTTTGTATGACGACCCCCTTTAATTTTCAACTTTTTTTTATTTTTAGTATTTGTTGTTTTAGCGGCCATAGTAATACATAATCGGTGAAAAATTTCAAGTGTCTAGCTATTACGGTTCAAGAGATAGAGCCTTGTGACAGACGGACAGACAGCGGAGTCTCAGTAATAGGGTCCCGTTTGCACCCTTCGGGCACGGAACCCTAAAAATGGCTTAAATTCTGCTTACGTAATTCTTGAACGATCCCTTAAATCATAAACACAGATACATAATTCCGTTATCGTAACTAATAATTTAACCCAAAAGCTGATTTACGGCATGGTTAACAAGCAAACAGTCATTAATATTTTATCGGAAAGAACCAGTTAGCGAAACTGTGTTTAGGGTTAAAATCTAGTCATTACTAATTCAGTCTGGCTAACCCGTCTGCCTGGGGCTCCGCTGCGCAACCTATCGAACTCATAACGATATTATTCTACTGCTGTTACTACCTGTCCACGAGGAATTAGGTGGAATGGAACGGACTTATCGTGTGTTTTAGTTTAGGGTTAGTGAAAAAAACGGGCAAGAGCGAGTCGGACTCGTTAATGAAGGGTTGCGTACCTCCGTACAAAAAACGCTGAAAAACCACGTTTCTTGTATGTCGCACCCTTTAATATTTAGCTTTATCTTATTTTTAGTATTTGTTGTTATAGCGGCCATAGTATTTACCTACTACATAATCGGTGAAATTTTAAAGTGTCTAGCTATTACGGTTCAAGAGATAGAGCCATGTAACAGACGGACGGACAGACAGCGGAGTCTCAGTAATAGAGCTCCGTTGGCACCCTTTGGGTACGGAACTCTAAAAAGATTAGCTTCACTAATTAGCAATTTATATCAACGCGTTAAAAGAAAAAAGTATTTTTATTTTTCAGATTGTTTGTGTGCATATGGCCAACAGTGGTGTCAGTTTGATTTAATTAAATTAATAAATAGCCTTTCGACTCGAGAAGAAGAAGTGGTGTCAGAATATGCAAGCATCTGATATAGCTTTACGCCTCTGGAAGCATGGAAAGAAGAATCATCGTAATCGGTTATAGTTTCCCACGTTTCATTTACTTGTTCCTGGCTAAATACTCAGTCGCGTTGAGATAAAAAAAGAAAAGAAAACAACTGTAAGAATATTACCAGGAACGCGCTAAAATAGAAAAAAAATATATCCAAATTGAAAATATGTGATGAAAAAATCACGGCGTTAACGTGAGGGTCGCGGCTTCGAATCCCACTCGTGGCGAATTTTTTCATCACATATTTTCAATTTGGATAAATTTCCGAGCATAGTAATGCTATTAAAAATAAAAATAAAATTACATTGAATGGCACAAAGCCCACGCGCGCATCTATTAGTCTCTAGGTCCGCGGCATTAACCCTCCGCGAACCGAGACCGAGTCGAACAAATACCATAATTACGTTCAATATAAACCGTCGACTATATTATTAACATTTTTGAACGAACCGAAATTGGTAATTTTAATAACAATAAAACATATCATTCGTTCACGGGTCGCTTGCGGTATTTCGTTTTACAGAAAGAAATTCGACGGTAGATTTTGGTGGTCAAATTACCCCTTAGTTATTATTTTGGGAACAGATGTGCCAGTACGTGACTTTGTGTCTTTTAATCCTAAAACGAAAGTGACATTCACATAACCGTTGTATTTGTAAAAAAAATGGTGAGGAGCAAAGTTTATGTGAGTAGATCAATTTATTATAAAACTATATAAATATATAGGTTTAAATAAACCAGCGAACTGTGACACTGGAAGCATATAATCAAGCGCTATAAATGACCCCATCAAAAGTACTTAAGTAGACGGTACTTACAAACTACATTTTTTTTTACACACAAAAGTGAAGTAGGTAGTAAAATCCACAATTTTTCGAGAAAAATTTTGTACTTACAAAATTTACCAAAGCTACTCCTACGAGTAAAACACAAATTAAGATACATATTTTCGGTGGTGCCATCATCAGGTCTGCCATCTTGTTGTAAAGCTTTACAAAAACGTTTAAATTAATTAGGACATTTTAATTACGGACCCTATTCTTGGTATTATAGCATTTTTTTTCTTGCGTAAAAATTTTCGGTCTACTTTACCGTGCTGCCTTATTCTTTAGTAGGGCTTGATTGATACCACATAATCCTTGCCTTTCCTTTTAGTTGACCTACATTAGTTCTTTCTACATTTTTTATCGGCGATTTTAATTAAAATGAAATAATTAATGTCAAAACTAAAGTAATTATAATTACCAACAACACTACAAAAATGAATCTGTATTTACAGTCACAGTTTACAACAAAGACAAACAAAACTGTTTATAACACTGGGTGCAATAAAATGTTATACAACTTATAACCAGACCTACAGCGATAGGGGCTACACAAAAATTAATTTATGGGAACAATTTAACAGCTGTGTAAAAGTGTGCAAGAAGTGCTGCGGAAGGGTTATAAAAATTTAAATACACACCAAGACCGTTATCACTAATCTAGGGACTTTGCCGGACGCGCCTCTACCATGGGAACATGTCTCGATTGAAAACGACTGTAAGGATGTTTCTTGATTTTAATTTAATATTTATAGTTTCTTTTATCTAAGTACTAGTTAGTACTAATAGTAAGTTCCTTTTATCGTTAAGAAGGTCGTTTCGTAGCACCAGAAGTAATGCAGACATGCAGATACGAGTATATCTCGAAAGACGAAGAGCATCCAGGGGTGATGCCTATTGGTATTTATGACCCACTGCCGGATTCAAAGTCAGTTTTTTTGAGGAGACAATCTCTGTACTTTTTTTCAAGAACGTGGATAGATTTTTTAAACGAATTGTCTTAAAGAATTCATTTAACTTGCTTTGTTTGTGATCACAATTTTTTTATTTACTTTTGCTTATTCTTCGACATCTCTAATTTGTAACCATTTTCCCTCCTAGTATAAAAAACGCGTTATCGGACTTAAGAAGTTGTAAAAGTAAAGTGATCAAAAGTCAATAATTGTGATATACACGTACACCAAACTTTATGTTAAAAAAGTGGGGGAAATGGTGGTGGTTTTTAATGTATGAGAAATCTAGGATGTGGTAAATTTTCAGGATAAATTGTTATACTGGTTTCTAAAAATGGGGAAATTAATTAGCCAAGTTAAGCGTCAGAAAAAAGGTCATAAGTACAAAATTCGTATACGGGACGTACTTATACGTTTTTGTGCTGTAAGAAAACATCGCCCTGAGCAGAGCTGGATTAACCATTAGGCAGAGTAGGCAACTACCTAGCGGCCCGCATCGAGTACTGGCCCAGGCAAATACCGATATTTTTTATGGCAAGCCATTATCCTGATTCCTTTTTAGGGGGCGCCAATCTAACTTGTTAAGGCCCCAAAACCATGATCAAAAGCTAGGGCCGGCGTAGGGCCATCAAAATGGTTTATCACTGAGGTGGGAAAAAAACTAATTCAAATTTCGCATGCATTGTACGCTTTAATAAACTAAAATAATATGTGCAACATCAGGTTATGTAGTTTATACATAGTTTGTTGCCAGGATGTACTAGAAAGCAAATAAGTACTGGTCTCATAAGACCATCCTTATTAGATTTGCATTTACTATTGAGGTGACTATGAAAACTCGTCTTGTCGCTTAAAATAACGTTACTGCATTAAAACGTTATAACATTTGAATGTTATAACGTTATTTGTTTTTTATAAATAACACCATTACTAGTTATTTATAAAAAATAATTGACATCACGTTGCCAAAGAGGGTTAAAAAGCTTTAAAAAACACTTTTTTTGGACAAATCACACCGATTGAGCTAGCCCCAAAGTAAGTTTAAACTTGTATTATGGGATACTACTCAACGACTGTACGAACTATATATACAATACAATAATCTTTATTGCACCAAATAAGAAACATTAAAAATTACAAAGTGTACGGAACTTATATATATATTAAAATAAATATAGATATACAACCAAGACCCAGAGCTAGTAGGAAAATGCCATTTTCCAACTTGCTCTGGCTGGGGATCAATCAAACCCAAAGCCTCCGAATTGGCGGGTTGACGTCAGGCAGGCGGCCGGTCGTAAAACTATATCGTTTAAATTGTTCCGGCCATTACCTTCCGATTTGGCATGGTCTTCGCCATTCTAGGATGACCATTGAAATGCACATTATAATACAGGCTGACTTTTTAACCAGCCAAAGTTTTGGAGTAAGTTCAGTCCATGGACTGTTGTTGTTTATGGTATGGTATGTTTATGGAAAGTAGTTCAGTATCATGATACTGAACTAATTTCCATAAAAACAAATAACGAAAAACGACAAAAAAAAATTCGCCTTCCCATACAGATTGGCGCTCAGGCCAACTGATTTTGTATGGGAGGACGAAAAATTTTTATCTATTTTCAATACATTTTTTATAGAAAGTAGTTCAGTATCATGGACTGAACTTGCTCCAAAAATTTGGCTGGTGGATAAAAAGTCACCTGTATATAGAGAAAAAAAAGCAGTAAAGCGCACTCTTGACTTTTAAGTCAAACGCGGAATAATTATATGTAAACCTATTTTGATTAATTTCATATTCTTTATCTATATCAGCGTGTAACTGTCCACTGCTCGACAAAAGGCCTCTCAATAACGGAAGGCTATAATTTTATATTATTGTGATAAACAAATAGAGTCCCAAGCTATCTGTGTACAGGCAAAGTCGACCTTTTTACGAAAGCATAAAATGCAATTTCAAAGAGCGCTGAAGAACATATTTAAGACATTATCCTTACGGAAATGCTATTGAATCTCCAAACTTGTTTATCAATGCCTTAAAAGCAAATTTGTACGTCTTTTCTCCCAGACCAGCAAGGAAGGTACTTATCGTACCTTCCTTGCTGGTCTGGGAGAAAAGAAAAAAGCTTAGAATGTACCAGCTGCTTCTCTTCCCGCGCAGATCGTAGAAACTGATCGAGGGAATGGGCGAAAATGAAAATCATACTAATAGGCGATGCGTCTAGCAACCCATCACTATTTTGATTCTATTTTCCACCTTCTCGCCCACCATCACGCTAAAAGTGGCCTTTGAGTCATGACCCAAAATGCTCTGTCTGCCCCATTAGGGATAAAGCCGTGATAGTATGTAGGTATGTATGTATGTGTTTTGATATACTGTGATGTCTAATAAATTTAATAAATACTAAAACCGAAATATTGAATTGAACAAGTAGTACAGAGTGATAAGAATTATAATACTTTTAATAGTGAAATCCACGAAAATAATATTTGTCCGCTATTGTGTCAGTGTTTACTGTTCAAATGTTTACACATCTGTTTTGTATCCTTGATATTATGTTTTAATATTTTCTTTCATGGAAAGCATTTTTTACGCTGTAAAGATTTGGTTAGAGGGAAATTTTAAAGGCACTGATTTAAAGAGGCAGTTGTAAATAGCAGTTTTGGTAAGTTAAAAATTATAAATGGCATGTTTTATAACTAGTTCAGCAGTTAAAACTAAGCAGTAAAGTAAACAAAAATGAGTAATAAAAAATAATGAACTGGATCAGTGAATATATAATTGAGTAGGAAAAAAATTAAATGGGCTGTAAAAAAATTGAACGAGCGGTTCTATAGGTTTTCCCTAACCTAGTAAAATGAATAGAACTAGTAATATGTCAAAATAACCGACTAATTGATTTTTTATTACTGTTTATGTTTTACTGTCGCAATAATTAATCAACCACCATT